>CM070078.1:34183793-34808284 GCA_036250285.1 Pyrocoelia pectoralis | reverse complement strand
TATTAAATTATATTCTTGCTTTCTATCGGCAACAATCGATATTCCAGAATCTATCAATGAATTGAGAGCAGTACTGTTTGGGAAAAAGTCACCTGAATTACTTCCACCGACAAATGACGCTTTAAAACTGCACTTGCAACGTGCAAATTACCAAGCGTTCGTGTGGCGAAAAGCATTAGAATCTAAACCTTACCTACCAAATATTCTGGATTCAGGATGGTATGTGAATGAAGCCGGCGAACACAAACCAAAACTGACGGGAACGAGCCGTTCCCCCCTTATACAAGAAGTTGTTACAATGTTGTAAGAAAAACTGCGATCGAGCAAGTTGCACCTGTACAAAAAATGGGCTGCCATGCCTGATCTCGTGTACGTGTACTTTAGAACGATGCAAGAATCCTTGCACGTCAGTATGCACCGGACAGTCCACGATCTGATGTAATTGTTAATGCAACAGAAAGCCTACGAATTTATGTTATAGAGTTTATATAAGAAATAAAATAGTTATTTATTTATCATGGCCGCCAATACGGTCGCGACCGCCGTTTGCCGGCTTAGGCCGTATTGACACTTGACCGCCGAGGCAAATATTACATTTTTCTGTCTATATGGATAAAACAATTCTTTATTTCCTGCTAAGTGCGTGACGTCTTTGAAGTGACCTTTGACTACTAAGCCGCTTGATTCGAGATCGTTGCTAAGTTACTTTGGCGGTTGCGCTTGGCAACGGCCGTATCGGATTACTTTACGGCCGCATTTTCGTCCAATGAGGTTCAATTGGCAACGGCCGCATTGGATTACTTTACGGCCGCATTTTCGTATCATTTGACATTACTTTAGCATCATATGGACAGAATAGTTATTTGTGTATCAAGGTTGTAAAAGTGATCCATTTTGGCCGAATCTGATGATTGCAACAAATCAAATGAGGCTAAAAAAGAACTTTTAACCGAGGTGCACACAACATTTTTTAGGCGACTATCATAAAAAGATATAAATCAATTTCATAATTTTGACAGTGACAGTTACCTGACAAATACAATCATATATTTGATTATTCATGTCACTTACAGAGTGCTTTGCTCCATTACCTGGACAAAAAAAGCGGTTGTAAAGTAAATGCGGCCGTAAAGTTGTTTATGACAGATGTTAAAAAAAAGTTATACTTTACGGCTTTCAAAAGATAGGTACGTAAAACAACTATTTATGTAATAGCCGCCTAAAAATAAATTTCATTGCCATTTTCCAATTCAATTATTATAGTATTATTTAATGAATGATTCATGCGTTTCATACAGTACTAAAACATTATACTAATAGGCTTCCTCGATTTCCATACTCAAATATTGGGTTCTAGGGCTTATATCACGGAAAGTATCGGGAATTTCGTGAAAATGTTTAGAACATGATGTATAGAGCTTAAAATTATCTTTTAAACAAGACTAAAAACATTAAAATCGTTTGAAAGGTTTTCATGTTATACACGTTTCCCGAGAGCGGCCGTCCGCCATCTTGATAACGTCATAAAGGGATGATCCCCCCACCTGACAAGTTGACCACCACCCTAGAAGTACTCTATGATGACCCTAGAAGCTATTTAAACCGGTGGTTGCTGGTTGCCAGATGGGGAGAACCAACTTCGTATTTTGACGACTTTTCGTATTCTGCGTCTCTACTATAATACAATACTTCCCTTTTACTTCGTACTCGGGAAGTAAAAATGTACTAATTGTGTAGGAACTACGACATTTGCGAATGCAAAAAATTAGCAAATTGTGACAATTGTTTCAATATTTTTGGGTGACTTAATTTTATTCGATTTTATGAAAGCATGCTAACAAATGTATGAGTAGTACTTACATCATTTTTTACCTGAATAACGTACACCATTTTTGACATTTTTCGAAACCCATAAAATATTCGTCACAGTGACCATTGCTATAATATTTACTTATGCAACCAACTCCGGTAAAGAGAGTTTTTAGTATATCTACTATACAAGGTGGAAGATTATGTCTGAGCGACGAGAAAGCTATACGAATTTAGAACAGTCACTTTATTAAGGCTGACGTGGTCCAGTTTATGTCCATTCTTCGCTCAAGAAGTTTGTCCTATAATTAATTTATTTTATCTACAACTGTAATTAACTTTTGTAACTGAATCAAACATTATCTATTTGAGTGGGTCTGCATTCCTATCTGCCATGGAGTGAGAGTGGAACACCTACATAAAACATATACAAATAAAACAAATTGTAATTACACAGTATTTACAAAGCACAGTAGAAATCCTATCAACACTCACAAAACAGCACCTCAAAGACACTGATATAGTTTAAAAAGGGAATGGGGAATGGGAACTATTCTTATAGTGCCCATGCCCATTGTTCCAAGTGTAACAGATACCAAAAACAAAACACCAATCGCTTACACAACATGTATATTTGAGATATAAACAATAACACTATTTATTGAACACAACAAAACGCAAAACGACACATTGTTACTAACTAAATGTTAATTTTGTTTGTGTAGGTAACTGGAAAGTGCGGTTCAGTTTCGGTGCGTTTAATTCCTGCACCACGTGGTACTGGTATTGTGTCGGCTCCGGTACCTAAAAAGTTACTACAAATGGCGGGTATCGAAGATTGCTACACTTCGGCACGAGGATCAACTGGTACTTTGGGTAATTTCGCTAAAGCTACATATGCCGCTATCGCCAAAACTTACGCCTATCTTACACCTGATTTATGGGAGGAGAGGCCTTTAATGAAAACTCCGTATCAAGAGTTTGCAGATTATTTAGCTAAAAATCATCGTCCTGTGACTGGTCAACGTCCTGCGGAAGCCATTTAATTTGTGATGTTTTCTTAATATTTCAATTTGAATACATCGTATTATAATATTTTAAGTAGTTTTATTTATTCAACACATATTTTTAAATGAAATGACAGATTTTTGCGTATTTTTATTGTTGTATAGGTAAGAAAAATGTGATATATTTGTTTTTGGTTGTTAATTTATTTCATTGCAGTTGCTTTCTACTTATAGAGAAGATCATTGCAGATCTGCATTATTTTTAATGGTAATTATAACATTTTATTTTATTTTAAGGAAACCCAATAGCAGGGCTCGCAGCGGATACATAATTTATGTAAAAGTACATATTTTTGGGTTTAGTACATAAAAGTACATAATTTCAAAAAAATGTACATATATTTCATATTTCCGACGCGACGGCGACGTTCTGAAATTCAATAAGTCTGCTTTTACACATGGTACAAAAATAAATTAAAAAATGTTATCTAACTGTTTTATAAATACAATATATAGGTTACAAAAGGAATGTCACCTTGTTGAAATTGTCTTATCAACAATGAAGTCATGCTGGAAACCGTAACTTAACTCGTCAGCGTAAATCTCGCAATTCCTTAAGGCGGATCCACATCAATAAATATTTGCGTCGTGCATTGTATTTTGAATTTCAGCAAAAATATTTGCGGCGCAAATTTGAATATGGTCACGTATTTACCACGTAAATGTTTATCTTGTGTGTTGTATTTGCTGAATCCACTTGTACCTATGCGACTTAAATAAGTAGTCCACATTAACACTACTTTGCGGCGCAAATCTCTTTGAAGTTGACTGGAAAACCCACAGCATAGCGGATAGCGTGCGTTGTTCGTCACGAAATTATTTGTGTACGTTTCCGTGCGCCGCATAGTCCACATCGATAAAAATTTCTGCGCACACGAGCAAATTTGTGTCAAATTCAACGCACAACGTAATTATTTATTGATGTGGATCCGCCTTTAGGTAGCGATCAGCGCTGGCAATCGCGGGGAAAATCCCCGATTTGCGGGGAATTGAGGGTTAGTGCGGGGAGAGCGCGGGGAATGACAAAAATCGGGGAATTAGACAATCGGTGGGCTAAAACTATTTTATGTCGGATTCGGGTAATACTTTACAACTAAAAATCACGTTCGGACTACAGATACAGCTCGACACTACCAACATAATTTTGAATGGCAAAACCACTCAAATGACTGCTCAACCGCCATTTGAACAAGATTTTGTATTTCTGAACGCATTCATTTCTATATCATTCATAAATTCAAAGAAATTGGTGGTGGTGCGTACCTTAAACCATTATAATAGCATTAAGAGTTATTTTGTTATGAGGTATAGTATTTTATAAAAGTTTTGTAAAAAAACAGTGTTTTATTCCAAAAATATCATTTCGGGGAATTTCGGGGAATTGACAACACTGACGCGGGGAATCGAGAAATTTTTATTGGCAGCACTGGTAGCGATTGCAATTGCAACTCTTTATCAGTATGTAATTGAGTCTGCAATCGACAACAGTTAATAAGCATATTCTATAATATTTACTGTTAATGTTACATCGCGTACATATTTGGTACATATTTCTTAAGTTTTTGGTCACTATTTACATATTTTTAAATGCAGTGATCACTGCGAGCCCTGCAATAGGGTTTCAAGACTGTGTCATGATAATCTGTGTTGTCTTTTATAATGACAATGGCATTCTGTCAAAACATGTTGGCATTAAAATAAAAATTTGTGAGGAATCGCTTAAATTTTAGAACTCCAGCTCATTGTTTCCTAAGCATTTAAATTATAATAGGACACGTAATATTGAAAACAGAACCATTTCAATGTTGTCTCTTAGTTTGACATGTTTTTATAATAATATTCTATTCCATACCAGGTAAAAATTGAAAATATTGCATTGCTATTATAAGCAATTGTTCGAGTTTTGGTAATTCTGAGATTAATCTTATATTTGTTTTAAAAATCATTGATGGAAAAATGTTCTCGCAACAACTTCCTTTATCTTTTTTCATTTGCTTGCCAATTTGGTGTCGCATTCCATAAAATTATTTGTGATGAAATATTTTATATTTATATTTTTTGAACTATTTTTTTGATTTTTTTAAATTCTCAACTAAAAGTATTGTTTTGTAATAAATACAATGTTAAGATAAGTATTTTCATATATCCAAAATAAAAATATTTTGTTTGCGAACAAGCGAAAAGAATTGAAGTATTTATTTTTTATATCAGATTGTCTTATTTTACCCATACATACTTACCTGTGGCCCTGTTTAAATGGTATGCATATTTTTTTAATACTTATCAATCAAAAGCCTTTTTATGTGATGAATTTATAATCTTTCGCGGTTTCCACCAGAGCTTTGCAATGATGGCTAAAGATTACTGATTTAAATCGGTTTGCTTTTATACAAGTTCTGTGTATCCCTTTTTTAAGAAAGTTTTTCGTTTCAGATTTGCCACTGCAGAGTTATTGTAGTCATGTTCAAATGGGTACGTACATTTTGTTTATAATTATATGTAAATCAAAATTCCTTTTGTATGATGAATTTTTAATCTTTCGCGGTTTCCACCAGAACCAGAATGATGGCTAAAGATGACTGATGTACACTAATCACAAAATAAGGAAGCCCAGCTCTCGGAAAACCCATTTTTCAGTTGTCTTAACTAGAAGCATAGAGAATGTAATATAATAAAGAGATTCAAAGCAATGGAAAAATGCGTAGCACGTAGTGTGTGTTGCCTATACGTGAATATTGCTCATCATCTTTACCTTTGAATGATCGAAGTAGGAAAGTAAATTTTTTTACATAATGAAAGAAAAGGATGCAACATCTACATGAACATAAGGGGAAGGGATGCTACCTGCTGTTGCTTAACAGAGTTGCCAAGCATATTTGTATAATTTAATTATGTTTGTACCATTTACTTTCTACACTATATAGACAAACGGTGAGATGGGGAAAAGTGAAAACTACTATAAAGTGAATTTTTGCGTTAAATAGGCAGCTGTTATACACACTGGAATGCAAATCGTATTGATTTTTTCAGTATGGAACGTCATTACTTATAAAGGCACCATCAGCTAAATAACGTTTCATTTTCATTCACACTTGTTATGATGGTGACGATGTCACATACCTATTCCCACCCACATAGTTTATTCGAAAAATGCGTTCACTTTTTTAACACCAACAAATCAATTTTTAAAATTTGTTTTTTGAAAAAACCTTACCTCATCGGCGTCGAATCACGAAAAGATTTTTTGTTTTTTGGAATCCGTGGAAATGTTTAATTTTGTTTAAGCTAAAATGAGATGTTTATTTTATTTTGTTGCAGCTTAACATTCGTCAAGAATACATAGCTATCCCTTTCCGGGAATTACAAATCCGTTTGCCGGGGTGGATAAATAGTCGTAGCGGTACATCGAGAAAATCGCAAATGTCTGTCCAATTGTGCGGGAAGTGTGAAATTAGGTACACTTATTAATTACATAAAAATAAACGATTTGACCCGCAGCACCCTTATTTTCAACCCTTAGTTTTCAAAAGTACCCCGTATTTAGTTTTTTCCATCCTCTAACGATAACTCCTTTGTTTACAACTTTTCGAAAAAAATATATTAATAAAAGTTTTAGGAATTCTTATATGAAACATTTTATATAAGAATAACATTTTCACAAATTTCAACCCTTATCGAGATATGTGGAAAAAACTGATTTTTGCAGTTTCATTACAAAATCGGTCATAGTTTTCTTGTTTACCATTTCTCAGAAAAATTATTCAAGTAAAAGATGTAAATATTAATATGATCAATATTTTAGATATATATAATATTTTCACAGAAAGCAACCCTTAACAAGTTATTTCGATATTTCTGAAAGTAAGCAACCCTTAAGTATGAAATCGCTCGTATCTTTTTTATTTGTAACTTATGAGAAAAAACGTGTAAATAAATATTATAGAAAATTATCTTTTGGGCATTTTATGTCGGTATGAAAATTTCTCAAAAGTCAACCCTTAACAAAATATATCGAAAAAACCAGAAACTGTAAATTTTCACATAAAATCGAGCATAACTTTTCTATATTTCACTACAGTGACATTATTGTTATATAATTCGGTAGGTATATGGATGTAGAAAATATAAGTAAGGGGTAATTTTTTTACAAAAACTCACCCTTAGCGAGATATTTTGAAAAAAACAAACTTTCAGCACTTTTTAGAAAAGTTTTCGTAACTTTTCCAATTACGATTGTTAATATTATTTCTTCCCGGTTAATAATAGCCAATTACAGTGTATTTTATGAAATCATAGTGATTTTGCACTATATCACACTGGTGCGGGATTTTTCAACGTACAAAGTAAAGGTTTATTCGCGGTACTCTAATTAAAAAGAAACAATCTAATTGTGCCCAAAATGCAAACATAGGTCGATTTTTATATCAAGGAAGACATATTTTGATGTTATTTTCTTGGGGGTTGTTCTCACCTCCCAGAGGTACAAAACGCAAAGGAGGAATTTTCTCATGGACTTTCCCCGCTAGAGCATTTCCCCCCGGATTTTTCAAGACATTTCGGGAGAATTTTTATTGAGATTTGCGCCCACGATTCAAAAACAACGGAGGAGTATTTTTACATGTTGAAAAGTCCTCTAAAAAATCTAAGGTTATCCTTAAGTAAATACGGTGGTGAAATTTATGCGGTTTGAAATTGAAATATGTACAAAAATATCGGACAGGACACCAACAAATAAAACTACAGCAGAAAATGTTTCAAAGCAAATTCATGAAAGAAGCGTAAATAAAGAGATTGAATTGCAGGTGTTGTTTTGTAACAGCACTGCAATTTCCATTGATTGTACGCAAAGAACGTAATATACGTTCTGTGATAGTAGTAAAGTAACTGTATTTCTTGTAACGTTATCAGAATATAGGACGGGCGTTACGTGGTTACTCAGCACCACATGCAAAATCCAAGCCTTTCTTTGCCGTAGATTTACTTGTAAAATAGCTTCATCAGAAATTTTTTTAGCTGTTCAAAAAAGGTCCGAACCTTTTTGGACAAAAAAACTGGTTGTGAAACCTAGAAAATTTGACCAATAAAAAGGAGACAAAAAATTCTCAGGATTGTTTGAAAGAAAAAACTGAAACTTTTTAAGATCCTTACATAAAGTTTTATCTTCTGGCAAACTTTCGATTAATATGGAAAGCTTGAAAGATGTCTTTAGGATATTTTTACGGCTCAAAAAAATTCTTTTCAAACCCCAACCTTTTTTAGAATCTAACCATTTTCTTTAAAAGTGTCTTCCAACAAAACTGAATTTTTTTGATTTTTCAAAAACCCTAAATAGAAACTCAATGGAAGAAGAAAAAAATAGGCATTTTATAATATTGGCAAAAATGGAAATTCTTGGTCTAAACCGATTTGCCCCACACTCAAACCTATTCCTCCCTGGATCATAAATATTCTATTGATTACAAAAAATGAATTCAAATATTCGCAGCCGCTTCTAAGATATTCGCGGTCCGCATAGACAGAAAAATCCAAATCATAAAGCCGCAAAATAAATTTCGTTTCTTACCTGCAGCTTATCGTTATTTGCGAAGCACTCCAATGGCTGTGAAGAACTTTTTTCAGAAGTATTCATGATACACCGTCCATAGGTTCTTAAGTTAACTTCTTTTTTTAAAACCAGTTTCTCAGGGGATGGTGGAGTTGTCTTGTCCAAAATCAATGTTTTTCCCGCGTCGTCTTCTGCAGTATATTCAATTTGCAAAAGCGAAACTTCATTGTAATGAATTGGAACAGTATCATGTACTAATGAATTCAGCAAGGTATTTCTAAAATCCTTCTGAAGAAAATGTGCACCACAAATACTTTTTTCGCGTAATTGCACCAAGCTTAGGTAAATTACACAGATTGATATTTCCACAGTTTTTTAGCCACTCATTACATCTTGCTTTATCAAGGGGAAAACGAAAGAAACTGATACTCTAGGATGAGTAATTCGATTTCGATTGCATCCAAAATAAACGCAATAGGCTCTTGATGGCGCCATAATGAAAATAATAAAAACAGGAAATAGATAAAGTAACAATAACAACACTAACACAACTATATAACAGTAACAAAACTATAACAGTAACGCAACTATAACAATGACAACTACAACAGAAACACAACGAAAAAAAATTTACGATTTTCACTTCAAAATATATAGAACCCTACTGAAAGACGAATCTACAAAATTGTTAATGTGGTGTTAAGATTGTAAGTCCTTCAAATTAGTCATTGATGCTGCCCATGTACTTGTCTGTTTGTCATACCTACATTTGTTTTTTTAACTGTTTTGTTTCGGATCAAAACTTAACAATGAATGGATACGAACTAAGGTTCCTTTTTCAATTCCTAGGAAACTAATAAAGGGTGATCCATAAATTATGTAACGCAAAAAATCCGTTTTTTTACCCCTCCCTCCCCCTTCGTAACAAAATCGTAACGCAGTTCGTGACCCCCCCACCCCCGTGCGTAACGTGTAATAACAAATTCCAAAAAAAATCACATCTATTTATATGTACTTACCTACATTAATGCAATATAATTTTTTACATTAATATTTAATTGTCCTCCCACGGATAATCTGTTAATTCAGTCGACGCCTACTAGGTAAAAATTCGCGTGCTTACGGGATTCCTTGCTGTAACGTTCCCGTTCGGCTTTCCACAAAAGCACGTTGATTTGATAAAACGTTTTTAGAGGATAAAAATTATTTCAAGGTGTAAATTTATTTAGGTTTTTGTAAATTTATTACTACTCAGCTTTTATAAGTGACACATAATGACATGTAGCTGGTGTATATTACATATAAAAACAATATTGATAACATTCAGTATTAAAAGATTATGTATTGTCAAGCCAGCGGTAATTAAATGAGATTATATTTCTTTGCAGAATAAAAATGATTTTCTAGTTTTTCTCATTCGGCCATTCGGGTGAAGTTGCTAAATTGCAGAAATGAAATAAAATGAGTGAGGAGTGGCGCCGATTAAAAGTTGATTTTAAGAAGGCTGCAATAATTTGTTTTTAATTAATTAATTTAAAATGTAACGATCGTAAAATTTGCGTAACAGATTAACTGCACAATCTTGATCGTGTACCTGCCTCTTATTATTTTAGTGCATATCATTCAACTTTTAACAACTTTCTTTTGTATTCCAATATTTACTTGCAGATTACTTCGAAAATTTTAACGAAAAGGTGTTTTAAGGTCTCCAACCGTTGAAACTTATTTAATATTCAAACTTATGTATTCGTATTCATAAATGTACTACCACTACCTTATTGAAAGTGTATGTCTATACGTTTTTTCTTAAGTGATTTCTACATTTTGATTTATCGTTATAATCAAACGCTAATATGTATTAGACTAGCGTTACGATTCATAATAAGAGACAAATTGTTTGAAAATAATTAAAAATTACAATAGGTACGTCTTTTAGAAAAAAGTGAAACATCATAATATTCAAATGAGTAGATTATAGTTCATTGACATAATAAATTTATTTTCTTGTGTTCAGTCCGGCAACAGTGCTACTTATGAAGGTAGCGAAACCGTTTAAAAATGGTTGTAACCTAAACTGTATTACTTTGTTACCCCTCTAAGAGAGGGACTAATGCAGCGTTCGTAGCGGACGAGTAACTTTGACCCTTACGATGATTTTAACGTACGTTGAAGCTCTTTATTATTATATGCTCTATGCTAGAAGGTTATGTTAGAACTTTTTAGAAACAAAGTTCTCAATCCATCTGAATACAACCGTACACAATAAACTCGCAATTTCATCTTTAATTTCTGGCTCTGATTATATGATGGGGTTTTCTTGTTTTGTGATTGATTAGTCTACATAACTTTTTTTTTATATAAATTTCTGTATATATTTTTGAAAAGAAATTTTTTCATTTCAGATTTCCGAATTCTTATAAGACAGTCTTTCTCGAATATGTTTGGATTATATGTATAGGTATGCATACTTTTTTATAATTACAAATTAGAGTGTTCTTGTATGATGAATTTATAATCTTTCGCGGTTTCCACCAGAACTTTGTAATGATGGCTAAAGATTGCTGATATAAACAAATTTTCTTTTTCTATTAATTCTTTGTGTACAGTTTTAAGTAATAATTTTTCATTTCAGATTTATTTGTCGTTGCAGAATTATTCTAGCTGTGTTCAAATGGGTATGTACAATTTTTTAATATTATAAATAAAAAATTCTTTTTGTATGATGAATTGTTAATCTTTCGCGGTTTCCACCAGAACATAGTAATGATGGCTAAAGATTGCTGATTTATTTATTTCTTTAGAAATAAATCTCTTTTACTACATATTTTTGAAATGGAAATGTTTTATTTCAGATGATGGCATTTGTATCCAATACAAAATTTGTGGACAAGTTTGAAAAATAGGTACGTATGCATAATTTTTTTTGTAATTAAAACAAAAATTAAAAAATTTAAAATTACAAATCTTAACATTTTTAATTTGCAAATTAAGTTTGATAAAACCTTCAAGGATGTAACATAATGATGACTAATAATAATAATAATAATAATAATAATTTTTTATTTCCTTTAAAACAAATACATTTTTGTATAGGAATCGTCAGCAATGGACTGATGATGAGATATACATATAATATTTATTTTAACGAAAAGAAAATCATTGTTCTTCATTGCGGTTCATTTTTTCCTGCAATTTACTTTGAGGGTTAAGAATTTTCTTATATGATGAAGTTATAATCTTTCGCGGTTTCCACCAGAACTTTGTAATGATGGTAGAAGATTGCTGATGTAATTAACTTTGTTTTTATTATAACTTCTTGTGCACATTTATTTTCTAAGTGAACATTTTTCGTTTCAGATTGCCCTACTTTTGCTGAGACAGAATTGCTGCGGGGCTATGTTTATGGTATGCATAATTTTTTCAATAATTGAAAATTGAAATTTATTTCTATGGTGAATGTGTAATCTTTGTATCTTGTGAGTGCTGAAGATTTAATGTCTTAATGTACTTTGAGAACACTAATTTTTTATAAAACGACTGACTTCATTTCAATTCGAGACTTTGATTTAGGATAATTTTTAAAATTCATTGTATATTCTGCACAAATGTGCAATCATTATCAGAGTAATTTATTAATTGTAGGGTTTTCTAATTGAATTTTTTATTTAATATGCATTGTGCAAAAAAGTTAAAAGATCAATAATTGTATCTTTTTTCAGGTTGCTAATTATACGTTAACCCAAACGTTAGGAGTTCAAACAGGTATGTTATTTTGTTTGTTTGTTTTTAATTTGGGAATGTCATTCAATCCATACAATGATGAGAAACAAAAAATATAGTAGCGACAGGCGATCTGAAATATTTGATGCTAAAATATAATCTGAGATTCTTATTTACGATAGAAATTAATTTTTGTTTGTATTGTTTATTAAAATTAAATGGTGTTTATATTTACAGGGCGAAGAACGGGAATAACAGTTCCATGGGGAGTATGGGAAATTGCCATTTTTTAAAATAAGCATTTTTATAACTATTCAATGGTTTTTATTTTGAAGAGGAATGAATACCAGTTATTTCATGCGGTTTTTTTATGGGGAGTTTAGTTAATAAAAAACCGCATGAAATAACTCTTCAAAATAAAAACTATTGAATACAAAAACCAGTCTTTGCAACTTTAACAATATTTATAACTATTGTTGTGGTTTTTTATGTTTAGCGTATTGTGAATAAAAGAATATATTACACTGAATACTTTCTTAATACTTTATCTGTTACCTCCATTACTGCACTGCAAGTATTGTGATCTCTGCACCATCTGTATAAAAATGGCATGAACAATTCTAGTAGACTAATCACAACATAAGAAACGTTTGTCACGTCATCTAAGCAACAAATATAAATTAAAGCATAATAGAAGAGGGATAGTAGAACAACCTGTTCGCGCCAATTTTTTTGCCAGTGAAAATAGTGTACAGAATGTGCTGCCGTTTGAGGAGAGTAGCGTAATTTTGTAAACGTACTTATCGTTTTCGTTATTGCCGGCTTTTGCCTCGACGTAATGAATGCATTGTTTGCGTAATGAAAGATTTTATTTTTATAATACCACAAATAATTTAACTGCAATAATACGTATGTTTTAAGTTATTACATCCGGCGCATGATTGCACATTTTGTCACCAGTTATAATTTTTATTTATGCACCTTACTTAACCACAACGACCTAACCAATCGAATTCAATTCAAATCATAGCCAGATGGATTTAAAAGAAAAGACCTGAAAAATATGGAAAATTAAAAAAAAATGTAATTATCTCGGTAGTAGAAGCAGATTGAGATGTAAAGAATCTGTCACGTGATCTCTACAAGGAATGAAAATTAAAATACATAGTCGGCTTATTATTTCCGCTCAAAGGTGCAATTGCACTTAATTGCATTTAGAACTATTCAATCTTTATGTTTGTACAATTTTTAATGATATTTTAAGTTGTACAGCTACATATTTATTAGTTTCTTACAGAGTAAAGATCACGTGACAGGTTCTTTACATCCCAATCGGCTTCTACTACAAAACCTAAGAAATACAGGATGATGCAAGAAACACAAACGTTTAAATTCATAACTACCACCACAGATTGAATCACATATTTATACAAAAAAATATAATAAGGAATTTATACCCTTATTTACATTTAAATGAGTACAATTACCTCTGTAACGAGGTGGAATAACTTCGGAATATACGAGGGTTATCCGTAAAATAAGGTCTACAATTTTTTTTCAAAGATAAACACGTCTATTTGCTTGGATTACTACATTGTTGGAAAGCCCCTTCCTATCGCAAAAGACAGTCGCCATCGCTTTTCCGGCAGACAATGTTTGTTTACAGAAGCGGCGTAAGGCGTGGGCAATGTGGGCGACCGCCTACGGCCTCGCAGTCCGAGGGCCTCGCGTCTTGAAGGTTTATGCACCTTTCTTTCTCTAGCTCATGAAAAATATTTAGCTAGGACCATTAAAAGCCATGAGCAGCCATGACTTTATTAAAGATTTGAAACAGCTGCTCCAATACGCAACAGAAAATAACTTAAAAGAAATTTACCCAAATATATTGTCATTCGAATTTTGTTAACAGTACCAGTAAGTACAACCAAAGAGTACTTTATATTCTCTTTGGTACAACCTCCACTGAAAGGAGCTGTTCAAAATTAAAACTAATAAAAAATTATTTAAGAAGTATAATGGGTCAGCAAAGACTTTGAGCTTTGGCAGTTTTATCTATTCAAGCAAATATAGCATCTAAGCTGGATTACGATACAGCAGTGGCGTACCCAAGGGGGGGATAAGGAGGATATATCACTCCCCCAAGCGCCCAACCCTTCCATTCTATTTTACGCTTATTCTTATCAATCCTTAAAAAAAGACCGCTCTTAGAAATTCAACCTCACAGAACAGACTTAATGGACTGGCAATGATGTCAATTCATGGGGAACTACCTACCCATTTCAGAACACGAAATAATAGAGGAACTTACACGACAGCCAAGGCGATTGGATTTTGTATTGTAATAATATTTATTTTATAACTTTCTGTAAAACAAATGCTTACTAAAATTTGTAAATCACACCCCACTTTTTATATCCCCTCCCAAGGCTATAGTCTGCGTACGCCACTGCGACACAGTACCTAAGGCTAAAAGCAGGAAATTTATGTTTCTTTAATTATTTACTCGTAGTTATTACTTAATAATGTTAGTTAAAGTGAAGATGTTTGCATTTTTCTGAATAAAAAATTGACAGTTTCAAAAATTTTTGATCTCTATAAAATCCGTCATCTTGCGCCATCAGAGGGCCTCGCAAAACGTATCCTGCCCACATAAAATTTAGGTCTTGCCCCGCCTCTGTTTGTTTAAACCTTCGCGGCTTCGGCGATCCTGAATGCTGCCACTGACGGGACTGTTCTTTTGCTTCTGGTGTCGTACAATGTACAATGGACCAGTGACAATTGAATTCACAGGCCGCTTGTCGTTACCGTTTCTGATCTTATGAGGACCAATCTTGTGATAATGATAATGTTCTGTCACAATCTTGTCAATAGTGGTCTTTCTGACATCAAGGATAAATTCGCACTCGTCGATTTTCAAGTATTACCCTCTCCACTTTTTGATCACTGACGGACAATTTGTAAATCACGAAAAAATGTTGGAGGAAAAAAAATAAAAAATATCGTTTTTCTCTCCCTTTCCGCTCCAAAAAAGGGGTTGCAGTTGGGAGTGAAAAAAGCGCAATAACAAATAGGTGTTCCTATTTAAGTTTTCAAAACTCACCCACCCGACAGAGGAGTGAGGGTGATGTGTATTGTGTACGTATCATGACGTTTCATAAAATGAAGGAAGCGTGTTTTTTACCATTTGTAATTGGGTGTGTCGTTCAGTGGCGTACCTAGAATTTTTGCCGCCCGGGGCGGTCTCCAATTTGCCGCCCATTCTAAATCAATCAAATGGTGGTTTTTATAAATTAATAAACATAAATGAATAGTTGCATTTAATACGAACTGTACGTAGGGAACTTTTTTACCATTGCATGCAATATTTAAATTAGGCAGTAATAAAGAAAGCCGCATGAGGCATAAATGCAACCTTTATAAAAATACAAGATACTTTTAAAGGCCATAAGAAACTTACGGAGGCCGAAGGTTCCCCGCCTATGAGACAAAACCTAATTTACAAAAAAAAATTACCATTAAATAATTTTTATTTTATATTTATAAATGCCTGCGTACATTCCAAGCACCAACATAAACAAAATGCCGTTCGGGCAGCAGTGCCGGTTTTACATATCATTTAGTAGTACGCACTAAGTAACAACAATTTGCACACATAGGAAAACTTCGAATTTGATACAAGCCAATCTATTTTTTTTTCTACCTCCGTTGCGGTTGAGACGATAAAAATGAGAATCATTCAGACTAATATATTTTAAATAGCTTCATAAGATGAAAACGGCAAGTCTGAATTCTCAAGAAGCTTATGCAATACAATAAATACGGTGCATCTGTCTTTATTTATGGTTGGTGCGAGTACAAACAACACCGCACGTAAACGAAGTGTAGGCCGGAAATTATGGCAATAAAAATGTTGTTCCATAATTGGAATGTTTCACATTATTGTTAACTTGCTGGAAAATAAAATTTACATTTTGCAATTTTTTTTAAATACGTTTTCAGCAATTTAGGAGGAATGTTTACGAAAATACAAATATTAGTGCCGTAAAATCCGGGCCCCATAGATCACAGACCCGGGTTCCGCGGGGCTGATAGTTACCATGATAGTTACGCCCCTGATTCACAAACCCCTCTTGTGTCGGCGTAATTAAGTACAAAGGTTATTTACTTAGAAAGGGACGAGGAAATGTTCAATCTGCAATAAACTCTTTTAAAATATATGACCAGTAATAAATTTTTGTCTCAAGCGTGTTAAAGGGTATCTTCTTATTATTATACCTTCTTTTGAGATTTTAACTTTCCTGTTATTTAAGATTGTTGTATCTTACAGTATTTATTGTGAAGGGAAGTTGTGAGTGTAATAAATACACCTTAATAGAGAACTTGCACGTGTTTTTGTTTATTGCATTAAAAAAAAGTACAAAAAATTACAAAAATTTTGATATATGACATTCCTATATGAGCTTTCAAAAAACTGGTGAAAATTTTGATTGAATTTAACGATTTGAATTTACGCCGAAACGCTGCTAGAACGCGCGCTTTTGGGTGTGACGTCACACGACTCAATTTGTCAAGCGCGTAAAGAAAATGCATTGGAACGATATTGTTTTTGTTACTAGCCCTGTCGCTCTCTTAGAAAAATGCCTTACAAATACTGTGTGATACTTTTGTGTACAAATACAACAGTTAAAACGCCAGATAAAATATGTTTACTCCATAGAAAAGTTACGAAATTTATGGTGTAAAATTATGCGTAGAGAGACATGCAAAATGCTCAACATTTTATTCGATTAGATAACATTTTGGCAAATTATCGGATTTGCTTTTATATAACCTGATTCCATTGTAAATAATTAACGAACGCCGCTAATAATATCCCTTAAAACCATTTAAAAATAAATGTTTTGGGTACATTTGCGGAAGTTTGAAGAAAAAATAGCATAGGTATTTTCATGGTATTTTATTTGGCGGAGAAGTTACTTTTCATGGCTTTTGCCTGTATTAAACACAGGCGCGCGATGAAAAGTAGTACTTCTCGACGTTATAATGGTATCGACAGTTTTCGCCGTCTTACGAATGACGTATACTGTGGCTTCGCGCCAGCTGATTTGTGACATTTAAGATCGTGTGACGTGGACCAACCGTTGGAGTGTATCCGCGCACGTGATGTGCTGTTCCCCTTCTTATATTTTCAACCCTTAATATCTCAATAAATATAAAGTTTTAAATTGAAATAATTAAGAACAGCTCTCTATAAACTTGTTACTTACATTATATACCAGATTTATTAATATTCAAGACATGTGCAAGTTCTCTATTCCTTAATATTAAATGCATTGATTGATATCTATAATTAATAAACTTAAAACTTTAGATTTGTCCGGGCCCTACGCACGTGCGTAGTGTGCGTAATGTATAAACCGGCACTGTCGGGCAGCGAGAGTTGGCCACTGCCGCCCGGTGCGGACCGCACCCCCCTAGGTACGCCGATCAGATCAAAACATTTACCAGAGGTTTGGAATCAGTAAAGAATTTCCTATAAGATGACAACCACTTCCAGCTTTCTAAACCCTCTAACATCGACCAACGCAATTGAACAATTCCGATTCGGTTCGCAATTAGCACTATCAGCAAGTTCCATTAATGTTGTTGTAACATATGCGCGGAAGGAGTATTTAAATTCTTGTGCACTCGAGTTTCTATTACATCCTCCTCTTTCCCTCATTGCCGAAAAGAAATGTTCGAGACTGTTCTGGTTTAGTCCACCAGTAATAAGGAAACGTATTTCTTCATGTCCCCGACCATTATACTTTTTAGGTTTGGCAAACATTTAAGTCACTCCGTTAACAGTTTGCAAAATGCCATCAAAGGGGGGTGCTCTAGATATGCTTCGTTAGATTTTCAATTACCTAATTTTAGTTAGAGTGCTAGACATGTCAAAGTCCTTTTTGAATGCCTGACCTACTGCTATGCCGCTATCGCTTAAAGAATAGTTACATGGTGTGGTAGAATAAATTGCCCTGCTGTTTAAGACATCAACCAAATTATCCATTCCTTCGACAAAATGGGCAGTGGGCAGTGCTGTTTTTGGTTCTTAACGGTAATTTTCAGTGCACTGGACACACTATAACATAAAACCAGAGTAACCAATTTTACGCTAATTTATTGGAATGAATTAGGATTCATATTATGGCAGTGTGTTGAACGAGTAACGCCCTGCCAATTCTGTTTGTTTTATCCAACTGGTATATTTATCTTATACAGGGTGTCCCAAAATTGCTGGGACACAGAGCTACTATGTGTAATAGAGATCAAAATAAGTTGATTGGACCCAATTTATGTATATACCAAAATGTACCGTTTGCCCGTGAGAAGAGTTCAAAGTGTACATAAAAAAACACATTTTTGTACGCTGTTCAGACATGAGTGAAACAAATTGAATGAAATTTGACAAATGTGCATTTTAGAGGATTACTCTCCTCTCGGTAATTAAATAAATGCAAAAGAAATTGTAGAAGGGTTAAAACCACCCTCACCCCCTTACATTTTTTTTCAGAACTTTCTTAGGGGTGGTAATACGATTCTCAAATTATTTTATCAAGAAGACTGATTAATTATCTTCATTTTGTTACTCTTGATAACATTTCATATTCCGCATAGTTCCGAAGGAAAAAAATGTTTTCTTAAATAATGCTAACAGATATTCCTAGTACCTACAAGTTTAATAAAATTGTAATACAAAATTTAGTTGGGAGTGGAAACAAAGGCAGAACGTTTTTTCATAATAAATGTTCAATATGACGGCCACCTTCATCAATACAAAGGTCAATTCGACGTAAAAAATTGAAACTAAATTTTGTATTACAATTTTATTAAACTTGTATTAGGAATATCTGTTAGCATTATTTAAGAAAACATTTTTTTCCTTCGGAACTATGCGGAATACGAAATGTTATCAAGAGTAACAAAATGAAGATAATTAATCAGTCTTCTTGATAAAATAATTTGAGAATCGTATTACCACCCCTAAGAAAGTTCTGAAAAAAAATGTAAGGGGGTGAGGGCGGTTTTAACCCTTCTACAATTTCTTTTGGATTTATTTAATTACCCAAAGGAGAGTAATCCTCTAAAATGCACTTTTGTCAAATTTCATTCAATTTGTTTCACTCATGTCTGAACAGCGTACAAAAATGTGTTTTTTTATGTAAACTTTGAACTCTTCTCACGGGCAAACGGTACATTTTGGTATATACATAAATTGGGTCCAATCAACTTATTTTGATCTCTATTACACGTAGTAGCTCTGTGTCCCAGCAATTTTGGGACACCCTGTATATTCGAAGGAAATATTGTTTCGAACACTTTTTATCAAATGCGAAGCGTCAAAAAGGCAAAATATTTTTTTATTCGCGAATGTAAATGTTGGTTCATTTTATATCCCTAAGTAAACATCTTTTGGTTTGTGGTTGACTGGTCACTATAAACTACTCCCATCACGGTAAAACTAAAACCAAATTTCTCCAAATGCGCTAAATTGCTTTTTATGATTTGTTGCAGTGATTTGCTATTCACGCCCTTTTCCGAAAAATAAAATGCTATAGGAAGCTTTCAGTTGGAAAAAATTCTTCTTATCATTAAAACTATAGCGTATTTTGCGGAGGTATCCCTCCGTCGCAATTCTCCCAAATCTTGGCAACCCCGACGGCCCGACAATGTCATATTTACGACTATAATCCATCCAAACCCAGACATTTAATCCAAGAGCAGCACACAAAACTTCTCGCGGTTTGTCACTGAGGATGCTTATTTTATTCATTGTGCAACGCCAATGCAGGAATCGCGTACCTATTTACGAAAATGGGAGGATATTTGCATCAAACAAACGAATAACAAATCCGCGGGAAATAGTTATTACATCGATTTCAATATTTGGATGCATACTGCATATACAAAAACATAGATAAAAAAATGGTATTTATTTAGGGTGCATTTGTTTATTTTACGGAGTAGAGGGATGAGGTCAACTTATTATGCATTTTGGTAATTAAGACTTAAGACAAGTGATTCTGTCATCTATTATAGGAGGTAAATAGGTAATAGAAGATTCCACATTTCACTATGATAGATAAATACCAATAGTAACATTATAAAACCGGTACGGGTGCTGCTATAATATTTTATCATCCATAAACATAATAAATCTTCAAAAATTTGGTAATGTAACGATTTCGTTATTTTGTAAGTGCAAGCATTGTATTTAATATGCAATGGTGCAAGTAAGCAAAAATCGCGACTGCAGGGTCATGTTTTACAGCACGCCAGTGGAATATTCCCTGTATGATCTAAAGAGCCAAGTTTTTACCTATTTTTAATATGACTAACTATACCGCAAGTTTGCGCCATCTTCAAAAGTATAGTTCCAATCACAATTAATAGCATGCATGCCACATCATGGATATAAACCACATTAAAAATATGGCGATCGTGAGACGCGTAGGGATCACAAATATGAACTAATAAAAATTCAAATATGTACGTTGTTTTACTATCCCTCTTCTATTATGATTAAAGTAATGAACTTATTCTTTCTGCTCAAATATGCAATTTTGAACGATTGTAACCTTTTACTGCAATTACACAGCTGCAAATACCTAATTTCTTTTGTAAATATCACACTTGAAGCGTTGAGTGAAAAGTATAAAGAGGCGAAACTATAATGCAAAATTGCGTACCCTATTGCTGTGTCACTCTTACTCGTATCGGTACTCAACCGTCGAGTGAGATAGTCAAATATCAGACCCATCAGCAGCGACGTTAAAACGACTGTAGTTTCGCCTCTTTATAACTTTTCACTCAAACCTTGAAGGTTGCACTACATTAATCTTTGTTTCACCGAATCAATGAACTGTATAGCAGCGGTTCCCAACCTTTTTTTGCCAAGGGACCACTTTGATTTCGTTATTATCAGCAGGGACCACAAGACTCAAAAATAAACTGTATCAATCTAAAAATAATCTTTAATTGAAACGTTTATCATAAGTAATAATAAAATTCAAAAGTAATATTATTTGACACTGTTATAATTTATTGAATAGGTACATATGATTTTTAGGGGACAATTCAGTTTCCATCAATGAGATTTTTGAGCTTGCATATTCTGTATAAGTTTTTGAATTCTTGGAGTAATATTTTTGCTCAAAGCTACCCGCATATCATCACTTACTTTCAATCGATTCCTAGACTTGTTTTTAATAATGAGCAAAGCAGAAAATCCCTGCTCGCATAAATAAGTTGTGGAGAAAAGCATAAGATAACGCAAAGCTATTTCTCGAATTTTAGTGTATGAAATTGCTTTTTTACACCAAAATTGCTTCAATGAATCTGATTCAAATGCGTCTTTACAGTTTCTATCATTTTGTAATTCAAAAAGTTCTTCTTTTATTTCTCCTGCAACTTCTCTAACATTAGTGCCAAAAGGGTTGCGTATCAGTTTTTGGTGAATTTCAGCTTCTGATGTATTGCTATCACCACGCACCGCGCTCGGTATTATTCACCGACGCGGGTTTATTCAAAGTTTCTTCTTTCGCGGACCATATTTTAGTTCTGACGGACCACTGGTGGTCCGCGGACCACTGGTTGGGAACCACTGCGTGTATAGTATACAGTTCATTGCACCGAATTGGCAACATAACCAAAATTTATAAAACCTAAACCAACCTTTTTGAATTTTTTTTTAATAAAAAAAATAAATATTGCATTAATTTGCATTTCTTTTTGAAGAAACTCTTCCACCTGTAAGAGTACATAAAAACTAACTGTCTGTTATTAAGCTTTCACATGACTCGTATGTATTGCACAATAATCTCTGAGAGTTGACAGTGATGGTATATAACAAGACCATCGTAAAGTAAATTTATGCAATTGTTGGAAAATCAAATTCCCGATTTAAAAATTAAAAATTTATGTACCTAATGCTAAAGAACTCCTCTAACATTATTTTATCTGGAAAGAAAGTGAAAACGTGTTAACTCTTAAATTGTTAAAAAATGTAGACTTGAGTTTATTTGTACAAGTTATGATTGATTCTTTTGTCTTTTAAAATTTTGTTTAATAATTCATTTTAGTTATTAATATTGGTAATATATTTTTTTAAGCAATTTTTTGTACTAAAGTCACTACAATTCTGAAATTGAAATTACTCGTACCAAAAACTCATTGGTGTTGTTCCATATGAATTACTTCTACCTCTAGGACTCTAGGAGTAGGAAGATCTGTATTGGATTACGATGGGAGGGTGTTCAGATGTCCACTCGCACATAGGCCACCTATTCGGGCCCTTTGTGCATCAAAGATGCGGTAGTTTTTCCCTAGTATAAATCGAGGGATGAGTGAGTCAGATCGTCCTAGAGTAGGAAACATACCTTATGTAGAATTGTTAGTCGCAGCAACGTCAGAAATATGTACCTATACTAGTTATCGTCATCAGAAGGTAGCTGCACTCCAACGGTGTTTTCCCTTTCTTAAACTTTTTTACCTTTCATATAATACAGTTAGGTATTCAAAGATACATCACAACGCAATAGATGTTAATGAAGGCATCCTGAACAAGAACACGGGTGTGCATGTGCAGATCAGATAAAGCAAATGGATGAATACGTTTTGTGAAGTTTGAAAATATTCCTCGACCTCGGCTTCTTTTTGTTATGGTCACTAACAAGGGCGTACGCAGCTTTTTGGCTGGGGGGGGGGGGGGGGGAAATAAAATTGTTTGGAAACGTGTTTAATATTTATTGCCTATGTTGTTACCCCACAATCCTTTTCGATACATTTAAGCATCATACAATTCCCCTTGGGTACAAATACTATTTATTTAGAAGAAAGGCCAGGAAATGCTTAATTTCTCCTGAAATTATATGACCAGTAATAAATTTTAATATTTAGTACAATTCGTTTTGCGGCCAGGGGAGGGCATTGGCCCCCCCCTTGCCCCACCTTGCGTACGCCTTTGGTCACTATTCACTAATGTGATAAAAAATAATAAAAGTGGAACAGGTAATATGGAGAGAACCTAGCAAGAATTGCCTGAAGTTAAATTAAAAGTTTAGCTTTAGCACAGTATACGTCTTGTGGTGGCTTTAGTAGCAGTGGTGTATTGGGGCCGGAACGCACCGAAACGGCGTTCCATTACTTTTTTTCAGAGCCGGAACGCGTTCCAGTACCTTTTTTTGGCGATAAAGAAATAGAATCTCTCTGCCAACACTTTAATTTACCTTATGGGAAAATATAAATGTACCTAATTAGGGATTACTTGGCTTGTGATGGACGTAACATATCGCAAGATTTGGAATGTTGGAATTTTCCAAAATAATAGCTTCTAGTTCTTCAGAATGCGAGCGTGGTTTCAGTAACAAGAATAACGCGGAGAACATTACGCATTCTAAGTGATCATGTTCTAAATTTATTATTTATAAAACTTCATCGGCCACCTTTGGAAATATGGAACCCATTATTTTACGTAAAAACCTGGCTGCGGTCTCATAGATCCGCTACTGACCAGCAAACAAAGAAAATGTCTGTGACCTTATTTTGGAGTTTCTAGAAACTATATTTGTTAATATTTTATATTCCTATGTTTTAAAATTTATATTTTGTTTTTACTGAGAATGGCAATTATTTTTTTATTCTTTTTTCGAGCGTTCCGGTGCTTTTTAATTTACCAATACACCACTGTTTAGTAGGTATTTCTTCTGTGGTATGGTTTTGGAGAGTGCTCAGGGCGTCCTGTGCTTATGATACTGCAATGTTTGGAATCTGCCACGTAATTGTAATTTACCTACACTTTTGCCATATTCAATTCATCTAGGTAGTATTATGTAAATTTGATCCCTTCATATTTTGATAAACTACATAGGCGCGGAACATGACAATTTCTGAAATTTTCACCATTTTAAAAATGTGTAATTTTGTGCTGCGGGTTGCAGCTCTATCTATCCACAACGTAGTGTTAGGTTAAAATTAATTATACCATTACCATTTTTGTATCTTATATTATATTTTTGGAAAATTTAGTTAGTAGTAGTAATATTTGGTCTTATTTTATTAATCAATTGTTAAAAGTTATTAGGTAGGTATTAGACCAGGATATTGTAATTCAGCAGTTAATTATTTATTTCAATATTTCGCAAGCTTTTGCTTCTTCAGGATAATAAATGTTTAACAAGTCATATAAATATCAATCATATCAATTTTTAAATGATGTCAGAAAAATGGCTGACATCTTTAAAAATTATATCTTTACAATTTTAATAACTGTTGTACTTGTACTTGATATGACCTTAATCTATATTTATATGACTTGTTAAACATTTATTTTCCTGAAGAAGCAAAGCAAGCAATTAGCTTGCGAAATATTGAAATAAATAATTAACTGCTGAATTACAGCATCCTGGTCTAATAGGTACCTAATAACTTTTAACAATTTTTGGAAAATTACAGTCCAGTGAACAGGATTTTTTAATAATCAAAAAGTAGGTATTTACTTGATAAAATAGTAAAGTTTGTTGAAACTATATTTTATTGAAATTATCTAACGGCGATCGATTTCGGCCAAGTATGGCCATCATCAGGCCATGCTGAAATAGCGTTTGATTTACATATTTTTCTGACAAATTATAAATAGTTACCGTCACTTGATTTGTCAGAAAAATATGTAAATCAAACGCTATTTCAGCATGGCCTGATGATGGCCATACTTGGCCGAAATCGATCGCCGTTAGATAATTTCAATAAAATATAGTTTCAACAAACTTTACTATTTTATCATTATAAACTAAAACTATAAAAATGGAGACTTTCATCAAGAACATAGGTATTTACTTATACATTTACAGAAGAAACAAAGAAAGATGAAATACTTATAATTATACCTACACACCTACACTTATTTCTACCTTAAATTAATAAATGTTTTATAAGAACTGCTTCTTTTTGTGACGTTTTGTCCGTACTTTTAGTGTTATTATAATCAGGGCCGACTAGAGGAGGGCCAGGGGGGGCAAAATCCCCAGGGCCCGGCCTCCAAAGGAGCCCGGCTGCGTTCCTACCTGTACAGGTATTTTGTAAAGTAAAAAATTTCCCTTTTTTAAAAAGCTCAAATATTATGTGTTTGGAGGTGGGAGCGGCCCGGTTAAGTCTTTATCCCCGGGGCCCTGCTCGCCTCTGGGCGGCCCTGATTTATAATCCTGTGAATTTCGATCGTTGGTTGATTGGCTGATAATGCATTCATTTATAGAGTCAAATGGCTTGATGTCAACCCGACCGTCCTCGACAGATATTCTTCTTGCCCTGGAGTGAAATGTAAGTAGGAAAAATATCACACTAACAGATGTTTTATTTCACCGTTCACTTGTGGCATGTGGAATAGATCACCTTCCATTGATTCATATTTTTTTGATAAATTTATTGATCGAACTTAACTCTTCAGTACATTAATATTACACTTCCTATAAAAAAAGAAAATTGTAAGTAAACCTATTCCACATGTCTTAGATTTTTAAACATCGGTGACGACGATACTCTGGCTCAGTGTCGTATTAATCACTGGGCTCGTGAGGTTCGAGCCTAGGGCGGCAACTTGTAGGGGGCGGCAAATTTTTTATGTTATTTTATTTTTATTCTCAAATAAATGAACCAAAAAAAAGAAAAAGATTAATGACATTCTGAAAATGCGAAATTAAATCTCTGGCCTGATTTCCCGCCTATTCTTGAAAAGTCTATTTGCGCGAACGCCAAAGGGGGCGGTAAACACTGAACGTGCCTCAGGGCGCCGAGAAGGTAAATCCGCCACTGCTCTGCCTTTGAGCGTTGATTAAAATACTAATATTTCAATCAACGCTTTGAGTTACAGCATGCGGTTACCTAAGCTCTGAATATTGATTTGCAGTAGGTCTCGTAATGGATGAAAGATTGCGTTGATCGTAACTGTTATCGATTCAATTTTGATTTGACAAACTGTGTTCGGAAAATTCGATAACCTGCGTCCGCAAGGTAAAGAATTATTGGTATGATTATATACTCTTTGGTATGACTACTCCACCAATAAATCCCGCCGTTCAGAAGAATATTCTTCCTGCTCTAATTTATAACGCGTACAAAGTAATAATTGAGAAAATGTTACTTACGTAAGCATTTAGTATATCCGTAAATGGGAATGTTCCAATATCCTCCAGCCATACATTCTCGTCGTTGATCTCCTACAAGTGTAAATCCTTCATTACATTCAAACATCACCCTTGTTCCTGGTATGAACAGAAAAGTACTCTTCCTTCCAAACCTTGGGGTCTTCAGAACACCACACGATATAATTCTACTCTTATTTGCTTCTTTCAATTTTAGTATGGAATTTTTATAACTCAAAGTGAAGCGCGCCAAATCTCTATTTAAAGTGACCGTATAGTCGTACATACATTCAGGATCGTCAGAACAAAACCTGTGAGCGTTATACCATTCGATCGATCGATTTTGTGGTATTATTTCTTCAGGAGTCATTCGAAACTCTGGTTTAAACGTCTTATTGTTGTAGTAGGAAGAAGTTCGCCCATATTCCCTAAAAAATAGCGCGTTGCCTTTCTTAGGATCATCCTTATCTTCCAACATCCATTTTGAACCAAATTCGTTATAAATTCTTTCGGACTCCTTTGGTGTGGTAGGGACTGATACTTGTGTACCGTCTGGATCAGTGAAATCGTCATTTGGATTAAAACTCCAATTTCCTAGCAATCCACGTGTTTGGTTCTAAAAGAATCTGGAGTAGGTAATTATACTTAGTATAAAAGTGGGAGTAGCATACGATATAAGTCCAAGGGAGGTAAATTCTAGCTGTCATGTATCCCTTATTTTCAACTACCTCCAGTCCAGCTCCAGAATCAAACATCACAAGAACTTCGGATTGGTTAAGAATGTACGTTGGTGTATAAACGGTAACTCCTGAAATAGTTCTATTAATCTTTGTACATACTTATAATGACCATTTGTTTACCTGGAAAATGTTGGAATTTGATGGATGGACGGTCAAAGTACACTCTTCGCCCATCAGCAAGAATGTCCAAGCGATAACGCCACTGAGCTTGCTGCGGTCTCATTCTAACTTCAATAACTGTTGATAAATTACTTTTTGCAACAACCGAAGTCATTTGTGTTGCCTTTACTTCCCCATACACATTCATAGGCATTTGCTCAAATCTTGCCTGAATATCCAATCTATTTTGACGCGTATTACTGCGAACCAACACAAACTCTCCTTTTCCATTGAATGTATAAAGGACATCGTCAAATGTGATAATGTGAGGGTCACCAAAAACACCTCCAATTGCTGGTGGTTGATAAGTCACACAATCTGGGGATGGGCGTCTTTCAAACCTTAACGTTTCGCAACCCACCGCTTGTTCATACTGCCATCTACAACAAAGATATTTGGGCATCATATCGTGGAACCAATGTGAAAGCACTGGAACTTTAGTTGCCTCGTTCCAAGGAAGGTAACCCAGATTATGAGAACGATGCGGACTTGATCCCCATTGTTGATCGTAAGACAACATTAAGTATAAGTTTTTATCGTAGCAACACTGCTGTCCGGACCCTTCCATTCTAAATATAAACAATACGATTACTCGATTACAAATTTTGTAACTTACGTAGGGGAGGCAGTTCGCACACAATGCACTGCTCCACGATGGTATTCGCATTTTGGATTGGCATCTTTATCGCAATCAGGATCCGGCATAAATCTTCCTTTATCGGACAAGGCATGTTCTAACGTGCAGGGACATTGAGGAAGTTGATTAGTAAAATTCCGTAGATATCTGTCGTTACGTATCCAATTGTCGCATAAGGTGTCGGTCCAATTTTGTCCATATTCCCTTTCCCATTGAGGTGCAAAGTACCAACCTAACGGTATCGGTCTACTCCAAATTACGGGTGTTATTCTAGTTGTCGTTCCTTCAATCGGAATTGGTTCGGTGAGATTGATTTGAATGAAGCCAAATTTGATATCTGATACATTTCTATTGTTTCTAAGTCGAAATTCTGGCGGAACTATTGTGTGGTAACCAGTGTTCATGATTCCTGTTGCAAGTTCGTCTATGTAAAGGAATTCTGGCCTTATGATCGTCTCTCTATAACCCCATAAGGAGATTCGGATGTTAGCATTTTCGTTGGTAGTTAAATTGTGTTTTACCCAAGAAATTTTGATTTGGGGTGGATATTTTTGGTGCACTGAGTCGTCTTCGAAGAAAATTTGTTCTGCCGCAGTTGCTGGGGTTTCTAAAATGAAAATGTGTAAGTGATTACAGGATTATGTTTGTGTAACTTGTACGTACCAACAAAATATTTTCCTTTCCATTTATATCTGCCAGGCCCTATTGCGATGGCAAGTCCGACGTATCCTTCAGCGAATAATCGAGGTTGAATGCACACCGCTCTGTTACTGTCAATAACTGTGCCGTAGACCTCGTCTTGAACATCAAATTTGCATATGACTTTATCACCGGGCTCAAAACAAGGACCGGTGATGTTAACCATAGTACCTCCTAACATGTTGCCGCTTTCGGGCGCAAAGACAAGAGGTAAATTGGCGCCATCTAGAAAAATGCTGTTATAATACGGAAATACGATTTCTAAATTACATCTTACCGATATCTTTGTTACAACTTCCACTTATAATATTCTCATCAATTCTGAAAATATGTCTTCCTTTAAAGCCGTTTCCCCAACCGCGACCACTTAAATCACGAATAACAGACGCTTGACTGTATGGGGTGTACTCGTAGCTTCTGGTACCGTTTCCTGCATTAAAACCTATGTACGCCGGAGTACCGCCTTCACCTTTCAAAGTGTCTCCTAAAGCTTCTGTATGACTAGTCCATTGTAGGTCCAAATAGTTAAAGATCGCATAAGTGAATACCTCATCGGTCGCGAGAACCAGTTGGAATGTGTTTGTCTAAAGATTCTAGATGTAGAGTTAGTGAGGATTATTGTATACTCACCGTATATAAAGATTGTGCAATACCACCGGCAAAAGAAATATTCTTCCAAGTAACAATAATGGCGTGTTTTGGATTAAAAGTTTCAGCACCGATCATTCCTTCTCTTATATCCCACTTAACTCGTTCCCTCATCTCTACGCCTAGTTGATCAGTTCGGGTTTGAAGGTCTCTTTCGAGCCGAAAATAGACTCCGGGTTTTCTACGATCCAAATCCTCGTTACGTAATGAACCTATACGACATTTGCTGAAGAAAATGCCGATAAACGACGGGTCGTTTACCTTCGGCCAATTTTTAACGGGAAACACTAACGGGTAGGATGGATAGTGTCGTGGTGGATCACTGAATTCGAGATATCCATTCATAGAGACTCTAGTATAGTTAAATCTAAAGCCAAAAAATGGTAATTGGAAATTTAAATTCTTATGAACTTGAGGGCTTGAGGACTGTATTGTTTTTTGCCAATCTCCATTATTGTCACCATCTCCTCCTAAATCAAAGTACCAGTACATGAATTCTTTTCTAATGTCTTTGAGTCTTTGTTCCGTTATGTAGTACGCATTTCCACCTCTTTGACTTACGTGTGGAGGTGCATATCGTGACGTTAACGAATCTAGAAGGAAGAAAGCGATTTTTGAATGCGTTTTTAAATATGAAAGTCACAGGTACTCATTTTGGAAAAATGAGTGCTTTGGTTTACCATGTGTAATAAGTGGCTCATTTCCAAGAAAGAACATTGGTAGGTAGGTTAGTAGGTGGTGGTGAGTTAATTAGATTAGTAATAGATCTATAGGTACTTGTTTGCGGGAAAATGTGGGTATTATTTCATGGTGTGTTACATTTTGATACATTGTACTATTGGTAAATAAGAATTAACAATTAATTAACCACTACTATGAACAATTAACAATCACTAATTAAAAACCTAGGCCACACCTCCATTAATCGATTAAAAACATGGCAGACGTAATTCATAGCTTTGACAAATACAGTAAATTAAAACTTATACTTAAGCACTTTTTTATAAAACTTACCCCAATTCGCATATTTTGCATTCGCATCATCGACATCGGGATGAGTTTTTGGGTTTGGAGAGGGTCGGTTAGGCTTTCCGGCAAATTGATTAGTATAATCTAAAATGAATTTGTTAATAATTACAAACTAGCGCATCAATAAATTTGACTGAACCTACCTTGGTTGCGCTGGATTGAAGGACCAAGATGACCATTATGTGTGTTCATTAACTCCACTTCATCATTTGGGTTGAGTTCTTGATGCTCACCTTGTGTAAAGACGCTTGCAACAATTAGTAAAAACAAAAACACTAATTCAATTTTACGCATTTTTAGTCTGCCACTGATCATTAATTAAAACACATTGATCCAAACCGGCTAGTTCAAGTATATTTTATAACCGTTATCAACTTTATCTAATATAATTAAGTGCAGTTGAAGCATGACTGATACTTTTTAAGTTCAAGTGATAACTCATCCATATCAGGCGGGAGCAACAAAAATTAGAAATTAACGAGATAATCAAGAATACTATTACCATATTCATCAGTGATCTTAACTTTATTTCTCCAATTACAAATTATTTATGGAAAGCAAGATTGATGAATACGTAGGTGACCTTAGCAAGGAAATAGTTGAACTGGAAGATAGAAAACAAGACCTTGACCCAAAGTTTAAATAATTTAAAACAGTACACGCGGAGAAATTCGGTAAGAACTTTTGAAATAAAGGACTCCACGAATAAAAGTAAAACACTATTCACAACTGATGTTTTTGAACGTTATGATGGGACAGTTGATGGTATCATAAAGTAAAACACAATATCTAATAAAATATCGTCACTTCGTACGCTAATATGAGTGATCTCCTGATTTGTGAGAACGTTTAGAATGTTTTTATGAATGTTTAAAATCAAACAGTGATGAATACGCTACTAGTTTTGATCGTAGTCATCTTCAGGCTTATAACGGGAAATGATGACTTGATGATGATGAAAGTTACATGTTATTTTTTATTTCCAAAATTGATAGACATTCATTAGTCGCAACAATATTTGGAAGTATTATTAGCATGTACCTACTTGTATTGATTTTTTCATATTACCTACTAATTAATTTTTATTTATTTCGACATTTGTCCCTTTATGGATTTGTCGTCTTCAATCTCCACATGTATCGATCTCCTGCCTCTCGGCTTGATCTTCTTTACTTTCCATTATTCCTTGTATATCTGTTTCCCATTTGTACCTTGGATTTCCTCTTCTTCATTTTCCTCTCGGCGAGCGAAGTATGTTGTTGGGCCATCTGTATTCAGACATCCTTTGCGGGTGTCCACAGCAGCGGAGTATCATATATTCTAGATTTCTTGTGTTAGATGGAGAGACTTCCATTTCGAAAAAACAATGATCCCTGAATGCGAATGTTGAGGTAGTGGATCACAGTTGTGGATGGCAAGCCGCAAGTTGCGACATCGCTTCCTCTACTTAAAGATGCAGATATTAATTTCTTATTATTACATCGTTTTCGATACACATCGTGAACCACTCAGTGTTCCAACAATTTGCCCTTGTTGTCCTTTCTTTGAACAGTTGACTTACGAAACCGCTCCAATCAATGATTTTAATACCAAAAGCCAAAAGGAATGTACAATCAAGTTTACTTCTCTACGTAATCACCGTGATGATTGAGGCATTTGTCATATCTGTGAACAAGCTTTGCAATACCCTCTTCATAAAATGTTGCCGCCAATGATTTTAAGTGAGTTGTGGCTGTTTCTTTGAGCTCCTCGTTAGGTTGGAAGCCCAGCCTCCCACGCCACTTCTTCATTTTAAGAAGTCACATTTAAATTGCTCAAGGAGCCGTTGGGTTACACAACCACTGTGAGGACGGGCATTGTCATGGATCAGAACAATTCCAGAAGTCAGCATTCCTCTTCTTGTGTTTTGAATAGTTCTCCGTAAGCGTCGCAAACTTTCACAAGAAGGATGTGCCGTAATTGTTGTACCAGCTGCATAAACTCCACAAACAACACACCTTTTTCCTTCCTAAAAACAGTTGCCATAACCTTACGGTTGTTGAACGTTTGTTTAAATTTTGTGGGTTTGTTTGGAGAATTTATGTGCATCTATTGTGATTGACGGTTCATTTCCCCACGTCTCGTCACTGGTCACAATGGATTTCAAAAAATCTTCTCGATCAGTAAGTATACTTAAAAACAACTGAAATAATTAGGTAGGAAGGTTGTATAATTCGTGTAATTTTGAAAACAAAAATATCAAAAATGAGTAGAAAACGAAACAATGTTAGGCGAACTTTGAAGACACAAGGTAAACTTTGCAAAAGTGACACAAGTGTGCCTTAGATACGTGTCTTTGGTTTATAAATATATAGCTTTTATATGAAAATAAATATTATTATAGAAAAATTTATGGCAAGACTAGAAACGCAACACGACGAGAAAATTGAAATGTCCGGTTTTGAAAATAAAGCGAAAAAAACATTGGCGCGAGTGGAGACACTGCAACAGCAAAAAAAGAAGAAGAGGGTGATAGTTAGGGGTAAGAAGGAATAGAGGTAGTCAGGGGTGGGGGATCTGATCCTGCGTTTTAAAGAAGCAACAGGTGTTTTTGTTATATTTGTAAATTTCTATATTTCTGTGTGTTAATTTCCATCGAAAAGGTACTTAATGCATGGATTTTATCTGTTTTATTAATGTTAATTGTTTAAATCAATTATTTATATTTGCTAATAACTTGTCATTCAATGAAACGATTTTATAGATTTTTCTACATTGAACTGTTTATCCAAATTATCGTTGGCGCCCATCTTGATTTGTCTTTATATAATGTGTTTTTATTTGTTGTTTTTGTGTGTAATAGGGATAATAAACTTCCGTTACCTATTGAATTAGGGGCGAGAGTTTTCTTTGTGTAAAAAATGTTAAATTCAGTTTTTTAATTTAATTTTAATTTTCTTTGTTTCATTATGTATACCTACTCGTTTTTCAATAAGAGCCGCACACTTGCTTGAAGCTTAAATTTAGAGTTGCTAACGTACCCCCTCACTTATGTAAGAGCCTTGGTGGATGTAACTAATGATGTTTTTTTTCTCCCGTGTCAGGGTCGACTGTTGGGCTTTTTATAGCAATTTAGCACTTGTGTTCGAATTACAACTGTAGCCGTAAGCGCCGAACCCAGGCCTGCGTGTACCTTTCGAATTGGAGGAGGTTCGAATACCTAACTAACTATTTATATGTGCTTTTATATGTCTAGTGGTAGTTGTCGAACAAGGGGAGGGAGTATAAGTAGTTGGTACTTTAGTTTGTGGCCTTGAGTACCGAGTGTACACAGTTTTTGTTTTGTATTATTTATATAACTGAATTTGATTACCATTTATATGCTTTCATTGCAGGTATTTTTATGTTACTGTGGTCTAACCTCACTGCATCATTATTCTTTGTGTTTTGTTTAATTTGTGTATTTAGTTTCTTGGGAACATATCCGAAGGTTTCTTCGCCTGTTCTTCCTTCGGCTAGTTTCAGGTGAACATGGCATTTTCTCTTTTTGGCGGTAAATATGATTTATCAAAATTTTAGGGTTTCTATTTTATCACCAAATATATATTTACGTTCATTTTAATCGCTTGTTTGTTTTCCTCCATCCTACAACTTCACAGGTCTTGATAAGCGCCATTTAGGGAACCACCATCTTGGTAGGCGCCCTCTTCAGTTACACAACGTAGGTACAGATGGAGTTTGGTTTGTTTTTTTTGTAGGTAAGCGCGCGAACCTGGTGTCTGTTACATCACAAAATTGTTTCGTTTTCAACTCATTTGTTATGTTTTTGGGTTCAAAAGACGACTATACAACTAGCCTTCCTAATTATTTCAGTTGTTTTTAAGTGTCTAGCTTTTATATTTCAACGGAAAAGCGAATTTTGTAGAGACTTGCAACGCATCTAAGCGGGCGTTGGAGAACTCCCTGAAATAAAAAGTTACAGCAATACAGTGTCATTCAGTAAAAAGGGAACATTTAATAACTTTTTTATCTTACAATTTAAAAAAAATGTTTAAATAGTTTTTTAATTGTGATGACGTCTACTATTTGATGGCACTTTCAAAGATTTTTTTTTAAATTTCCGGTTAGGCCGGAAACGGACACAACTTTGTTTTTTTAAATGACACCCTATATTATTTTTGACATTTTTAGATTCTTCGTTTTTTTGTCTTTCCGCACATATAAGATTTTATAGGTGTTGCATAATAAAGTTTTGCTATAAATCCCACAAAAGTATCTGTAAGTGTTCAAGACATCGATTTAAAAAACAAAATAGCTATGGCCATGGAAAACCAAAAAAATTGCTTTGTGGAGTTGTTTCACATCTGTCAGACTTATTGTCTACAAAAGTAATATTGAAAATTTAACAAAATTTAGTAATTCAAAGTTAGTGTATACAATAAAAATGAATAACAGCGAAAAAGTGGACTTGCTGTTAATATTTGGTGAGTGTAATCGCAATGCACGAAGAGCTGCCGCGCTGTACGCAGAACGGTATCCTAACAGGTATCATCCTCCGCAGTCCGCACACTTACGTGTTGAAAATTGAACAGGTTTTAAGACGGCAAGGATCATTTCCTAATGTAAAAGTTCAACATAGAGAGCCTCGGATAAACCACGTGGTCAACGAAGAACGAGAAGAACGGGAGCTACAAATTTTGGCTTACGTCCGACTATATCCACGTTCGTCTATTAGCCATGTAGCTCAACAAGTAGGAACATCAGATTCATCAGTACAGAGAACTTTAAAAAGATACAAGCTGCACCCATATAAACCTGATTTAGTGCAAACCTTACGTCCAACAGATCCTGAGCGTCGACTGGCTTTTACTGCATGGCTAGTGGTACAGCTTGAAGAGGAACCAGACATTTTAGAAAAGATTTTATGGACCGACGAGTCAAAATTTACCAATAACGGGGTTCTCAATAAACAAAATAATCGCTACTGGTCTGATGAAAACCCACACTGGACACGAGAGACGAATAATCAAACCGTGTGGGGTATTAACGTCTGATGCGGTTTAATAGGAGGTAAGTTATTAAGGCCTTATTTTTATGAAGATAGTCTGAATGCCAGAAGATATCTGCATTTTTTAACTACAGAGTTGGTAACTATGTTAGAAGAATATCCATTGGCTTTGCGACAAACAATGTACTTCCAGCAGGATGGAGCTCCAGCTCATAATGGCTTTTATTGTCAGGCAGTATCTGAACGAAATATTTAATGGGCGCCTAATTGCTACACATGAACCAGTGGGGTGGCCACCAAGATCACCTGATCTCACGCCACTGGATTATTTTTTATGGGGCCATCTTAAGCTTAAGACAGTGGTCTATGCAAATCCGCCTCAAAACCTCGAGGAGTTAAAAAACAAAATCAGGCTGGTATGCGAGCAGTTAACACCCGAAGTGATACGTAGCGCAACACACCGAGAACTACCCAATAGATTAGAGGCGTGTGTTGCACAAAATGGTGGTAACTTTGAGATAGATGCTTGTTATAACAGCTATTAAAAATCTTATAAGTGTGCTTTCTTTTTAATGTTTTTGTAATTATTGTTTAGCAGTTCTGTTCCTATTAATTAAACATTAAAAAATTTAAAGCTACAGTTTTTTGTTTTTTACATACATAGACAACTTGAACACTTACAGATACTTTTGTGGGATTTACACCAAAACTTTATTATGCAACACCTATAAAATCTTATATGTGCGGAAAGACAAAAAAACGAGGAATCTAAAAATGTCAAAAATAATATAGGGTGTCATTTAAAAAAACAAAGTTGTGTCCGTTTCCGGCCTAACCGGAAATTAAAAAAAAATATTTGAAAGTGCCATCAAATAGTAGACGTCATCACAATTAAAAAACTATTGAAACATTTTTTTTTAAATTGTAAGATAAAAAAGTTATTAAGTGTTCCCTTTTTACTGAATGACACTGTATATCGGTTTATATTTGAATGCTACTTGCAATATAGAAGATGTACCTAATTTTAGTTACATTAGTTTTGAGGGATTTGCATGAGTACTACAGGCGCCGCGGCGTGCCGGTTTGAATTCCTTTGTTTGTGTCTTTATTGTAAACTAAGTAAAACGTGCTTTTTGGTACAAATTTAGGATTAAGAATTTGGGACTTTCCCACAAGTTTATTACTTTTATACATATATTTTTATTAAATCTTAGAAATGTGAAGAGTTCATATTCGACAAACTCAAAAAAATATCTATTCAATTAATTCAAATAAGCTAAAATTCGTAACAGCGCCTTTCAACACTTTAGAATCCATGAGAATTATTGTTTTGATCTTATTACTTATATGCTTTCTATTCACATGTGACAGAAAAATATGTTTTATTTAATATTGAATGTCGTTTTGTTGAAATGTAAATTTACTGTAAATTTTTTTTTCTGGAAATGTAAATTTACTGTAAATTTTTTTTTCTGGAAAACTAAATTTGTTTTATTGTACATCCTAATTATAAAATGCTTTCTTGACAAAATTTATTTCAATTAAATTAGATTTTACCAAAATTTCAAGTACTTACTTAGTTTTATTTGGTTTAAGTAAATATTTCATTTAAAATGATTATAGTGGTTACTTATTAATTTTATTTTTCAAACGAGCATCATTTTATTACAGTCAAAACAACCCTTTTTCAAAAAAATGTTAACTTTCACGCATACATATAAAAATTTTTTGAGACAACAAATGTTTTTTTGTGTGTGGTATAAATAAAAAAAATAAATAATCATTAGTACCTAATAACTAATAAGGAAAAAACCGCAAGAGTCTTACGAGCTAGTCTTGTTCTTTCCGATGTCTTGCAGAGATGGTCTTGCAACCTTGAGTCTTGGTCTTGGTCTTGCTAATGGCGTTGCTATCTTGGTCTTGGTTTTTTTGGGAATATGGGACATTTATTTCCTACAGCCTAGTCAGCCTAGTAGGTAATTCGCCGCTGCACAGCTGCGGTGGTTTACAATTTTCACCTTCTTCAAAACACAAAACGTGTGAAATTTGGCGCTCTAGGTTAGGCTACAGCCTATTTAGCCTATTTTAAAATCCAGCTCTGTTCACAATGTGAGTGTAGATAAAGTTAATTATAATTGACAATTTCTTTATGGAATTAAATACATCTGTGGCCTGATTCAAAAACTACATTCCAGTAAATAGATTTTTTTATTCATTAAGAGCTAGGTAACGTTAACTAAACTTGTAGGTATAATAAAAAAAGGTATAGGTACATTTATAGAAAAGATTTAAAAATAAAATATTTATACACTTACTCTAACACTCAATTAATAAATGTATTTTTTAAGAGGAACTTTAGTATACATCTGTCTCTTTTTGTGTTTTCTGCGTACTGTTAGTGTTATAATCCTGTGAATCTCGATTATTGGTTGACAATGTGCTGAATGCATTCTTTTGTAGAGTCAAACTGCTTGATTCGTCGTCATCGTCAGGTTCGGCAGTCGTTAACTTCATTCTAGCCGATTCTTGCGCCTTTCTATTTTAAAACAAAAAGTGCCATTTAAAACATTTAAAGACCATCATTACCTTTTTTGATCTTCGTAAGCGAATTGTTCCCTTTCGTCCTCGTTTCTTTGTTTTTGTTTAGCTCTAAGAAATTTGAACGCCACATATACCAATCCTAATATAATTGGAATAATCACTGCTATTATTATTCCAGATGTCAAACCGGCCGTCCTCGACGAGTATTCTTGTTGCCCTGGATTAAAATGTTAGTAGGAAAAATAACGCAGTAACAGAAAATGTTCAATTCCACATTCACTCACAGATACCAGTATTTCTTTGCATTGCTTGTGGCATGTGGAATAGATCACCTTCCATTGATTAATATTTTTTTGATAAATTTATTGATCGACTTAACTCTACATTAATATTACAACTCATATAAAAAAAGAAAATAATTATAAGTAAACCTATTCCACATGCCTTAAATTTTAAACATCGGTGACGACGCTACTCTGGCTTTGAGTTGCGGCACGGTTAAGCGCTGAATATTGATTTGCATTAGGTCTCGTAATGGGTGATAGATCGCGTTGATCGTAGCTGTTATCGATTAAATTTGGATTGGACGAACTAAGTTGAGTTGGTTTAGAGAGTGGTTTTTTCGGTTCCCCATATTGAAATGGTAGCGAATATATTGGACCTTCGCTTTCGCTACGATTATAATTAGGTTTATTGTTCATTTTTGAATTTTCCTTCATTTGAGGTTCATCAAGATCCCAAGGCTTTTCTTCAAAATCAATTTCTGGCAATCCTTCCAGCGGTTCGTGAGTTCTATAGCTTTTTTCGTAACTTCGCCTCTTTTTGCTGTTGCTACTTGTACTGCTTCGATCACTCAATACTGGACTTCGATAGGTATAATCGTTAAACTCATCTGATGGTGGGGTTGTCGGACTGACAGTGCCCGAATTTTGCATCATAGGTTCGCTTTCGTTTAACTTTAATCTACTAGCGGATCGAGAAGGAGGGTTAAAAAGCAGAGAGTCGTCATTTTTATTATAGGTTCGGAAAATTCGATAACCCGCGTATACAAGGCAAAGAATTATTGGTATAAGTATTGCCAGTACTATTCCACTAGTTAATCCCGCCGTTCGGGAAGAATATTCTTGCTGCCCTAATTTACAACGCGTGCTTTGAATTAATGTAAATAGCAAGAAAATGTTACTTACTTAAACATTCGGTGTATCCGTAAGTGGGGACGTCCCAATATCCTCCCGGCATACACTCCCGTCGTTGATCTCCTACAAGTACAAAATCTTGATTGCACTCAAATGTCACCTTCGTTCCTGGTATAAACATAAAGTTGCTCTTTCGTCCAAACCTTGGAGTCTCCAGCACGCCACAAGATATAATTCTCTTCTTATTTATTTCTTTCAAGTTTAGTATGGAACTTTTATAATTCAAAGTGAAGTGTGCCAAATCTCTATTTAAAGTGACCGCATAGTCGTATATACATTCAGGATCATTAAAACAAAATTTATAAGCGTTATCCTTTTCTATCGAGAAATTTGCTGATAATATATCTTCAGCAATCATTCGAAATTCTGGTTTAAACGTCTTATTGTTGTAGTACGAAGACGTTCGCGCATATTCCCTAAAAAATAGCGCGCTGCCTTTCTTAGGATCATCCATATCTTCCAACATCCATTTGGAACCAAATTCGTTATAAACTCTTTCGTATTCATTTAGCGTGGTCGGGACTGATACTTGTGTGTCGTCTGGATCAGTTAAATCGTCAATTGGATTAAAACTCCAATTTCCTAGTAATCCACGTGTTTTGTTCTAAAAGAATCTGTAGTAATTATACTTAGTATGGAAGTGGGAGTAGCATACGATATAAGTCCAAGGGAGGTAAATTCTAGCTGTCATGTATCCCTTATTTTCAACTACCTCCAGTCCAGCTCCAGAATCAAACATCACGAGAACTTCGGATTGGTTAAGAATGTACGTTGGTGTATAAACGGTAACTCCTGAAACAGTTCTATTAATCTTTGTACTTGTAATGATCATTTGCTTACCTGGAAAGTGTTGGAATTTGATGGATGGGCGGTCAAAGTACACTCTTCGACCATCAGCAAGAACGTCCAAGCGATAACGCCACTGAGCTTCCTGTGGTCTCATTCTAACTTCAATAACTGTTGATAAATTACCTCTTGCAACAACCGAAGTCATTTGCGTTGCCATTACTTCCCCATACGCATTCATAGGCATTTGCTCAAATCTTGCCTGAACATCCAATCTATTTTCAAGTGTATTACTGCGAACCAACACAAACTCTCCTTTTCCATTAAATGTATAAAGGACATCGTCAAATGTGATAATGTGAGGGTCACCAAAAACACCTCCAATTGCTGGTGGTTGATAAGCCACGCAATCTTGTGTTGGACGCCTTTCAAACCTTACTGTTTCGCAACCCACCGCTTGTTCATGCTGCCATCTACAGCAAAGGTATTTGGGCACCATATCGTGGAACCAATGCGAAAGCGTTGGAACCTTATTTGCCTCATTCCAAGGAAGGTAACCCAGATTATGAGAACGATGCGGACTTGATCCCCATTGTTGATCATAAGACAACATTAAGTATAAGTTCTTATCGTAGCAACACTGTTGCTCGGAACCTTCCAGTCTAAATATAAACAATAAAATTACTCGATTAAAAATGTTGTAACTTACGTAGGAGAGGCAGTTCGCACACAATGTACTGCTCCTCGATGGTATTCGCACTTTGGATTGGCATCTTTATCGCAGTCAGGATCCGGCATAAATCTTCCTTTATCAGACAGGGCATGTTCTAACGTGCAGGGACATTGAGGAAGTTCGTTCGCAAAATTTCTTAGGTATCTGTCGTTACGTATCCAATTGTCGCATAAGGTGTCGGGCCAATTTTGCCCATATTCTCTTTCCCATTGAGGTGCAAAGTACCAACCTAACGGTATCGGTCTACTCCAAATTACGGGTATTATTCTAGTTGTCGTTCCTTCAATCGGAATTGGTTCAGTAAGATTGATTTGAATGAAGCCAAATTTGATATCTGATACATTTCTATTGTTTCTAAGTCGAAATTCTGGGGGAGCGATTGTGTGGTAACCAGTGTTCATGATTCCTGTTGCGAGTTCGTCGATGTAAAGGAATTCTGGTCTTATGGTGGTCTCTCTATAACCCCATAAGGAGATTCGGATGTTAGCATTTTCGTTGGTAGTTAAATTGTGTTTCACCCAAGAAATTTTTATTTCGGGTGGATACTTTTCGTGTACTGAATAGTCGTCGAAGAAAATTTTCTCTGCCGCAGTTGCCGGGGTTTCTAAAATAAAAATGTGTAAGTGATTACAGGATTATGTTAGTGTAACGTGTACGTACCAACAAAATATTTTCCTTTCCATTTATATTTCCCAGGTCCTATTGCTATTTCAAGTCGGACGTATCCTTCAACGAATAACCGTGGTTGAATGCACACCGCTCTGTTACTGTCAACAACTGTGCCGTAGACCTCGTCTTCAACATCAAATTTGCATATGACTTTATCACCGGGCTCAAAACAAGGACCGGTGATGTTAACCATAGTACCTCCTAACATGTTGCCGCTTTCGGGGGCAAAGACAAGAGGTAAATTGGCGCCATCTAGAAAAATGGTGTTATAATACGGGAATACGATTTCCAAATTACATCTTACCAATATCTTTGTTGCAACTTCCAGTTATAATATTTTCATCAATTCTGAAAATATGTCTTCCTTTAAAGCCGTTTCCCCAACCGCGACCACTTAAATCACGAATAACAGACGCTTGACTGTATGGGGTGTACTCGTAGCTTCTGGTACCGTTTCCTGCATTAAAACCTATGTACGCCGGAGTACCGCCTTCACCTTTCAAAGTGTCTCCTAAAGCTTCTGTATGACTAGTCCATTGTAGGTCCAAATAGTTAAAAATCGCATAAGTGAATACCTCATCGGTAGCGAGAACCAGTTGGAATGTGTTTGTCTAAAGCTTGTAGATGTAGAGTTAGCGAGGATTATTGTATACTCACGGTATATAAAGCTTGCGGAATACCACCGGCAAAAGAAATATTCTTCCAAGTAACAATAATGGCGTGTTTTGGATTAAAAGTTTCAGCACCGATCATTCCTTCTCTTATATCCCACTTAACTCGTTCCCTCATCTCTACGCCTAGTTGATCATTTCGTGTTTGAAGGTCTCTTTCGAGCCGAAAATAGACTCCGGGTTTTCTTCGATCCAAATCCTCGTTACGTAATGAACCCTGACGACATTTGCTGAAGAAAATGCCAATAAACGACGGGTCGTTCACCTTCGGCCAATCTTTAACGGGAAACACTAACGGGTAGGCTGGATAGTTTTGTGGTGGATCACTGAATTCGAGATATCCATTAATAGAAATTCTAGTATAGTTAAATCTAAAGCCAAAAAATGGCAATTGGAAATTTAAATTCTTATGAACTTGAGGGCTTGAGGACTGTATTGTTTTTTGCCAATCCCCATTATTGTCACCATCTCCTCCTAAATCAAAGTACCAGTACATGAATTCTTTTCTAATGTCTTTGAGTCTTTGTTCCGTTATGTAGTACGCATTTCCACCTCTTTGACTTTCTTGTGGAGGTGCATATCGTGACGTTAACGAATCTAGAAGGAAGAGAATTATTTTTGAATGTATTTTTATTTATTAAGTAGGTAATACTCCATCGGCCTAGTTTTTCTTTTACTACTCTAAGGTAAATACTCGTAATAACGAAATCACTATCATATTTCATTTAGCATTATTTTTCTACAAACTTACTATGTGTGGAGTTTCATTATTAATGATTATTATTCAAATATTTTCAATGTCAATGGTAATTCCCAATAAGCACTGAAATAAAGGCATCGCCTCTTTTTCAACTGGAAAATTTGATTTTGCCTTTTCAACCCATGAGAATTGCCGATCAAAAAACAAACAAAATCCATACTAAAACAAATTTTTTGTCGTGTATAGATGCAGTGGCGTAAAGTACACCCCCGCAGACACCGCACGGCGGGGGGGCCCAGCCATCTCAAGGGCCCAAACAACCAACCTTTATAAAACAAATTTTTAAATTAAATAAGTACCTACTTACATTAAGAAATAAGTTAAAATCAGGAAATGATGCTTTTGTATGTACAGAGTCAGACAGAATGATCTGACACATTTGTAGGTTAAATAAAAGGCAAATAATGTAAAGAAACAAAAAAGTGTTTTTATTTTCTAAAAGTACATATAATGCCATTTTATTTCGTTTCTTTTTCAGTTGATTTTGAGGGAGATGTTTCCTGGTCATTTCATCTCATTGCGTGGTGACATCGGTTGGCCCACCCGTTCACCTGATTTAAATCCGCGCGATTTTTTTCTCTGGGGATACCTCGATCTATTGAACTACTTAAAGATGCAATTCGTCAAGAAATTACTGCCATTCCACATGAAATGACCCGCCGAGTTATCGACAACTTTCGTAAACGCCTTCGACAGTGTGTGGACAATAATTTGTCCAATTTGACTGATTTAATTTTTAAAACATTAATGAAAAAAAATGGCATTATATGTACTTTTCGAAAATAAAACACTTTTTTGTTTCTTTACTTCATTTTCCCTTTATTAAACCTACAAATGTGTTAGATAATTTTGCCTGACCTTGTATTTTATTATTTTTGACTCTAGTATTGAACAAGAGGAAGAAAAAAAATGAATATGGATGAATTAATAATTTCTTGTAAAAGTTTACTTAAGTATATACTTTTAGAAGAATATTATTTTTCAGGGAGGGTAGGGGAAGGGGCCCAAACTTCGTATTGCAGGGGGGGCATGAGATTTTGCGTTACGCCACTGTAATAGATGGTCTAAAACCCAGCAGCGTCCTTAAAATTTGAAGAAAATTGGTGATCGCGTCTTAAAACACTTCTTTGGTTATTTACGATCAGACTACGAACGAATGGACACACACCGCAATCTTAAAAACAGTGGCGTAACTACTATGGGTGCAAGGGGTGCAACTGCACCCCGGCGCCAGGGGCAGATAGGCGCCGCAACGCGTTCTCAGTTCTCATAAAAACTGATGAATTTTATTCTTAACCATACCAGTTACCACTGCAGAAAGGTCCTTTTCAAAATTAAAATTAATAAAAAGCCTTTTGAGAAGTATTATGTCCCAAGAAAGGCTTAGTATCGGGTATCAAAGCATCTGCTGTCTCAGCCAGCTCGTTAATTCTCGCATTTTCTTCATCTAATGAAAAATTCATTTAAAATACCGGACCTCACAACGGAAGTAAACAGTTTTTGAACAAAGTTAAAATGGATACCCTTGTTTACTGCATTTACTATAGCAACGTATTTCAAGCGGCTTGATACATTACTCAAGTTTATGCGATATTTAAATTATTTGAGATAAATTTTTAATCTGTGCATAAAATAGTGTATGTATTTCCGGCGTAACTTGCTTTTATGGCCCTACAACCTTTTCCTAAAATAAGACTTCGGACCATAAAAGCTTCTTTACGCCCTTAACGCATAAATAACTATTAAAACCTGCCTATGACCATTGTAATGTACTCTTTTTGAATTGTTAATGTTCAAATAGGCGCTCACGAAACTGTTGCCCCCCGGCGCCAACGGATGTAGTTACGCCACTGCTTAAAAAGTACCCCAATTTAAATAAAGCCTTCGCTACTATTGAATCCCAAAAACAGTTTTCATTAGTATAGATTGATGGTTTAGATTGTTCTATGGTTACTTACAGTAATGCTATCTTATCTAAGCGATGCATGGTGTTGGATTAATCATTTAGTCATAGCATAACTATAACGAGCTTAGACTTTATGGAATCGGTTATGAGTTAATCATCAATTTTCTTTCATTATCTTTGTGATTTTGTTACAGTCATGCTCTGTTGTAAAATTGTGAATGTGTCTGAATCGCACTACTCCTTATGAGTTTGGAATTTGTAGATTATTTTGAGTTTACAAAATTGGTTCACGCGAAATCAAAAATTGCCAAACTTGCCTTACTATGTTTCATTCGACAGAGGTTGAAACAGATGACTTTCAAAGTTTGAAAATCGGAATAGTAGTATTATAAAATATTCAAAGCATGTTTGTATAAGTAATTCCATTTCAAATGCTGCGTTGTACCATACACGTATCTGCAGATTTAAAGAAATTTCTCTTCGTAACTGTATTTTCAGAATTTGAACGGAGCCACTTAATTCGTATTGTACCTATATACGACTTACAGCTGGGTTTATACGCTCAAGTAATTTGCACAAACTAGCTTGCGCAAGCCAGTATGACGAACTTAACTGAATTAAATGTTTACTGTTCACACGTTCAGTTTGGCTTGAACAATTGTGAGGTGAGGAACCCTAAATATTGTACTGTTTGCTGTGTTGAAAATGGAAAATTTTGGCGAAAAACTTATGGTTGCTAAAAAGGGATTCGTTTTCTCATACCACCAATTGCGTAGTGCGCCTAACGATTTTGGCAACTATTTACGTAATAAATTCACACAGAAATTCTTTTTCTTTCGACATTTTCAGTCTATAATACGAAACGGAATAGAAACAATCAACTGATAAAGTAGTACAGTCGGGAGAACAGGTGGTCGAACGACACATTTTCACTTTACGCATGCCCAAGGTTGGAGCTAATAAGACTTGAGCATCGTTAGACGCTCATGCCGACACACCAACCTCAAGCCGATTTTCTGTCAGCGACAGATTTTACGCAAGTCAAACTTTTTGGCTTGCGCAAAGCTCATCCCTTCGTTCACTCGCAACGATTTACTTGTGCAAACTGGCTTCTTCAAGCCAATTTGTGCAAATTACTTGAGCGTGTAAACCTAGCTTAAAGGTGGGTTTTCACGCTCATGCAATTTGTGCAAGTTGACTTGTGCATGCTAATTTGTGCAAATAAAACTGAATTATTTTATCCGTTTACACGGCCAGTCTAATTTGCTCAAGGTTCAGTTCGGCATATAGAGTAACTCAATAATTCATAGTACCATAAGTGTGGAACATATACCTATATCGTCTGCACCGGCACCAGACCTCTCAGAAGCAAGAACCTTTTTTAATTCTTTTCTGTATGTGGTTCTCATAGAGTTTATTTTCCTCACCACGGTTTCTCGATTTGCACTTTCGTCAACAATCTGCATTTTTTCGACGAGAATATCATACGCTTGTGATTTCACATTTCTGTCACTGTATTCTTTAGATTTGACTTTCCAAAGACAAGGAAAAGATTTATATAACTCAATAAATTCTGTAATGAATTCTTTTTCTGTTCTCGACATTATATTTTTTATTTTATACATACAGAAGACCGTAAATACGATATGTTCAAATTAAGGCAAGAATTCTCTACTTTACGCGCATGCGTTAAGTTGGAGTATTGTTTACACGTGCATGCATTTGTACAAATCACAAGTAAATTATCTGACACGCCAGATTTTACTCAAGCCAAACTATTGGACTTGTGCAAGTAAACGATTTTAGTTTTCATGCCATAATTTACTTGCACAAATTGCATGAGCGTGAAAATCCACCTTTAGGTAGGTCCAAAACAGTTTACAATATCGGACTGTGGATAAATTATTTGAACCTGAATCAAAACTAACCAATAAGTGTACTAATAGGTATCCTTTGCTCTAACTTTGAGTCATCTGGTGACTGCCGACGTTTGCTTTGCTGCTACACAGTACCCACACATCGCCATAAATATAGCTTTTGAAGGTTTAAGGAGGGGTTCAATTGTCCTAAGCAGTCCTAAGTAATAAAAATTTCATAATCGCACTCTCATATAAAAGCCATGTTAAAATTGGACTTTGGCATGCATTTTTGGACAACTCGCTCTGATCATAGTTTTGCTCCGAACATGGAGTTTTATGTCTCAAAATGACCCTAAGAACATGCCACGGCTCATATGCCTAGTTTTAGCAAAAAGTATAATGTTTCAAGCTGTCTAGGATGTGTCAAAGTGAGACAGATACTGTTTTCTTGCGATATTTTGCGTTTCTTTCAAAGTTACAATAGAAATAGCATACCCCAATGCGATATCGATAGGCATAACTGCCGTGAGGGTTCATTGGGGTCATTTTCAGATATAAAAGTCAAAAATCCGACCAATACAGTGGTCACAGCGAGTTTTCCAAAAAATGAAGTCCGAGTATTTTCCAATGGCGAGTGAACTTTTGGCGTACTAGCAGGAAAAATTGTCGTTCCATCACAACTCTTTACCTCAGGCTAAATTTCCTCGTAAATTGCTCTTATTATTCGAAAATTTCGGAATTCATCAAACAAATTCGTAGAGCTTTCTTCAGTGGAATGGGCCAACGTAAACCAAGATCGGTGCGTGCAGGTTAAAGAAAGGTGCCTAAGAAGAACACCAAACTGGGTAGAGAGCTTTGGAGGCCTTCAACGCGATAGAAATCACGGTCAATATTGGATCGAAAAAAGTTCTCGAACCCCCCCCTAATGTGTGAAACTATTATTGGGACGATTTTCTCTTCCTTATCATTCTAATTATTCACAAGACGTTATTTGAATTTTTTCCAAGGAGAATGCTAAAATTTTTTGACAGAGCCTGAAAAGCCGTTAACTTATACGCATGAGAAATTATATGAAAAATTCAAAGATGGTAAATGAAACGTATCCCTCTGCTATGATGTTTAAGACACACGGAACACGTAACAGTAACCCTCTACGAAAGAGATGGAAAAAATGCGTTAAAAAAGTAAAAATAGTTTTTTTTGTTTTAAAAAAGTGGTACTAATGACAATTATTTCCTCCATTCAGACATTAGAAGTCACAAGTGTCACTAGTATTCCGTTAGGAATAATCAGCACTTCGTTATACCATGTGTGTTGAGTGACTCATTTGTATATTTCCAAGAAAGAAGATTGGAGTACCTAATTCCAGGAAGGTCGTTAATGATTCAATTAAGTTTTAGTCATATGCGTGGTATGTGCACTTATTTGCGTGAAAATGCAGGTATCATTTCACAATTAGTTACATTTTCACATTTACTACAACCAACAATTAAAAAGCTAGGCCACACCTCAATTAAAAACATGGCAGGCCTGATTCATAGTTTTGACAAATACAGTAAATTAAAACTGATAAGCTCTTTTTTATAACTAACTTACCCCAATTTGTATAATCCGTATATTTTGCATTCGCATCATCGACATCGGTGTGAGTTTTTGGATTGGGAAAGGGTGGATTAGGTTTTCCGGCAGGTTGGTTAGTATCATCTGAAATGAATTATTTGTTAGTAATTACAGTGAATTTTCATAAACCCACCTTGGTTGTCCTGGATCGAAGGACCAGGGTGACCGTTTTCCGTGTTTGTTAACTCTACTTCATCATTTGGATTATGTTCTTGCTCACCTTGTGTAAATGTGGTCGGAATAATTAGTAAAAACAAGAACACCAACTCAACTTTACACATTTTTAGTCTTTGCACTGATCATTAGTTAAAATACATGAATTCAAACCTTCTCGCCAAAAATTAAAACGTATATAATCGTTCTTTATCAACTTGTACTGTATTTGTTATCGCAACTGATAAGTAGATAGCAATTAAGGTGAGTCTAAGCATGACACATACAAAAGGTACGATTTTTTGATCGACAAGTTCAACTTTTAGATAGAGTTTTTTCTACAATTGTTTGTTTTAAATAGTAGACTTCTACGGAGTGCCTCACATGAATTAGGACCAAATTTGAAAGTAAAAAGTAGCCCAACGTTAATAAATAACAATGATAAAAATATTTAATCAAGTACCTACTATGTGTACTTAACAGATAACGATAGAAATTTCTAATTCAAGAACGTTTATGTGTTTATTATATCAATACTGAAAAATGGTTTCATTCTTTTTATATTAGTCACCTCCGTTAAAGGTTTCTACCGATAATCACTATCTTTTATTCAGTATTATTTCGCTAGGTTTCTCTTCCACATTTTGCTACAGTCTAGTAGGTAGTCGTATCTTTACTTTTTTACTTTGGTACTGCTGAGGTTCTTATTTGATAGCAGGTGCTGGATTCTGGATTACGATAGGAGGGTGGACTGGTCCACGTGTACGTAGGCCCTAGAGTCGTTCCACCCCGCAACGTCACTCAAGCCATCCCACACGTGAGATGAACCTGAGGATGCTGGAAGTGGAAGCGGCTCTAATCGTAGCCATGTCTGACCAGGATACCCCCAATATGGATCGTCTCAGTTTGACAAGTGCGGGACGCTTACAAAGTATGTGTCCTCCGTAAGATGGTGATTCTACCACATGCGGTGCATATGCTTGTTTAGTTTACAGTGGCCAGAAAGTATAGTACATTTATAGTAAAAAAAAAGTTATTGTCAATTTAACATAAAAAAGGCCTGGAATGGAGATACTTGGTTAGCAACTAGGTGAATAGGAATTTTTCACAATCATTTTGCTTAATTTTTAAAAGTAGAGTTAAATACCATTTTAAAGAAAAGGAATTTGAGATAATGTTTTTGGTACCTAAGGATGAAATGACAGACGCGACGCCCTGTCTGTAATGCACTTATTTATCGCTTTCGCTAATATCTGTAAACATTATTACAGTATAAGGTAAGAGAAAACTTTAATTCATCATTGTAACTTAATATTGGAGCAGCCCTCTTTGCATTTTTTGTAGTTTAAGGTACATGTCAGCTAGTTTCTGTTGAAGATCCAACACATGGTTTCACAATCGCTGGAACAGCCACATCTCGCACCTCTTTGAGTGTTGGCCAATCCTGCTTGAGCAATATTTTTCAGCTCCTTTGATTTGGTTCAGGAAGTGCTTTTCAGGTTTCATCTTTGCACGTTATTCGGGCAGCTTGGTACGTAGCTTGTAGAGTGTGCTGTGTCAAAACTGCAAATGTAGGTGGTGTCAGAAGGAGAGACCGAATTTCAGTAGCAAATAAATGCTTTTCTGCACTGTCGCCGCTTGCATTCCTTGTACTCGCATGTAACCTTTTCAAGTGTATCGAAAGTGTTCTCTGCGAGAGCAGTGAAAGGCTGAGAAATTTCTTGTAGGAGGTTTTTGCCCTTTGAAGTAAAAAAGGCACTTTATTGCTACTACTAAATGTATGAAAGACTGGAAAGACTGCAGTCCAAATGTAGTGTCTATTTCATAAACAGCTTGTTCTTTTCACTTCCATAGAGCATCCACAGCTACGTTGACCCTAGACCGTAAAGGCCATGAAAGGACACACAACACCACGATATTTTATGACAGTTTATGACAAAACTGTGACATGTTCTCGCTCAGCTACAGACTACATAGCATTTTCGATATTAAGGTTGATACGGCCGATCGCCTCTTATAACTGATGTCGAGTTAGACAACGATTTTTTTCTTAGCTGTCGTTATAGTAACGATGTGTAAACTAGGCAATCCTTTCAAGTATTCATTGGCAAGCAAAGGTAACTTACTCTAAATAATGTTTCTTATTTCCGGAAATTATGTCTATTAATACCTCAAAAAAGCCACCTCCATATGTTGTTGCTGAAACTTATTATTATTTCATTTTTGGAATTTCATACTACTCAAAATGTAAGAGAACGAATTTATATTAGTGGCGTCTCTTAATTAGTAGAATCACATCTCACCACCATTTCGGTAAATCCTCTCTCTTACTCTGTAATATTTTCTTTTGATTTGCTGTGCGGTTTTTTAGTATAGGTATACCTTGATTTTTTTAGTAAATTTTCATAATAATCTTTATGTCATACTACCTTATTATTTCAGCATAACAACTGCTGAAACAAGAAACATTAATGACTAAATAACGCCTCTTTACATGACAACCGGATTTTAAATAGCAACGGGCGTTATTTTTTATAACGCCCGCTTATAATGCCCGCAAATGTAAAATTATGCCTCATCACTATAGATACGGTCAAGGATATTAAATGTGAGTCTATACTGATTTTATTGTTAAGTATCATCTTTTTTAATCATCTTAATCAACTTCTTACAAGTATGTCATAAAGTTATGAAGGCACCACGGGCGTTATGAACATTACACCTACGGTCGACGTATATCCCTCGGGTCAGAGGCCCTCGGGCTATACACTGTCGACCTTAGGCGTTATTTAGTTCATAACGCCCTAGATACCTTCATTAGTATAATTTTGGATTAGAATTTTTTGATGCTGGATTACGGAATCAGCGTAATTTTGTAGATAAGATTTCACGCACCTTATGTCGCGACAAATTTTGATGATTGTCACTGCTGATTTCCCTTTTAAATGCGAATTTATGATAATTTTTGTTATTTTGATCCTAAACCATAACAGTAATAACAATAATTATAACATAAGTAGCAATGCTCAACGTTAAATACTCGTATTTAAATGCATACTTTTATACAAATAAGTTAAACTACACCATAGGTACATTATTTAAATAGCAACATAATTCCTTAAATTCTTAGATTTTGGAAACTTGAGAATCCATAATGATATACTTTGCTCCTAAGCAAACATGAAAACGGGATTTAAAATACCGTTTAGTATGTAGTACATTCTGTGACAAAAGTGAATGATACTATTATTAATACAGCCCATAGCGATTTAAATTTACCGCCAAAATCTTTTTACCATTGAATGTACCAGAATGTAGTCAGAGCCATTATCCCCACTCCCACTTTCATGTTTGCTTTGGAGCACTGAACAAGACTTTGAAATTTGTTAGTTGCTGGGTTTCCCTTAGTCGAAGAAATAAATACTTTACGTGCAGTATCATTCACAGCACTGCACTGATACTCCATTTTGATATTGTGTATACCATCTTCATGGAGAGATTGTAGACCGGATATTACTCTTTTTTGCATTTTTGATGATAAATATACGAAAGATTTGCTTAGTAATTTATTCAATTATTATTATTAATAAACTACAGTCTGTAACCATCGATAGTGGCATTTAATGTTGAAACGCGTTGGGATCTCTTCAAAATAAACAATTTAGTGGAATTATCTGTTATTATAATAGAGCTATTTTAATTTGGTTTTGGCACAGGGAGCTGTTATTCGTTCAAACTAATTTAAATACCCGAGTTTAAATGGCAGTTGTTTAAAAAAATACTGTAACAGAGTATGTAGACTATGCGTTCGACATCCAAAAAATCAAATCGAGTGGCGCAAAAGTTGATTGCTTATTTACTAGAATATAAATTTATGTGGATTCCACAAATGTTCATTACTACTATTTGGTTTATTATCAATAACAATAGTTCAAAAGTCACTAGTTCCCGGCACAATTTCAATCGGTCCAAGGCGCAAAGCAAACATGACGATTGCTTGTTAAATAAATGAAATAACTGATTGTTTTATTGGAGGATGTGTTTATTAAATAATCACTTTAATACATTCTCTTCAACAACTAACAAAAAAAATGTTCTGTGGTTTACAACTATTCAATAATATTAATATTAATCAAATCGATGGCAAAGCAAAGCGCGTAGTTATAGTAGGCCCGAAAAAGGCCAGTGTAGATATGTATAAAAAGACGTCAGGTTTGACCTGGTCGTTCGACGATATCACTGGATAGCGTATACTATCTGCCGACAAGTATTCTTCATCAAAATACACTCTTCCTCATCTTCTACGTAATCAGATTCGATCGAGATTAAGGTACAAAAAAATTAAAAAATACGTCTCTAAAAAATTTAAAAAATCGAGCAATTCGAAAGCGATCGTTGTATATGTTACCCGCATATATGCAAATAAAAGCTTCAGTAATTTGGAAAGTAAAATAATTTCACATTTGTTAAATTTAAAATAAAAAAATATTGCAGATTTTGTAAAATTTCATTTTTGAAATAACTATTAAAGGAAATCCAAGCCCTTTATGCCATTGTAAGTGCTCCGGCACCCATTCCGAACCCTACTCCTTTAGGTCCAAAAGATCTTCCGTAACAACCTCTACAATAAATTTCGCCATTAGGAGCGTCGTTAAGATTTGTAGAGTCTAAAGATTTTTTACAATCGACACAACTGAAGCATCGTTTGTGCCAAATTCCATTTTTACTAATCATTTGTTCAGCAGCGTATACCGAATATCCACATCTAGAACAACCCTTTCCTGGTGCAGCTTTACGTCCGCTATTTGGTCTAGCGTCGGGAAATAAAATTGTTGATTGTCCTTCAGTAGACATCAAAGTTGGGGCATGACCGTAACCAAAACCTTTAGGTCCAAACAGCTTGCCGTAGCATGCGCGACAATGAATTTCCCTGTCGGGACCGTCACATGCTAGCATAGAATCTAAGGGCCGATGACATTCGGCGCAGTTGAAGCACTTCTTGTGCCACATCTAAAGCAAATCATAAAGGTTAGACATTACCTGGAATTGCTTGTTACTTACAGTTCCCTTAGCAAGTTGTTGTTCGGCAGCAAACACCATACCGCCGCAACGTGGGCAACCTTGACCGGGAGGAGCTTTAATTGATGTAGTATCAGGGTTGTAGAAGGGGCGAGAAGCAGAAATTTCATCCTCTCTGCGCGGTACATAATTAAGGTTAGGTTGGAATGTTACAATATTTTTTAACTTACGTCAGTCCATCCGTCTGAAGGAATCCTGAACCACAAGCAAATCCATAACCGTGTGGGCCCCATTTTTTACCGTAGCAAGTCTTGCAGTATACATCCTTATCGGGACCATCACACGCGATAATGGAATCAAGAGTTTTATTGCAGTCTTTGCATTTAAAGCACTTGCGATGCCACGGTCTTCCCCTTGCTAAAACTTCTTCCGCGGCGAATACAACTCCGCCACAGCGAGGACATCCTTGTCCAGGTAATGCTTTGATAACAGCGGTATCAACGATAGTTGTCTTAGGCGCTTGATCGCTAGATAAGTAAATGAAGGTTAATATTCTAAAATAATCAATATTTTTGCAAGCCAATGCAAAAAACGGTCAATGACAGAGGTCACAGACTAAATCTAAGGTTTTCTCGGCTACATGCAACAGTAATAAAATATTGTGATCTACCTCTGCCATTCTAAATCCAAGGCATCGCACATGAGCCCGAGGAATGATACCCCCGCATGTCCTAAGCCTCTGGGACCAAAGCGTACAGCGTAGCAAGCTATATACACAATGCTTTTAATATAAGTAAAATGTTAAGCTCCGAAAATTGCAAAAAGTTGTACTTCAACAACATTTTTGCGAATTATTCGGGAGCAAAAAATTACCTTTCTAAACCGATAATATCGCTCTGTAAAGTGCCTCCACCTTGACCATACCCATAACCTTTCGGTCCAAACTTCTTCCCATAACACACTAAAGGGTAACATACAGTCAGTTCAAGTGCAACATATAATTATTGATTTCGTGCAATTAATATTAATATAGTTACGGTGTGCTCCACGCACCTCTGCAATAGATATCCTTGTCAGGACCTTCGCAAACACTGATAGAGTCCAGGCCCTTCGTGCATACTCCACATTTGAAACAAGATTTGTGAAACGCCTTAAAATTGAAAACATCAAGATAAAAATCACACACAACAAATTTTTTATAGTTACAACGTGCTGATAACAAAACTACTAGAAAAACGGTGAACAACTGAAGGTGTTATTTACTGTTGCGTGTTTAACTAAAGTAATACCTCTACAATAAACTTCTCGATCCGGTCCATCACAATGCAAAATTGAATTCAAGGTTCGGTTACAATGCCTACATCTAAAGCAGGATTTATGGAACCCCTAACATAATTCAATAGTATTAATATCTCGCGATTTTTACGATGGAGGTTTTATAATTGTTTATATGACCAAAAACGTTCTTGTATAACTTACCCTTCCACGAGCAAGCATTTGTTCTGCAGCATACACGTAGCCTCCGCAGCGAGGGCATCCCTCACCGGTCGGTGCCTTAGCAATAACCTTGGAAATTAAAGGTGCTCCTGAAACGGCCTCTTCACTACGAATAAGAGAATATGATTACATTTCTGTTCTTTTGTAGAGTAAATGAAGCATTTGCATATAAATTAGAAGCAGCTTGATGAGCTAAACAAATAATACAGAGAGAAAATCATACGTATTAATGTAATGAGAGAAGGTAAGTTGCTTTTGCTGCTTGTAACCTTTTGCAAACTTTCTTAGACTTGAGGGCACTTTCCTTATCCCATTACAAAGGGTTATAGGAGAAGCAGGTGCAAACACAAAGCAGAGTTTAATATGCGTACATTAAGCGATTTGTGTATTAGAAGCCATTTCTCACCGTTGAATAGTTGTTTCTTGGTGGTCCGGCGAAGAACCCTATCGAGTGTGTGGAAAGGTTTCCAAAAAAAAGTTTAGTTCGCATAAATTTCCAAAATTTTGTACGAACCAAAGTGTTGGGGTAAAATCTTAGTGCGGTGCAAAAGTAAGTGTATGTGTATATTAATGTTTATTTTCAATTCGAATATTACATTTCAGTCTAAAAGTAATAACCGAATTTGTCCGATATTCAAAATATATAATTAGAAGATATAATATCTTAATTATATTTGTAAAAACTTAAAAATTACAACATAACATATAGACTTGTATTACATAGGGTGGTAGGGATAGGTTGAGATGGTCTGCGGCGTTCCTAGAGATGTTTTCCGCAGTTGAAACGTGAAGTCCCTTAGGCGCTGCGATAAAAAGGGACAAATGTCATGCATTGTACAAGGGACAACATAATTTTATACTAGTGAAGGCAAGCAACACGCCTGATTAAAACACAAGCCAAACCAAGTGCTGTAGAATATAAGAATAATCAGTGGTGTTAGCTTGCCATTGACAAAAAAAAAACATGTAGGAAAGATAAGGAAAAGCCCTCAAATCTGATTTGTATCACGTATCGGCAATCGTAAATTGTGATTAAGAAAGAATAACTTACTTTTCTTGTAAATGAGCACCGCTGTCCATACTTAAACAGCCAGCACCACCTCCAAAACCGTAACCTTTTGGTCCAAATTTACGGCCATGGCAGTTTTTGCAGTATAATTCACCCTCGTGCTCAGAACAATTGGTAGAATCCAACATCTTTCCGCAGAGACCTTTAATTAAAATTAATATCTGTAGAATTACCTAAATTAAAATTGTTTATGGACACTTACCGCATTTGAAGCAGGATTTGTGCCACTTCAGTCCTCCAGCTACACGTTCTTCAGCTGCGTACACAGACTTTCCGCATTTGGAACATTTTGGATTTTCAATTGGTTTGAAAGGCATTTTGATAATTTGTGTTGTATCTATAACAAAAAAAAAAATAATTAAAATCGAGACAATCGGTTTATGTTTAAAAATCGACCGGTAAATTACGTAAACAATCACAACAAGTGAAATTCTATAGCTCTTTTAGGTAACTTGGCTTAAATCCAACATCTAAAAATATGAATCGAAGTGAAGTCGAATGTCTAAAATTATTTCAGGAAATGGGAGTCAGTTTTTGGACTGTAGCCAAATATTTGTGTTATGAGGGCCAACCAAATTTGGAGGTGGTCAGGTAGATTCGGTTACACCATCGAAATTGTTTACGATTAATTTAACCTTTATCAATTTTTCACTAAATTCACTATTGATAAAACACGTGCGCGTGTTTAGTATCACAACACTCTTACGATGCACTTTTCACCCGCGATAACCGTACATACCTTATCGTGTTCGTTAGATAGTTGATATCGGAAACGCTAGCTTCAGGAGGCGATGGGACTTGGTTTCCTCCACTTACTACCACCACAATTCGAATGAGTTGAAGGGATGTTGCTGCTCCTAGTCTATTATATGCTTTTGCACACGGCTCTTGAAGTTTGAGTAGGGGAAAAGGAATAAGACGCGACTAGGAATAGACGTTTGAGCAATGTTCTAATTTTGTTGAACGTATAGATGGTAGATGTTTTTTTCGATAAAGCCATGTTAAGATATTTGATATAAATATTCTTTATGAAACAAATTTCGCAATTAATTTTAATTATAATTATAGCCACATTTTAATTTGTGTTTTATCTTTGGCGCCTTTACAAATGACAGTATTCGTAATCGGTACCGTTACAAATTTCAAATTTTATAGCCAGTGGTATCTTTATTTCACAAGCCCTAACTCATATTATGTAACGGCTACGTTAGATTTACAGCCGAAGACTTTTGCAATTATTTTACAAAAGGCAACACCCACGTACCATTGGCCTTTCTAAAAGTAGGAACATACTAAGTTGATGATTCAGACTGTAAAAAAGATATTTAAAATGCCACCTTCAACTTTTCAGCGAATCTTTATCTGTTCAGCTCCACTTAACACGTTTTTATCAAACGTAATGCTAATATGCAATAATTAATATACGTAACCACAGCCAAATTACGTGTGAAATAACTTTTTTGAATATTTTTATAGAATATAGAATGTAGACTTTGAAATCAAGAGGGTTTGGCTTGGTAACAGACCTCACCTTTAAGATGTTTAAAATAATTGACTCTACTTGTGCCAAATCAGTCTCTAGGGCACCGAAAGTGTCAACAATTATTTAATTGATGCGAATATTTGAAATATTTGCAAAAATTCGATCAAACGATTATTTTTGCAAAAAGGAATACTTTGTTTGGGCACTTGGCAAAAAGTTGAAAGACGAAATGTTAACATTCGTGTCGTACATTTGTGCTATATGTAAATCGGCATTACGATTTAAAGCTGTTGTAATATTTACAATTTCTAACAAGCAACTAAATTATTAACGGTGTAAAATGTGGCTTAGGTTGGTTATTTTTGGTTTAGATAACATAAAAATCTGAATGTAAACGTCGATCAATAGTCAAAAATAAGTAAACGTTTTACGCAAAACGACAAACCTGTAGGCGTTTGGGTGATTGCAGTATTAAGGAATTTAAGTCGAAGTTGATCCAAATATACAATCTCCTTTTTCATTTTCAGATTAGCACATGTGGTGGAAGACTATAGTTTTATAAAGTGCAAAATTTAGTCTAAAGTTTCATCATGACAACTGAGAGTGTAATGCATATAATAATATTTGAATAAATTCATATTTCAGTGATGGGCAAAAGAAAATCTTTAACTTTTCATATCAATTTTCCAATTATTCTTTGGTGACAGAAATCATAAGGTTTCACGTTTAAAGACAATGTTCAACTTGCAATCATTTATTTGTTTTTATCTTTTAATAGCTTAAGGTTCTGGATTATGAAGGAAGAATGGATGAAGTCCGCGTGCGTTTAAGCCTCGCGTTACCTCAAAGATTAGAGTCGTCCAATATCACAACGCCACTCAACTTACATCACACGTGAGGTGCTGGCGGGTAGAAACGGCTCTAATCGTAGCCATGCCAGGACACTTGCAAGGAGTGTGGTGCGTCATCTGTGTACGTCCCCTACAGGATAGTGCACCTGCGTGTTTAGCATATGATATCCAGAAGGTATGGCTACGCGCCACGAGCAAACGCAAGTTGCAATTTGCAAGATGGTCTTATGCTGGTCCTGGGGTCTTGATATATTAGATTGGACCTAGCATTTTAAGTAGAAGAGAAGACGCGGGGTGAAAAAACATTCTCTTTGAGGACAGATGGGCTATCGCATCGGATTACCCATTGGTTTTTATTCCCGCATGGCCTTTCACCCATACAAGCTCTAGACTATTAAAGTTTGCAACCTGCTTTAGTGATTGAAACTATCCTACCATTCTATAAGAAATTTTCCAGCTGGAAATTGTAAGTAATTTATGCCATCCATAAGAACTTTTTTGTATTAAATACCTCTTCCGTACCGAGAAGATGTTGTAGTCTTTACCAATTATAAATTAGGGAACGAGGGGAGTATAGGCAATCGCTTGAGCTCCTCCCCTGGAATGCGAGAGTGTCTTACTTCAATATCCTTGTTATTCAATCATGCACGCAAGGGACGCTAGTCTTTGTGTAATGCTTTCTTTGTGTAATGCTTTTGGAGAACTTGATTCTGGGACACCAGAGATTGTCCCGTAATAGTAAACAGGCTCCAAAATTTTCTAATCGCGCAACCACAAGACATAAGACCCTATTTGCCTTTTCCGCTTTAAGCTGGATACGCTTACTCCAGTTTAATTTGTTGTCAATAGGTAGTAATACCTTCACTGAGGTGCTGGAGATATTTTGGGACGAGCAGAGCAACTCAAAGACACCCTACCCTCCTCCCTCTCCTTATGAAAAGAACTATCTTTTCTGGATTCTTCAATTCACTCTTTAGTTACTGTAACTGCACAAAGTAACCTCCAACTTCCCTGTTATTTGTATGGATAAGTCATTGGCATACCACAGCGTATAAAGACGTTATTGTTAAGACGATGGAGGAGACTGTGTACAGTTATGTTATTTAGAAGTGGTGATAACGCGTTAGCGTGAGGCATCTTATCACTGCTTAATGTTTCGTCATCAACGCTGTAGATCTTCCTCAATATCTGTCTTCGTAGACATCAGACTGATTGGACGATATGATTTTGGAGTGGATTAGTCACCATGGCTAAGTTTAGGGATAAAAGCTAGTATTATGTCTTTAATTTTGGCGATTTGTAGTCTGAGAACGATTTCAATGACCAGATGATTCTTGTCACTTTCACTATCTGATCATCCTCTGTGGGAGTGACGGGGATTGTCCCTGACGAGATCGGGTATGAAGTAATGGAGAGTTCGGGATGTGAGTGTTTTACCATCTCATTTGTAATATTTTTAGTTTTCCGAGAGCATTTCTGTTTAAACGATTCCACTGCTGGAGTTGGAAGGATCGGATTATACATACAGTCATGTAAGTAACTTAATGCAATTTTTAATAATTTTTGGATCTTTCTTCGCACAATATGAATAGTTTAATTAATATAATTATCATCATACAATCAATTTTCATCATTTTTGGCCGATTCAAGTAAAGTTAAAATGGTGGCCATTAAACTAAAATTCGCTGCACGTAAGAGGAAGACGTGAGGAGGAGCTTCACCGATGTTACCGCAATTTGAAGTCAATAGAACATTTACAATTTACACCCTTAAGGGCTGCAGTATGAAAAAAAGTTGTTGATAACTTTTATACGATTGATAGTTCTCTACATTATGTTTTTTTTCCGACCTTCTACAACAAATATTAACGGAGCTACAGTTTGGCCCTTTGGCCCTTTTCATGCAATATGGCTGACTAACGAACTTAACCTTCATATTTCGACAAGAAATCTATCCCGAAAATTTGAAGTCGATATCTTAATCCGTTCTCAAGTTATCGTGGCGACAACCACACATCCACACATCCACACACACACACAGACACCAAAATTTTTTTACGGAAAATGGATGCAAATGCTCTTAAACGTCGAGAAATGTAAAAATTTTTTTTTTTTATTTTTGGAAATTTTTTCATCGTTGCAATAACTTCCCGCGAGCGGTGAAGCTAATTACATATATTGTAATACATGGAAAATTCAAAGTGCTCTAAATTCCGCTCTGGGTGGTATTGGCCCCTAATTTTTTGCATAGCGTTCTCAAATGGCCAAAGGAGTTGGCGTGCAAAGTTTGGGCCGGATCGGTTTAGGACACCCAGCTAGGATCCCTCGTTAGTGATGCCCAACTCAGATCAAGCACAGTCTGATTTCGGGTAGTTCGGGACATAGATTCACTGGCTCGATTAAGCATCTCTATATTGATGTAATATTTAAGTAGAAGTAGTCACGTTAGTGCTCATCCACATAGCATGAGGATGTGCTAGGGTGAGCTGTTTGTTGTTTCTCTATCTCTGGTAGATATGCTCAAGCAACAACTTTTTCAGATTTGCCCTTTATGTCACAACTAAACTGTATTGCCGCAATGTCATGGTCACACAGGTATGGGCAAAGGAAGAGCTTTAATGTGGCCAGGAAGGAACATATATCTTAGGTTTTTCTTGCCGTGTATCAGCAACCACTTTCCACTTATGCCTCCCAAAGCCACAATTCCTTAATTTAGCAACACAGGCTGTTGAATGAGGAATCTCTACTTAAGCTGGCAGCAGACGCCCAGCAGTGTTGTAGCGAAATACTCGCCACTTTTCATTCACTAGGGTTACTAACCATTACCATTAGAGAGGAAAACCTGTCACTTTGGAAGGTAATCTTCCTGTATTACCTCTAGGTGTACGCATTCCATAATAATGGGAGATTCGCAACCACTCAAGGGAATGGTTGTTTCTTACATGAGATTTTTAGTATCTCGCGGCCAGAGTACCTATCTCCAGTTCCTCAAAATGGGTATAATTATAGAACAATAAAGGCTCTATGGTATAATTGAAAATTAAAAATGTAGAATGTGATGTGAGATGTAACGATAATCATCAATTCATCAGTATTCATCATAATGCTATTTATTCAGCTATTGTGTAAGTGAAAAAATACTATTAATCTGAAAATTTGCACAGTTGCTCTATTTTATGTTTGTAACAGCATTTAACGTTTTATGACTTTTTCGAGTTCGTGAACTCCCGGAAAGCTCTATTACGAAATTGCAACCAACCTTATAGAGGAATATATAGATTAATTCTCAACATTGCAACTAAGCTTAAATTAAAAGATAAGAACTAATCTATCGTCGTTGTTTGAAGGATGAATAACCACTGTAAGTAAAACTGTAAGCGACTAGTCGTTTGATCTTGTTAATAGTTTGAAATTTGTGTAAAAAATCTATTTTCGTTAAAGTTCAGTAAGTTGTCAATCGTTGAATTTATTATTGCAGCCACTAAAAATATCCAAGCTTAGAAAATGATAGGAACCAGCTGCTCCTGTGTGAGTATTTAAGTTTTTCCTATAAGATTTAATTTATTACCACTATTACTTTGTTAAGAAAATTGTCAGAAATTGTGTTATTATCTACCTGTCCATTAAAATGATTTCTTTGTGACAAGGAGGTGAACATATTACTAATGAACGCGTGCAGGTGAAACTCACGAGAAGAAACTAACTAAGAAGAACTGGATATTGTGTCAGTTGATGTTGAATCATGTTTGTTATTGTTTTTTATGTGCAATTACATATGAAATTAGTGCACCTCGTATACTTCATGTTGGGGTGTTCTTTTTTTGTTAACAACATTAATTTGAAATTAATATGGCGGTTTTGCTCGTAATTTTCTCTTACATTAATTGTTTAACATATTTTATTTAATGCTGATGACATTCTCCTTGTCGACCGTGAATCAATCGAGCACCTTCCTCATTTTATTTTATATTGGACGTGATTAAACTAAACCAATTGTCAAGATGCAGCTATTATTCACTTGATTTTATTCCATCTCTCTAGTTTTTTTTTAATTTGGTTTCTTAGTTTTTAGATCATTCCATGACTATCTATGTATTCGAACAGTTAAATGAATTGCTTCAAATTTCAAAATTTCAAAAAATGAAAAAACAAATTGTTAAAATAAAATTAATTTATAGTTTAAAATCTGTCTAACTTTACATTAATATGGATTACTTCTGTTTTCCATAGGCTGGCCATTGCTTTATACATCCAGGGGTAAACAGTCGGTTCATTTTTGCATTTTTAATGGCAATAATTACACTAAGGACATCATTAAGGTTGTTATTTGTTTAATTCTTCTTCTTGTCTAATTTTTAATCATGATCTATTACGTGACGTGACTACAGAATAAAAACGTGTTAGATTATTTTTAAAATAAAATGTTGAGTGGAATTGTACGCAAACGTCGAGCAACCATCCTAGCCCTTGAAGGGTATTTAACTAAGAAGAGAAGTCACTCGAAAGTCACCAACACCCTAGATTTCGGCTCCAGAGAGTAGTTATCCACGGCAGAGGTGCTGTTAATTATAACACTTCTTCAGTTTTATATGTTTTATGCTGCGTAATCAAATGAGGTGCAATTGTGAAAAGCATGAGCGAAAGTGTGTAATGGCCGGCGACGAAAGTACCTCTGCTAATGCGCTCTGCGGTGCAGTGCCGGTTTTACATGTCATTTAGTAGTACGCACTAAGTAACATTGGGCCCCCCACCATCACCACCCTCCCTCACAACAATTTGCATACATACCAAAACTTCGAATTTGAATTTGATCCAAGCCAATCTATTTTTTTTCTCTACCTCCGTTGCTTTTGAGACGATAAAAATGAGAATCATTCAGACTAATATATTTTAAATAGCTTCATAAGATGAAAACGGCAAGTCAGAATTCTCAAGAAACTTACAATACAATAAATACGGTGCATCTGTCTTTATTTATGGTTGGTACGAGTACAAACAACACCGCACGTAAACGAAGTGTAGGCCGGAAATTATGGCAATAAGAATTTGTTCCATAATTGGAATGTTTCACATTATTGTTAACTTGCTGGAAAATAAAATTTACATTTTGCAATTTTTTTTAAATACGTTTTCAGCAATTTAAGAGTAATGTTTACGAAAATACAAATATTAGTGCCGTAATATCCGGGTCCCATAGATCACAGGCCCGGGTTCCGCGGGGCTGATAGTTACCATGATAGTTACGCCCCTGATTCGCAAACCCCTCTTGTGTCGGCATAATTAAGTACAAAGGTTATTTACTTAGAAAGAGACGAGGAAATGTTCAATCTGCAATTAACTCTTTTACAATATATGACCAATAAATTTTAGTCTCAAACGTGTTAAAGGGTTTCTTCTTATTATTATACCTTCTTTTGAGATTTTAATTTTCCTTTTTCCTATTTTGAAGGGAAGTTGTGAGTGAAATAAATACAACTTAATTCCTTAATATTAAATGCATTGATTGATACCTATAATTAATAAACTTAAAACTTTAGATTTATCCGGGCCCTACGCACGTCCGGGCCCTACGTACGTGCGTAGTGTGCGTAATGTATAAACCGGCACTGCTGCGGTGTTTGTGGAAATAATGCTGTAACAAAACGCATTAAGTGTATAAAGTGCTTAAAATTTTTTCATAACAGTTGTGTTACCAAATTAAAAGTTAAAGAATTAATAAATGACAAAGAAATTATATGTTGTGCTAACGAAATTGACGAACGCGTTGGAGAGTATCAAGAAATTGATCTTACGCACAAGATCGATGAAATTGGTTACTTGAAAATGTTAGTGAATACGAAAAATATGCTTATCAAAGTCTTAATGGAAAAAACGCACTATTGGAAGAAAAATTGTCAAATATAAATGTTAAAAATGCAAACATCAAAAGTGAAGATTCCGATACTAATGCGAGGCCACAAGATAACCGAACACGCAATCAGACCAAGGTAAAGGCAAACACAATATCTTATGCAAATCTAACAAAGAATCCAAATTCCTGTGATAAACCTGAAATTGAAAATAAATCTACTCTATCAGATCTACAAAACAAGCAAGCTGAAGTTATGCAATCGATAATTAATTTAGCCCCCGAAAAGGCTACTATTAGTGAAAATCCAAAAAGGAGGAGTCACTTTTTTGATAAAAATACTGTATATGGGGAAAACTCAAATGCGGAAATTACAGGTATAAAAAGACGATCATTTATATTTATCACTAGAATAAGTCCGGAATTCGACGAGAAACATATTCAAGTGTTTCTAAAGAAAAATGGTATAGGTAGTAAATTCCATCTGCGAACCACTAGAAACCAAATTTAACACATATAAATCTTTCAAGATAGGAGTCGAGGATCAATACCTAGACAAAATTCTAAACAAAAATTTGTGGGGTACAAATATACTGATTAAACCGTTAATTCAGACAAAAAAATCATTCTACCGAAACCTCCCGTTTTTTTCGCAAGAACGAAAGACAAGATACTTCCTAGCATCCCAGTAGAAGATACAAAAAATCAGAAAACACAAGCTGCCCAATTTAAATTACTGCATATAAATATACGTTCCTTAAACGAAAAATTGGAGTTACTGGAAACCTATTTTTGTGAAAATGTGATCGAACCTGACATCATCTGTATAACAGAGCATTGGATCAATAACGAAGGAATCAATCACTATAATATGAATGTTTTCTGTCTAGGCATTAGCACAGGATTTAACAAGGCAGCCATGATTTTTCTTATAGAGTTATGTTCAAACTATAATTTGGTTATACTTTGAAGCTGTTACTCGATAGGTACGAAAACGTGCCAAAAAAAAATTTAAAAAAGCTAGCTGTCTAGGTATAGCACATGATTTAACATGGCAGACAATTTTTTTCTTTTTTAACTGTATAAAAGCTATGTTTTAAGAGTAATTTCATGCTGTTACTCGATAGGTACAGTAACGTGCCAAAAAATATTCAGGAGAGAGGGCCTGGCGAATTTCTGCACAAGTTCCGCCCAGGCAGCCAAAGATTTTATGGATGATCTGTATAAGTACTAGCTTTTAAAAATCATTTCATGCTGTTACTCGATAGGCCAGTTTTTTTGCAGCCAGCTCTTGGACTATGAACAAATGTCATCCTAGCCTGTATCTTAATAAACAAATACAGGCTTTTAAAAATAATTACAAAAAATCAATTATTGCTGCAAAAATTCAGGCAAATGATAATTATATCAGGAATGCAAGCAACGGAAATAAGGCTAGATGGAATCTAATTCAACATAAACATAATCTTATGAATAAAAACCAGGACTATGATAGACCTTCACCAAATCGATTCAATAAATATTTCTCAAGTATTGCTGAAAAAATCCATAACTCAATTCGCAGAGATCACGATGTATGTCCCTCAAATTTGATAAAAAATATGCAATCTACGTTAAAATTTGGTTTTAAGAAAGTTAGTGTTATTCAAGTACGAGATACTATTATGAGATTAAAAAACAGCAGCGGTCTTGACCACTTTGGTCTAAACGCTACAATTATCAAATCTGTGGTAGACCTAATTAGCATACCATTTGCGGGACTTATAAATGAATCGATCGAATGCGGGATATACCCTAACTCATTAAAAATTTCAATTATAAATCCTATGTTCAAGGGTGGGGACGGGAGTGACCCCTCCAACTATAGACCTATAGCTATTACACCGGTATTATCAAAAGTGTACGAAACGTTACTCAAAAATCAAATTGTTGAATATTTTGATATACATAATATATTTAATGATTATCAATTTGGATTTAGGAAAAATAAATCGACGACTTTAGCTATATTGGAATACCTCACTGTCGTCCTAGATGCCTTCGAAAACGGTTTATATGCTAAGGGAGTTATGTGGGACCTTACAAAGGCGTTTGATACTGTCGATACTGTAATAATGGCAAATAAACTTCAAAAATACCACTTTAGTGCCACTGCCCAAAATCTAATCAATTCTTATCTCGTGAATAGATGTCAATTAGTAAAACATAATGACATATTTTCTGATAAAGTTTTTATGAATAGAGGTTTACCTCAAGGGTCAGTTTTAGGTCCTACTTTATTCATTATCTACATAAATGACATTTTCGATAATATATCATGTGAGAAACTTATACTTTTCGCGGATGATTCTAGTACTGTGAATGTCGCCAAAACTATTCAGGAAGTCACGGCGTTTGCTAATGATACTAGTACACAAATAAAAAATTGGTTTAACTCAAACTTATTCGCCGTCAATGAGGCCAAAACGCAGAGCATCTATCATAGTTTGCGTAACTTGGACAAAGCTGACGATCAACCAACTAGTATTAAGCTACTCGGTGTTCATCTAGACCCTAAGCTTACATGGGACAGTCGTATTGGTTTCGTTGTTAGTAGGCTGAGCAAAACAGTTTACTTGATAAAAAATTTAAAAAGAAAATTTTCAATTGATACATTGAGAACCGCTTATTATGGACACTTTAATGCTGTTATGATATATGGTATTATCCTTTGGGGGGGGGGGGGGGGGTCTCCTGCCGCTAATCGTATTTTTGCCATCCAGCGCCGGGTCGTCAGGGAGCTTGATAATATCCCCTATAGGGAGGATTGTAGGAAATCTTTTAGGAAACTAAACATACTAACCTTGCCCAGCTCGTATATTCTGGAGGGAGTTCTATATGCTTACAAACATATTATATTGAGACATAAAGAAGTCCACAACTACAATACTAGGAATAAAGATGATTTGTACTTGCCTTTTAAAAGACTTAATAAATCTCACATTAGTATTAACTACCAAGCCTATCAACTATACAATCATTTACCACCATTATGGAAATCATTAGATCACAAAAAATTTAAACAACAAGTAAAAAAATACTTACTTGTAAATGCATTTTATAGCATAAAGGAATTTTTAAACAAAAATCCAAATCAAAACTTCAATGGGGATACTTCTACAAGTGTGACTATCGTATAGTAACTTTAAACCAGCTCATAATTCTTAGTTACCAATCTTGTAAGTGACGTTTGACGTTTGTAAACACAATTGTGTATTAACAATAAAATTAATATTATAGATTATTATTAAATTAATTTGAAATGTTCTTTGGTCTTCTGTGTAATATATTAGGAAGTGATTATTTGAGTTTAGCCTGTGTACTAGTATCATTAGCCTGCGAAATATTGAAAATAATAAATAAATTAACTCCACAAAATCTGGTCTAAACTCAAATAATCACTTCCTAATAGATTATTATTAATATTATAGATGAGCGGAAATTTAAACGCAAGAACTACATATGTACAGAAGTGCAGATTCATTCCTGGTGCTCCATTTTGTACCTTGACCTTGACCAACTTGTGGGAAATCAGGTATTGGTGCAAATGTTATACAAGAATATTGTTGTTTGTACATTACACCACTCATGTGCATCAAATATGTAGAGTTTTACCTCGAGCACTTGGTTGAATACGGTATCACAGCAACATACTGACATTTTGAGTCACCAACGGTTCCAAATGAGTTACAAGAGGTACCTACTGTAGCTTATTCAGGTCTTCATAAATAAAAATGAACGGGAACGAAAACTGTATGTGAAATAAATTTAGTAAAATAGAGGTTTACAATACAAAAAGATTAGGATTTTATGAGCAGTTGACTAAAGAATTGCTTATGGTATGTGTCGAAATCCATAAAACGTTTTCACGGTTTACTAATATGCAAAATGTAAGAGCTATGTAACGGGGTAGTAAATTCACTCGGAGTTCTACTTGGCAAAACTTTTATTTACTATTTTTTACGTGAAGAAAATCTTTTCATACGTAGGTATTTCTTTTTTTTTGCAAAATATTCTTGGCGTATTTTATATAAGAAGTTATAAGATCGACTGCAATATACAACGAATTTTGACAGTCGCCAAATTACTTAAAGTGTGACTCAGTTTTAAAGTAAGTACACATAGAATCATTTGCTAATTTAGGATTCATCCACGTTGCATCCATACTCCCCTGTATACGTCTAAATGTTTGGAACGTCCTGGATTTGGTTACCTTGTAGCACGCGATTTAAGTTTGCGTAGGTATTAAACTTTTTTTGTATCTAAAATTATACGTGTGAGTTATATTACCTTGAGGCATCGAAAACGTAACAGAGAGACCTACCAACGCTTATTGCCACTTTGGCTTCTTTTTATTTGGAACCCGTACAAATCGTTGCTCAGGTGAATATTATTTGGCCATTTTGTGCAATAGATTGTATATTCTTTCAGTTGATTTATATTTATTTTTGTGCATTAAAATTAATGCATTTTTAGGCATTTCCGCATTCCCGTTAATTTGTAGCAGCTTGACACCAGGACGGTTTACTTTGATTTTATTTGTGTATGTCTCTATGCAAAATGTGAAACCGACTAAAAATTTCGTTAAGTAGTGCAAACGTATTTTCGGTGCATTTTCGTTAGTTTTGGTATCACAGGTCATTCACACTCGCAGCAAAAATAAATAAATGCTTAAATTACTTTTAAGTATACACCGACTGTCTGTGAAAGATTTAATTAAAATGTTATTCTTACTCCTAATTAATTTCATTTCTTTCAACAATTTATGTATAGGTACATTAAGAAAACCTTGCGAAAGGATTTGATATGGTGTTTTTCTAAATATGTATTTTTGTTAGGTACCAGGTTTCCTATTTGTGATGTTGAGTTGTCTATATCGGTTATTATCAGATGAAGAAAAGCACAAATAGAAAACATAAAAATGTTGAGTAAGTAGGTATAACATTTATTCCACATGCTTCTTAGACGGCGCGGCGGTTAGTAAAACGTCTGAATTTATAAGATCATTTTTCTAAACTATTTAAAAAATCAAGTTTTAGTTTTTAGCTGCGTTTAAATAAAGGTTTTTCCGAAATTCTGGTACGTTAAAAATATAGTCTTCTCTTCTCTTCTTGGGATTTCCATTGTTTAAAGGAGTTTTAAGTGGTATAAAATGGTCAAATGACAATGAGGTCCAAAAACTGGTTAAACAAGCGACCAAAAAATCTTTATGAAGACGGTATCTTCAAGTTACCAAGAAGATGGGGGGAGGGGGGGTATGTCCAATATCACACATAATATTATTTTTTAATAATTTGTTGGAATACAATGTTACCATTAGATTCCGGTTTAAATTTGAACCCTCCTCGTCCTCAGTCCTCATATTATAATACCACAAGATGATATGGCGATCCTATAAAATAAAAAAAGAAAACAATGAAAATGGATAAAAATGAATATTTTTGTGTGAATTTGATTGATTGGTCATTTTGCGATTGAAGTGTTGATTATGAATTGGATGAATGTGTGTATGTGTTTGCTGGTTTTGAGCTGGTACGTTGACGTGTAGAAAGAATTTGGGAATGTAGTTGTAGCAGCAAAGCAACCGGATATAGTAATCAAGTTGGTATCACTGGGTTACTACGGGCAACGTGTTATAAAGAAAAAACAATGATCTAATTTTTCTCATGTATAGTTCAATATATTACCCTGTGTTTATCAAATTTATAACGTACGTCCAACGGTGGGAACGTAACAGTAGTGTAGATGCGAAGGTTAAGATGGATGTTTGTTAGCGTTCGTATGCTTCATTGGTGGTAACAGAATGTTACCTAACCGTCCTTCACACAAAATATCATTGTTTGCTTTCTTTATGTGGATTTATTCGTCTGTCAAAATTTCAATTCCAACTAATTCCAACGATTTATTTCTTTTTTTTAACATCTTTTTTAAAATTGGAGAGACCTGTCTTTCATTTTCATTGTGAGAAACTGAAGGCGACGATTCTGTACCCGCGCCATGTGCGCTGTCCCACAATAAAAAAATTCTTATTTATCCATTAGTCAGATTAGATATTGCACTGCGATTTATAAATTTGTAATAAATAAATAATAAACGATCTTTTTTACTTTATTTCCTCCTACATTTTTTGTCATTTACAAATTGTCCGCCACCCTCTCCGCCCGCTCATCCGCACGACTCACGTAAATCTAGCACCCCGGATTCTGCACAAATAAGCAATTGTTTTTCGTTCCACTCTTAAAGGAGATGGTGACGGACAGTTTGTAAGTCACAAAAAAATGTTGGAGGAAAAAAAAGTAAAAAGAGATCGTTTTTCTACGGACACCTCCAAAAAGGTGGTTGGAGGTGGGGGAGTGAAGCTTGAAATTTGGGTTTTTTATGGAGAATGCAAGAGTGCAATAAAAAATAGGTGACTCCATTTAAGTTTTCAAAACTCAAGTTGATTTCAAATCTGCAGTCAGCTTTTCGATACAATCGACTTCAAAATCGAAATGTCGACATAAGCAAATTTTGACTTTATGAAGACCTAAAACATGGATTCTGTTCGAAGTTCGTTCTGTAATCCCGCGGATATCAACTGGTTTCTTTTTGTAATTCTAGAGATATTCAAGCGCTACCGCACTAAAACATTCTAAACGTAATCACGCATTGACGACGTAAAATTTTTATCGTTCTAATAACAATTTTAATTTCCACACTTTTTGGACATCCGGTATAACAAATACAATAAAAACATACATTAGTGTTAAACAGCGATGTTATTTAACTAAAATGATCAAAATGGCGTATACAAGTTAAATTTACACAATGACTGTGTGTGTGTTCAAAATTAGATAATATGATCATATTAATCACAAAGTTGGCTACTTTAAATTGGCGAAACAAAGGTAATAGAAAAATTGCTCAATTCGTTTGTTTATTTACAACAATTTAAGCTTAGATCAAATATTGTTTAAACTTTGAGACCTATAAATATCGTAATACCTCTATACTAAAAGGGTTAAATTAAACTTAAACATAAAAAAGAAAATTTTTCTTAAATTCATTCTTTTCTCTAAATTCTCAAAATTAATTCAGTCGCGTTAAAATTCAGTTGATTAACATATCCGTGAAAATTTTCATATTTGTATCATTGCTTATACTTATACAGTGTGTTTCATAAATATACCGACACAGAGGCGTATTTATGCTTCTGCCGCCTAGGGGCACAAGAAAAGTGCCGCCCCATCACTTCAATCACCACAGGAATAGAACTTATTTATGGACGTCTGAAGTCCAGAAAACATTTTTTATTAAAAATAAATAGAATTTATTTCAAATTGATTGGATCCATCAGGGTGTTAATCAGAACACTAAACGGGGTGGAACGTAGAATGTAGGAAATAACTTCACAAAACCTTCGCCATAGACAAATACATATTTAAGTTAAACTTAAATATATATTTGTCTATGGGGAAGGTTTTGTGAAGTTATTTCATTTTCGGCGTATTGCAATTTAATAAAACATACTACTACATCTGGACGACGAGAAGCGGCAAATGGCATGCAAATTCTTAGAAAGTCTGTGGCTAAATAGGATTATGCATCTGATTAGGACCACATTTAAATGAGTCCGACTGAATAAACTGATGTTTGGGATTTTTATCACGTAAAATAATAGCTCGTATTGACGTATTTCTACTTCAATTTTATTTTCCATTGTTTTCCAATTTTTTTCAAAGATTCCTTCAATTAATTTTTGTGCTCCGTAATTTTGCCGCCCCCTAATTTTTGCCGCCCTGGGCACGAGCCTTTAAAGCCCCCCCCCCCTAAATCCGCCACTAACCGACACACTTTTAGGGATTGTAGTGGAAATCATTATGTAGGTACTGCTCATCTGACAATTTTCGAATAAGAAATTGTCGTGGCAATAAATTCGGCGAAGAGGAAGAGGTTATATCCATTTCCACCCGGATGGATTTGTGAATGGCTATAATTGTTGCTAGGTGCTTGTTCAAATAAAATTCAAAGCGGTTCAACAGTTGCAGTTTAGGCTGCAAGGACATCACAAGAAATTAGTGACAAATTGTCTTCTAATCAACTTTAATTAGAGAATTGTTGATGGGACATGATGATGGGGCAAGATTAAATTCCCAACTACATAGGACAGAGTTGCAGAGCTGTTTTCAGGAAAAGTCATCTCAAGAAGGAGTGATGTCAAATGGAATTTTAGAACCCTATTACTCCAGTGAATTATTTTTGTTTTAAGTGGAATAGTAGCAATTTCGTAGCGGCATGAAGGTAGAAATTTGTATGATGTAAATTTGCTAAGGGTTGTAACTCTTATGATAAATGTATTCAAAGGTAAGTCACCCTGTATTATCTTTATCAATCAATTAATATAACAGCCAACTACAACGATTAATAAAATTATATATTAAGGGTAGGTTACAATTTTTTAATTTCTCATTCTCTACATAAAAGGGCAGATCCAGAAATTGTCTATGGGGGTGGGGGTGGGGGGAATCACTTTTTTTTTGGTTCAACAAAACTTAAACCCCTCACGTACCCACGATTTCTTTTAATTCAGTATCGTTTAGTTTCATACATACATTTTTTGAAAAATATTGAAAAATGTTCAAATTATTGTTTATTGAATTGAATAGGGCCAGATTCCAATACCGACGATGCCGACTAATAGTCCATACGCTAGGTAAGATCCTGTGTTTTTCAGAGGTCCACGACTTATTTTTGTGGCATTATGCTGTCTGAGACGTACATATTTAGTATCATTTGGTTAACAGGCCCAAAAATGGCCACTTTGGATTTAAACAGGGTGGTCATGTTTTAAAATTAAAAATATGGTATTCGCATACAAATGTTCTTCATTTACTCAAGATGTGAGTTTGTATGTGTTGTCAGTGTGGAATAGAATTTACAATATGTATATCTATAAAATATTTATCTCATTGGTATTATAGACGGTGGTGCAAAATATATACAGGGTGGGCCGTTGAAAAGGAAACACGCCTGTTTTGGGACATTTAGACCAGTTTCTTAAAAAAACGCTCGGACACGTCGATTTTTTATTTTTGGGGGACAACTTTTGATGTCAAATTTGATATTATCAGGTCAACCCCCTAGCCCCAGCAACCCCTACTCAAGAATTTAAATAGGGAAAGGGAGTTGAGCGACCCCTCATTTGAAGCGTCTTTTAATTCTCTATTCGACAGTATAAATGAAAATTAGTTTCATTCAATTTTTTGTTCGCCCCCATGAAAAGTACCCTCTAGATTAACTAAGGTGGGGGTGTTGTTTAGGAAAAATCCTGAAACACGCAACCTTTGACCTTTTGAACGGCACATTTCAGGATTTTTCCTAAACAACACCCCCACCTTAGTTAATCTAGCTAGAGGGTTCTTTTCACGGGGGCGAAAAAAAAATTGAATGAAACTAATTTTCATTCATACTGCCGAATAGAGAATTAAAAGACGCTTCAAATGAGGGGGTCGCTCGATACCCCTTCCCTATTTAAATTCTTGAGTTAGGGGTTGCTGGGGCTAGGGGGTTGACCTGATAATGTCAAATTTGCATCAAAATGTGCCGTTGCCTTTGCGAAAGATGTCAAGGCGGTCTTACCGTCCGACATATTTAATTATGGACTGCCAAAATTTAGAAGAGGCGAAACGAGTCACTCTATTCAAGGCAAGTCAATGCGAGATATTCTCAACTACAACCCGCAAGGCGCAAAGGAAATTATTGCATTTTTGGAGGAGTGTCACCTTCTGAACAAGATATAATACATATTATATTATTATATTATTATTATATTATATTATATTATATTATATTATTATATTATTATAGATTTAAAAAAAGTGAAGAATTCTAATGCCTGAGTTCGAAAAGTGCTAATAGCCTTAGTTCGATTGCCCTTTCAGATGTACCTGTAACAGTTATGCTAGTAAAATGTATTTCAAACAAGAATATTTATTTTGACCTTTAGCAAAACTGCCGAAAAATTTTACTGGACTAGCACCATGCCACATTAAGTATGACATATTTAAACAAGTATCAAAAGGTGCAAACTCTTATAGAATTCTAATTTCAACCAACTTCAAATCTGTAACTAATTATGGCATATACTATATACAATATATGTATATAACTGTATATAACTACCCCTCACCTCAACACAAGCACCCGGGATTCTGCACAAATGAGTCATTGTTTTTCTTTCCACCCTCAAGGGAGATGGGAGCGGAGAGGGCGACGGACAATTTGTAAATCATGAAAAAATGTTGGAGGAAAAAAAGTAAAAAAGATCGTTTTCTCCCCTTTCCGCCCCCAAAAAAGGGGTTGCAGTTGGGGGTGAAATTTGCAATTTGAGAATAGTTTTTTATGGAGAATCAAAAACTGCAATAAAAAGTAGGACCTCCCATTTAAGTTTTCAAAACTCACCCCCGCTCCACCCCACAGGGGGTGAGTTTTCAAAACTCACCCCCGCTCCACCCCACAGGGGGGTGAGGGTGATGTTTACGTATAAAGACTCAATAGGTTTCAAAAAATAAAGGAAACGTGTTTTTCCTTTTTGTAATTGGATATGTCGTTCTCGAGATATTCAAGGGGGTATATTTTGACTTTAATGGCGTCCCGACGGCGAACGGGTGATCCGATCAAAAAATTTACCAGAGATTTGGAATCAGTAAAGAATTTCCTATAAGATGATACCACTTCCAGCTTTGTAAACCCTGTAACATCGACCAATACACAAGACACACAGACACACAGGCGCACAGACACACAGACGCACAGACACACAGACATCCCCACGAATTTAGTAAACAACTTTTTGAAGTTGGGCAACTTTGCATTCCTATTTATTTTGAGTTTTGTGACCTAGAATTTATTTTAATTGCAGTTAATTGTAAAAATGATCGAATTAGACCTATGTTTACCATGTAAAAGAAGTAACCATTTTCAAGGGTGTTAACCTGAAAAATCTTGTATCGTAACCCTTAAAATTGACTCTGCAAGTGAGTTACGTCGTAGACCTTGAAAAAAATACAGAACGATAGCTAGCGTCTGTATTATAATGGGTCGGTGCTCAGTGCCTACCGACCTGGGAAAAGAAGAGGGTTAAAAGAATCAGAGTTTCAGATATATTTATAAATACTTAGAATACTTAAATAATTCTGTAACAACGTTGATTTTTGACTTCGCGAATCTATCTAATATCATTTTGGGTATCATTGGAATGTCTTGATGCAAATGAATTAACGCGAGTCCCACAAGGCAATCTTAGGTTGGTGGTTGCTGAGTCCCGATTTCGGCCGACTCAGGGCTGATAAACATCTTCTGTAGAAACCAAGCTAATAGGAAAACTCAAGAAAATGTGTAACGTAGTTTACAATTAGGATAAATGTCTGCCTCGTACATTCTAAACATTCCGCAACAGATAAATCGCCGCTGTGTTTCAATTCGCGATCACAACAGATCTTCCACCACACATAAATCTTTTTCGCCCTAAAGTCGAATGAAAACATGAAAGAACAAATAAGCCAGGGGGGGGGGGCATGGCCCCCAACTTGGTTCCGCCCATGACTAAATATGTAATAGCATGAATAGTTTCACATGATTTATTGAATTTGAAGTTGCCGCCGACTTTTAGGCTGGTAACAAAAGGACAGGATCCACCATTATGTTTTTTAGTTAGTTACGAGCATTGAATGGTTACGAGTTAGTGATGTTAGATGCTTGACTTTATTTTTGAAATCGTCCGCATAATCCTAAAAATTTGATCATTTTTGTTGCAATTAAATCATCTAGTTACAAATGAGGTACAAATGAGGTACAAATGAGATAATGAGACACTCATAGGTGGATTTTGTACACTTTGTGTACTTTAAACTATGCATCTTCTATGAAGTAAACTAACATATTCTGAACAGTTTTCGATACAAAAATGTGTTCACAATTTTGCCAAAAAAGCAAGGTTAACCATTTGGCAAATTTTCTCGATAAAAATTCAACTCTCGAAATTCGACCAAGTAAAGATTTTTTCTTATAGATCATTAGACGACAATTAAATAATTCCAACTCGTTCCATTCAAAATCGTACCGTTTCTGAGATCAAAATAGAGGTCTCTAGCAGACCCGTTTCCTGTATATACAGGGTGGGCCATTGAAAAGGAAACACGTCTGTTTTCGATCACTTAGACAAATTTCTTAAAAAACCACTCGGACATGTCGATTCTTGATTTTTGAGGGACAACTTTTCATGTCAAACTTAACATTGACACATCAACTCCCTAGTCCCAGCAACCTCTAACTAAAGAATTTAAATAAGGAAAGGGGGTCATTTGAAGCGTCTTTCAATTCTCTATGCGACAGCATGCCCGAAATTAGTTTTATTCAATTTTTGGGGGTTGATGTGTCAATGTCAAGTTTGACATCAAAATTTGTCCCCCAAAAATCAAAAATCGATCTGTCCGAGCATTTTTTTACGAAACTAGTCTAAATGTCCCAAAACAGGCGTGTTTCCTTTTCAATGGCCCACCCGGTATTAGCATGAATAGTATCACATAATTATTTATTGAACTTGGTCATTTTTGTTGCAATTTTATTGTTGTGTACTTTGAATGGTTGTGTGTAAATAAACACCCTGAACAGGGGCGTACGCAGGATTTTCGTTCGGGGGGGGGGGGGGGGGGGGGTTAAAAACAACATAAAAAGAAACATTTTTTTAAAATAATAATAATCGAAATAACAAAGTTAAGACGTCTAGATGAACGCGCAAGACGATTGATTATTTCTTCGGGATGACAGCTGTAATATCAAAATTAACATTATTATTCTTATTTTTTGTGTTTAGAAACAGTGATTGAGCCTTTGAATGAACATTTCGGGGGGGGGGGGGTTTAAACCCAAGAACCCCCCCCTTCGGTACGCGCCTGACCCTGAAGCCCTTTTACAATTTTATTCTTCCAAACGCTTCAAAAGTAAAAAACAAAGTAATATTTATTCTACCAAGCCGCCTAATATTTTGATTAGATTTTCTAACCCTAGAGGGGTACGAAACTCAATTTTTATTTTGACTGTAGGAAATATGATAATATGATAATAATAATAATAATAATATAATATAATATAATATAACGACGGGATTGTTGGGTAATTAGACCTTGCGAGATGACCACAATACTCGCATCAATTTAATATAATATAATATAATAATGTCCATTATACATACTTCTCTTGTAACACGCCTGTTGCGGATGATGTAGTTGTGCCACAATGCACAATAAAGTTTATAAGTAAAACACTTGAAATGTTTATATATTGTATAAGCTTGATTTAATAATTGATTAACAAGCGAATTTACATTAAAGTAAGAGAGTAATAATCTCGTAATGATTGGAATAAGAATCGCGTAAATTATAGTTAAGAATCTCTCAAAAATTAGAGTCTCGTAAATACGAGTCCAGAATCATATCATTTGGGCCAGTCATTATTTTCCTTTTTATTGTATTTTAGAATACTTTGATGAACACGAAAAGAAAAATCTATTGAATGCAACTATTATTATTGTAAATTGAAACATTTATATAAAATTTTTTTACTAAAACTAATATTAGAAAGTATAAATGAAAAAACCTTTTGAGCTAAAATTTTATTTTTATTTTTCTAATGGCTATCGATTTCGGTCTACACATAGACCATCTTCAGGCCGTGCTGAAATTGACGTTAATGAGTAACATATAATCATAATACTCCACTTACCTATATTTGTATAAATTAAAAAACCTTTTGAGCTAAAATTTTATTTTTATTTTTCTAATGGCTATCGATTTCGGTCTACACATAGACCATCTTCAGGCCGTGCTGAAATTGACGTTAATGAGTAACATATAATCATAATACTCCACTTACCTTGTTACTCATTAATGTCAATTTCAGCACGGCCTGAAGATGGTCTACGTGTAGACCGAAATCGATAGCCATTAGAAAAATAAAAATAAAATTTTAGCTTAAAAGGTTTTTTAATTTATACAAATATAGGAGCTAATTATGGAGTAATTCATAAAAACTAATATTAGAAAGCTAGAGATATGCACAGAACACTAAATGATAAAACAATGACTGGGCCAAATGTTATGATTCTGGGCTCGTATTGGTAGTAAGAATCCCGTAAAATTTAAAGTAAGAATCCTCTTGAAATGCATATTACACCGTATTTAATACATCGGTACAAACAAAAAAGGGTGGAAAATACAATATTCTGATTCGTGGGAACTGAGATTCATGCAATCTGAGAACTAATCGGTAACACGAAGTATGATTGACATTTTTTAACAAAGGGTAGACTGCAATTTATTGGTGTTAAGGTAATAATTTAAGAAATATCAGGGTTGACTAAATATGAAGTTTTGGTTTCGTAGACATAACTAATTAATTAAAATAAACTATCGATATTTTTATGACTAAATCTAACACGTCTGGGTTAGTAGACACAAACAATTAAAATGATTATGTTAAGTATCAAACAACGCCTTTATATTTAAAGAAAGTCTTTTATTGTAACAACTGTATTGAGCAAGTGCCACGGAAGGAGCCGAAAGATTGATAAGGAATAGGTAATAGGTATCCCCTAAAAAATAATTGCGAAAAGTCGGAAAGTACTCACATAATATCTAAAATGTCAAACAAAATCGTTAACTTTTAAAAGGTTAGATTGTGTTCACGCGCCAAAAAATTTCTTCAATTTAATTAAGTGTAAAGAGTCTTTGTACTATTATATAAATGGAGAAAGTCTAGATAATAAATTACGCTTCTAATTGGCCCATATAAGCAAATCTTCATTATTGAACAAACTTGTCTGGAAACATGGAAGGTATTTACAATTGAGCGTTAATTTAAAATTAAAAAAATACTTTTTACGGTTAGAGAACACAGAAATGACGAATCACACTATTCGCAAGGTAATATAATAGAATAAACATGACTAATTTTTTTTACTTGTGATTAAAATGAATCATTCATTTATACTTATGTAAATTAAAAATAGATTAAAAACATTCTTGCCAATAATCTTATTTCGTTAGGTTGTTGAGCTCTGTAAAAAATGCTTTGTACACTGAACAATTGCAAAATATATGAATATAGAAATGATCTTTAATTAGTTTTTGAGTGTGTGCCATAAATCATTGCCCCTCGAACCTAAAAATCTGTCATTTAAAGGCATTTGATTTTGATTGTATTTGGGAATAGTCGTGTGCATTAATAACACATTCTTCAAAGGAAATATTTGGTAATTTTATTGAAATTTTGCGGTAGGATTCTCATTTAAATGAAATTCAGCTCTAGGAGTTTCATTTAAATGAGGTTTTACGTTAGGAGCTTCAGTATATTGAAATTTTGTGCTAGGAGTCTCATTTACCTAAATGAAATTCTGCTCTAGGAGTTTCATTTAAATTAGGTCTTACGTTAGAGGCTTCATTACATTGAAATATTGCGCTGGGAGCATCATTTAAAGGAAGTTTTACTTTAGGAGTTTCATTTAAATGAAATTTTACCTTAGGAGTCCCGTTTAAATGAAATTCTGCTTAAGCGTCGTAAATCTTACGACTTTTTAAAAATAATTTTTTACAAGGAAAAATATTTACTCAAAAGGGCTAAAAAAATCACATACTTCTCTTAACTATATAATATATCCTATAATATATATATATATCCTATAATTTTTAATTACAAAGTTTGAAATATTTACTCAAGTTACACAAACATCTCCATGGTGTTCCCCTAAAACTGGCTTGCTGCAGTGGCTGCAATAAGTTGCAGTCATACGCCTTTTTGGTTGGGGCACATGGCGCATATTGTACATTTCTTTTCTATAGGGTTGATATTTTCTTGTGTTGGCGTCAATTTTAAAATTTGGTCAATTTGTCCCGAAGTTCACGTCTGCACCGTCGTAAATTTTACGTTCACGCTCAAATTGTGAAGCTATAATTAGCCAAAAGGGTTGTAAAAACGGATAAATATGTAGATTTACAAGAATTAGGAAGGTACTGAGAAGTACAGCACCGTAAGTTACCGGATGTTTACAATATAGTGCAACAAAGTTCGCCCGTCGTAAATTTTACGACGGTGTAGTACTCTAGGGTTAAATGAAATTTTACCTTAGGAGTTTCGTTTTAGTGTAATATTCTAATATTGCGGTAGGAGTTTCATTGAAATGAAATTTTGCTCTAGGAGTTTCATTTAAGTGAGGTTTTATGTTAGGAGCTTCATTATATTGAAATTTTCGGCTAAGAGTTTCATTGAAATAAAATGCTGTTCGAGGAGTTTCATTTAAGTGAGATTTTACGTTAGGAGCTTCATTATATTGAAATTTTGCGCTAGGAGTCTCATTTAAATGAAATCCAGCTCAAGGAATTTGAAATTCTGCTTGAGCAGTTTTATTTAAATAAGGTTTTACGTTAGGAGCTTCATTTTATTGAAATATTGCGGTAGGAGTCTCATTTAAATTAAATTCAGCTCTAGGAGTTTCATTTAAATGATATTTTACGTTAGGAGCTTCATTTTATTGTACTTTTGTGGTAGGAGTTTCATTTAAATGAAATTCTGCTCGGGGGGTTTTACTTAAATGAAATTTTACCTTAGGAGTTTCATCTCATAAACTCCGTTACTTTTTGCTAAGAACTGTAAGAACTGGAACAGAATTTTCTTTAGTAAAATTAATTTAGAAAGTTGCAGTTTTGAAACAGTTTTGTGTAAAACACGAGAAGGAAGTGTTTTTTCAACTTGTTGAGTTGAAAAAATCAAAACTTTCTTCTCTAGTTGTACAAATAACTATTGTTGAAATAATGAGAATAGACACCGTGTAAATGATTATAATTCACCAATGTCGTTGCAATAGTTTCGATACCTGTTTGCCGGTGTATTCAGCATGAAAAACGAACTGACTCTGGCAGTGGAAGCCTCCACAAATGAAGGTGACGATTTGTGGTAGATGGACGTGCAACGCAAGTTGATTAGGTCGATGGGGTAGTTCTGTTCCCTAATCATTACCTGGCGGTGGAGGTCATCGACGAGAGTGTTAGCCAAAATGGAGCTCATTAAACGGTGGTCGTCAATAGAGAATGGGATAATTTTTGGGCAGAATTGAAAGAAGGTCTAAAGTATTGTGCAACCTTTCTGTGTATTTGTATTTACAGTTTTAAATACGTACCTTGTGAAAATATACGTGGTATGTTCAAAGTTGACAAGTTGGCAATACAAAGATCAAACGATGATTGGTTTTCTTGTGACCATCAAATTGTTTCGGCCGATTCTTCCCTTCCATGATTTGTAAGATTGGCGTTTTATTTAGAACACTCCCATTTTCATTAAAACTCTACTCCTTTACAAATGAATACGTAAATTTGTTTGAACTACAGCAAAACAAACTTCTTTTGCCATTTGTGTCTTCTCATATATACGATAAACAATGATACTTGTAGAGCTTATTTTGGTGAGTTCCAATTATTCTAATATGTAGGACTGTTTTCACATTTCACATTAAATCTGTACTGTATAACATCGCATAAGAATCTATGTTTATAAGTCCGTTTGTTTATATGATTATCTAATAACCTAGGTTTCAATTATAAAATTTGGTGATTACAGAGACATCAAAAACAATTCTGGATGGAGTAATTAACAAAATTAGTTATTAGAAGCCGATAATTTTATCTAATTTATTGTTATTATTCAGGTTAAGTAGGTACATGGCAAATAGTCACACAAGTGAATCTGTGAACCGCATCTATAACTAAAGGTAAGTAGATATTTATAACATTTACGGTAAATAGGTTTCTCTAAATTGAAGCAGATTTCATGCACGCTGGCTCCACGAAAATTAACGCCTGTACAACGGCGCTCGGCGTCGTTCTAACTTACAGATATGCATTGTAGATGGAGCCACAACATCATATTTTACAAACACGTCTGTATACCTTTTTTCGGTAATGAAAAATAAAGGTAATTGTATACACCGAAGAATAATCATATAATAAAAGCCAAAAATACTGAAAATTTATTGCATATAGTTACTGAATTCTTTCAGAGATCTAGCCAAAATTACGTGTAATAAAATGTGCGTGTTAAGATATTTTTAGTTGCATCCATTTCGCATTACACGTTTTTGGAAATGCTTAAAATACATCATCATTTTGCGTGAGCGACCTATATTCCACGCCCTAAATATTTATGTAAAATGCGTAGTAGTTACTTGGAAAATTTTATTAAATACATAAAAATAATACTTTATACAATTTTTTTTTGCGATAAACAAATGAATTTTTATGAAAAAGAAAAGGATTTACTTTCCAAGCAAAATTTTACGTCCAGCACCCATGTTTTGACCGGCTTGGGTTGCACCTTTGTTAGATCCTGCTTGAAGGCCAATGATTGTTTGTCCGGCCTTTAATTGTTCATCGGAGAATTCACGTACATTTTCGTCGGATGGTTTAGGTCCTAAGTATGGTCCTTTCCATTCCGCGTGTTTGTAGGTCTACAAATAGGTAATAAATTAGTACAGGTGTTTAGTTTGCGTTCCAATTTATAGTGTAGGTACCTGTCTGCCAAGAGCGAAAATGGTGTTCGTTACTTGTCCAATATCTTTCTTTTCATATAAGTCTACGGTTTGGAATACATCAACGTCATTTACGCCGTATTGTTTGATTGCGGCTTGGAAGCTATAAAAGGCGTTATTATAATATGGAGGATTTAAGAGCGCAACACTTACTTGTTGATGTTTTCCATAAATTTGAATTGTCCACCGCTTGTGTTTATCTTGGGAACGGATCCAGGTGCCAATTTGTTAATGACTTGACAAAGAACAGTTCCGTCACGGATTACATCTTCGTACGATTGTCCTGCAGGAAACTTAGCTCCAAGAATAGTTTCAATCCATTCTTGTGCTTGTTGATCTTGTTCGAGATTGCGTTTTGACGCAATCTGAATTTCGTTATATTTAAAAAAAAGATAAAGCAAAATTTGCGTTTAACTTACTTTCGCACGAACTTGACGTTCTAATGACATTGTGAGATCTGTCCTTTGTAAATTTTTCTACTGGACTAACAAGAAACTGAACTTTTCAATATATTGAGACGCTTATATACGTATAGCATCGTTTATAATAAATTTAACTCTCCCTACCAATGTGCGATGTTATATCGTAACTACCCCACGCATTTATACTTCAAATACCGTATTTAGGTTATTATTCATTTTTCAATATTTGTTCTAGAAATTTGTATCTAATTGTAATTTGGTAACGCTTTGCATAAACGTAAATTCAAATATAATTTGTCCATTTCATTTATTTACCTAACGTTATTTATGCCAGTGTTTTGGTTATATACAATGTGCAGTTTTGAAAATTAACAACTATTTATAACGTATTTATTTGTATGAATACAATTTAATACCATAACAAGAGTACATTTTAGAATAAGTTGTAGTTATCGTCCTTCGTCTTTAGCGTTGGCGATATTTAGGTTCATTAATCATATTAACAAAGTGGTTCCCAATTTTACTTGAAACCTGAGATTACAGTCCCTCACCTGATTGTCTAAATTTACATCGGTTACTTTAGACAAATTAATGACAGCTGGCCACAACTTTACAATTTACTCACAAAAATTTGTTTTTTTTAAACGACTGCATCGTACTTGAAGACGAAATAAAATATTATAATCCCACCAAGTTTCAGTAAATAGTGTAAAAACGATTTTTATACTGACATATGTTCCAAATATTTTTTCAGAGAGCACCGGCTCATTATTTTCGTCTTTCATCCATCTTCTTAGAGCTGTTTTTCTGAAATCGTTGCCTGTTTGTTAAATGTTTCTGGAGCCCAACCTGTTTCGTTCGCTTTACGTGTTAACACCATAATAGACGCTGCTTTTCAATTCCATTGATCCAAAATAAAATGAGGCTGTGAGAGAAAACCTGAACAATTTTATAGAATCCCACCTTTTACCACAATATGCAATAATAATGGCCGAACAAACTGTTCCAACAAATAAATTATACATCTTGATCCTATACTTGACCATTATCTATAGCTTGTTCTAATAGATTCGCCTTTGCGGTTTTGGCAGGGACGTCTTTTCTGAAAATGATATTATAAATTTCTGAATATTAATCTTTTCAAATTTTGATACATTTTATTCCAAACTAATCAGTTTTAAAACTTTTTTCCTCAATAACCATCATCTTCTTCCGTATACAGTACACTAAGAACGCACAATATTACTTATTAGAGACACACAACCGCATGACTCTTGGTAACAGTATTTTTTTGATATTGAGCTTCACATTTTAGCTGTAAAAGTCAAAGTTGTACTCTTAACAATCATGATAATAGGATTTCTAATTATTGTTCTCTTATCTGGAATCGTCTTATGAACTCTTCCTGCATAACTAGCAGTAAACTGTTCAAAACTTTTTCGTAATTCACGTTCAAGCGATAACTGGATCTGCATTCTGGATTACGAGGGTGGGTGGTCTCAGAAGTTCACGCGTACATAGGCCAACTTTGTGCTACCTCCCTGATTAGGGTCGTCCGACCCCGCAACCTTACTCCAGCCATCCCACACCTGTCTAATGATGTGGTTCATGTGCTTGTTTAATTTACAGTGCCCAGAAAGTATACCCACTAGGTTCTACCTTGATAGACCTGTGCAGAAAAGCGCCAGGCTGCGACATGGTCCCTTAAGGGCCTCTCTTGCATGACGAAAATGTAACATGAAGTCCCATTAAGTTGTTTACAGTTGATGCTGTAAGTGGAAGAGCCGACTGTGGACCATAAAACTGTTGTTTTGGGGCCAATCGGCGTTTTCATTGACTTTTGTTCCAGCTTGCCCTTTAACACATACCAGCTCGAGGGTAGTCCGATGTTTCCTGGGAAAACAAAGTGCGAAAGCACACCAACGGGATGTACCCCTCTATTAAAAGGGAGTTATCAATTAAAAAAGCTCATTATTAAAGCTAAGGTATTACTGTTTGTCACTTACTCTTGTGCTTGGTGACATTCGGAAACCAGTCTAGAGGTGATTTTGCATTAACCTGTGACCTGCAGAGCGACTTTGCTGTCACTTGAAATTCTGATCATTTCATTCTTTAGGCTGTGCATAAGAATTTTCCTTATTAGCTCGCAATTTTGCGCAGTGGTTAAGCGATAACTTGGTTCTATCGATTATGGTGCTTCGACATTTCCAATACAAAGAACAAAGTCCAACTTGCCCTCATCCGCTGGATCTTCTGTTTCCCAAATCCCACCGTTATTCATACAATAATATTTTCTTTCCCTAACAAATTTAGCACGTCTTAGGAAACACAATTTTCGTGAAAAATCCAAAAACATGATGAGGTTCAAAGTCAACAAGTTTCCGCTAAATATCAGAAGAGCGCGTGTTTTTTTTTGGTTTAAGAAACTAATAATGGAACACACATCGTTATCGGCGGGACTATAAATAATACAATGTAGCTGATCAATAGACTCAAGCAGAAATTTGTAATCTAATAGCAGTGTAAATCGGGCACTAGTCGACAGAGGATAACTTATTGGAACTGCCTACAAGAGAATTGCTTTTTCTCCTGCAATGATTCAAAAAATCACGTGGAATCTTAAAAAATGACTTATTTGTAAAGGATATCTTAAGGGCTGGGTTCGATAAAATAATCATCTGAAAAATAGGCTTAAAATATTTTAGTCCTGCCATAAATGCTTGTTTATGGAAAAACAAATAAAGTTCCTAAATTCAAATATCTGAAATAATAATTTCTTGAGAGATCCTGAAAAATTTTGACTAATTGTGTTCACAATAAAGCTTCTGAAATTTATCCCAAATCTTTTTACAAAATGTATGCAACTGTTTAAACGTAACAAAGAAGGATTGCCAGCGGTCCTGGTGAAAGGATTACATGAAGTCGTTTAATTTTGTTGAAAAGTGATGCATCATCAGTTGAATTTGTGTTGCTGTGTCCATGAACATTCCTTATTTCGCCTTCTTTTGAACTGTGGTTTGAAATTAATGAAACAATAGTCATACAACATATTAAAGGAGAAAGTCCACTACATGCTAGAAAATCAAATTAAAGGCAAGTCGCGATAAAGTTCTTTTTTATATTACAAATAGCTAACTAAGTACGTCCTAGACGAAATGACGCCATACCTCGTTTATTAGCATGAGTTATTCTTAGAACAAGGTACCATTACATGGATTGTCCAATTATCACCAGTTCGTAGCAATTAACCACAACCAGTGTTTTTTAATCCCATTCGTATGAATTACTTCAAAAGTAAAGAGACAACAACTGAAATTTGAGTTTGTGGTTTTTTGTTAACTTACCGTGTTCATATCACAACTGGTAGGTATCTAAATCCAAAGTTAGAACTTTAGAACGTAAATAGCCACCATAATCATGGTACTCTTACTCATATGGAGGCGTCAAAATGAACTGCTTCATCAATAATTTAAAATGGAAGGAAGTATAGAATAGTTTTAGTTTGCGGGACTTGTCTAAAAACCTTGTACTAAAAACAACCATAAACCTTTATTCTGTATTTCGAATTAGGAAGAAGATTAAATTTACTATGTAATTGGCTGGAGCTTTGTAAACCAATCATCAACGTCTCTATAATTCTATGCTAAGAAGATCTAAATGAACAGTGAAGTAGTGGCCGGTATTTAGATTTGTTTTTTGTTCCAAGGTCCAAATAAAGCACCTATAAGAATAGTCGTGAGGCTAAGATAATTTAGAACAAAAGCGAAACCATACTGTTAATTTTGATTTAGTTCGACTGATCGGTTAGCTGGCGAAAACGAATGATATCGACAAATTTCATAAAAAAAAAACGCCAGATGAAAACGTTTATCAAGAAAATCATAGTAAAATATGTGTTACTCAAATTGACATTTTCAGATAAAACATCTATTGGCACAGCATTTAAAATAGCTTACAAAGTAATTGGTGCTGGAAATATTAGTAGGATAGATAAGTAGAGTAGGTATGGTGCCAAAAACTAATTTTACGTATAATAATGAATACCTAATTAACCCAATTTTTAACAGCTGATCAATTCGACAAGTTTTGATAAGGAAGAAACTTGAGATTTAATTCACATTTTTCCTTGCATATAAACATAAAATGGACAGGTATTCTGGTGCAAAGAGGCCGTTATATTCTACAAGAGGGTCCTCCTGGTAAATGAAATACTGATATGCCTGCACGCCAAAATATTAAGCAGAGGGCGTCATGTAACGTACTTTGGTAAATAGTTTTCAAATAAAGTAAAGAGATCTAATAAAGTTGAAAATTGATTTCATTATTATTATTCCCAATAACATCATTTTCCAGGATTCGATGGAACCACCAATAAGTGTAGGTATGTAATGTTACATAAACCGTTGTAAATAGGTATTAATTTTCTTATGTACCTATATGAACATTTTGGAGCGATTTTGCATGATGTTATTGAGTGAGTGATGATCCATAAATGAAAATGCCAAAAGGTATTCATTGCATAGACTGCTCGCACCAAGCCCTTAGACGACATGAAATAGAATACAAGTCATCTGGCTGGAGACCCTTATCCTTTGGTGTCCTGACAAATATCAAATTGCTCACGACTCAATAGGAGTGGACATGCTAAGTACGAAATGATGAACGGCTTGTGTTTAACTGATTACCAGATATAGTAAAATATAACGTCAAAAAAGCACTTTATACTGCCAAAAATAGTAAATGATCACCAAAATTAAAGCTCCATTTTAATGTGAAATTATCACCAAAAATTTTACATTTTGCTATCCTATTAAAGCAAATGGCTCCAAACTAATGATTGTTAACTCAAAAATAGTAAACGATCACCAAAATTAAAACCCCATTGTAATGTGAAATTATCACCAACAATTTTACATTTTGCTATCCTATTAAAGCAAATGAACTAATCATTGTTAAGTAAAAAATAGTAAATGATCACCAAAATTTTGTACTAAATTTAGTCTCGTGTCATACGGGCCTCATTGGCCGCGAGCTTAACTTAATTTGGCGTCATTATACTTTATTTGGTAAAATGTCTACATTTTATGGCAATCATAGTGCTTTATTTAGGTACTAAAAGCGCATTAATTTATTCGCTAAGATTTGGTGATCATTTACTATATTTGGTGTTTGAATACAATATAAAGTGCAATCATACTAAAACAGCTAGAAACATTGTAATTTTAGACTTTCTTGTTTTGGTGCATGTTTCGTTTTTTGGTGTTTAGTGTATTTTTTTGGTAATAGAGCTTAGGGTCTCGATGTATTATTTGGTGGTCATTATATTTATCCCCTTAGAGAACCAACAAACCTCTGAAAAGGTCGTACCCAATACTCAAGGAGTTTGATAACTGCCGTTATTTTACATTTTTGAGGAAGACGGATTTAACACAAAGGCGTTTATTTAAATATTTATTACGGCCGATTAGTGTCACATTTTCAATTTTTTTATAGGTTGCCGTTATGTACTAACTGCCCTCTACGTTGTCAAAATTTCTAAACATAATTCCAAACGTAAATATATGGACAATAATGGAAAAATGTACAGACAATATTTTTACTTTTCATACTTTTATACATAAAATTGTTTATGCAACGGACTAGAATTATATTAGAATTTATGTGAAGTTTCACATTATTAAAAGTTGAACAGACTTATCTGAATCTATATGGTACAAATACATACCTTATTCACATTATGTACAATTTCGTTTATAAAATTTTCATTCAAACCATTTTTACACATTATTTACATAACTTGCGTTCTCAAAAATTATATTCTAACGTTTATAACTATTTTCGTAAAATCCACTTAATCTGGTAATTGGAATGTTGGAGCATACTTTTGAGATCCTTCGAAATATTAAGTGGCATGAGTGAGTTAATGTGAAATCTATTTTCGGATTGTTTGAATTATATAGAAGTAATTTAAAACGTAAATGCTCATTTCAAAAGAATTAAGCTCTATTTATAAGCAAACTCATGCCGAAAATTTTCCACAATTCTACTCCTTTCGTATACGGTTTATATTACAATATATATAATAAACAAAATAAATTGTAATACTAAATTCGAATATCGAAGACGGATTTGAGGATCGTGTAAGTAAATATTATAAAATGTTCCTATTTTTAGAACATAGATTAGATTTATTTATTTATTTTATTTAGAATAAATGATTTGTAGCAGCTGTTGGTTTAAGGTGATCTCCTAAAAGGTATGATGCGGCACCTCCACTTGCTCCAAGTAGTGAAGAGAATGGAGCGGAAAGTGCTGCGGCCGCAGCTGCCGCTGCATGGTGTGAGCTGTGCGTTTGAATTTGAAGATGGGAAGGTTGTGATGATAGTACTTTATTGGCTTGGTGTACTAAAAGCGCTGTGTTGCAAGATTGTGGACTCATCGACCATTTGTTATTGTTTGAAACTAATGAATCTTCTGATATTTTACCTAAAAAGGAAAACTGGATTAAAAACTCATTGGAGAAAAGATCCTTAAATATATCTAATACATATGTCTATGTTTATCGCTATAATAAGAGGTTTATCAAAATATGTACTTCCGCGAGTATCATTTTAGAATCTTCATTATACTTTGATATTAGTTTAAGACCCCTTTTTACGTCATTACGGTTCTATTAAAGTTACATGTTCCTTGTGTTCCAAAGACATCAATAAACAGATACACAAACAAGACGCGCTTTCAGCTGAAAATTACCATAGCATGTTATACCTACAAACAAAGAAGATAAGTAAATCTTGTAATGGCAATAAGGAACATTTACTTATTCTTGATGGATTACCAAGTAATGTACCTACTGCTATGCTGGGATTACATTTCATTATTGAACCTACAAACTCGAGATCTAAGAACATGAGATTTATAATCATCTCTATGCCCATCATCTACTTTGGTTATTATCACTACCTTTACTAGAATCATTATTCCTTAATTGAGGAAGCTCCATTCACAGTAAGGTACCGATCATTGCATCTACACAGTTTCACTTCCTATCCGAAAAGAAGAAGTGTTTTTGATTTTTTTCCTTTTCAGAAAAACATTTACTTTTGCCGAGTTTGAACCTAGGATGAAAAAGGTAGTTCCAGTTAATACCATCATTCTTTCCCATATCCATGATTTGTTTTGATTCAAACCTTGAAACCTTTAATTCAATCTATGATAGACGAATAGATGAGTTACAATTAGGTAGAAAAATATAGTTGTTTGAAGGTAAAGAAGTGAATAATAATAAACAACTCTTAAGGCGCCAAAAAGATGAAAAAACTACCAAAATGTTATAGTTATAGTCAAAATACTTTCGCCCGGAAAAATATTGGAATATCGATGATCAATGTTTAAGAAATTCCAGAAATTGTGTGTGCCTTTTTCATTGGTTGCGCGGTTCGGGGATGGATGTTTCGTAAGTGTATGGTGGATACAACAGTTTTAATATTATAACTTCGACCAATGATTAATGAAGAATAAATGTCATTTGGAAGTACCTATAACAAAAATAATAATTTGACATCAAAATTCGACTTAAGCCAAGGAAAGGCACTACATCTTCTTCTGAACGGTTTTTAGTTGCTATGAGTGTATAATCTACATTTAGAAATAGAAAACGAAGACTTTGTGATAGCAACGACACCGTGAAAACTTTTAGAATGAAACCCTGTGAAGAATATGTACCTACCATTAATAATTTTTGAGAATAAAGTAGATTTTACGCAATTTTTCAAATATGAAGGCTAATCTTTATGTATCGTATCAGTAATCAAACTAAACAAAAGCAAATGGATGGGAGTGCGACACGACTTTACAACTACTTATTTAACAACCTCGACCATGTTCCAATAATCAATTTTTGATATTTTGAGATATTAAAACTTTTTTACCGACCTGCGGAATGTTGGTTGCCACTGTCTTCTTCTAATAAAATTAAAGAGCACGGTAGTACACGATGAACTCTTTCTGTGACGTCTTAACCTTCGACATTTATAGCTTTTGTGCTCTTGTTTCAATAAAGTTGATTTAGTTTTTAATTTATTTAAAAAGGAAGCGTCATTATCGATAATAGTTAACCTATGTTTGGTTTTACGGTTTCAACTGCAATGTTCCTACCCCATCGTGCTTCTAATTTGTTCTTTTTCTGGCAGTGGAAGATATCTACTATCACTACTTATGTGGATCCTTAAATTTATACACATTCGGCTTCAGCATATTCTTCTCAAATGGGGAAAAAATGTTAGTAACCATCAATAAAAAGTATTATTAACGCTTACACGGTAGGAATTCGCAGACTGCCATTAACTGTCCTTCATTCGGCTCTCAGTAATAATAAAAAATGAGTGCGCAACTTTTACTTTACAAAGGTTCCCAAATAACCGTTCATTTCTTAAATTCATCAGAACAGTAAATTATCTTAGAGTAATACTAAACGTCCAACAAACTCGATGTTAACTTAAGAAAAAGACAATAGGAAAAGGAATCATTGCAGAAACAATCGGACCTTCACATTGAACAACCGGGAACAAAAAAAGCCGAAATGTGCTGTTTTCTCGGAGTTTTGATGGATGAACTTAGTCACAAAATCAAAATCAGCAGATTACTGGAGAAACTACGAATTGTATTGGATTATTCAATTAAAACATGCTAAAAATCTGGTATTTTTCTGACAACCATCTATCTTTCGAAGGTGACAGACTACAATTTAGTAAGTCACCTCAGTGAAAGGTTCAAAAGGTTTTGCTTACCTGAAAAAAAACTATCCATCGACGAAACCATGATTCCTTTTTGTGGCCATTTCATATTCAACCAGTATGTAAAAGGGATGGGGCATAAGTTAGGGATCAAACATATATTAGCGCAATGGAATACTCACTTTGTTGGAATTTTAAAGAAGAACCCGAAAAGTTCGTTAATGACGTTAATGCAAAACTCCAAAAAGGTGAAATTATTAGAAGGGGGGACCACGGAATCGTTTTCAAGTGGAAAGGCTAACGCGACGCCATTATGCTTACGAAGCAAATGGTAGAGATGCGTAGACGAAAAGGAACTAACATTAGAGACGGCGAAAAGTTTGATCCGATCCGTCTGTTCAACGCAGCTTGAAATGGTTCAAGAAAGTTACAGTTCAACTAATGACAGAATCGGTCATAAACACGTACTACCTACAACAATGTATATAATAATTTCAAGGAAACTTAACTTTCTATGGGAACACATACGTCTGGATACTCCGCATAAACTCATTTAGGCTGGAAAAAGGTCGATGTGTTCCTAGCTATCCGAGAAACAAAAACGGCTATGGACGCTGGACGTGATTATTCCATAACAAGAACCAAACAGGTTTCCATCTAATGCGGCGAAAATACTATATCTTTTTGAAAAATGTATTGTATTATACAAGGAAGCTTCATAATAAAGCTTTGATTAACTAGCTTATAGTGCCATAAATAAGAAAATTATGCTGCCAATACTTTGACTAAGTCCGTATCTATTCAGTTTTGCCCATTTCTACCAATATTCATATGTACTGAACGTGCATGCTTAAATATATACTTGGCAGTTAAAATGTTAAAAATATACTCCTCCAACGAAGCGCCATTTTGGTATAGGGCCAATTTATTTCTTCAGCCCACCTGCAATATAATTTAATCAGCTCGTTTAGACTAAATTTGTGCATTGGTTAGCGGCATGATCGACTTCGTTTTTCGCATTTCTTAAGAATCCAATCTAGCGGAAAGGATGTGTACTCAATAGTCGAAATGCGGAAAAGTAGTTGTATCCTTATTGTTTACGGGAAGAAGTTCCATTTTATGAATTTTACTTGGGTACAATTACTTAGGTATAGTCTCTAAATGCAACAGTGTCTCTGATGCATACTCAAAAATCAATTTCACATTATTTTTCCAATAGAAAATCGCCCTTCATTTATACCTCAGGGGACAGATAAATTAAAAATTTCAAAGCAACGCTCAATAAAAGATAGATAACTTTTCATATTCGTATAAGTATTTATAAAAATGTGTACTTAAAGCGTATAAAAATGGCGTGTTGATGTTTCAAAAGTAAATATAATCGCTCATAACTAGAGTCATAATTTCAGATAAAAATGCTGCGTTGGGGTATATGTAAGTTTCTAGTAATATATCAAAAATATATATGTATTTTGTGGAATCGAACGAGACAATATTATTTTTATATTCTGGAGATAAATCTAGGGACCAGCTGGCGAGTATCAAAATACTTCATATGTGTTATTCATTCCCAATAACCGAGAGGGCTGCGTTTCTGAGCTCGGTCGCAGGACAGAAACGCCACGCCACTCTGACATTTAATCTAGAAAATTGCCCGCTACCACTCATTTATTTCCATTACTGTCAACTCTTTAGTTGGCGCGCAGGAGTCTGCTGGAGTGGAGAACAATCTGATGTCATATTACTTGATAGCAGCTTCTTATGTGGCTGCTCGTTTTTGGAACGACTGCTTATTACACCGCCTTTTTTTTTCTTTACGATTCATATCGTTTTATAAGTAGTTTTCTCTACTTTATTCTTGATTCTCTTATTTTTTCATTCTATTACTGCTGAAATAATAAGGATTTTAAATGAAAATAATAACATCCAGTCTACGTTTCTGAATATTAAGTAAGGAAACGGAAAATTTAAAATGAATTTTGTCGCTTTAGTAATGAAATCTTTTACAATAAATTCTTGATTTAGACCTGCAAACCAATACTTTTGCACGATTTTACAGCCGAATACTCCCTTTTTTGGGCAAATTTAACCATTTTATTAATAGAATTTGTTTAAATAAACAAATTTTGTGATTAGGATTAAACTAATTTTACTCATTCTATATCACCAAAATGGAGGCATCTTGGAAGGAAACTCCTCGAATACTCATCAGTCATCATCATCGTTTCAAAATGTGGAAAATAATTAGACGATCGCACTTGAAAATACATATTCATGTTTAAATTCTCTTCCATATAACATATTTTCAACCAATTCCGTTCGTTACGGTATTCGCTCTGTCCGTATGTAAGTATGTGCGTGCGCTTGACATTGTTTTCGAATTTTGATTTTGTTGATCAAAAAGTAAGTGTAAAGTGGGTCTTAGCCTTAGGTAAGCTGGTCAAAAAAGGGACGCCGAGGTTTAGAATTTACGGAATTCGTTATGGTTACTGCATTCCCAGATGTTTTATTGTTAAACACAAAAACAATGCCGTCATACTTTGAATTTTGCATCTCACAACTTTTGCGGTCCTTTAGCCGAGGTCTTTGTTCGTACCTCGCGCATAAATAATTATCTTCACTTCTCAGGTTATTGAATTTTGTATGCTTGCACCCTAAGAAAAATGGATCTAACAGTTTTTAAACTTGATCAGCAAACAATAATCGTCGACAGGTAAATAACCAAAAGTTAAAAGTTTCATCTCTAACTAACATTCCAACAAATTGAGAGCCGAAAGAAAGAATTGAGAAACAGCCGCGGACCACTTACAGAGTGTTAGATAAACTTCACGGCAGAGAGTAACGTTTTCCAAAGCAGCATTATCGATCCTATTTTCATCGTCATTATCAAAATAAAAAGTCCTCTACGAGTCACAATTTTTGGTCAAAATAAAAAAAATACGCTGATATCAACTAAAGGGATAATTGGCAACACTTTTCGAAGAGGTGTATATTTTATTATTTTCGTTTATCAAAAATGACAGGAAAGTAAAAAAATGCAATCTCTAAGAATCGTATCCCACAATCTGGTTTTAGCTTGTTCGCCAAAATTAAACTTGTTGTGTTTATTCTGAACAAAAAATGTTTGGTGGGATAGAATGGTACGGAAGTAATGTATATGTCGCTTTGCTAATTATGTGTTATCCCTGAAATCAAACTTACCACTCTTCCAAAAGTTTTTTAGGCTGAAAGGTATGGATATTATAAACCGTTATTATAACTGAACACGATACCGGTAGCTATGCGCCATTATTGGTTCTGTAGCCCAAACTATGAAGAAGGTGTTTTTGATTAAAACAAATTACTTAATTGAACATTGTCCGTATTGGTACATTGAGCGTTCGGCAATTCGGATACCGGACCTGCATATTATTTCATTTACCGAGTGACTTTCGATTAAATTTAACAGAAAAGCAAGTAATAGCAGAATACAATTATTAGGCTGGCACCGGCCCCCACCCACTTAAGCGGGGGCGAGGATGGGAGGCAGCAACAAAATATTCAATGAGATGGTAGGTCATTCTAAGGTATTCCAAATACGAAAATAATGTTAATAATGTTAATAATATACAAGTTATGCAGGTCAGCGGCGTCAACGTTACCTGCAATAATTAGCTGTTCCACAAAGCAATAGGTTATATTATACAAGGTCTTTAAGGTGCCCCAAAAATTTAAATTAAAAATCATAATATTGTCGAAGTATTTCAACAATGCAGTGCAGTAAACGCACCACTTATTTTCATTTAGAACTGTAAAACAAAAATTGTAGGGATGAAAAGTATTTTCCCCAACGATCAAATGAGCGTTTTGGGTAAGCTAACTGAGTGCATCGAAATGGCGCTTACAGAAAGCTTTGGGTTGCGTCCTTAATGAAACACCCTTTACCATAATTCTGTTCCATGTGTTCTCAAAAATTCCTTTCACTCATACAAAATAAGTCGCACGTGATTTTGATAGCCGACTCGATATTGATGCAGAAAGTGGATAATTAACCAGAAATTCAAAACAAAATAGTTTTTTCACACGATGCTAGACGAGTCGGCAAATAGACACAACAGGCCATATTGGAGTGGTTCTAATCCGCCAATATTCACGGAAATTAAATATTTGGGCGGAATTATAGGACCATTGTTCATGGATGTCAATATAACAGTCATGCTTCAAACAGATATTGTACCAATTCCTCGCAACATTTCCGGTTCACATTTTGATTCAATTTCGTTTCAACAAGACGAGGTTCCTCCATATTTTGCATTACAAGGTGAATAGGGAAAAGAGGCATAATCCACATATGACTTCGAATTATTGACGAAATGCCATTAATTACATACCTACGAAGTATTACAAAATATTACGATCAGTTACAATCGTCTGGCCCATTGTCAAACTGTAGAAGACCGACAGTTCAGATCCGTGCAGTTAGCACTACCAGTTAAAGCACTAACGTCGAGATCTATGCAAATTTGTTAGCGCTTTGTTAGAAAATGTATAAAAACAAACAGAACATGCAACGCAATGGCATGATAAAGTCACGGCAATACTAAAAGCGTTGCACGTGACATATGACGTAAAAACAGTACCAATGTAATACTAATTTTTCGGATTGTCATTAAAGGTAATATTCTAGGGTAAAATAATTCTACACGTTGGCAGCATCATAAATAAAATTACAATGTTGCAACCAAGGACATCTGTCATTTATTGTCTTTCATTTCGTATTTTATTCTATTTCGTTTTAATCCATATGACAACACTGTTGACATGTATATAATACTCGTGACGTGCAATGCTTTTTGCTTTGCCCCAACTTTATGAACTAGTATAGTAAATGGTGAACAATGCTTGTGCAAACAAAGCGCGTTTTCAGAAATAGGTACATAGGTAACCTGTGATGTGATTTAATTAATTATTTTATGATGTAGGTATATATTGTATTGTGTGATACAATTATTACTCTTTGCAACAAATTAGGCCCATGAACAAAGATGTTCTGTATTGTGCATGTTTCTATCATGATTGGACATCGTTTTTAAAAAAATATTTTCCAACGTTGAATTGAATGTAGTAGTACTATACTAGTACTTGCTCATAAAGCACTACAATTTAGTTCAGGATCATGGAGGCTTTTGCTTTTGCCGTCCTCGTATTGAAAATTTTTATAGAAAGATTTTGGTTTGATAAAGGTTTAACGATTTATGCAATGCTGGTGTATTTTTCCTCTGATGATAAATGAACGGGGGCAGAAGAAGGCCAGATGCAACAAATTTAGCAGTCAAAGAGACGTGTTTTTAAATTAGTTAGTAGTAGTAATATTTGGTCTTTTTATTAATCAATTGTTAAAAGTTATTAGGTATTAGACCAGGATATTATAATTCAGCAGTTAATTATTTATTCCAATATTTCGCAAGCTAATTGCTTGCTTCTTCAGGAAAATAAATGTTTAACATGTCATATAAATATAGATTAAGGTCATATCAAGTACAACAGTTATTAAAATTGTAAAGATAAAATTTTTTTTAAATGATGTCAGAAAAATGGCATTTTTCTGACATTTAACAATTTTATCTTTACAATTTTAATAACTGTTGTACTTGATATGACCTTAATCTATATTTATATGACACGTTAAACATTTATTTTCCTGAAGAAGCAAGCAATTAGCTTGCGAAATATTGAAATAAATAATTAACTGCTGAATTATAATATCCTGGTCTAATACCTAATAACTTTTAACGTGTTTTTAAATCTTAACTTATAAATTTATAAAAACATTTTCATTGCCAAAGAAATTCCTGTGATGCCTACGTGCTACTCTGTATGTAGTATGTAGGCGCGTTCCTTACTTACAGACCCTACTGTACAACGGGATTTTATGGGGAGCAGTATGGTAGTAGTCAGGTTTAAAGACTTTTGATTATACATATTAAATCGTATACTTTTCACCAAACATGAATTATGTGTTTTGTGTTACAGTTACTTAAAATCGGAAATTAATCGTCGTAATTTTCCGTAAGGTCAATGTGGAATGCACTTTAAGGCTGCAACTAAATTTAATTGGATGACGCCTAAGACACTTCCTCAAATGGTTATACTAAGAAAAAGAGCACAAGTCAAAATTCTAGAACAACTTCGTTCCAAAATATCTCTAGAGGACTCAAATGTCGAAGTCGAATTAAAGGCATCATTCTTACAGTTCTGTGTTAATCTTGTGATGGAGTTGGTCATCTGCTACTGTCGTATGAACATGCATAAAAGGAATACTATAATATAATCCCACTCGCATGTAACGTGGGAAGCAAGGCGACCGTGTAAAGCTTACAAAGGTTTTCAGTTGACTTTATCTTTTTGCCGGTTAATCGTTTTTAGTAAAAAGTGGATAATGATCCGAAAACCGATGAACCTATTGACACCAGATGTGTGGCCCTAAATGGTGTTAACGCATGGCTCACGAGGGAAAAATATACCTACGTATTTTCTTTTGAAGTTAATTAGTATTTTCGGTATATAGGAGTAGAACGTTAGCACTGCACAAGAAGTTGTTTTTTTTTCGAAAAAAGGCGGTCGTTCTGATGCAAGTTTTAGAGCTTAATTCAAGCTTTCAAAAAGGGTAAGACGCCAGCACTGCACAAAGAGGAGAGGTGTCATGTTTTCGAAACCGGTTGTTCGTGCTGATGAAAGTTATAAAGCACGAAGATGTACTACTTGTACAGGGTGTTTTTTTGGGAGCTTTAGTTAGACATTTCTGGGAAAGTTTTATAGATAGGTTTTTGAAGATTTGCACTTAGGGGTTACTCTGAAAACCGAATCGATGGAAAATATTTTCAAAATGGCAGCGCTTCCGGAAATGCAAGTAGCTAGTAACGTCGTTATTTTAAATGGTAAGCCCTATTTCTTATTGCATTTTTGGATTCTACGTCAAATTTCAGTTCTTTTTATACCCCCATACCATATCAATATCTACAAGTTATAGTTTTTAAGTTATTTTCACTTGTTTAATAAAATGACGGATGTAGACGGTATTTTAAGAATTCATTACTTGAAAACCGTTATAGCTATGGCAAGCGAATTTTCACCAAGGCATAGAGGAAGAATAGGGCTTTCTTTTGGTGTAGTTAAAAAAAGTTATATTGCGTACGACCTCACCTATGAGCTAGGCTCCAAATTTAAGAAAATTCAAAGACTAAAAACTAGTTGGCCATAGCCTTATGGCAAACGAATTTTAAACCAATCAAGGGACATTAATCCGTCGCCTGTTATATGTTTCAAATCAATTCAAAACCTTGCCTTCTTCAACACATGGTCAAAATGAGCCCCTTCATGTTCCAAACACAAACTCTTTTTCATAAACGTTCTCGTGTGGAGTATTGTACTACTTGTAATTCAGTATTCAGCAGAGGCAGATCTTCTGTTGCAGGAACAACAATTTTGTGTAAAATTTCCAAATAACGTTCTGCATTCAATTTTTTTGGATATATGCGGAAACACAAAATCTTGTTATTTTCAAACGCACAAAATACAATAAAACTCCAGCACTCATGAAAGTGTAAATCTCAATTCAAGCAAGGATTTTAATCGCACCAGTAATGCGAATTATGGCGATTAAATTTGTACTAAATTTGGCCTCGTCTGACCAAATAATGTTCCCCAAAAAATCTTTCTGGTTCCTTAACATTCGCTATTCGCAAAACTCAATTCGTCTTAAGAGGTCGACTCGTTGCATCACATTATGGCAAGAAAATGGGCGATAATGGCAGTTTTTAGGATTTTTTAGATGCAACTAATAATAATAATGTTTATTTTGTCCATTTTGGATGCTAAAAGCATATAGGATATGTCGAATGTCGATTAAGTATACACAAGAATATAAACACAATACAAGAATACAGCGCAAAACATAATACAAGATACAGACTACAAAGTATAAAATAACATATTAAAAGATGGAATAACATATTAAAAGAAGAAGTATCACAGTATTTTTTGACTATCACAGACGCGCTTAAATTCAGTTAAGTCATACAATACAACATTTTCTAATGAAAGTTTTTTTTATTACGCATTTAAATTGATTTCTTTGTTGTATTTGTTTTATGTGCTGTGGTAAATTATTAAATAGTTTTAGTCCGATAGTTGTCTGTTGTGTCATCTTGAGTCTATTTATGGGAATTGCAAAATCAAGTTTATGTCTTGTATTGTACATATGTTTGTCAGAGTTTCGTGGTATGCAGTTTTGATTTTGGTAAATGTACATAATAGTTTCTAGAATATACGTTGCAGGAAGCGTTAGAATTTTAAATTGATAGAAATACGGTCGGCAAGATTCATGGTTTTTAACGCCAGCTATGCATCGAATAATTTTTTTTTGGACAAGAAAGACGTTATTCGCCAATGATGATGATCCCCAGAGACATATACCATATCTTAACCTAGAGTGAATTTGAGAGTGGTAGTACATTATTGTGTTATCGTTTCCTAGTATATGTTTAAGATGTCTGACTTGGTAGCAAAGGATGTTTAGTTTTTTAATTAATATTTCACAATGACTTTTCCATTTGAGATTTCCGTCAATATGTACGCCTAGGAATTTGACTGAGGTGTCAATTGTTTTATTAAGACTAGTAAAGTTTATAGTGTTATGAGGATTCCTTTGACCAGTACCGAAGAATACAATATTTGTTTTTTCAAGGTTCATTGCTAATTTATTTTCAACAAACCAGCAATGTAACTCCTGTAGAATTGCTTTCACACGCAGTTACAGCTCATGAAAATTGTTAGCTGATACTATAGTGGAAATGTCATCCGCGTATATCACAAGGGATTGAAAGAAGAAGGCAATATGATTTATGAAGATGGAGAATAGCACGGGACCCAGTATCGATCCTTGCGGAACACCAATATTTAGTGGGAGAAGCGACGAATAATACGATTATATATATACGATATTATTATATATACGATTATATATAATACGAATATTTAAACCCAAAGCAATTAGTGGTGTACGCCGTGAAATATTCAAGTACATTAATAATATTGGCTTCATCTTACATGTCTTACACAACGGGTCTTACTCTAGGTGTAATTGTTTTGGTGGCACCAGTGATTCACCAAGCCAAGTAGCTTGACTTGAAATATAATAGCTTGGCTTGAACTTGAAAGGCAAGCTTTTTAAGAAGAAAAGCTTGGTTTGGCTTGATGTTTGTGAATGCAGGCTTGGCTTGGTTATCAAGCTTTCCCAAGCTGTTTCAAACTTCTTCTTGCTCCTCCCGAAGAGTAGTGAGGTTGGAACATAATGCGCATTACGCCACACGTGTATAGCTCATTGTCGGACTTTCGCAGTATTACTCAACTGCTGGTTAGTTGTTGATTTTAGCATTGACTTTTAGTGTATAAAGTCAATGGTTTTAGTCACCGTTGAGTGCTTAAGTAAGCGATTGTTAACTATGAGTTCTAACAAATTATCACATTTTCTAAATTATAATTTTTATCATTTTTGACTTCGTACAAATCAAAAACCGTTGCAGGACATCACCTGATAGCCGTATCATTTTACAATTAAAAACTAGTGTTACAGCGTGACGTGCAACGTGCAACAGATTTTTTGTACAAGGTACCGTTGCGCCGATTGCGATTTTGAGAAATATGTATCTATACAGGGTGTCCCTGAAATGCGTGGACATCGCTTAACCACAGATTCCTGGTTCGAAAATAAGACGATATAACTAAACTTACCTATATACAATTACGTTTCGTTTAGCTAGTATTCAGCTTCAAAGTTCTTGAAAAAAAAAGTTATTTTATCCATAACAACAGAACGCTTGGATCGATTTGGATAATATTCGGTATTGTACTCCTTGCAGATGTATGTCATCTTTTAAGGTGATATTAGTTATTATCAGTGAACCATTAGTGTACGAAACAGGGGTAACCCGGCATAAACCAGTCAAAACTTTTTAATGTTAAGGCCAATAACTTTCAAAGCAATAGTTTCAGAAAGAGACATTCCATAGTAATTTTTTTTGTTACTTGTTAATTGATGATATCTGTTAAGGTTTAGACACAAAAAAATAAAATCTGTGGGACCGCGTACTGCATTTCTTAAAACAAATGCAACCTAATAGTCTGGTATTAGAATACCAGACTATTATGATGATATCTGGTAAGGTTTAGACACAAAAAAATAAAATCTGAGGGACCGCCCACTGCATTTCTTAAAAAAAATGTAACCTAATAGTCTGGTCTGGTAGTCAGGTTACATTTCTTTAAGAAATGCAGTGCACGGTTCCTCAGATTTTATTTTTTTGTGTCTAAACCTTAATAGATATGATCAATTAACAAGTAACAAAAAAAATTACTATGGAATGTCTCTTTCTGAAACTATTGTTTTGAAAGTTATTGGCCTTCACATTAAAGAGTTTTTGACTGGTTTATGCCGGGTTACCCCTGTTTCGTACACTAATGGTTCACTGATAATAACTAATATCACCTTAAAAGATGACATACATCTGCAAGGAGTACAATACCGAATATTATCCAAATCGATCCAAGCGTTCTGTTGTTATGGATAAAATAACTTTTTTTTTCAAGAACTTTGAAGCTGAATACTAGCTAAACGAAACGTAATTGTATATAGGTAAGTTTAGTTATATCGTCTTAGTTTCGAACCAGGAATCTGTGGTTAAGCGATGTCCACGCATTTCAGGGACACCCTGTATATCTACTGGTAATTTTTTTTACAATGATTTTAAGTCAAATATTCTTTTTTTACTAAATCGAATCAACATACCTACTAATAGTATATTTTGTAGAGCACAGACTATCTCAAATATACCCTGAATAACACGTGTAGGTACCTACTTCTTTTATACCGAATGAATATGTTTTATGGTAGAATGCAAAAGCATTAGCTGGATCTTCTAAGAATTATGTTCTATGGAATAATAAAAAAATGCTTAGAAGTATAAGCTTTAAAGCTTGGGAAAAGCTTGAACGCTTGACTTGGAAAAGCTTTAAAAATTCAAGCCAAGCTTGTGAATCCCTAGGTGGAACAAAGCTTCCAATATTCAAACAATTTCATTCCAGTGTTCGGATGGTACATTCACTAGGAGGCGGTCTTTCTGTCCATTTCACCATAAATAACAATTCGATTCCAGAAATGTTAATAAGTAAAACCATTGCGAGCCATTTTTTTCCATTATTGAAAAATTCATGTTAATCTAAAACAGGTGACGGGTTAGTATAACTTGATTTGTGCAAAATTCGATTGCAATAGTCCATGGCATGGTCGACAACTAAAAAAATTCGAAAAAAGTGGTATCAATGCGATGAAATGGGAATGAGTCGGAAACTATTAAAGATAGGGATAGGAACGCGTAATATCAAAATATGCCCATTTTGATTCTCTATTAAATGCAATAGTAAGAAAGTGGTCATTTCATTTAAAGGAACTGAGATTTTAGTCTTTGAATTTTCTTAAATTTGTAGCCTCATAGGTGACGTCGTACGCAACATAACTTTTTTTAAGTACCTACACCAAAAGAAAGCCCTATTCTTCCTCTATGCGCTGGTGAAAACTCGGTTGCCATAGCCATAGCAACGGTTTTCAAGTAATGAATTTTTAAAGTACGCCTGCATCCACCATTTTTTTTAAATAAGTGAAAATAACTTAAAAACCATAACTTGTAGCATAGACTAAATAGGTCTATGCTTGTAGATATTGATATGGGGTATCAAAAGAACTGAAATTTTACATAGAATCCAAAAATAGGTGTTGCGATTTAAAATAACGAAGTTACTTGCTACTTTCGGAAATTCCGGAAGTGCTGCCATTTTGAAAATATTATTTTACATCGATTCGGTTTTCAGAGTAATCCCTAAGTACAGATTTTCAGAAACCTACCTATAAAACTTTCCCGGAAACGTTTAACTAAAGCTCCAAAAAAACACTCTGTATAGATTCCGACGTTAGTACTGTAGTTGGCAGTGCTAAACTTTCTCAAAAACAATTATTTTCGCCTTTAAGACACCTTTGAAATAACTTGTCTATAGTGAGAATAATGAGTAGATGCGTGCACGTCATAACTTTTTCATTTTTAGCATTAACCCAAAAAACTTCCCCTTTACTCTATGTTGTGGAAGCCTTATGAATGATACACAAACGATTTGTTATTGTCAAAGGACGCAGATAACTTTCCATTCCAATATTACTATACTTAGTGCACCTTAAAACAAGGTTCTAAACATAAATGCACAGTGATTAAATACATGTAAACGGTTCAATGCAGCAATTAAATGTTATAATTAGGGAATATCTGGCTGACAGAATCACATTATGTAAAACTGAGTAACGCAGATAATATACCTAGAGAGCAAAATGAAAACTAGTAGTCCGCATGCCTTATTTCGCAATCGCTTAAAAAATGACACGTTTATTACTTCATATTTTAGAGCAAAAAAAATTTATTTGGCGGGTGGAATAAAAAATGTTTTCGTAATACGAAATAAATAAAGATTAAAAGATAATTACCATTCATTGGCTTTATATCACCATTCGATGATTGATGTGATGAAATGCTGGTATTGGAATTAGGCGTCGTCGAAACACCCGAATGCGGTGATCCAGGTTTAATGTCTTTCGTATTAATACTAGATTTAGTGGGACCATTAGATTCCGATTTAACGCTACTTTGTGTATTATTTCCTTCCGACGAATTACTGGTTGCCTTCTGTTGCGCCAGACGTTCTTGTTTACGAAATTTCGCTCTTCTATTTTGAAACCATACCTGAAATCAAGTGCTGTTTGTAAAAGGCTTGGAACACTCCAGTTGATGACACAATAAATAAAAGCGGAATTGATTACGCTGATTGCCTCGCAGGCTACGTTTAACATAAATAAAACCAACAGCGCTAAATTCTACGCGGGGGCAATTTTAATCTGTTCTCGTACGGGCGTAATTAGAGCCATGGCTATATCACGGCCTGCTGTGTTTATCGGTACTTTAAATATTATTGTTAGTTTCGGGTGAGTGTTTGTTTGTGCAGCGATATCGTAAACCATGCGTTATAATTTTGTTAACAATTCCGGCTCGACGATTGATTGATTTTTACCGTTTCGAGTTGGTTGTTCGTATTAAACAGAATCGAGTTTTTGATTAGCGATTAGTCCTTCTGTTCGTTTTTTATGGTTCGATGGAGAAAGTGGCGGCGCTTAACGGTTGCTCTTTTCGATGAAAAAGCTTGTTAAGCGCGGGCTACGTTAAATTCAATCAACCCAGTAAACAAGAGAATGTGTCTCGAATACCGATGGTTCTTAATTGTCTGCCAATAAAGCAGCGGTCTGCGAAATCAGTGCGGAATCAGAGCAGACCATTGCAAGACGATCCTCGGCAAACACCAATCAACGAGTTCTTCGCTCGAATTCACTATGCTAATTCACGGTTCAACTTTGTTTATACAGATTTTACAAATTTACGTCAAGTTACTACTCTTATTCCCCGTATCGGACAGCAACTCCCTAATTAATATTTATTTTAGTAGATCTACACGTATACGTACCTACTTATATTAAAACGTTATTAATAATTTATTATGGTTTAAATCGATATTTTGATTAAAACTTTAAGGAAATTATAAATGATCTCCTTGAAGCAAGTATTAGTTTCCCTACGTACATACTTTTACATAAATTAATTAACTTAAAACAATTTTTGTAATGTATTTCGTACGCACTACCTTTGATATAACGTTTATTTGGCACGGAATTAATTATCCTCCATCATTATCCAAGGACGAAACTGACAAATGATCATAGCAAATTAGCATTTCGCAGGTGCGCTCATTCGCTTCCTCGGACATTCGATCCTCAAATTATCACTCACGTACACGAACAAATTTTGGCAAACACAAAAAGTTCAGGTCCTTATGTGACAATTAGACTCGAGTACCTTACCATAAATTCACATTGTACAATTAACAGATAGCAGGTGTCTATATACCACTTTGTAATAAACTGTCCCGTGTTTACAACAATGCAGCTAATAGAGGGTTGCACAGAAGGGAGCGAAATAGGCGATTGTCTACTATTTACTCAAAGGCTTTGAGCCCTTGGACAAACATTAACGCGGTAAACACCACATGTGTATACCTTTAAGCTATCGATGTTTGATTCATATATTTTTTAAACGAGAAAAATATAAATAAGATTTGTCATTTACGAGCTATAAAATAAAAAAAAACTTTGGGTGTGCTATAAATAGAGGATGTGACAAGACACCTAACAGTAGGTTGCCTGCCATCTAATTCGGAGTTTTCCTCCGACACCGTTAACCCAAAAGTAACTTGTCATGTCACATCCGACCGTCTTAAGGGCAGCAAAGTCTTTTATATAATTCATACCGTGTCGTTTAATCAAGTCACAAAATTTCAAATGACAATTATGCCAGCTACACTTTTTATTCTACGTTTCAAACATTTTAATTTTTATTCCCGAAATTTGAAAATCCCTTTTAAATTTAGACATTGCCAGGTTAGGTAGGTACGTTACGTTTCAAATTTATGAATTGCGTAAGGGGGAGGGTTGAGAATTACTTGATCTTGTCGCTATTATTAGATGTTTTACGAAGAAATTTGAAACTATCCTAATTGCAAATACGCTTAGAGATGTGGTTATACATAAAATGTGAGATATATAGGGTAGGTAACTCGATTCAGAGTACAGAAAGCTCTTTATTCTTCTTAAGTCCAATATTTCGCATCTGTAAAGACTTTATTAGGACTCTAAATGCAAGTTAGCTAAACTAATCGCCAATTATGACTATTGAATTGGTACTTTTTGAATGTAAGGTGTGGCCTAAAAAAACATCAAGGAGAGGGTGGTACACAATGATCCATGGTATACAGTGAGGTTTTTTTAATTTTTGCGTTTCAACAAAGCATTTTCGTTTTTCATACTTTATTTATTGAGGGTTAATTTTATAGTTGTTACTCGTTATTCGTTACCATGGATATGCCATTATCATATAGAATTTTTAAGTTCAATCAAAGACTATCCTTCCCCCTCAATTAAAAACGGTCGTATGTTATAATTACGTGTACAAGATATAGTCCAGTTAACGAACGGCTGAAATCGAAATTTTTAATTACTCCTGTAAACCGGAAAGCTTTATGAAGTACCCCAGGTACTAAATCCAAATTTGCAGGGAAAAAAACGTCCGGGAAATGTGAAAAGTTGATAAAAAACGGTGGAAATTCCTGTGTATTTTGCTTTTTTCGCTATTATTTCAAAAACGGTAAGTTATATCGAAAACTTTTTCATCGACGATTCCAAAGCGGCAATACCGCTACCTACTGAACATTCTATCCTTTTCGATTCGATGGTTCTTTCTCGCTTCTGCAAACGGTGTGGTATAACTTATAGAAAAGGATACGATCATGTTCAGTAGCCAGCGCCGTTGCCGCTTTGCAATTCTCGGTGGAAGTATATTTATACTGAACATTTTTCGATATAACTCGAAATACATAAAAATTTCCAACGTTTTTAACAATTTTTCACGTTAGTAGTCATATAGGGCCGATCCTGGACCACTTCAAGGTCACCATGTTTATCAAATGGGGTTTTAAGGTCGATTATCGCTTACGTGCGCTAAGTCTCAAAATCTATTTGCGCATGCGCGACCTCTACGTGGCCTCTGACCTTGACCTCTACGCGACCTCTACGATTATCGCTTACGTGCGCTAAGTCTCAAACGTTCATTTGCGCATGCGCGACCTCTGCGTGACCTCTGACCTTGCCCTCTACGTGACCTCTAAATGACCTTGACCTCCACGTGACCTCTACGTGACCTGATCTGAAGGTCATTCAGCGGTCATTGTTGAATTTTTAGGAGGGGGAAAATGATATAAAAATGAATATCTGTATGTGTGTTACTTAAGTTACTTGCATTCATCGAGCAATATGGATCTCGCGTCGTTAAATAGTACAACTTACTGCAAACCTTTCGAGAATGTAAAGGAGTTAGTTATTGGTGAACGATATAAGATTGTGAAAATCGATATAATAAATACAAAGTTCGGAAATCGCGCGATGGTTGAAACAGAAAACTTTAAAAGTGTCTTACCTGAACGATTTTATCACTACTTTAAGGAGGAGGAACGTCGAATTATAGAATTCAACGAATCTTTGAAGAGTAAGGATGTGTTTATGAGTAGTTTAGGCACTGTTGGCAAAACTACAAATTTAACTTTTACCTAATATGTTATTATGTATCATATTATGTATCATGTTTGTATAAAATAAAATGATTATCAAAAATCTTCTGCATCTTTTTATCAACGGGAAAGGGGGCGAGGGTTTGTATCCTCAGACCTCTAAAAGCATTTGAAGGTCATAGTACAGTTTAGTTTACGTTATTAATCGAACAAGTAAAGACGTATAATCTGGTGAATAGTTTCCAGGGTAAATATATAAAATAATTTTATCCATTATGGACGCTTTTGTCGACTTACAAGGATTTAGAGGTAGATTTAAGGAATTCATTCCTAAAGAGATATCTATTGTTTCATCATCCAGTTGCACAACTTTATTACTAAAACCGCCAGCCGAATATACAATAACAACCGCTATGAAAAAGGAGATTAATTATTTGGAAAATTACCATCATGGTTTAAAGTGGGGCGATGGTTACATTACATTTGAAGACTTTGAAGCAGAAGTATGCGCTTTGCTACATCCATTCAAGAGGATTTATGTAAAAGGATCCGAGAAACAACAATACCTGTTAAAATTTCTTAACAACGTAGTAATTAACTTGGAAGAAGTTAACTGTCCATCGCTAAAGAAATTGAAAAAAGAAATTTTTGCGTACAAATGTTTGCATCACGGTAGTGACACGTTGATGTGTGCTCAGGAAAACGCCTTAATTTTGTACGAGTGGGATAAAAGACAATTAAAACGATGAAGAAGGTAACATTCGACCAATCGCAGAATAAAGTGTACATAATGGTAGTGTGGCCTTTTGCTTATAATGAAGCAAGGAAAGGACCATGGGAAACTGTAGCGCGGGATAGGTACCGTTTTTGTCGTAGAATAGAGGAATTTAGTAGAATTCTATCTCCCATATTACAAGAAAATCATCGTGCAAAAATTTATAGAAACATCTCATCCCAAGGTCACGAACCGTAAAGAGAGGATGGAAGACTAATGGAGTGGGGAGAGAGTTTCATATTTTGATGAATTATTGTCAATAGTGTTAGTTTATGTTTCGAATCGAACGAGTAAAGTAGTGATAAGCAATTCAACGATCGCGACTATGGAGAATGACAATTTCTTTTGTGCGTGTTGGACATGTGACAAAATCGATTCATCGCGTGAAAGTGAAAATAATAATAATAGTATATCATCAGCCAACAATACAGTGGGATCATCTTCAACATGTATTGAAGATGAAGTTGCAGAAGTATACAAACAAGCATCTGGAGAATCTCTTTTAGATTCAGTTCGATACAACCTCTATGATAATGGTACGGTCCATCCTAAGTACATTGAAATTGGATACAGTACTTATCTATGTCTTACACCAATTTTACGAATTGGTTGTAACGTTATAAATTGTGGCTGTAATGTGGTATTGACCGTTGAGGATTGGAATCAGCTTTTGAAATGGGAAACATATTTAGACATAGAATTCTTTCGATCTCAGGAAGTTGAGAGGAGTATTGACTGGTCGAATATTAAAGAAGAGGACATAAATTACGAAGATGAGTATCAATTTCTTACCAATAACCTAAACTTTATATACAATTGGGAGCGTATAGAGGGTTCAGATAAGATTCTAAGAAGCGTCGATATTCGTCAATATGGTCGATCATGCAATATGGGAAGGAATTATATCGAAGACTTGTTTAGTTTTAAATATATCATAAATTATCGATTAGAATTACTGCAATCATATAATTTGATAACGCATTATCAAAAATTCATTGGAGAAGTGATTGAATATCGTAATTTTCGAAGACGAGCTCAAGAAGAAGAAGAGGGTGATGATGAAAATGTATACCAAGATATTGAAGATGTATTAAATTCTAAATATAATGTAAACTCTCATAATACTATGTGTATAATGGAAATTGTACGTTATCATCCATCTTATATTGTAAACAAAATCTGTTGAATTTGTTAATAAAGAAGGTTAATAATATGCATATTTTTTTTATATAAATACCTCATCGAATGTATGTGTATGAGTAATGTTAGTGGGAAAGCGAAAGAGTGCAGACGGGTTGCTGAATACGATAATTAATAGGCTTCCCATCGAGTTACACTTGCCCGGTTATCAGTATTGTGGTCCTGGAACTAAATTAGATAAACGCCTTGCTCGTGGAGATCCCGGTGTAAATCCTTTAGACGTGCAGTGTAAATTACACGATATTAGCTACAGAAATAGCATAGATTTGGAGAGTCGTCATAAGGCCGATCATCGTTTAGAACAAAGCGCTTGGAGTCGTCTGAAATCATCCGACGCTACTCTAGGAGAACGAATTTCCGCATTAACTGTGGGAAGCATCATGAAAGCGAAAAGAAAATTAGGAATGGGAGCGAAAATCTCGTGCACTTCAAAGAGGAAAAATATGAAGAAGAAAAGGACGGCACGAAAAATAGGTGGAAGTTTGTCGACTTTAAGAAAGCTAATAGCTAGGGGAATGACGAAAAATGGAAATGTAGCTCAAACGATAAAATCGGCTGTTCTAACTGCAAAACGAGCGGTAAAGACTTTAGGTGGTAAGAAAAATATTCGCATTCCCAGAATAATTCCACTACCTAAACAGGGTGGGTTTTTACCATTCCTTATTCCTCTCTTTGCCGGATTATCGGCGGTCGGTGCTTTGGCGGGGGGAGCGTCGGGAATAGCTAAAGCGATGAATGATGCAAAAAATGCACAAAAATCGCAAGAGGAAGCGTCTCGTCATAATCGTACCATGGAAGCTGTAGCTATAGGAAAAGATGGAGGGAGGCTGTATGTAAAGCCTTATAAAGCGAGTGGTAAAGGTGCTCTATACTTAAAGCCATATTCAAAAAACTAATAAGGTTACTCCCCGATAGACCGTTAACGGATGTGGATATAAGAAAATTTGCCAAGGACGTACCCCACTTTCGGAATGTGTTTATGCGCGATAACATGCCTAAAGCACCATGGAAAAACGAGTGTGCGGTTGTAAATTTAGACACTCAATCTGGTCCTGGAACGCACTGGGTTTGTTATAAAAAGCGCGATAAAGAAGTGCGGTACTATGACAGTTTCGGTAGTATTCGACCACCCATCGAACTGATTGACTACTTTCGGGGATCTAAAATCTACTACAATTATAATCAAGAACAAGAGTTTAATACGACGATTTGCGGACATTTATGCTTGAAATTTTTATATAAATAAAACTAATCTAAATAGGTTGAGATCAGTAGTAGTAGTAGCCATGTCAACGACGTTCAGTTTAGAAGGTACCGGTAACATCGCAAGCTACGATTTTTACCCGCCAATAGAACTTGACGCACATAAGAAATACGTCATCGGATTGGTTGGATTTTATGGATGCAATAGCATTAGAAACATTCATAAGGGGAACGATAAATTTTACTATAAAGCAAATCCAAATAGTATTCATCACAGTGTAATCGTCATTCCGCGCGGTGCGTATGAATTGGATGAACTTAGCGCTTATCTAAAATCTCGAATACCTACCGGAAGCGATTTCTCCTTAAAAGCAAATAATAACACGTTAAAGTGCGAAATCAGCTGCACGCTTGCCATTGATTTCACCAAAGAGGATAGCATCGGACGTATGCTAGGATTTCAACCTGTACTGCTACAACCCAATACACTGCATGTATCTACGTTAGACATACAAATAATCAAGCATACTAATATACACGTGGAGTGTAATATTGTAACGGGTTCTTATCGGAACGGAAAGCACGCGAAAGTGTTGTACGAGATTGACGTGTCAGTTCCTCCTGGATTTCGACTGGATAAAACGCCAAGTAACACTCAATATTTGGAAGTAAATACCAACTCAATTAGCAACTTAACTATAAAATTAACAAATCAGAAAGGCGAACTAATAGACTTCGGTCGAACGGAATCTTTCACTGTGCGATTAGAACTCAAAGAGTATGGGTCTAAGAATTAATCAAGGTCCACTGCCACTATCTTTTGATCTCAATTCATATAAAAGAGTAAACGCCGCTAGTAGTGCGTTTATTCGAAATCGACCATCGTTGCAGACGAAGCAAGGGGGGAAATTATCGTCCGGCGAGAAACGATTTTTACAATCAATAGGATTAAAAGTGCGCCGCAGTAGAAAAAGAAGAGCAAATAAAGGAAACAAAAATGGGCGAGTCTTTAAACGTTTTCCAAAACGTACATTTTGATGAAATGGTAAACAAATCGGATATTCACACCTATCTTCCTTACGGATCATCTAATTATGGACTATCCGACGAAATACGTATACTAATACAAAGTCAAGATTTAATAACCGCCACGTATGACAGTTTTCTGTACATAGAAGGAAAAATAGAACGTAAAGCAGACGATCGCCTCAAAACCTGTCATCTAACGAACAATTTCGCAAGTTTCCTTTTTGAAGAAATCCGTTACGAATTAGGCGGTCAAAGAGTAGACGTTTGCAGAAACCCGGGTATTACCTCCGCATTGAAAGGATACGTTTCGTATACCTCATCGGAAAGTAGGGTGTTGAGTCATTTGGGATGGTCACCGAAAAATGTAGAACCTCTACAGGTGGAATATACGAAAACTGGTGATAATGCACGATCCTTTACCGTATGTATACCCCTAAAACACATATTTGGAATGATGGAAGATTATCGTCAAGTTATTGTAAATATGAAGCAAGAATTGATATTAATACGTTCAAGAAGCGATACGGATTGTTATTCTGGGGAAGCAGATGCAACGATAAAGTTAAATAAATTCAGTGGAAAGTTCCTCATCTGACTCTTAGCGACAACGCAAAACTTAATCTATTCGAACGCATAAACAAGAATTCGGCGATTAGTATACCGTTTCGACAATGGGAACTATACGAACTTCCCGCCCTTAAGCAAGCGCCAATGGATATATGGCCTATAAAAACTTCTACGCAATTAGAGAAACCTCGATGGGTAATTGTTGCATTCCAGAAAAATAAGAAATTCTCAAAGTCGGAAAAAGCGGCCAATTTTGATAACGTAGACATTAGAGACATAAAGCTCCATTTGAATTCTGAGAGTTATCCATACGAAGCAATGCATTTGAACTTTAATGAAAATACGTACATTGCCGCCTATCACCAGTATCTAAGCTTCCGAAGAAATTACTACGGTAAAGACGATCAAGACGCCTTGTTCGATTATGAGTATTTCAAAAGCTGCCCAATATTCATAGTGGACTGTTCGAAGCAAAACGAAACACTTAAAAATTCAACAGTGGACATCAAATTGGAAATGGAATCACGAAATTCGTTCGAAGCAGGAATTGTAACGTATTGCCTAATTCTTCACGATGCACTAGTGCAATACAGTCCACTTACCGGAGAAGTGAAGAAGTTATAAGTTATTGAATTAATTATATATTGTCATTATACAGATTATGTATTGTCATATACACCTGTAGTTTGTTTAAATAAAGTATTGTATATGCAAAGAGTTCAGTTTTATTTCGTGGGTCTAAGGTGAGAGACGTTTAAGCAGTTAACGATGAAGGTAATTGCTCAAAATCGTAAACTTCCTATACAAAATCACGATAATTTCATAAAAAAAGGAGGCGGCGTAGGTAAACATGGAGAGCTACTACCCGATACGGTACGAGGCATCATATGCGGCCCATCGAATTGCGGCAAAACTAATGTTATGATTAGTTTATTAACCGAAAATAACGGCCTAAGATTCAAGCATGTTTACATCTACTCGAAATCGCTGAATCAAAATAAGTACAAGCTGTTGCAAGAAATTCTACAACCGATGAAGGACATAGGATATTTTACTTTCAAGGACAATGAGAGCATTATGGAGCCTAATGATGCTCGCCCCGATTCAATATTTATATTGATGATATCGCATGCGAAAAACAAGACAATATTAGAGCATATTTTTCGATGGGTAGACATAATGCCGTTGATTGCTTTTATTTAGGTCAAACGTATAGTAAAATTCCTAAACAATTGGTGAGAGACAATGCAAACTTGATTGTGATATTTGAACAAGACGAAATGAATCTAAAACATATATACGATGATCACGTGAGTCCTACAATAAGCCTTCAACTTTTCCGCGAAATATGTTCCGAATGTTGGAAGCATCAGTTTGGATTTCTAGTTATAAACAAGGATGTCGATCTCAGCAACGGTCGTTTTAGAAAGGGGTTCGATCAGTATATAATACCCTAACGGCGCTATCCTAAGTTATTATCAACAGTGAAGTAATATCAGCAACAACAACAATAACAGCTACAGTCCTGTCACAATAACAACAATAACAGATCTGTTTTAGCTGTTTTAGCTGTTTAGCTGTTTAGCTGTTTAGCTGTTTAACCGATTACCTGTTTACCTGTTCTTCTTCTTCTTCTTCGTAGTCATTATCGCCTGTGTTAACGTTCAACTATGGATAATAAGGAGATGAACCTGAAAAGGAAAATTATTCTAGCGCGCAAAGCCATTCGACAGAAATATAATGTACTCAAAACTAACAAATTTAATAGTGAAAAAGATTTTGCACTCGCGTATAAGCCTCTTATTGAACCGTTATCGAAGATGGTGAAAAATATAGATGTAGATAAAAAGCAGCAGCATGAAATAAAACCAGAGCCGACAAGGACGCAAGAGGAAAAGTATGACAATAACCAATCGAAATTGTTTATCAGAAGAAGAACACCTCTGCTTATCAATCCAAGAAGAACTCCTGTAAGCCCTCTCGCTCAACTTTCATATTTTAGGAGAAACCCTCCTCTTTCATCTGCTGCTGCTACTCCCTCTCTCATGCAGCGTTCTCTAATTTCGCCATCGTTTCTACAAACAACCTTTATTGGAGAGGTGAATCCTGAAGAAGAAGAGGAACCGCCTTTGGCCGATTCTTCTCACCTGAATTCAACCTTACTCGATACCATAGGGTCACAAGCATTTCTCGAACAGTACCATGATTTACCAAGGATATACGTAGAACGAATTATGAGAGACACTGAAAATGCGATTGATTTTACTTACGGTGTTCATTATAACGTCGATACCGATAAATGGACAATGGGTAATACACAAGTTAATATAGAAGGAAAGGATTTGGTAATCAATGGTCAGAAATACGAAGGGACTCCAGGTCTTTACGATTTACTAATTATGAACGAGCCCGATGAAAGTTTAGTAACTGAACAGGATGAAAGTAATTATACGAAAATATTAAAGGTTACTAATGCCGCTAGACGATTGTATGATGCCAATGAACAATTGCGTGGAAGCCGTAGCAAAAAATATACGAAAATAATTAAACCTTTATTGCTCGCATCCAGTCCAATATCAGGTAGTGGAGCTACCATATTCAAAGAACTTAATAAACCTTTATTGCTCGCATCCAGTCCAATATCAGGTAGTGGAGCTACCATATTCAAAGAACTTAATAACAAAGCTATCGAATACAAGTATTGGAACAATGTGCACGAGTTAATACAAGACTTACAAGTGTTGTGGGCCGAGAGGAGCGCGGGAAACACAGGTCTGGTAAACGAGATAATATCAATTGTAGAGGAGCTTTATGAAGACGGTTACATAGAGAAACCTTCTAAAGAATTTACCACTCAAATCCAATATAAATAATGAGGATTTGAACTTGTTTTTGTCATTACCAAAATGAACGTTGACAAATTTGGACGTGCTCATCAAAAGATGAAAATTGATTGTATCACTGTTAACGGAGGAGCAGGAGGAGGAGGAGGACTTCAATTAACTAGTGACAAACACTTCAATGTGGAAAATAAGAGATTAACAAATGTCGCTGATCCAGTTGATGGCCATAACGCAATCACTTTACAATATTATCTCAAGACACGCCATGATCTGGATGGTAATCGTCTCAAAAGGGTTGCGGATCCAGAAGAAGATCACGATGTAGTGACCAAAGGATTCCTTGAAAAGAATATGAAGATGAGAGGAGGAGGAGGAGTAGGAGGAGGACTTCAATTAACTAGCGACAATCACTTTGATGTGGAAAACAAGAGATTGACAAATGTCGCTGATCCAGTTGATGGTCACAACGCAATCACTTTACAATATTATCTCAAGACACGGCATGACATGGATGGCAATCGACTCAAAAGGGTTGCGGATCCGGAAGAAAATGGTGATGTAGTGACCAAAGGGTTCCTTCAAAAGTATTATACGGAAGTGATTAAATTAGTCTTAGACAATCATAGCAACCGTATGGAAGTGTTAGAGAAGGAGAGAGATAACAATAAAATAAAAAAAGCTCGATACCTACTTGGTAATGTCCAAGCAACAACTAGTCAATGAGTTACACAAACCGGCAAGAAAGAATTTTGCAAGAAGAAGAACCGTAATTAAGGGTTTCGATGATCTCTGGCAAGCGGATTTGGGCGAATTTACACAATATGCTAAGCAGAATAATGGTTATAGATACATACTGGTAGTTATCGACTGCTTCTCAAAATATCTGTGGACCAAAAGTTAAAAAGGAAAACGGGTGAAGAGGTGACTAAAGCTATGCGAATGATCTTTAAATCTGATTATCGCACCCCTCACAACATGCAGACGGATGCGGGAAAGGAATTTTATAATAAACATTTTGAAAAGTTAATGCAAGAAAACAACATCAACCATTACTCAACATATACTACCAAAAAAGCTGCAATCGCCGAGCGTGTGATTAGAACAATAAAGAATTCATTGTACAAAATGTTTAGTATGCGGGGAAAATACAAATGGATTGATATATTGGCTAGTGCGACAAACGACTACAATAATCGCAAACACAGAACGATCGGCATGAGACCTAGCGAGGTTACTGCCGGCACAACCCTTAAAGCGTACACACATGTAAAGCTGTTCAATAAGGCCCATCGCTTTAAAGTTGGTGACGTAGTACGCATCAGCAAGTTTAAGAGCGTCTTCGAAAAAGGGTACACTCCCAACTGGTCTTGCGAGTTGTTTAAAATTGCAAAGATTCACATCACCAACCCTGTTACCTACCTACTGGAAGATATGAAAGGCGATCCCGTACTGGGAGGATTTTATGAGCCCGAATTACAGAAGGCTAAGCATCCTGACTTATACTTGGTAGAGAAGGTCATTCGACGAAAGAAAAACAAAGTTTACGTTAAGTGGTTAGGGTTAGATGAAAAATCGTGGATTGATAAGGATAATATTGTATTATAAGTAATACTGCAGTGTCTAATAAGCTCATTTTTTGTAAAATGCCTGTAAGAACAACAAGCGCTTTGGAACATTTAAATTACTGTAGAAAGCATCACTATTGGTTCAATAACGGATATAAGTGTCCGGCATGTATAGGTATCGACTAATATGAATTATTGTAATTAAGCATAAGCAATTTATTGTATTCAACAAGATTCTTACATAGCATTGTTACTAATAGTTTAATATACATGAAATAAAACACGAAAACAAAAATTACTGTTTTTATTTATTTTTTATCATAATATACACTAAAACTACAGTTGCCTAAAAATATACTAAAACTAAAGTTGCTTAAAATTTAGATATGCTATATAGTAAACCTAAAGTACTCCTATAATCATTTACATTGCTCGAAGGCCATGCCCCCGAATCTGGTCCGCTTCTCCACCCCAAAAGAGATTTTGAATTTTGCTCTCCTTTTGAAATATTTTCGCATATCCAATAATAGATGCCGTGGTGTTCATCGTTTTCCCATGGTTGAAACTTGTAAGTGATATTTTGTTCTAACATCACCTTAATAAAAATATCAAGGCACTTGTAATTTGCGTAATACGCCGATTTTTCAATACAATCAGCTACAATAAGTGAAGTATTCTTATATACATTTTTAAAATGTTCTAAACTTTTAACAATATTTGGATTATAATATGAACCATGACTCAATAAATCATAAAAATACATTTTAAGCTGTATATTACCTAGCAAATTCATATCATCTAAAATGTTATCTACTTGTTTAAAACTTAATGAATCATAACCTTTATGAATACAACGTTCAACAAAACTTTTAAAAATATTGTCTAATTTAATTTTTCTATCAAATAAGGTCTTTATAATGATTTCATTTGCACAATTAAAATTTACGGCACACCACTCAAAACAGTCATCGGGAATAATAATATGCTGTAATATAGTAAGTATGAGTGGATAACTTTCAGCGGATAACTTCCCCGTTAAAGAACGCTTCAGATTTTTTTTATACATTTGAGCACTACTTCGCCACAGTTCTTCTTCTTGCTGTAACATGCTTCCCGTATTGCTCATAATTCCTTCTGGAACGCGAAAAAATGTTTAATTGAAATTATATCCCCACGGTCTAGTGTTTGTACAATTGAAAAGTATTATTCGTTTATCGTCATAAGGACTCAGTATTACTTTATTTTGTTTTATTGTAAACACCTCGTGTTTCTTTGACCTTATCAAATGTTGATATTGCTTCATTACCTCGCTATCAAACAAAGCATTTTTGTAATCACTTATGGTGATTTGTTTGACACTGGCGGCAGTAGACCCTTTTGATTTTTTAACAACTTTCCCATCAACAGTGTACGCATACATTTTTGCACGAAGTCCTACAAACTCTAACATAATGTTACCGTGATTCTCATCTTTCATTAAACCCGGAACTTTCTTATTAACTAGTGGAATTCCGAAAATGTTATCTGACCTATAATCGGAAGTATCGAATTTATCAATATCCTCTTTAATAATTTGATAAATGTCCGGTACGGAAAAGGAGTATATGAGACTATCTGTATCTGTGTACAATAACTTAACGTTATTATAAAACTTGGATAAGATGTAACCGTAATGAAAATCGTATAAAAATGTCTTTGAAATATCTAAAACAGTGAAACCGGCATATATAGGTTTGTTTAAAAACACTTCTAACCTATTCAATTCAATAATAACCATATCATTATCAAATATGGTGCAGCTATGAAAATTTGGTTTTGCTATGTAGGCACGAGCACCATATCGGCCATCCCATTTTGTAACCAAACGGACATCTTTATATTTACGCACATTCTCCATTAACTTCCCGTAAACACTATTAATCATCAATTTATAGAAATTTTTGTCAAATTCGTTTTGAGATTTCTGACGCATCGCTGTATTTAGATCAATATATTTTTTCAACCATTGTGACTGCTTAAAACGTAAAACTCTATTTACTCTAACCAATTTCAATCCATTTTTTAAATAGATTTTTAAAATTCTGTAATGAAGGACATAATTTCGTTTTGGAAACAGGGTAAGTAGTAATTTCTTAAATTTGGATCTTGATGAAGGTGGCACCATATGCTCTGGTGCTAGCGGGAGATCACTGTGACTTTCATGTAATTCTAGGGGATAATCTAAATCGCAATCTAATATATAACCAATTTCTGAATTGTTAGGATGGTTAATGATATCCAAAGATGCAAAATTTGTTTCATCTACAAAAGAAAATTCCCCAAATGGTAAAAACTCAGACATGGCAGCACCATATAAGTTGTTTACATCATAATACATTAAGTACACGGTTTCAGAAGCGGGGTCAAATTGGTCACCCATGTATTTATTGTTAGCTTTAGCATACCGATTGGAACATTGAGCCACGCCGCCTCTAATACCCCTTTCAAGAAACATAATCATATCAATGTCGGTTAATAATTCTAACTGTACCTCGGTAATTTTAAGCATGGTATCAAAAGCTAAACCGGGAGCTGTGTAATAGTGCAGGGGATCAAGCTTATATGTACTTAAACATGTTTGACGAAAATTTTCAAAAATGTCGGTTAAAAGTAGAACATCAGTTTTTAGATACAAATCGGAGTATTCCCCCATCGATTTAATATTAAATTTGTTCCAAACATTTAGAGCATGATCGTAACTCTCATCGCTAATGTTATCGTGATGAAGGTGACTATAAAATGAATCTTTTGGGGGTAGACAAGTCTCATTTAGTTTATCCCAACTGTCAATATACTCATAAGGAAATACGCCTTTGCGAATCAATAAAGAAAATTCAGCATCATCCCTACAATTATCTCTGGTAATAATTTTCTTATCATTCTCCAAGTAATTAGATAATTTTTCAATACTAGTGCTCATAAATCTAAAAGAGTCAATAAATCTGAAGTTGATCTTAGTACCCTCCACTACTTTAGTGAAAGAAATATATTTTTCTTTATTCACAGGCAACAGTGATACAGAGCCCGCAAAATTAGTAGCCAATTTCCTAATAAGAAAATGCGAGTCGTAACCGGACAAATTGTGAAAGACCACCGGAAGCATATGAGAGTCCGTATAGTTTAAGTTACAATCCTGATGGGAAGCTCCTCGATATTTACCAGTAAAATGGTTATGATCTCTAACTTTAATATCGCTGTTGATAAATGGCTTTAAGCAAATGTGACAAACCACCGCATTTTTAAATTGCTCAACCTGACTAGGAGTTAAAGTTTCCATTGGAATTATGTTATTGATTATTACATTAACCCACTGTGCAATACCGTAAAGTTCTTTAATGAACCATGAAATGCAATCATTTCCTCTATATAACCTAAATCGTGATAAAGAGTCGTCGTATGAACACTTCAAATAATATGCAATGCTGAAAGGTATATGTTTGGAATAAAATGTAGTGCTATTATTTTCGGGACAATTTAAATTTTGCTCTAAAATACTTTCCAAATCGGCGTAAATTACAAACGGTACCATTTCCTGAAAACGGAAATTTTTAAACTGTAAATGCATTTCGGTTTCATTAGGTAACCTAATAGCGCACTTATTTAATTGGTGACAATGAATAGTATGCTTTTGAAGAATAAGATCCGTTGAAAAGTGGTTCAAACACCTGTTACAAATAAATTTTCTATGTCCCTTATTTGATAATTGTTTAGAAAAAAGAGCCGACATATTCTTAATCCATACAAAATGGTAAACCGTATTATTTTTAACAGAATCGGTAATAGGATCATCGCCCTGAAAATTAGTTGGAAGTATGAGAAGATTTATGGGCTCTCGATTGCTCCCTTGATTCTTACTTAATGCAAATGGTAGCACAGCTTTACCTTTAATACAAAACAAATTGATGGCGAGGTTATTTAGTTTTTCAAATTTCTTTATGTCGTCTAATTTAATCGGAAAATTAATTGAATCGTACTTCAACACTTCACTGAAATGAGGATAATTCAAAACCCTATCTGTATGATCTTGTATGGGATATAGAGCTGAAACAACAGACCATAAAAAGCAATATTCATCATCATTTTTAACATTTACTACAGCATGCTTTAATGCTATAAAATATGGAACTTTAACAAAAGTTGAAAGACCGCCAACAAAAGGAGCGTAGCTATTGATATTTACTTTTAAATGTAAAACTTCGTATAATGCCCAACCGGAATCTTTTTCACAAAACTCTTCTAATCTGTGTTGCAATTTAAAATAAACGTTTTCTTTATACCACTCATGTATATTTGTGGTATCATCAATGGCATAATTTCTCGTGGTAAAAGTTTTGAAATCAACTATATTATTTTGAGGTTGAATGAAATTGCAAGCTAAAACAACATTTACTTTTAACATTGACTGTCTTAACATTAACTTAATCTGTCGCCTAAAACTGTTGTATGCATTTTGTAAAAAAATCAAAGGGTCCTTGATATTTGCTATATTGACTATTATCCCCGTAAGTAATCTATCATTAAAACATGAATCTAGGGTGTACCAACCCAATTTACGTGTAGGTTTCTTAGAGACATCACCAATTCCACTACCTTTCTTTTCTGAAGCATTCTTTAATTGTGTAAGTTTTACAAGATAGCATTTCAACAAAGATAAATTGCTTTCTAATCTAAACAAACTTTCATTGACTTCTAAATAAATTTTATGTTCAATCATGCGTCGTATCAATCTTATATTAGTCTTAATAATACCAATATGCTTTACAAATTCATCTCTAGTTTTTAGCAATTTAAATACATCCCTTGTTACTTTAACTAAGTCACTACTGGAGGGCATGGTCGAAATGGTAGCTTGACTCATAGTTACCTTTTACACTGTATTCCAAAAAATATAATGTAACACCTATTTCGAGGATATATGCGACACACACACACACACACACACTTATTATGTAACTCAATAAATTATATCCCCAAAATATAATAACTGTAACGAGCAATGGTTTAAATGATTATAGAAATACTATAGGTTTACTATATATTGCGGTTGAATGCCAAAACGAAAGCAACTGATTTCGAACTGTTCAGAATCCGTTTATATAGTATCGCTCAAGGTTAAATTGTTAGGTCACCACTTTAGTTCATAAACAGACCAAGGTTATAAAAGGTTATGTAACCAAAAATATATCGAAGTTAACTGATTTCCAAGGTCACTATTTTGACATTGTACAACCTGCAAAGGTCGTTATTTCACGCAAGAGAGATTGTCAACATAATCGCACCGGCCACCTTTTCGGAATTTTTGGGGGTTTTTCAGTGGGGTGAATGACCCCCGAAAATTGTAATTTGACACCCGAAAATAGCCCAAAATTGTAATTTGACACCCGAAAATTGTCCAAAATTGTAATTTGACACCCGAAAATTGTAATTTGACACCCGAAAATTGCCTAAAATTGTAATTTGACACCCGAAAATAGCCCAAAATTGTAATTTGACACCCGAAAATTGTCCAAAATTGTAATTTGACACCCGAAAATTGTAATTTGACCCCCCCGAAAATTGCCTAAAATTGTAATTTGACACCCGAAAATTGCCCCAAAATTGTTGTAATATGACCCCCGAAAATTGCCCAAAATTGTAATTTGACACCCGAAAATTGTCTCAAAATTGTTGTAATAAGACCCCCCCGAAAATTGTCCTAAAGACACCCCCGAAAATTGATATAAATTGTAATTTGATACTCTGAATATTGCCCACCGACAAAATTGCCCCAAAATTGTTGTAATTTCCCCCAAAAAATTGCCAATTGTCCCTCCTGGGTGTTGTTGTGAAAAATTGTATAGATCACATATTCACAACCTTGATTAAGTTAACGAACTATTGCCTCATATGCTTGTTCAGCAAGCGGAAATGATAAGGGTCATTTTCGCCTGTTTTGCAAACGTTTAACTTTGCTTAAGTTAACAAACTATTACCGCATATGCTTGTTCAGCAAGCGGAAATGATAAGGGTCATTTTCGCTTGTTTTGCAAACGTTAACAGATCTAAACGTATATATAATTTCAAAATTGCGTTCCTTATTCATTTCTTATACGTGATCATGGCATCGACATCAAAGAAATCAAGATTGTCGCTGAAAAAACCTTCAACAGCAGTGCAACAGAAGCCTCATATACTACAAAATTTATTAGTGGTGCAACCCCCAGTGCTACAGAATGTTCCAGCGCCCCGACCGCCACCACCCTCATCACCGGAGCCAATTATAACTATTAACTCGGATATAGAGGACGATTTCGCAAGATACTTCGAAAAGTAAGTACATTGCTTAATTATTTTTTGTGTGATTGCATTGCTAATGTAATTATCTCTATTTACAGCATCACTCCAGCGACCACGGTGCCTGAGACCTCGTCCAATTGGCAGTATGGTGGTAAAGACCTTGCCCTCCTAGACGTACCATCTCAGGGGCAACAGAGGCCACAGACACCCCAGGTACCCCTGGTATCGGAGATGCTGAATCAAATAAAGGTGCTGCATGAGGCCCATGTCCAGAGGGTCGTGGAAAGGTCGCGGAGCGACGTTTTAGAGAACGAAAATCGGGTGGCTCAGCTAACAGCGCAGTTAGCTGAGGCTACCACAAAGTTAAATGTATCGCGCAAGAACAATAGCGACGCGGAAAAACTTCTTCAAGTCCTACAGGGCATTGGAGACGGTAGTGTAGTGTGAACAATTTATTAGGGTAGTGAACAATTATTAGTATAGTATTAAAATTTTAGATGTAATTCTGTTTTTGATATTCTAAGTTTGTGTTAATAATTAATTTTTAATTTTTTGTAATTATCGTTAGTTTTTAAATGGTTAGATTTAATTCTTTTTTTAATATTCGAAGTTTGTCTGCTAATAATTAATTTTTAAAATAAATGTTTAATTCTTTTTACTACTTTACTTTTATTCCTTCACCTATAAAGTGTACAGATTATTATACATCAAAAGTAAGTACACATTCGCATTTCAAATGTCAAGTGTGTATTTATATCCACAAACTGTATGATGCAGTAAAATCAAAATAAGATGTTATTATTTATTTTGATGTATAAATGCCATCGAAGTAGGCAATCAATCAATGTTAATATTTCATTCAAATATATTACTCTCAAACAAGGTATAAAAAATGCATTGTTTCAGGTAAGATAGACAAATTATTTTCAGGATATGGACAACAGTTTTAAAACATTCGTTTTTTCTTTTTATGGTGAATAAACTTAGAGTAGCTATCTCGACACATTGTTTATTTTTAGACTCTGTCAGCTGTCGCGCACTTCCATAAGTATAAGATTTAATGATGTAAAATGTATAAATGAGTTCATATTTGTTAAATAAGTGGTGATTGATGAAATTTCAAGCACTTCCTTAAATTTTTAAGGATTACCAACGATAAGGTGCGCATTATTTTATATCAAATGTTGCACTAAAAACTTACAGGCTTTCCGCACGATACACTGAAAAACCTCCAAAATCTGCCAGAAACTTTATTATGCAAGTTTAGACTGATAAAAAAAGTCACAAATTGCTATTATTATATGTAAGTACGTCACCCTTTGCAAACTAACGCTTGAATTTGTATCACGTTTATTGCATTATATTATGTAAGTAAGTAATTTAATGGTTGATGGGATTTCGAACAACGCAATTAAAATCAAATTCCTTAAAAGACATTATTATTATTTATTGTACAAGAACAAAAACCAAATATTCACATGATTGAAAAAATTATATGCAGAATAACTATGTAAAATCAAAATACCTTAAGACATTATTATTTGTTTTACAAGAACAAAAACCAAATTTTTACATGATTGGAAAATGCTTTTACAATTTTACTATGTTAAAATCAAAAACCATCCACTTTAAATTAGTCAACTCTTCGATTGTCTCCTTATTATATTAATATTAATTTCATACATTTCCAATTCCCTCATGAGTTCCCAAATCTTTTTGCTTCTTGAAACGATACGCTAACTCTCGCTGCATTTTTTTCAATTCTAGATTGATGGCTTCTAGATGGTCTGCTTCATACTTTCGTTTACCCATTTTATAAAAAGACTTGTTAAAAAAAATCAAAATCCATTCACTTTAAATTAGTTAAAACTTTTACTAAACACTACTTTACATTTTTAATTTTTTCAACTTTTGATTCACGTCGTACATCTCCAACTCCCTCATGAGTTCCCGAATCTTACGCAAGAATTCGTCAATTTCTTTCTGTTTCTTAAAACGATACGCCAACTCCCTCTGCATTTTTTTCAATTCTAGATTGATGGCTTCTGGGTGTTCTGCTTCATACTTTCGTTTACCCATTTTAGAAAATGACTGTGTTCGTACTTTAACAATGATATCGTCATCATAAAGAGGCAATCTTATATAGTAGAGGTCGCGCATGCGCAAATGAACGTTTGAGACTTAGCGCACGTAAGCGATAATCGTAGAGGTCGCGTAGAGGTCAAGGTCAGAGGCCACGTAGAGGTCGCGCATGCGCAAATAGATTTTGAGACTTAGCGCACGTAAGCGATAATCGACCTTAAAACCCCATTTGATAAACATGGTGACCTTGAAGTGGTCCAGGATCGGCCCTATATGACTACTCACGTTTCACAAATCTTAAGTACAAAAGGGGTGTCAGGCGTTATGATCGGTACAAAGAGTAAAATGTCGAGCATGTAATAGAAAAATGTTTGTACTGCCCAGACGTTTGATAGAGCCTCCTTGTCCATTTGTGGATACTTTTGTTCAGTGCAACATAGCGTCCGACTTGCGTGGGCAATCGGTCTCTCCTGACCGTTACTTACTGAGTCTATGGAAGAGTACTGCACCACGACCGATCTTGCTAGCATCCGTTGCTAGGATCAGTGGGGGAGATAGCAGTAGGTGTTCAAGCGAAAGGTTCCAACTGCAACATCTCGCGAAGTCGGCGGCACCTCGCTGCTACGTTTGGTGTAAAATCGTTGTAGTAGATCACTTTGCAAATGAACAATTGTAGTTCTTCGGGTGTAGTTGGTTTGGGGGCTTCCCGAACTGCTGGAATATATTTGTTGGACTTATCCTTGCTCATCAAGTCTGTGCCTAAAAACGACAGAAGGTGTAGCAAAAACACATTTGGATCGCTTTAAGCGTAGACCATGTTACTGAAGTCGTTCCATGGTCGTTTCAAGAGCAGTCATCAATTGCTCAAAATTCTTTGCAAATACATATAAGAATATCTTCGAAAAAACTGACGACATTGTGTAGGTCCTTTAAGAAATTCCCCCATACGACGTTGCCATACAGCCGGACTGCTCCATAGATTGCTCTTGTCAGTCGAACCAATGCATGAGCTGTCGTATTGAGTGTGAGAGCTTGACGAAATTTTTCATCGACAAGTATGTGTATGTAGGCATCAGTAATGTCCAGATGACAGAAGATCTTCATTTGTGCAGAAATATGTTCGGGTCTCGGCTCGATGATTATTCGTGGGTTTAACGTCGGCTTGTAATCTCCAGTAATTCGCATGGTCATCGATTCGGAGTAGTCGACTTTCTCGTAGAATCCTGATACGATTTGTTTATCTATTTCCCTGGTGAATGTGGCACGTAAATCCAAATGAATTCACGTGCTCGAGCAAAGACAGGTGTAATATAATCATTAATCAGCCATGGACTGTGGTCCACAATGACACGTGTATCATTTTGTACCATCGCATCATGATGAATCTATCTCCCTATCTTACGTTTACAAATTTTAAGGTTTAGTCCAATTTATGTCCAGTTTATGTCAAAGTTAAATCTCATTTTTACTTTTCATATAATACTTACACTGGAACCCGCCATTCTAAAGGAAACATTGTATTTGTATTTTGTAGGCGCGTAATGATTCGAAAACAAAAAGAAAGAACCAGAGCCAACTTTACCCCTGAAGATATGCAGGGCCGTGCGCAGGATTTGTCCATGGGAGGGGTTGGGTTGGGAACAGGGATGACCTCGAACGCCTCAACGCCTCAAAGCCCAAACATTCATACATATAAAACATAAACTAGGGTGCGAAACTCCCAATAATAAAATTACGTTAACATATTCTTTAAAACATTGAAACTTGGGTAGGTATTCAATATTTATCTATTTTTAAATACATAATTAGGTATGTGTTTATAAAGTACCTTAATAACTACATATATATTATTATATTTCCTTATATTTCAACGGGTTATGGGAGGGGTTTGAACCCCCAAACCTCCCCCCCCCCCTTGCGCACGGGCCTGAAGCTATGCCCGCTGCTGTGGCTGAGGTGCGAGACAACAAAACATCATTGAGAGTATGGAGACAGTCTGCGGACATGTTTAATGTCAAATTTGCTACCCTGAGAAGATACGTTTTGAAGCAGCAAGAAAATTCGAATGCTCGAATGGAACCAAACTATGCTGCCCGATCTGTTTTTACCAAAGCTCAGGAGGAGTCATGGTCATCAAAGCTTGTAGTGAAATGTCTTATGGCCTCAACACCGCAAAAGTCAGGAAATCGGCTTATGAAATGGCAATTAGAAGCGATCTCAAAAGACCGCAAAGTTGGAATACCAACAAGTGCGTCAGCAGGGATTGGCTGCGAGTTTTCATAAAGAGAAGAGCGTGATTAAGTATAACTGTTATGAAGAAAAATATACATCAGCTGTTGAAGAGCCCCGAATTTATAATTTAGATGAGACTTGAACAACAGTCCAGCAGCCTCAAAAGGTTCTTGCTAAAAAGGGAATAAAGCAATTAAATCAATGCTCGAGTGTTGAAAGAGCTACACTAGCCACTACAGTTGCTATCATTGATAGACGTTTTCTGCCAGCTGCTTACTAAAGGTCCATCAGGAACCCTAAGCTAGCCAATCCAAGTAGGTGGATGAATTCTGAATTATTCCTGGAAGTGCTTCAACATTTCATAAAATATTTCCATACTTCTTTTACAAAGACCTTCCATCCTCATATGCGATAATCATGAATCCCATGTGCCACTGGAGTAAAAATTCTGACTCTCTCCTCGCCTGCCTAACAACTTCTGGACAATGCATTAGTATTGACTACTTTGTTACGAAGAATTTAGTACGTGAAGTATTTGTCGAAAGCTAGAGTGATTGATATCGAGTGAATCGTTTTGTTGCAGAGCAAATTGAATGTTTTTGATAGTTGGAATTTCGTAAGCAAAGAAAACTAAGTGTACGTACCTTTCATCGAATGTAAGCTCGTGTGAAATTGAAGCTATACACATTCCATGTTGCATCAGAACCAGAAGAAAACCAGGACGGAACTGCAGAAGAAAGTGACGAATGTTATAATTCTGACAATGTAGATGAGGAAATGACGGATTTCAAGAGTTTGGAAAGACCACACGATTGAGACTCCCGCGAGCGTTCCAATAACAACTATTCCAACTATTTATTTCGGCCAACATTATTATTGATATCGTTACCTAAGAGGTTCGATGAAATTAATGAAATGGAATGATGGTGAAAACAATGGAAAGACGTAGATGACGTAACGATGTATGGATTTATTGGTTTCTTGATATACTCTGGAGCATTGAAAAGTAACAGAGAACCGGTCACAGTACTGTGGTACAATGACCATTGTTTTAGCCGTTCAATATATTCAGAGTTTAGAGATAATCCCTAGAATCCTTTTTTCCCAAATTTCTAGTCGGTTTAAGGTTCGATGACATGGACATCAGGTAAGAGCGTAGAAAAGTTGATTAATTAACAATTGTCGGAAATTTTAGGAAAAATAAGGTATGTTTTTCGGCGTAATTTCGACCTAATCGAAATCGTAGTATTTATTGTCCTATCTCTGGATTCCAAACCGAAATAACAATAGTGTATGTTTCGAAAATATTAAATAGACGTCTTATATTACTTTGATCTGACCATCCCGAGGTGACAACGGAGTTTCTAAGGAAAGGGAAATGAGATCTCACATAATACCTTATTATAATGCAACAAAGAGTGCTTTAGGTACTCTTAACAGTTAACAAGTAACAGACAGACGGAAAGGTGGCTAGCCGCCCTTTTTACGAATCTTGTAAATATAGTAGCGCTCAATGATTTTGTTGTGTAGACTAATCTTATAATTAAATAAAAAAATTAATAAACAGCTCAGCGGGACGGCATTGGCAAATATACAAATTGTGATGGTGATCTAGATCTAGATCCCAAGCAGACCGATAATAATCAGACTAAAGAAACACAGCAGAAGAGAGAGCCAGGGACGATGTCACTTGGTTTTCACCCGGTACTAGGAAAGAAATGTGGAAACGTACTATATAGTCAGGAGAAATGGCGAATGGAAAGCTTTCGATTTTATATACATATGTACAGCAAAACCAAAAAATTCAAAGAGAAAAATATTTAAAAAATCATTCTACTGTGTATATGGCAATAAACTCATGTTTTCTTTCTGATCTCCCCTATTAACACGAGCTTCTTCTGTAGAACGGCAAGGGCAAGCTGTAGATGCAGCACGAAACCTTTCAACCTTCATATTGTTTATACGCTGCTCATATTTAGATCTGCTCCATTTTAAGGCAGTACCACAATAGTGTAAAGTGAAATGTTACTATGGAACGGGGGTGACTACAAAGTAATTCACGTACCTATTTAGAGAAACAATAAAACATTTTCATTAGAGTCGTGAAAATCATCACGGCCCATTTTTTTTTTGTTTAATGCATAAAATTCGCTATTACAGAATTTTAAAGAATGATAAATTTGAATAATATTCCTTCCAATTTAAAATTTTTATTAAAGGAAAATTTAAGGAATAAACCACTCTTCCGATGTGGCTTTCGACCTAAATCGTTAAAATATTGACTGAAATAACATTAAGGAATAAAAATTAATGAATAAGGAAACAGAATAATGCGCAGATGTTGAACGTGTTATTTTATTTGGATTATCTTGTACTGAAAAGTAGATTCTTCGAGTATTTATACAGTAGATTAGCCAGGCCGAGTCGGGTAAAAACAGTGTTGTTTGATCACGGCTAGGGGCGCTTGGGGGACAGCATTTCGTATGCAATGTGTATTTAACAAAGTGACAAGGGAAACACGTGAATTAAAGGACGTGTGTGTGTATATATTCGTATATTGTACAAGATATTTAACACGTTTTATATTTTGGCTTTAATTTTGCGCAACGAGAATGTGCGCCATTTTAAACAATCTGAAAGTTTTTCTTTCAATTATGGCCGTTTTATTAACCTTACATACCTATATTTCTTTGTGTATTTATTTGGCATTTGTTTAAACAGTAAAGTGGTGCTATACAGTTATTAATAATTTAATTACTCATTTAATTGGTTTAAGTTTGAGATTGATAATGATATCTACCATTTACAAAAAAGGGTCATTTTCAATTTGACATGGATTTCCTTAACTTACACAAATATTGTTTCTAAAAAGACTTTTTAGAACAAAATTTATCTTTAAAGATTACGCAGTGAAAGCTTCAATAGGAATTACTGAAGAGTTGTGCTACGAAGAATCGCGTTAAAAGATAATCATGATAATCTAAAAAACTGATCTATTCCGATTAAACCAGAGACTATCCTGAATATCTGAAACGCATTTTTACACAAGTTTGACATATCTGCGCTGATTAAGGAAAACAGAAATTAGTAGGTGAAGATTAAGGCGCCCAACTTTTTGAAATTATTCAGATTTTGTACATCTTATCTAATCTATGTAAATCTCATAAATGCGAAGGATGAAGGGGTCAGTTACCTATAGCTTGCGTAAAATTTTCAAAAGAATTAAGCAAATCTCTGCATCAATGTCGTTGACAAAAATAATTAACTAATATTGAAACAATAGAAATCAGAAATAAACCAGCGGGAGAATGTGCAAGCTGCAATGCCATGATCAACAATATTTTCGACCACCATTTTGACCACTATCCCGATGAGACAAAAAATGATCGACTTAAATTTTGATGTTCTATCAGAATCCGAAGTCAGAATGTCAAAAATGTTTACAGGAAAAAGAGCAACGGAGATTCAGACTTTGTCAATTCATATGATGAAAAATGCTACAATAACTTATAAAAGGTGTTTCAATAAGAGCGCAAGATTTTAAGGTTCAATAAAACATAGTTTTAAGTATTGAAATATTTATTGATTTATGATGTATACGTTTGGGAAATTATGTATGAAACATAATATCTTGTAAATGGCCGCTATGGCTTTGCGGGCACATGCGTACTCTTTTGGAAAAATTTGGCAATAACATTATTGAATACATGTGGCCGTATTTCATTGATAGAGCGTCTAATTTCGGCCTTAAATGCTTCGGTGGTCGCGGGCTTGTTGGCATAAACCTGTGACTTCAGATAACCCCACAGCCAGCAGAAGCCCAAAGGTGTTAAATCGTAAGAGCGTGGCGGCCAATTCTGGTCACCAAACCGGGAAATGACACGACGAGGAGCAAAAAAAAGTTATTGAGTCAATTGTACTTTGTAGGCGTGGACATGCAAATCTTTAGTGAGAATACGCTGGAGAGTGGCTGTTGTGATGTCCAATTCTTGTGCACGATGACGAATCGATGTCTCTGGACTTTCGGTCACACTCTCTCGAACTGCCGTGATGTTTCGTTCTGAACGACCTCTACGAGCTCGTGTCGTGTGTTTCACATCACTAACCGAACCAGTACTTTCGAATTTTTGGATGAGAGATGTTTTATCTGATGTCCAAAGTGCATTTATTTATGGAAAACTCGTTCAGTCGACGTATTAGTGCTTGGCAAACAGGTACTGATCCAGGGAAAGGGGGAAAAGGGAAACATCTGACGTTCACAGAATTTTTCAAACATCTCCAACCATTTTTGTACTGTACTGGTCTTCATGTCTTCCCAACTCTTTAAGATGTCACCATCAACACAATTCGGAATCGAGTGAATTTCGTCAAATATCCTCATTTATTTTATTCAGCAAGAGCTGTCGGACGTTTGCTGTACGTCGGCGTCGTTCTATTTGAAATTCTGTTTTCGGTTTGGTGCATGTATTTTCCAAATCCTGAATGCTATTGTTATAAAGAGATTGTTCATTAAATGATTACGACCGATATGACGATTGTCTACAAGTTTTGTCAACTCATTTCTTGTACTCAGTGACACAGTTCTCTAGCCGTGTTGTGTATTTTTTTTTAAATTCATAAATAAATGGTAAACTTCAATAAAGTTAGTCTTGCCATACTCCATCATTTTCCCAGCATCATTAAATAACATAGTCTGAATATGCACAAGTTTCATTCACACCTCAGAACATTCGACAAAAGTACAAGGCATTTCTCTTACGGAAAAAATGTGATTTCAATGGCAAATACATCTGCAATGTTCTCTTTTCTGCTCGTAGAAATGCGAGCCATGTTGTCTTACTGTAACCCAACATTTTTTTATATTGCATCTCGGTATCATCATAAAAATCTTTAAGAGATTTTAGACACACAGTGCATATATAAATGAACGAGTAATTTTTGGTGACTGTATTTTCCACATCTACAGCTGTTTGAATTGTGCATGATGTGGGCTGCACAGCTCACATCAACTATATTTTTTCCTAAACCTTCTTGAACTTTAGCTCACGCTGAATACCGCCAAAATTAGTGTTAGCTACCATCTTCTCTTTCTGTATGATTTTTCTAATAATATCCACTTCAATTTCTTCAGTTTTATCAGGTAAATTTACTAGACCTAATATTTTACCATTTATGCCAATTTTTTGATGAAAGTATGTCACTATTGTTGGAAACAGTATTATGATTTGAGGCAACCGTGAATCAAGAAATGAATGGTATCTCATTATGTTCTTTCTTGGGAACTTCTAAAGGTAACGTGCAAGAACATTCCGTGCAATAGTTTCGCATTTTGTTTCCGCTTTTGCCAGTTCTGTTCCTTTATCACCATACTTTTCACGGTGAAAGTAATTTGTTAACGCTCTTTTATGTTTATCATGTCTTTGTGTGTCATTTCTGCCACTGTGAGCAAAAAAAAAGGTGTGAAACACTTTTGTAAGAATGGAAATTCGATTTGAAAATCCTTCGTGAATTTAGAATTTTGCTTTTCAGAGGTCGGCGCGGGTGGCGGCATTGCATAGACGTTATTTACTTAAAAATCACAAAACATGTGATGTTACAATAAAAAATCAACAGCAACCGCACCCGTACACTAAACGACAACACTAAAATAAAAAAAAATCATAACGAACTAATGATAATTAAAATGGAATGTAAATGCAGAGTTTATTTGAGCGAATCATGTCTGTGCATTTCTCTTCTCCATTTTTTACCAAATACAAAGTATTCGTTTATTCAGAAGTATACACAAAGCTTTTTTATTCGTTCACATTACAGTCCTTAAAACTGGCATTATGGGGATTTTAAGTTCGAATGTGGTTCGCCTTTCTAGTCATTTTTCTCGACTTGAAATCGTAACCTGAAATTGTGAAAATAATATTGAAAACCATCAGAGTAAACATTGGATTTTTCCGCTTTCTTGAGAGCATACGTAGGTACTGTTTTGCAACTTGACTTGTCGCTAAGCAACTTCTATATAACCAGCTTTAGAAGCGAAAGAGGATTCTAAAAAGTTATCGACGCCTAACTTGTGCCAAAATTTATTGAAAGGGTGAGTATATTGCTAATCAGAACTCTGGGTTTGGAACAAAAAAGTGAAAGTAAACAAGACGTGTCGTGCAGCATTTACACGACTGATCTATTTGACTGATGCTGTTGTGAATGATTAACAAATTCAGTTGCATTTTATAAACTTTCAATATCAGAATTCTGTTGACGAGTGCTACGCCACACATTCCTTTAAACTTTTTTTATATATATATCTGATACAAATAGCGTTATTGTTTGTTGCTTCCTTTAATTTTTTTTCAGAGTGGGGCGAAACTAAGGCTATTATCTCGGAAACTATTACCTTTAGATATAGGACATATTTAACAAAAATCAAAGCTAACTTAAAAATCAGATCATTCATGAAAAAATATACAGAGCGTTCTATTTAAAATAGTCGACTTTTGGCAGTTCTTCTGTGGTCGTTAGAAAAAATTCAGTACGTCCCTTTTGCAACAAGTTTCGTTCAAAATCAGCATATCGAGAAATAAAACGCTCTTTTGTTTATGATAATCTCAAATTTTGTTGCTCTGTTGCCAATGATTGAATAGTTATGATTTTTTTACTGATTGTGGATTTCGGCGACAATTTTTAAAAAACATTTATTTTCTCCTAAATGAGTTGACTTAAGTAGGTGAAAGGCTAAACAAACTTGGTCTAGAATCAAATATGGATTTCAAAAATATAAAAATCTATAGGGTGTTCCATTTAAAATAATCGAGTACGATCCTGTACAGACGAAACCGAGAGCAGTGCGGGCCTGAAAATATTTTTAGGTTGTAAACAAGGAACATCTGAATAAGAAATATCTCTTGACCTTTTGTCGTAAAATTAACATTAAAGGTAGGTACTATCGAAGAACGAAGGGCAAGTGGGCAACCCTTATGTTCTTAAACGGTTGATCTTCCGTCGGAAGTTGGATCACAATTGTGTTCTCTGGAAAAATCTTGGAATCTGGAGATGTGATTTCCACCTGCGGCGTGGTTGCTTCGAGAACTATTTTAATTCATTTTCCACTACCGTGTTAATGGATTTGTCCGTTGATGTTTCAATGAAGATGGTTGTGTGCCAAATTATGCGGTACACTGTGCCACCTCGGATCGATTTTGACATACACTCTTTGATAGTTTTGTCTTCGATACGATGTGTAGAACATTAATATCCTCCCATAGGTAGGTACTCTGACCTTAAATCAAGTCTATTGGTTACATTTTTTTAAGCTCTGATGAAAAGTAGACATATGTAGAGTTAACAACTGCATATTTCCAGTGTTTTCTTTAATAACTACAAAGGTGCAAACAAAATTCCTTCTTTGGGTCTAATTTGCTTCAAAAAGTTCCCCTCTTCATATCTTACTTTAAAAACTCTATAGATTTTTTTAAACAGTGGATTGCTTTATGCATTGTGGTTAGGTAGGCGGATGGTTCACAAAAGAAAATTATAAAGGAAGCTTCCCTCTTCACAATATATGAATGTCTTGATGAAATTGAAACACTGATTTTGATCAATTTAAATGAAATTGTTCCTTTTGCATATATGAAGAGAAATTGTTGGTTATTTTCAAGGAATTACATAAATCCATAAATTTACCAAATGCCACACGAAAGACTCTAACATACTTTTTGCTCTAACGATAGTGTGTAAATCCAGTTGGCGAACAACTTTGATGAATCCAAATATCAAAAAGTTTTTATAAAAATGTGAAAATATTTTAATTTTGTCCACCAGGTCTATGTGTGCGGCATGAAACCGACAATAATTGGCAATGCCTAATTGTACAGAAAAACACAATTTGCTGCCAAATGATTTGATTTGTACAGGTTGTCGTCAACTATAATTACTGCATTATTTTTCTAATCCCTTTGAATTTTATAACTTATATCAATCTGCAGCTTCTTTGAAGTAAAGCCAATGTTTAGCATAATGTTCGCTTTTAAATCACTATCTTTTGGTAACTGCTCGTCGTGCTCTAAAGAAGCCCAAACAATAGCGATTAGTCAAAAACTATTAAATGGTATTTATCAGCAACACATGTTACCAAACATGACACGTTGTACTCTATTTTATTTTAATCCAGTCACGGACAGATTATGATGTAACTAGCAAGTTCACGACCATTGTAATGAATATTAAATCATTTCCACTCGGAAATCTTCAATAGAAACTAACAGGGTGAGTGTTAAACGGTTAGGGTCAACTTTATGTATATATGTTTAAAAGATGACTAGGGGTGCTGATTGCGTAACCCTTGTAAATTTACTATGTTCATTAAAATGTACGTAGATACACTAAAGTTTAGCAGTAATAACACATTTTTATATTATTCCTTATTACTGTTACCGCGGCCGGTTTGTAATCAACATGAGAAAAATGAAATAATTAAAACTAATTTAAAATGCAACCAAACAAAGTTAAAGACTAAAAATTGAACGTGTATGAAGCTCAAAATATCACAATTCTTTATTGCTGCAGTTACTTGATTTACACATGTGTTCTTGATTGCGTTTTCGAATTGTGGTACGATATTTCAAAAAGACGAAATGCTCACCACCGTGATATTGCTTTTTGATTAAATTATACGAATTTATTGTGTTTTATCTGGCTTACCTATTACATGCTGAAAGTATTAAGCTATTCGCGTAGGTATTTATTTCAATTTATGTATAAACACCAAATTAAATATTAATAAAAAAATACCTTCATGATACATACGATGTCGCACTGTCACAACGCATCTGTTAGTTTCAAATTTATTAACTTTCATAAATTCTATACAATAGGAATGACGAAACAAATTTGATTTTAAATAAGTAATTGTTGCAGGAAATACAAGTGGCTGATGTAATCAATCTTGATTTACAATTAGAACGACACGAGCTCAATCTAAAATCATTTCACTATCCTTTGCTAGCTACAGAATGTGGCCACAAAGCGGAACAACATTCGAACTCCACCCTTTGTATCTATAACATCTGTCACGCTTTAAATATCTTTGAATGCAGCATTTTCGGACTTGAAATTTTTGATTAAGTAAGACTACTGTAATCTGTAATACTACGTTGCGCTAAATAGTTGTATTCACAAACTAAGAACACCAAATTACAAAAATTACGCCAAGAGCTCATTACAGAGTTATGCGACATAAATAGACTCTTTGAAGGAAAGTTAGCAAGGCATTGCATAATTCTAGCGCTAGTAACAAAAACTGGGAGCAAAGCTATTGAGGATCTCGTAGCGTTTTCATCAAATCCAAAATTAATTTATATTGAATAAATAAAATACATAACTTCATTCTCAAATTTTTGGCGATTTTTCTATTTCTCGCCAGGAAAAGTTCAAACCAATTTTAGAGAGCGCCTATATTATTGAAACAGATTCCTTGAATATTATTCAAAATATCGAGAAAATAGTATGGGCGCGAACTATATCACGCGGGAAAATAACGAGATGAAGCCTTTTCGTTCGTTTCTCTTAAATTGCGCAGTGGATACTGGAGAGACCAAGTTGATGGAAATAAATCGTAGCAGTGGTTGACACATTGCTTAGATGATGCCTTCTTTGTACCTTGTGCGGATGGGCAGCAAGTACGTGGACAAAAGCGGACCAGAGAGACGCAGCGATGTACATGGGCAATTCTATTTTTGAAAACACAATACATACCTACCGTTAATTTTATGTTTATAATAATAATATAATATTTTCATTTAAGCTTAAATAAAACACGAATGAAACCAGAAATGAACATGCTAATAATAATATAAGTTTATACATTTGTCAATTCTAAACATTAATAAGTTTCTTATATTTTGTTTATATACAAAAATAAACCTCAACAAGTATTAAACAAAGTCTACTATTTTACAGGAAAGAAACTGTTCCCATCAAATTATGTACGAGGAGTGAGGAGTCTCTTTTTTGTTAGCTTTCTCTTCTTGACGTTCATATAAAGTAACCACCTATCGTCACCAGCTACAAATGTGCGACAAGAAAAATCGATGTTTTTGCTGATGGCGAACAAGTACAGAAACCCAAATGACAACGCGTCGATTTTTCTTACTTATACTTATTGAATTTTTTAAGTTTTGTAATGGAATGCAAGTGTCATATGACATCTCTAGTTCCTAATAATTGATACACAATGATGAATTGAAGACGTATTTGTTCAAAGCCATTCTTCATGTAAAAACCCAGCACGCTACGAATTTATTCATACCTAAACCTATTCTATTTGTATCCCAAAACAAGTTACTATTAATCCATTAGTTAGCAAACCTTGTCTTTTTTAGATAATATTTAGGTGAAGAAATTTCAGTGCTAAAGTGACTAAAATGTCGTTTAAAAATGATGGTTCCGATACATTTTGAAGTTCTATAATGACTAGCGAGCGCACAAGAAAGGAATCGCCGAAAGAAGATATTCTGTCATAATCCACCAAAATTACTGTGAAAATCGAACACTACTGCCCTATTTAAGTTAACTTACCCATTCAAAAACAACCAATCGAATTTTCTACCAAGCGAGAAACCTACAAACGACAGTTTAAGTACTCGCAACAAATCAACTTTGTCAAACACATTTGTAAACCTAATAAATTGTAGTTCCTTATGTAGTTTTTACTTCCCGAGTACGAAGTAAAAGGGAAGTATTGTATTAGTTTTCCAAAAAAAAAAATGTGACCTATGGAAATTTTTACATATCTTTGCGTTTCCGAATACGTAGATTCAAAATATGCAAAAAAAAATTTTCCGTCTGTCGTCTGTAGTCTGTAGTCTGTAGTCTGTAGTCTGTACGTACACATTCCTTGCAACGCTCTAAACTCAGAAACTATCAATGTTATCGAAATGCGGTTTTCGCCAATCGATTACATTTGGGCCAAGGACGAAAATGCTGTTATTACCTTTGATGACGTCACTTCCGGTATAAGCTAAAATGGCGGCACTCATTTTTTTTATAAGATAAAGTTGCAGTTTTTTTTATGTAGTTTAAAAGAGAATTTTTTTTTGAATTCAGCAATATATATTGTGCTATACTTATTTTTTGAAAAAAGTGTTAAAAAAAATAATTATTAAAAAATGACTGCAACGCTCGATACTCAGAAACTATTAAAGTTATCGAAATGCGGTTTTCGCTAATGAATTACATTTGGGCCAAAATGCCGATATTACCTTTGATGACGTCACTTCCGGTGTAAGCTAAAATGGCGGCACTCATTTTTTTTATAAGATAAAGTTGCAGTTTTTTTATGTAGTTTAAAAGAGATTTTTTTTCTGAATTCAGCAATATATATTGTGCTTACTTATTTTTTGAAAAAAGTGTTAAAAAAAATAATTATTAAAAAATGACTGCAACGCTCGATACTCAGAAACTATTAAAGTTATCGAAATGCGGTTTTCGCTAATGAATTACATTTGGGCCAAGGACGAAAATGCCGATATTACCTTTGATGACGTCACTTCCGGTGTAAGCTAAAATGGCGGCACTCATTTTTTTTATAAGATAAAGTTGCAGTTTTTTTATGTAGTTTAAAAGAGAATTTTTTTCTGAATTCAGCAATATATATTGTGCTTACTTATTTTTTGAAAAAAGTGTTAAAAAAAATAATTATTAAAAATCGACTGCAACGGTCGATACTCAGAAACTATTAAAGTTATCGAACTGCGGTTTTCGCTAATGAATTACATTTGGGCCAAGGACGAAAATGCTGATATTACCTTTGATGACGTCACTTCCGGTGTAAGCTAAAATGGCGGCACTCATTTTTTATAAGATAAAATTGCAGTTTTTTTATGTAGTTTAAGCGTATTTTTTTCTGAATGCAGTAGTACCTATTTATTTTTGGAAAAAAGTGTTAATACGAGGGAAGTCTCGTGGCAACTTGCCAGAATTTTTTATATTAGGTAAGTACAGGATGTACAACTAAGAAAGGAGGCCGGACATAACTCGGAAACTATTTGAGATAGAACAGTGAAATAAAAAATCTTATAATAAATGTGCCCAAGAGAAAATGCTGGAAATTATTTTCAATTTCCTACCAATGCCGCCAGAGGGTACCTATTTCATTGATTTCAATTTGAAGTTCCCATTTTTTGGCCAATTTTCCTCAGTAAGGTATTTAAAAAAATATATTCATTGTAAACTAGTGATCAATATGTAAAACTTTGTTTAATGAATTTTTACGATTGCTGTCAAAATAAAGGGAGGGGGAACTAAATTACGTGTTACTAGAAAAAATCGTGTAACTTCGAAACGGGTTGCTTGAATTTGTCAAGATTGGTCTCGATATAAAAAGAATGCTTGATATTACCAAAAAAATCCAAAATCACAACAATTTCTTATCTGCGTCTGCCCATAGAGGGCGCAACTTGTTGAAGGAACAAAACGGTCGACTTTTCTAAAAAAATTCCAATGATACCAAATATTTTTTCACTGCTATTGGAAGGAACATTAATAAGTGAATAATTAAAAAAAAAATTATGTCAATAGCTCTCATAGTACCAAAGTTATAGTCAAAAATGTGGTAATATAAGAGACAATTTGAGGTATAAACAAATGAAAACGCTTAAAATGAAAACTTTATGTCAAAGCTGTAAACTAGATAACAAAGTGACATTATGTCTATTTCGGTATAAGCAAAAATGCTAATTTCCAATGGAGAAGAATTGCAGCATATTTTGAATGCATGCAAAATGCAACTGTTGCAAGACCACTGAAAATTTTGAAAGAAATTAAAGTTCTCATAGCCTACTTTATTCATATTAAGCTTACGATTTGTTTATACCTCAAATTGCCTCTTATATTACCACATTTTTGATTATATCTTCGGTACTATAAGAGCTATTGACATAATTTTTTTTTAATTACTCCATTATTAATTTTCCTTGAAATAGCAGTGAAAATAATATTTGGTACCAATTGAAGTTTTTTAGAAAAGTCGACCCTTATTGGTAGACAGAGATAATAAATTGTTGTGGTTTTGAATTTTTTTTTTCTAATATCAAGTATTGTCTTTTCATCGAGACCAAACTTGCCAAATTCAAGCAACCCGTTTCGAAGTTACACAAATTTTTTCTAGTAACACGTAATTTAATTCCCCCTCCCTTTATTTTGACAGCAAGCGTAAAAATTCATTAAACAAAGTTTTACATATTGATCACTAGTTTATAAAGAATATATTTTTTTAAATACTTTACTGAGGAAAATTGCTCAAAAAATGGGAATTTCAAATTGAAATCCGTGAAACGCCCTCTGGCGGTGATAGTAGGAAATTTAAAATAATTTCTAGCATTTTCTCTTGGCCACATTTATCATAATATTTTTTTTTCACTGTTCTATCTCAAATAGTTTCTGAGTTATGGCCGGCCTCCTTTCTTAGTTGTACACCCTGTACATTAAAAACCAACTCGTTGGCGGTTGTAGGGACGCGGGTGGGGAAATAATCGAGGCCTCCCAGAGATAAATTTCTCCTTTTTTGTTTTCGGCATTTCATTTACATCGTATTCCAGCATATCCTACCTAAGCATCATTTTCGTTAAAAAAAATGTATTAGCATATCCTGTAATGCCAAGGCATACCAGGGTTAATGAAAAACCATTGTTAGTCTTAACCATATGCCATCCCCATTCGTATACACATTAACCATTGACTGGATGTTAACGAATTTTTGCAAAATTTCGTATATGGCACGTCTTCTATTGTAGTATACGAGGTGTTTTTTTGAGAGCTTTAGTTAGACACTTCTGGGAAAGTTTTATAGGTAGGTTTTTGAAAAATTGAACTTAGGTGTTATTCTGAAAGTCGAATCGATGTAAAATATTTTCAAAATGGTAGCACTTCCGGAAATGCCGAAAGTAGGACATAACTTCTTTATTATAAATGGCAACCCCTAATTTTTATTGCATTTTTGGATTCTACGTGAAATTTCAGTTCTTTTGATACCAACATGTCAATATCTCCAATTTATGGTTTTAAATTACTTTCACTTTAAAAAAAAGTGGCGAGTGCAGACGGTACTTTGAGATTTTGTTACTTGAAAACCGTTGTAGTTATGGCAACCGAGTTTTCACCAGTGCATTGAGGAAGAATATGGCTTTGTTTCGGTGTTCTTAAAAAAAATTTAAGTTGCGCACTACCTCACCTATGAGGGTTCAAATTTAAGAAAATTTAAAGACTGCTATTTATTTAAATTTTTCACTAAATTGCCCAGTAACTTTTTTTGTGTGCATTTTTGTATATAGGTAAGTGGAGTTCAATCAACTTATTTTTGACCCCAGAATATGTGGTATAATTTATGACCAATCTTTTCGGGACATCCTGTATAGTAAGCCATCCTTCCAAACGGTTTATGTGCTGATGTGAAAATGATTCCAATTTTTAATTTTTCTTTGGCGATTGATTAGGTCAAAATGTAATCACATCACTTTCGGTTCAAATGAAAACTTACTTGTCCATTTAAAAAAAGGTCTTCTTTTATTGAGTAAAGTATTTCCAAAATTTTGCAACATACACTTGAATAGGAAATTGGACGATAATTGGTTAGATCGCCACTAGGTCTTCCATTGTTAACATTTCAATAAGTTTACATTGTTTGAATTCGTTTGGTAAACGTCCAACTCCAGACACGAAGACGAAGACATTATTTTTGGTATATTATTTTTTTTTTTGAGTTAATTTTATGACAATTATGATTTGATCATTTGTTGGTATTTAACTTATTTAATACAACCCTGCGACTTGAATGAGCGAAGCTCATTTTCCCGAAGAGATCAATCCATTTTACCTTCCGGGATTGGTTAATTGATTTTAAGACTCAAAGTATTTTTAAATAAGTTATTAGCTTCACTTTTTTAAACCTCTTAAGGATATATTTCTCCAGGAAATGTTTGTTTATACCCGCAAATGTATTAGAATGACCCACAGATTATGGCGAGAATTAAAAGCTTCTACAAACACAGCTGGACGTTGAATAAGTTGTCTTATCATGAAGCAACCATAACATAGTATAGTAGGAGGGTAGTAGGTCGTAGTCAAGGTTTATTAATAACTGCCCAAACGGCTTTCATATACTACGAAAGCCCCATTTTAGAAATTTCGTTAAAAGAGTTCCAACAGTCCCAGGAACGGACATTGAACCAAACCACCGACCTCTCATAGTATCTATTAAATTACGATTAGAAAGACACCAACGGGAAAATCAAAAACCATCGTACTCAAACTTAGAGCAATGTAGAAACAAGAAAGAAAATTAAAAAAGAAAAATAAATAGATGACAAAGGATATTTTAGAACTAATGAAACAGTGCGGATTAAATGAATCAAAAGAAAAAGAATATAGAGAACTATAATAAATAATTAAAAGAGACCAAAGAGAAAGTGATGAGAGAAAAATACGAAGAAATGGAAAAGACAATGACTAAAAATGGTTTATTTAATATACACAAGAAAGTAAAAGAAATAACGGGGAATTTTAAGAAACAAGTTCCCTCCTTTTTAGTTGGTAGTCACAGCAAAATTATTAATATAGAGGTCGTCCTATTTAGGTTCAGAATCAACAATACAAAAAGTCAAAAGTTTTGTCGACATTTTTCATTCAACATGCTTTCACCAATCATATTTTTAGACTATTTATTATGTTTCCGTTCACATCAAACTACGGACTTTGTATAACATAACAATATTTGATACTGCCTTTATTTTTGGACAATCTACATTAGTTCATTACAAATTTAAAAATGTGTCACATTGCCTCCTTCGCTTACGTATAATGTACCTGCGTTACGTTACGCAAATAATATCCTACGAGAATTAATATACCTACACAATACGTAGAAGAATTTTGAAAATAGTTCTCGCATGTGCCAGAGTTGTATGTACTTCTAAAAATATCAAATTTTAACGTTAAGTAGATCATTTCTAATTTTAAATTTTGTATTTGTGTTTATAAATTTTTTTGTGACCCGCATTATATTATGGTCGATAAAATATATTTGATTCGGTAAATGAAGTGACACATTAAATGATCCAAAACGATCAAAAACCAGAGCGGTTCCATGTGATATCTTAATAAATTTAGTTAGAAAAATAGGGTGAATAGGAAAAGATCAACAATGATCGCTAAAGTGAATAATAATCACCAACAGACGGCATGAGATAGACATTTATTTTATTACAATTGCAGCCAAAGCACAACTGCTCCCATACACTTAACCTAATCACTTTCTAGATGTCGGTGATGCATCTGTACCTCGATGTTAACTTTGATAATGTCATTTATAGTATTGATCTTTTATTTCTCTCGCTTCTATTATAAATTAAATTCTATATTAATTTCTCGTACTGATCCAATTATGTTTTTTTATTATGAAATTGGCGGCCAGACATTCATAAATTGTTTAGAGTGGCTTAATTTTGCTATGAAATAGGTCAAGATCTTGATCTATTTTTTTAAGTAAAACGTGACATTTTTTTTATAGAGAGAATGGGATATTTTTGAACCTTTGTTCATAAAAATGTTCAATTTAATGACTACCTACCAGAAACTCTAGTTGTATTGAATTACGAGCCCCGTCCCGTCTCAATTGGCCCACCAATATTTTTTTCTTTTTGAGTGAAATTATGCTGATTCACGGTAAATTTGATTTGGGTGTTTATTTTTATTATCATTTGTTACAAATGATAATAAAAATAAATGCATGGGTTGGATTTACCGTGAATCAGCATAATTTCACTTAAAAAGAAGAAATATTGGTGGGCCAATTGAGACGGGACGGGGCTCATAATACCAACAGTTCATTACACCAAAGAAATAACATTTATCAGCCAATTTTTTAAATGTAATATTAATAATAAAATAACAAGCAAAAGAACGATGATGAGCGTACAGTAAAGTAGTGAAGAAATGAAAAATAAAGTACCGTAATTATAAATAACACTTGGTGGAAAAAAAAGTCACTGGACAGAGGCAAACAAAATGAAGGCTTGGAAAAAGAATGTGATTTGTGGCACAATTAATTTTCTCAAAAGAAAGTGACCCACCGAGAGGAATCGATGTTGGTGACGGAAGAAAGGGTAGACTATTATCAAAATTAAATTTAATTTTTCAACCCCCTTACAGTTGCATTGTGGGGAAATGATTGCTTTTAACGAAACATGACTATAGTACAGCTAGGTATCGCAAAACATTTATTATAAAGGATTTTGATAGTGATAGTGTCCATGCACAACCATTAAAGTCAAAGAGAAAAGAACAATTCGGAATATCATGAATCTAGTACGAAGGAACAAGGAGACACCAAAGGATTCTGTTTAACACGAAATGGATTATGTGAAGATTGTTACACAATACTTTGGAAGAAATGAAACTCTTTGGCCGTTGAATTACACAACACTGAAAACTACAATATAGATTGATCAAATCGAAGACGTTTCCATATTTTTAGTTGTTCGCTGATGATGGACGCTTCGCTACTGAAACGCGTTCGATTTGATAAATTTGTATTGTGGTTCTTGGTGTTTTCAGCATTGTGTAATTCAACGATCACAGGACTTCCAATTCTTCCATGAAAATTCTTATTCATACAAGGGAAAAATGGATTATACCATTACCATAGCAAATGCACACTGCAAGAGCTTCGCCACAGCAAATTCGATCATCCGAATAGAATCAGTCTAAAGTGATATAATAAAGGTTTTCCAAGTATTGGTCGAGAAGTACAAAACCCTACTGTTAGTTGTTAGTTTTCTTATTTATAAAAACCTTTCAAAGCCATAGTTAATCAAAATAGGGGAAAAGTAAGGACAATGCAAATGAAAACGGTAAAATTAAGATAAAATATTTTGAACGTCGTATAAGAATATCCACATACTTCCAAATTCCAAATGTTGTGAATATGAGTAATAGAACAGTGCGAAAAATTTTAACTTTCCCATGTAAAAGAAATTAAGATCATCATCGTCTTCCAGGTGAATAACAATCTCCACCATTGGTGTTTTAACTACACCAGAAGTGAAAATGCTAGCGGCACAACTACAATTGGCACATCCTCATGGGTTCCATTATCCTCATATGTAGCATTCATTCTCATAACAGAACGCTGCGCGCTGTTTATCATCTCCAACAGACAATATTGCAACACTGAAAAATGGGCAGAATGCTTTCCCGAAAGTTTGGAACTGAACCATCAATCTCCTAGGGCCTAGGAAACCATCATATCGCCTGACAGCGATATTCAATGGAGCAACGAAACTATACAAGAAGGTTCAGTTTATTACAACAACACTTCGCCAAATAACAGAAAAGGTTTCTCATAGCTTCATTTTCGAGATATAAGATGCTGTATACTTGGGGAAAAAAGTATATTCTGTTGTGTTGCAACGAAAAATGTTTCCTGTGTTATTAAGCTTCATGATGATAAAGTACGAAAATACATCCTCCTTTATAAATATTGTACGCCTTTGATTTTTTTACAAATCCGATAAAGCTTTTCAGTATATCATTTTTTTTATAACAAAAAGGTGGCCTTTGAATTCATTCGTACGGTGCGTTATTATGAAGACTTTTGATGTTTTGTCAGGTAATGTCAATGAATTTAATTTACAAATAGGTAGTTTCGGGGTTCGGAAAAAAAACCCCTGGAAAAAAAACCCCGGAAAGAAAACCCAGGAAAAAAAACCCCGAAAAATAATTATAGATGGCTGTGAATAAATATATAAATATACAAGGTTTGGAAATAAAAATAATGCCAAACTTAAACGTAGATTGCTACTAAAGCGCCTAGGTTATTTTCAGGTTTAGTATATTCTTTTTCAATTGATAGAAAATGGCAACAAGACACTAAAAAAAGTTTGGAAGTAAAAAAAATGCTAAACTTAAACGTAGATTGCCACTAAAGCGCCTAGCCTAGATTATTTGCAGGTTTCGTATATTTTTTTTCAATTTTCGGGGGTTTTTCTTCCGGAGGTTTTTTTCCTGGGGGTTTTTTCCGGGGTTTTTTTCCGGTTTTTTTTCCGGGTTTTTTTTCCAGGGTTTTTTCCTAAACTCGGTAGTTTCATGATAGCGACTATAAATCAGTTTTGACGTTTCCGACAATGTAATTATTATTATATGTATTACCTACTAACAGGATCCATCCCTTCTATTTAGAACCATGGTTTCCATCAATCCAGCAGATGAGGAACACAGGCTGCCATTTTATAGGTTTTTGAATACTGAAAAGAAATATTTTGTGGACCGATGAATTATGTTTTACTCGACGAGTAATAGTGAATTTTCACAACTAGGATAATAGGGCAAATGAAAATACGGATAAATCAAACCAAGAAAGTTTCAACATGAGCTGGTCTCAATGTTGGGAATGGTGCCAAAACGTTTTCGTTTTAATACGGTTTATATTTTTGGGAACACCCCGATGTCGCATTGAGCTAAATTCTGAGAGAAAGGGGTATGTGAACAGGCCGAAATCTTTTTTCCAGCCAAAACTTACAAATTAAAACGAGGTTAGAACAAGGCAGCATTGGGCCATTTTTTGTCTTCTCCTCTGCAACGTTTCAGTGCGCAAAAAAAGACGTGCTTTCTTAATGCGAGTAGAGCGACTCGTTTTCCATTGAGGGCTTTGAATTTTCATAGACGCAATTTTCATCTACAGTTATTATAATATTATCATTTCATTAGTAATACAACGAGTGGGTACGAAAATTTTCGGCAATTTCGTACCACCGAGTTGTATTCGGCATGACAATTCCACGAAAGAAGTAATTTGAGGGAAGGAGGAAGGAATTACAGCGATAATTTGAGGACCATACTAAATTATCAGTGTAATTCGTTCCTAATTGGTCGAATGATTCAAAATTGTGCAAACTAATTAGATGAAAGTTTCTGAGTGGAATTGTCCACGAAATTCGGATCCGCTTCAAGACGATGCCATTCAATTTCCTTCTGTTCATCAGTTAAAAGTCTGGGAAACAAATTTCGCAAATTATTATCGGTTGAGACACTTCGCACGATTCCGTATGAGACGTTCTATGGTAAGCTCTCGAACTTGCCACTTTTTGAACATTTTCGTCTTTTTTTGAAATTGCCGCCTTTAAATCGCTTATACCACTTGTTAGCAGTTTTCAGAGTGGCCACATTACGGCCGTACACTGATAAATTTATTTGGAACTTTTTTGCAACGATAAACGCAAACTCACTCTGTACTCGCTCTGGAACTTGACGCTCAGTTTCTTAAACGATCAAGTATTTATTGCTTCATTCACGTTATTTTTTTTGTCTTGCATTGTTTCGTTTTTTAACGAAATTTTGCTGATCCATATGAATTTTAAATTGTAAGGGAAAATGCCGCCCTTGTGAAAGTACCGCCGTGTGTCTCGCAAACATTGCAGCAGAAGACGGGACGGTCCTGATCCAAGATCTCCCACTGCACATAAGTTTTGAACGAATTCGGTTGAAGGTTCTCTAAATACAATTGAGATCAAATTTTATAACAAAAACTATTTTTTAACGATAAACTTATTCTTGTAAATTCAAAGGTAGGGTCACGCTCAGTTCTCCATATTTCTCTTGAAAACACGAAGTTAGACAGAAAACTTGAGGCTATTTTGAATTTGACGCAGAGAATAATTACGAATCACTATAAATCATAATGGATACAACGATGCTTATGTTTTCTTTTATTACGACAGCACACAGTTTTGAAAAAAAAATGTCAAAATATAATTGGCAAAAGCTTCATATTAATCATTTGTTTTTATAGTTGTACCTCCACCCAAATGTCACAATTGTGTAACCTCGTATGTTTACAATTAATCATCTCTTTAGGATTTCGCATTTTTAAAACGTAAGTACGGCACGTACCTACTTCGTTAATTAGGTATCTTAAGTTTATCGAAATAGTAAGTAAATTACAGCTCATTAAATGCTTCAATTTGGTATAAACGATAAATTTTGCTTGCAGAATCATCAATTTTAGTAAGATGCGCGAAAGATATATAGATAGTTGTGAGCTGATTCTCACGGATCTGAATATCTCGAGGGGGCTACTTGCTAAATGGGGCATAATAGAGCTGACATCGCTCAGTGGGCAAAATTCGAGGGATGTTAATGCGCACCGGCGTAACAAATGTTCGATCCACACATAACATGGGTGGTTTTTACCCAAGAGATTTACCAATACTGTCATATAATTGTTTAATTCTATCAGAACATCAACGTAGATGGTTTACAACTATTAGGGGAATTACTTTCCGTGAGAATAACTGAGATTATAATTGAAAGGGGTTCACCCTCTGCCTTATTTTCATAATGTACGAAAGTTCTTATAAAATTAATTTTTTTAATTTTTAGTTGTTTTAATTTACTCTACTGCGCTCAGTACTTTTTAATCACCTAAAGTGGCTCGAAATGTAGAGTAGCTCGAACCATTTCCAGTTTGCTATAGCCTCGTTCGGTAATAAAAGTGTAACACAGCTCTTTCAGTCTTCCGCATTCTATTTTCTTGCATTAAGTTCCCACTCACTTCAGCTTTATCTATTTACCCTTGATGTTTTGTTCCAACACTCCCAAGAATGGAATTATTAAATCATTTTGGGGGGTATAAATTATGTATTTCATTAAGTTAATCGTGAAATTACATTTCCAAAGAAGGAAGCGGACAATAAATTTTATTCCGGTCCTTTCTACTTATGCTTTTCGATAGCAAAAAAAAGTAATCGACGCAAAATCTTTATACTTTCGTAAGTTGAGCAGAAATACAAATAAACGGAAAAGTTGTGGAAAAAAGTGAGTGGTAGTTTATTACTGAAGCGTATTAGAGCCCTAATAACCTTTAACCTTTAGATAATGGCTGCACTTAGCAGGACTCGCGTCTGGTCATCAAGGGTAATAGCCTAACCGCAATTTTGGTTTCATTATTTACCAAATACGTAGCTGTATATCAACGAGCCTACAGAGCCATCAAAACATTTGTTAATTTCCCCAAACGAACAATATACGTTCATACCTGTACCTGATTCCGACGGAAGAAAATATTGATATACTCTTAGAGTGGAAAATTCAGCGATAGGGCAATATTTTCCTAAATTTTCTTCCGGGATTGGGGTGGGCAGTGTTAATCAAGTTAGGCACGGGTCTCAGGCGGCCTGACTTCAGTTCTGTCGGACGGCTACATCTGTATTCTGTTCTGCATACACGCAAGTGTCCGAAAACTCGTAAACTATTTAACTGTCCATCCATCAGAATGACAGAAGTTATATGTATACCGGAGAAATAATTCAAATATTTTTAAGTTGAAAAGCAAAATTTGGCATAAACATGAGAGCTTCATTGCCTTTTTTCAAATACGTATTTTTTAAATTATCGCTAACCTAAACGAATTTTAAATTACCAGCTCCGCCTAATTTCATTTTGATTACATTATCCCATTTTACACATTCCTACTCAATTGTAGGTATTATCCTTGTTTATAAACGAGGGTATTATGCATGCATCCGGGAGTGACCGCGATTCATGTAACTGCCTGTACTTGCTGACCTTAAGACAGACATCCACAATGGACCTTAATCCAATTTATTAAAAGTAAACAACTGTGATGAGAGTAGGTATTTCAATTCGTTCTGAACGCGGAAAAGAAAACTTGTGAAAGGGTATTTGTATACAAACATGTCATTCAATTCCCCGATTAACGTTCTTCTACATCCCTTAAGAGATTTCTACTTCAAACGTTCAAATTCAAGACAGTGGTGTAAACCTGAAGAGCTCAATGGAGGAAGATTTCTTATCAACTTGATTTAGAAGAATTTCAAATTTACTAAACAAGGTCTTGGTTCTCTTCTTGTCATTAACTATCCTTGACTTTGCCGTCACAAGGTGGTTAATATTTATGCTGTTAAGGTAATGGCAAAAATGTGTCTACTTTGGGAGGTATTTAATCATTATATTGTTTTATTTAGATAGGCCATGGCAAAAAAAAACCAAAAACCGTCCTTTCCTTCAAAGACGGATAGTTTGATTGTTATGAAAGATGCCAGAAGTTCATCAGAAAGAAGAATTAAATTTTGTCATGGCTTTTGAAAAGTAATTGAACTCTTAATACAAAACCAGTATATTCAATATAAATGTCTGTTTGGGATTCTTAGATAGAACAAGTTACTTTATCCCACTAGGTAGCTGCTGAACGTATCTGAATTTTTATCAAGAGGATCATTGAGCACATTTCAAAGAAGTTTGGTTGGAAGAAATTTTAAATACATCAGTAGATTTTTTGTTTGAGGTTCAAGTCTATGTAAATGCCCTAAAATCTCTGAAACATTTTAAAAAAAGTTAGAGGTGTAAGTAAGCAACATTTCTATACCCACAGTTAGAAAGTGTTATGATATTAATTTGTAGATATATAAAAAGTGAATGAAAGTTTGAGGGGGTGTTATAGAATTTGGAAAAAAAGAGAAAATTGAAATTAATTCTACGCTAAAAATCGACAAAACTTTTGCCTTTAATAAGCAAATTACTCGCCTCTAAAGCAAAGGGCGGTTTTCACTTTTATGTTGACATCTAGTAGGTTATCATCTCCCCAAAAAATTTTGAGAAAATTTGGAACGAAATGTGATCCAAAATTCTTGATGCGTATCTACTACTTCTCCCAAATCAACAATATCAGCCAGCGATGTAAACGCGAAGCTGTCGCTCCAACAATAGGTACTCATTCAACAGCACGGCACACTCCGAAAGAAGAACTTCACTTCACGCATGATTCAATTGTATCGCAGAGGATATCGTTTGATACAAAATGGAAATATTTTCTTACTCTTTTGACGTTCTCTTGTCTCTGCTAAAAGGGCGAGATCAGGTAAAATAGTCATTAAAGGATTCAACACCTTCACATGGAGAAACGCGAAGTTACTAGTCTGCTATGATGACTAGACGAGTGATAATACAGCCACTGCAATAAATTATTCTAGTATTTTCCTCCCTTTCTCCTTCTGCGAGTTTTTTGAAGGCATTCCTTGTAAAGATGCGAAAGGTATTGGATAACAAACTGAAACGGTTTGAATTCTGGTTATAGGTTTTCATCCACCGCAAAAAAGTGCTAGTTGTAACGTGAAGGGCTCACAACAGAATGAGAAAGCCTGGATCTCAGACCTTCTTGTTAAATTAGACCGTACGTAAAATATTCCAAATCCCGTAATTTTGCTGCTGCACATTTCAAATGGCGATAGAATGCTGTTGAAAAGCTCGGGAAGAATACTTCTCTGTAGTATCATCTACGTCTCCGCCTAAGCGATTGTGTATACATACGGACATGTTGTTGGTTGTTTAAGGACCAGCATTTAATCATTTCAATCAACATTCGCAGAACAAGATGGAGAAAAACCACACAATAGCTTTATTCTGTTTGCGTTGAAGAAAAAGGACGGAATTTGTAATACACTGGTGCTCAGACACAACACTGCAAGTCGTAGGTTTCTAGCAGTAGCTGATTGCATGGGCGCTATGCGATATTTTGCTATAAAATGTACCTTCCGGATGAGAAATTCCGTTACAAGGAAGAACAGTCAGCATATTCTCTAGAATACTAAAAATCAGTGTATGTAATACGAAAGAAATTACCAAGCAATACCTTCATGTATTCGCACGATAGACCTTGCGTTATTGATGGACCCAGGCGCTTGTATAGCTGCAAGTGATGCAATATTTACTTACTTTCGCGTATGAGCCGGAAAGGGATATTTGCGTGATAACAGATTACGTGCACTTCATCATTCCCGTGAGGAAATGTTCTTCTAGGTATAGTGGCAACACCCAAAATCTTCAAAATTGTTCACTATCTTCTGTGACTGAGGGTGCATCGCACAATAAACGCTGAATATTATTTACACTTTCAGAAAATCCAATCAAGACAACCATCAAGGACAATGGAAAAAGCGCGCAAATATTAACACCATTTCTCCATAAAACTACCAAGAGCATTATCCAGAAACTGAAATGAAACGTTATGCTACATTCTACATATGTATAATCCGAGCCTTGTTCTTCAGGTTATTGCTTTTTTGTTTGTCTGCAGATCAATGTGAGCACAAAACGGTTTCGTAATAGTAAACAACTTTTGTCAGACTTTTCTACAGAAAAGGGAGCCTTGCATGGAAACAAAATTTTAACATTCAACATTAATTGATGTAGGAGATATTATGAGGCATACCAATTATTCCCATTTAAAGTATACACTATGCCTGCGGCTTCTTCTCCAAAACATCGATTCATTTGTATCTATTTTATTTTCCATTTCTTTATTCAGCACCCATGTTTCCATCAACTTTTCACTATTGTTTCAAAGGCGAAAAGTATTTTGGTGGAAGGATGAAAGCTTGAGAATAATAAGCAAATAGAAGAAGGAAGAATAGACAACGAGATTGTAATGATGGAGTAGGGGGGGGGGGGGGGGGGGGGGATAGCGATGGAAAAATAACCCAAAACAAAGAAGATGTGCAGATATGAGGAATGGAATGTGGTAGATGGCGATATTCTGTAGAAAACTACAAATAAGTAAGTAACGTGAACACTACAATAGAATTGTGGCGCCAAATTTTCCGATGGAGATTTTTGGCTTCCCACTTTTTAGATATTAATCCTAATAATGCTTAATACCATTATAATTACTTGCGGAATATAATGTAAGTACAATCAAATAACGTTCTTTTACTAACTCACATATCAGAATCAAGATTATTATAATTTCTTCTTCTGAAGAAGCTCGCCTTGCTATTGAAACTTGTTTGATCAATTTAAACAATTTTCCCCTTTTTCTGTGAAAGAACATGCTAAATTCCCTTTCTTTTAGTATCAACCACTAATAGTATACGTTTTACTGCTAATTTAGTGATATAAAAAAGCTTCATATTAATGCTCATCCCATGATCCCACATCGTCGCATTGCTTACAACATCCTTAGAAGCCTTTCAAAGAAAGTTTTTTAAATTCGTCGCTTTCAAAAATGACGGAATCTATCCCGCTATTGGTTATCCACACGATCTACTACTCTCAAGATTTAATACTGAGTCATTAGCTAACCGTAGAATTCTAGCAAGTCTAGTTTTTCTACATAATCTTCTTCATTTTAATATTGATTGCCCATATCTTTTAGAAAATATTAAGCTTTTAGTTCCTAGTTACTTTAGTCGTACGAAAACCACTTTTTATGTTCATGCACCTAAAACTAACGTATTAATCAAGTCACCGATACACATTATAGTGCACAATCATAATCATTTTTGTTCCGACAGCGACATATTTTCGCAAAGTAAGCAGAAGTTTATTTCTACCACAAAGTTATAATAAATACCTACTTATCTATAATTACTTTTACTTTACAAAGAATTACACACTCATTTTTGTACTACTTCTACAACTCTTTTTTCGCTTAATTGATGTTAATTTAGATTAAATATTTTTATTTTTGTTTCACATAGTGCTTATGCAATTACGATAGCAATCTATAATATACCTATATACCACTAAGATAATCATTTTTTTAGATATTGTTCTGTAAATGGATTTATCTGTTGAACAATAAATCATTATTATTATTATTATTATTATTATAACACCAAAGGCATCGCATCGGCCATAGCTGCCTCAACAGTTGTGTTGTGTCCATCGGCTACAAGTGTTCCAATTCTTCCACAATGATATGAATTTTGTTGCGCCACATAGGTACGGTTTTTTGATAGGTACGCATATTTTATGAATCTTGTAAGAGTAATACACCATGGTTAAATTGCCGACTGCAAAAATAACTGACCATTTTACACATTATCGAAAATTGTCATGCGATTTAATAAGGATCGTCATCGTCTTCAAAAAGTTGCTGTAGCTGAGTCACTTTCACTTGCATCATGGCAACAAAGCGAACTTTGAGTTCACACTCATCATACCAAATCTTTCTATCAATGAAAGTACTTGATTGTTGGTCCACTTCTCCCTACTTTTTTATTTCGGTGACGCTGACTTTTGCACAAGCTTTTCGGTTCCATATTAATAAGCACTTGACCTAAATAAAACGTAATAATAGATCCTTTGGTGTTGATGCTTTGGTAATAGTGCCATCTTGTCATTTCCCGTTATTAAATTTAGCACCAAATAGATCGCCGTTGCTTGTAGAAATCTGCAGATGTTGTTGCGAATGGGAAGAATTATTATGCTCTTTTGATTGTGCGCTGCAGTTTACTTGGTTTAGTACAAACGTAAGGGTTAGAGGTGGGAAAACCTGTGAGACATGACCGCAAGTCATAGAAAAAGGCCAACATATTCATCATCCTACAAATGTAGATTGTGCTTGTGTGTTCTCTGATGGTTGGTTTCAGCAATATTATCGGGGTTTACTTACCGCCGATTTGCAAATGATTTTTCTGTATTTTCGACTTTCCCTGTATGACAGATACTATTAAAGATGAATCTTCTTGGCGTAGAATCGGGTAAAAGAAGTGCAATCATTGGTTAATCATAAAGAGGTAGATTGAGATCCAAAAGTAAACGTTAGTAAAAGTTATGGCAAATCGCCGTTTCCCCGTGAGGAAGTTACAAAACGAACAGATTATGAAAAGCGCTGTCAATCCACAAGAAGACCAAATTCAAGAAAAATAAATCGAATGGAAAAGAACTGATAAATTTACATATTTTTTAACGATTTGTCGACGGAGAAACATGATATCGGAGATTAAAGAATGTCTACTATATTGATGTATACGGTATACCTATAGGTACCTACCTGTTGACATTATCAAAAATGGAGTCAAAATTTAAGGGATAAGATAGATTTTCCTTTAAATCAACATTAATACACCTTTTATTTAGAGAAAGACCTTGCGCCCCTTCAGGTGCACGTTATGTAAAATACTTTTTCTTTTATTTGAAGTTTTAGCTAGTTGGTCAAGAAACCTGTAGGTACATACTCAGAAAGATTAATAAATCAGAGAACTATATAAATTAAATTATGATAAAGATAGGTACATCTGCTTTTGGTAGAGATCAGTGGCTATTAGGTATAACATTTTAAAGAAATCTACGGCTTTGAAACGTTCAGGAACCGAGTCTGCAAGATTTTCGTCTGAAATAAGCAGTAGAGGTGGACTGATTTGACGCCAGTAACTAATAAAAAATAGCTACTTTACACTCCAGTTAGGTGTGTGTGGTCAAGCTTCTAACACCTACATCAAAAAAGGTTAAAAATGCCTAAACAGTCAACATTGCTTAAAATGTTCAAATAAATTTCCCAATGTCAGAGCGGAGGTTTCGAGGCTTCCACGATCAGACTCAGTAGAATAAAGACGACTTCCGGAGTACGACCGTGTCAATGTTGAAAGAGTTAACGTTTCGCCCACTTTCGTAAGGGGCTTCATCAGGATAAGAAACAAAACACAACTAAAAATAAAATATAAAATACCAAATGAACCAATGGGAACAACACGCACTATGTACTACACTAAACTACACACACGGGAACACTGAGTGTATTTTTCCAACATTGACATTAACACGGTCTTACTCCAGAAGTCGTCTTTATCTTACTAATTTTTATAACACACGTAATGGTAACTTCCGTGTTAATGTCTGAAAGAACTGTACCCTGTACCAAAATCAATATGATGCGCTTATTTGTAGGTATATATTAAACTAGAAGAAGGATACATTCAAAATTAAATGCTTTTCTAAAATTTATGTACTCAAAGAGTGAATTTTGATTGAACAGTGAATTGCCACTATCATCAATATTCTTTTAAATAAAAAATTTTGAATTAAATGTATCTTTTTGTCCAAAAATTTGTCACTAATTATATCACAGGAATTAGCGATTTTTCTTGATTACAACCTAAAAATTTTACCTAAAGATTAGTGGTATGTAAGCACTTAATTCTTAACATTCATTAATGTTCTCGAAAGCAAAGGACAAACCGGCACTATTAAAATTTGATACGCTTTCAATGCAAAATGACTCGTCAACAATAAGCGTGTGACCCACTCATGTTGTTAACAAATAACAAAATAAATGGGTGCAAGGATAATAATATAGTAATTTCATGCCTAGAAACGATCAGGATACGATTAGGACGCGTCAGTGAGGATCTATCAGCATCTCTGGATCTAGTTACCAAAAGCCACGTGACACAAGGGTGTTGCTCTGACAATTTGACCCTTGTAACGATTAGATCTGCGTTCGGATGATTGCCGCTTAGTGTTTTGTATATGGGAGGGTAAATAGGTTTGGATTACTTCATTCGTCAATAAAGCATTTTTTTTTCGGTATTAAAATCGTACATAACAGGAATAGAGCAATTATATGAAATTGTGCACAACAGGCAATTTGTGGCCGGACCCTTTACTATTAAACACTAATTCAGATACACGGTTTTGATTTTATTCCCTATTTTAAACACGAAAATGAATTATTTCCACACGTTTAAATTATTTTAGACCTTACTCGCAAAATAATTTTGTATGTAAAGTTGCATGTGTTCATCACGAGGATGACTTTATAATTCTTCGCACAGTTCCCTCATTTTTCATTCTGTTTAGAGACGCATGTTCAATTTAACTTTTCGTCGACGATTTTTATCCTCTACGAGTCTCCGGACTTTCGAGATGATGAAATATTCAAAGAACAACGCGAAGCTCAGGTGCATTTTCCCGGCTCTTATACTAGGGCGAAATTAAACCTAACGATATCAATATCTATAAGAGCAATTCCATCACGATCCATTATACTGCGAAAATTATTTATTTAAAAAGTACTAAACTTCATTCATTTTGTCTCTATTAAAATAACGGATGAGCACTAAGCAGTTTCTTATTACTTTATTTTTGCCTTTAAAGCGAATAACCCTCAGATAGAAAAATGTTTTATTTACCTGCACTCTAGCTTCCGTTAAGTCGATCTTCATCGCTATTTCTTCACGAGTATAAATATCGGGATAGTGAGTCTCTTGAAAAGCTCTTTCTAATTCTTTTAACTGAGCGGATGTAAATGTTGTTCGAATTCTTCTTTGTTTTCGTTTCTCTGTTAAGACCCCATCGTGTCCCGGATATACTTTATAAGGTAAACCACCTGTAATAAGAAAATGCAATAAGTAAAAGCTGTTTACAATTGTGAACGTCATTAAAAGATAATTTCAAATGTTTCCGCCGCCATTTCCTACAAGTTGCAAGAGCTTTACGAAGAAGAAACGCCTATATTGATCGTAGAATTCTCCCTGCTACACGCAATGAAAAATGTCCGCCTTGCCTGCCACATCTATCTAAAGAGAAAACCCTCTCTTTTCTTTCTGCACGTCTGATTTTATTACATCAAATATTTCAAAAGGATCAACTGTTTATAGGCAACTATTTCATTGAACATTTAAAACGTTGACATTTTCTCTCGCAAATAAAGTTATCGAAAAAAATCATTTACTTTTTTTACTATAACGTTAAGATTAAGGAAGAATATCAATTCGTTAATTTAATAATAATTTAAGAAAGTAGGTGCAAATCTTGCAATTATACGGGTATAATAAGTAAAGCGGCATTAACGTAAAATTAATAGAGCTTAAATTTGCAAGCAGATATAAACTTAATTTGCCGCATCTTTAGGGTAGGTGACGTTTGGTTACGAGTCTCACCACAAGAGGCGCTACATGAATACTACAAAATGTGGTTACATTTCAGTCATAACAACAGCTACAATATGTTTATGGTATAACGAGAAAACCTTTATTATTATTATGATTATTTCAGCGGCTTACGTTTACATGTTTTGAGAAAGTTTTACGACGTTGTAAGGAAATAATGTTTTGTATTCTATAATATTTATGTAGGGTATCTCGTATTATTAAAAGATGGTAGCTAATTTCGTATTCATTGCATTAATAATAATTAATTAATGATCATGTTTATATTAAAGAAAATACTACCGTTTTCACCATTAACGAACCGAAATCGATACACATTTGAAGCTTTTGAAGCATCAATGCGATAGTATTGCTAATGCTTAAAGCAATTATTCAAATAATTTCTTCTAAAAATTGATTAGGTAAGTGTCATATTTTATGACTATAGTAACAAACGGTCAAATATCTCAAAATGAGGGAGCGGATAATTGGAATTTAGGAATAAGTTAATTGAATGGAAGGTATAGATACGTTGAATCTACCTGTAAGGAGCTGGAAAATGATATTTCTCATATCTCAGGTAATTCTATTTGAAAATTTCTCTAACTTTATATTTTCAAGATGACTTGGACCAGCATGTTCCAACAAAACCTTACGTTTCAAACCAACACAGTTTTCTGTCATTACAGAAGTTGCAGAGAGTTGAATTTCCTGTAAAGTGTGTATTTCTATCGAACTTTTTCTCGATTTTCGAGAAATATGGAATAACCAGTGGCGGATTTAACGGTGGGCGTAGTAGCCTCGAGGCCCCTTTATGAGGGGTTCAATTGTCCTAAGTAATAAAAATTTTATAATCGCACTCCCATATAAAAGCTATGTTAAAATTGGACTTTGGCAAGCATTTCTGGACAACTCGCTGTGATCATAGTTTTGCTCCGATCATGGAGTTTTATATCTCAAAATGACCCTAAGAACATGCTACGGCTCATATGCCTAGTTTTAGCAAAAAGTATAATGTTTCAAGCTGTCTAGGATGTGTCAAAGTAAGACAGATACTGTTTTCTTGCGATATTTTGCGATTCTTTCAAAGTTACAAAAGAAATAGCATACCCCAATGCGATATCGATAGGCATAACTGCCGTGAGGTTTCATTGGGGTCATTTTCAGATATAAAAGTCAACAATCCGACCAATACAGTGGTCACAGCGAGTTTTCCAAAAAATGAAGTCCGAGTATTTTCCAATGGCGAGTGAACTTTTGGCGTACTAGCAGGAAAAATTGTCGTTCCATCACAACTCTTTACCTCAGGCTAAATTTCCTCGTAAATTGCTCCCATTATTCGAAAATTTCGGAATTCATCAAACAAATTCGTAGAGATTTCTTCAGTGGAATGGGCCAACGTAAACCAAGATCGGTGCGTGCAGGTGAAAGAAAGGTGGCTAAGAAGAACACCAAACTGGGCAGACGTAAGAGAGCTTTGGAGGCCTTCAACGCGATAGAAATCAGGGTCAATATTGGATCGAAAAAAGTTCTTGAACCCCCCCTTAACTACAAAATGTTTTTTTCTGCGAAAAAAATGTATAGGTACCTATGTGTAGTAGCAATTCCGCTGTTTGGCTCATATCGAGACGGATCTCGGAAGTCATAAAAATAACATTGTGCCGCGCATCAAATCAATCTCGTTCTAGTTCCCGCTGCAGAACACAATAAAATTGTTTTTCGCAACAATTCAAAGAATACACAAATGTTTTGCCCACTCCCGCCGACGCGACGTTGGAATAACTTATTAGACGCCACACAGAATGAGACACCAAAATTGGTTGGTAAGATTCTCAAGGATTTGGAAAAAGACGTAACGACGATGAGAAAGGAAAATGAAGCAGAGCGCTCAAACCGAGATTTGAAACTGAAAAGTTTAAGTACTACGCGATGGGCATCGCGCCACAAAGCTGTGGAGGCAGTTTTATTCAATTTTAAAACAATTTATTGTCCAATGTTCAGCTGAGCTCTGAAGAAGCAGAAAGAGCTACCTCAGCAGGGGATGACATTCTAGCGTCGAAGACAATATTATCTTTGATGGATTGAACCTATGGTGGAATTCTGTCCTTAAAATTATCAATACGTCTCAATAGATATTACAAAGTACAAAAACCGATAGTTTCGTCGCCCATAGAACACTCGAAACATCTTTGAAAAATTTAAAACAAATGAGACACGAGAAATCGGATTTAGGGCACTTAAACACGCGACACATAATCATGGGACATTTAAACACGGACAGTTAAACACGCCGACACTTAAACACGCGTGCATTTTAACACATAGACATTTAAACACTGAGACATATAATCACATGGGCATATAAACACATTTTCCGGATGCATTAAAACATTCTGACCCTTGATCTAGGCACTTGGCGGAGCTTTCCGACGTCGTTTTTAGTGTTAAACTCCCGTTTTTGTAAAAAAATATATTAAACCTGCAAATAACCTAAGCGCTTTTGTGACAAACTACGCTTAGGTTAGCATTTTTTTTTAGTAAAAACGTCGTTTAGTGTTCGCCAAGTGGCTAGATCAGGGGTCAGAATGTTATGAACCAAACCGGATGCCTAACAGTAGCAGGTAACTACGTTACTTATCACGCTATTAATATTCCGAATGTACTTCAAGGGCAAGGTGTTTATTTGTCCATGTGATTATATGTCTCGGTGTTTAAATGTCTATGTGTTAAAATGTCCGCGTGTTTAAGTGTCGGCGTGTTTAACCGTCCGTGTTTAAATGTCCTATGATTATGTGTCGCGTGATTAAGTGTCCGGACCCGGAGGAGGAATCATACAATTCATTTGTTGAGAAAGCAAACTTATTTTGGATGGAACTAGGCTATGATAGAGGCAGGTTTTCCGGTACAGCGACAAAAACGCATCAAACGGATGCCCGGCGAGAAAGCAACCCACACCACTCTGGGAGCTGCCGATAAGCATAGAGTTTGAGGCTAGAATATGTAGCGAGCTATCACAACGGATTGAAGGATTTACTGAAATTAATGATATATTTGGATTTTTGGCACCAAACAGATTGAAACAATTAAAAGATATTGAACTCCATAATGTAGTGAAAAAGCTAAATGAAAGATACAAATTCGTAACTGATAATAATTTGAGAAGTGAAATCCAATGCTTCCAAGATGTGTTTTTCACAACTGAGACCATCACCAAGGACTGGTGCGTATCACATTACTTAGAATTCATATTGAAGAAAAATGTCGAAGAATGCTTCCCAGAATTTGTGGTCATTCTAAGAATATTTTTAACGCTTCCAGTCAGCACAGCCAGTATGGTACGAGTAATGAGTTCTTTAAAACACATCAAGCAGCTTCGAAGAAGTACATTAACCGAGGAGAGACCGAACAATTTTGTTGTAATTTCCAAATCAACGTGTTTTTCCCTGCGCACCCCCGTAGGACCCATTTGCGAAAATTTTCCCAGAGGAAAAAGTTTGGCGTCTCGTTAAAATAAAGCCGCTCACGAAGTATAAAAAGTATACTAATTGATTGCAAAAAAGGTGGCCGGCTCCCGGACTATTACTTATGTTCTAATCTTTTCATTCATTCGTTACAAGAAAAAGAAATATGGGCAAAGATTGTCAAAATATATGAGCCAATTTTAGAGAAGAATCATTGGAAAAAGCAATTAAGGGAGCACAGAGGGGACTGTTACTTCTGCGAAAATCTACTTTTTTTAGTTGTTCCAGTATTTAGTGGCATGTGTGCAAGTGAAGGTAGTGGAATATAAAAAAGAAAGGTTGGGAAAATTTAAAATTTACTGTGAGTACCTACTCATAGAAATTTCACAAAACAAAACTCGCTTGAAGTAGTCAAATAAAATTATGTTTGGTAGAGCTACTGATATGTCCGCAGCAAAATCTAAATAAGAAGCCATGGAGAAAATAAGTATGAAAATACAATGAGGACGATTAAGGAACTGAATAAATTAATCATTAACAGAGTGCTTATCTGATAGAAAATGGCGTTAATAAATTACTAGATCACATCAAATTTCGAATTTAGGAAATAATCCCTAGAATGAGTTGAATTCCTAAATATCAAATATGTATTCAAACTATTAAATATTACTCCTAATTATAGCAATTTCCCACACATTTCCTTCCTCTAAAAACGTGTCAGTGCTTTAAAATAAGAACTGTTGGGTTAAAGAAGTTTTTAATAATTAACAACACGAAACAACAAAAATGCATTAGAATAGAATAAAAAAGGAGGTAGGTACCTCATATAGGGTAATTTTAATGAATAGGTACCACCAATGTTTTTTTAGAAATTCTAGCGCGAGCTTGTTTTAAGAACATACACGAATGTAAAATCGACGGAAAACTACCTCAAATAAAAATAAAATTAGATCTTTCTTCCCCTTTATTTTCTTTATATTCTAAGGGAGTTTTACATTCTCCGCATGAAAGAAATGGAAGTGTATAGAATATGAGATAATTTGAAGACTGATGCTGTAGACTAGTTGCTATAAAATCATGATGTGAAGACAGTTGGAAATTTCGAGATTTGGATAGAAATTTGACATCAAATTGTCTGTTGAGGGATATTCTGACAAATGGACGTCTAAGGGGTTCGATCGCCCATTACTTTTTATTGTGCTGATATTTAGGCGGATAATTTAATAAAATGTAGATTTGTTTTGTAAATAAGTGTTAATTAGTAACGAGATATCAAAACAAACTCATTGTTATATATTTTAATAGGTGTTTGCATTAAATTGAGCAAATTTGATAAATCGATTTGTTACATTTGCAAATTGAGTTATTTACTTTCTCTAGTAATTAATTCAAACATTGTTCAGTTTGATTGTATTGTGGATGAGTAAAATGTTGCACATTATTATATATGAAACTTCATCTGTTAAGTAAAGTTTAATTATTTTATTTGACTGTAAATCTTTGATGGTTAAATTATACTCCATTACAAAACTTAGAGTATTAAAAAAACGGCGTTTTCGTTTTTACTAGATATAAAGATGATTTTTTCAAATTCAGTTCTATTCACATGCCCTTTAAAAACTCGATACATGAAAGACTAAACCTACGGGTTGTAAATGTTCTCACATTTTTCAGCCCATGCTCATCTCCAACTAAGAGAGTAGATAATTCTATGTTTGTACCACTGTGTTTTTTTAATTTCGTTTGTGCTTTAAAAGCTAATTAATTATTAGAAAATGAAGGTGGAGAGAGGAGCTGCAGACACGTTATACCTACAGGTATATGGTATCCCTCCACTGAGCGTTAGGAGGAAGAAGCTACATATGTATTCGATTGTGCCTCGTTGTCCATAAACTGTTTATGTTTCTAATAATATCTCTGATACGAGAGCACTGTATCACTTCAACCAGCTTTTTTAAAGATCTGTTCCTCGTTAGTGTCCAATTGCTCCTCTCTACTTTAAAATTATGACAGTTATTGCACCATTTGCCATATGATCCACTCCACCTTTTTTCCAGTCCTTCCTAAAAAGGAGGAGAATGAAGTGCAGTGAAAGAAGTGAAATCTAAGAATATGGTAAAAGCTGTGCAAATGTCTGTACTTTAACTATACGCTGGCAGCAAAATAAGCTTATACTGACCAAATTTCAACAAATTAACCTGCAGATCTACCGCCCTCATATACAAAATAGTGCGGTACCAGACCTTTAGCAGTCTCACCTGGGGAAGCCAACAAACTGATGACTTGAGAGGGCATTAATAAGTTGTCCGTCGCAGTTGACAAAACTAAATACATGGTTTTTGGTCGCAAGGTATCCTGAAATACAACCTTTCATTTATACAACCGGTCAGTCTGCAGATTTTTCGAGTTTAAGTATCTCGGGCTGTACTTAGATAACAAGCATTCTCCAACACAGTCGAATAATCTAAAACTCTGCTTTAATTATTTTACAAATACTTCGGTTTTAAAAATGGAATCTACCTAAAAAGTCACTATAAATGATCTTTAATTGTGCACTACTTCCGAAGCTCGCCTATGGTTTGGCGCTTTGGTACCACCGACTTAGACATTCACGCGCTGTCAGGAAACTGGCCACGCTTCAGTCCTTATTGCTTAAGATCAACTGTGGAATATACAAAACGGTACCCGTAGACAGTCTGTGCGTAATTGGGAAACATCCTTCGTTTCATTTTACTTATTCTACAGGAAATCTACTACGTAAGACTTTCAACCGAAGACTTTCCTTTCTTTTCGGCCGCTGGTTGTCACATTAAGGCCTTGGTCTTAGGTGAGTGGCAGAGGTTGTGAGATACTTCCGAAAAAGGACGCAACACCTATTCCTTAATCAGGAACATCCAATCTTCGCTTTTCCAAAATCACGTACCGGAACATGCGGCACGCATCCTTACTTCACACGTTGGATTTACGTGTCCCCGTACGATGTCTCCGATACTCCGGCCCATTGTATTCTCGCTTGTAGAGAATATGATGGAATGGAGGAATCCAAATATACAACATACGGGGGTTTCATTTAAACAAATTCCACTTTGATATAAATCACCCTGTATAAACTTTGCGATTCAAGTGAAAATCGCACACAAGGATCCAATAGCCACTAAAAACCTTGCTTTATGGTGGTAACCATGGCAATATAAAGTCTTTCCGCGGAAATATTTTCCTCCTGGGTACGAGGAGAAATATTTCCGGAAAGAAAAATAAATTTCTATTGCATTTCATAGAATTCTCACCAAAACGAGACATTTCTTTGAACGTAATAACTTTTGATATAATTTTTTCTAAATCCGGCTTTTGTTTGTTCGGTTACTTTAGTTTCCTAGACAATCTTGGTAGTTGAGAAAAATTATTTTTTTATATTTTCTTAAATGATTTTTCATGCGATTTTCTTACCGAATATCCCTCTGTATCGATCGTATCCTGGAAATTTTGTTTTCGTGCACCGATGGCAATGAAATCGCACTCGTCTACGACTGGTGCGATTTATACATTGCCATCGATGCACTCAAAAACATTTCTTGATAGAATAGACGTCTTGGGATATTATAAATGAAAATATTTTAGCCTTGCTACCATATCCCAGCAACGGATTTTAAGAAATGTTCGTTAATAAACCCACAATCTTCCATCCACGCACTGTTGGCCGGATTGGCTCAACCTATGTACAACGTGTGTAGCCCCCCTCCCCCCACCTTCGCACTCACCAATCTTCAATTTTTAATAATTCGTTAGCCTTTAAACTACAAATAAGCAAAACAAACAAATACGTACAGTAACTTTTGGAGATTTCATTTCAAATCATTAAATTATAAAATCTTACAGATGGACAGATAGTCAGAAAGATTCGCTTCACATCAGATAATGTTGAAATGAAGCATTACTATGACTTGTAACGTAGGTGTAACATACACGAGCAACCAATCAGTGGCGCCACCCAGGGGGGGGGGGTTGTAACCCTCCCCGAAATTTACTAAAACTTTATAATAACATTAATAACAAACCAAGATAATTATGTAACGTTAATGTTGGTAGTGCTGAAGATTACTACCGCATCTCATTCTACATCCCATTTCTGGATGGTTTTTAAATAAATGTAAAGGAAAGGTTTTCAAAGCACGAGACTTTATTAACTGCATTCCAAGGGTTATTGCCGACAGATCCATCCAATCTTACAGATGCCATGATGCCAACTACAACAAACTTTGAAAATTTAGTTCATTTCTATAGAGGTGACGTAACAGGCACTCTTGATGAGTTGAAAGTCGAAGTCAAATTCAGGTGCAGGGCACTCGCTAGGTTGAAAGAGGACCAAATACCAAAAACTGCTTTAGCTGCCTTGAAATACTGCTCCGATTCATTACAGGGCCGGCGCCAAGGACTTCGGCGCCTGCCTGCCATTTCTACTCAAGCGCCCCCCCCCCCCTATGCACACACAAAATCATCGAAAAATTATCAGCAATTTCAGCAAATTTTCACTGATCCAAATCTCTTACCAAAATAATCACCTACAATTCACATTCTCTTTTAGTAAAATAAAAACTTATTTTATTCCACTTTTGGATTCCACGTGAAAACCGTTGTAGTTATGGAAACCAAATTTTCACCAGCGCATAGACGAAGAACAGCGATATGCTGCCATTTTGAAAATATTTTACATCAATTCGGCTTTCAGAGTAACACCTAAGTTCAAAGTTTCAAAAACCTATCTATAAAACTTTCCCAGAAATGTCTAACTAAAGCTTCCAAAAAACACCATGTATACAGAAAACTGGCGGCGCCCCCTTCGTAGCGGCGCCCGCCTGCGTCGCATCCTCTGCAGGCCCGCTTCCGCCGGCCCTGCCGATTCAATTAATTTACTCAATATCAAGGTATTGTTATCTATACTGGCAGTTCTACCTGTATCTACCGCGGAAAATGAACATAGTTCTTCCGCATTACGCAGTCTAAAAAATGACATAAGAAATTCTTCATCTGAAAGCAGGCTAAATGGATTAAGACTGTTGCATTTGTACAGAGATATGACTCCTACCCCTGAAGAAATATTAAATAAATTAGCCGAAAAGCCAAGAAAACTCGAAATTGAGGTATAATGTCCACCTGAATAATAAGTTCTGCTATTGCTAATTTATTGGTTAAGTAGGTACTTTTTATTTGACAAATAAAACACGTTATTGTCGAAGAAAGTTACATAGATTTTGTATATTACCAAGGAGTATATAATAAGATATTACATAGAAATTGACTAAAGTTAAAACTCTCCCTGAAAAAAAATCTTGGGTGCACCTCTGCCACAGATTTACTCTGTGCCTCTGCAACAAATATACCCATAGGAAAGTATTTGTATAGCATTTAAGCATATAAGCCAATGTTTGCATAACTAATTATTTCTGCAGCTTTAATAAATAGTGTTGCGAGAAAAAAAATCTGTAAATAGTCAAATTAGTGAAGCAGTGTGTATTAAATGGCAATGTAATTATAGCAATATGTAATTAATAAAACACAGTAACAGTTAAGTTTATACGTTAAATTGCATCCATTTGTTATTTATTTGGTGTTGGAATAGACGAATAGCACAACATTACAATCCGTTTTTAGATTTCATCCAAGTGTTGCACATAACTTTCATTTGATAGGAGCTGAATTAATAATACAAACATTTTCTGCAAACTTTAAAATTTATGTTTCTCGTATTGATTCCTTATATCATTTAATTTAAGCAATGCCTTAATAGTGTATTAAAAAATGTAAAGTTACGACTAATCTTGAAGCACGAATTCAAGTTTGCAAAAGAGTTATTTTAAAGAATGAGGTGTGCTTGAAGGTCTTATTAAACGTGTTTTTTATATATGTAGATACTATTTTTTGTAATTTACTCTTTGTAAAGCAAAAATTTGAACTTTAGTCGATTTGGGGATTTTTAGGTGGTTGGTAATTTCTTAATTTTAAAATTGAAAATTTGATCTAAGCGCCTTTTGTTTTATCCAAATTCTGTCAAAAAACAGGAATATGGAGGATAATCAAGATAATTTTGTATGAAATACGTGAACTTGCCAAAAATACGGTCGCAAGTGTGGTTGCTGATAAATATTCTGCAGAATGTTCTTGACACATTTTGGAATTTAAACTGCGTCATGCATGCCAAGATAATTTCGCATCAAAAGCATTTCAAACCTAAAAATTTTCGTCAAATGTTCCGTGTATTAATGGCCATAAGGACATTGCATTCGTTAATATGTCTATTAAAGAATCAAAATGGAGGAGTTATAAGCGTCTAAAAAACCTTATTAATTAATTCCATTATTATTTTACTTCTACGTTGCACAGCTATCAATTATTCTTTCGTTACAAGTGTCAAAAGACATAATAGTATAGATAGGCCATGTGAGCCACTGATGGCACACAGTAAATAATTTTTGGCACGTGAAATGACATCAAGTTTTGCTCCTTTTATATTACTATCTCTTGACTTAAGTACCAATATTAACTAAATCTGTCTGTTTAGTTTAGGTTGTTGGTTTAGTCAAGAAAGCACGTTAACATTGTTGTCGATAACTACTAAACGTACAGATATTTGTGGAGATGTTACAGATTCAAGAGGCAAATACAACAGTTTTCATTAAGAAACAGTTGTGCTTTGAGGCTAAACTGAAACCTCAAGGAAAAGTCTGTGAGGAAGAAAGACTGGACCAGGACTGTATCAGGAATTATGAGCAAAATTGTTAATAATTAGGGCAACATGGAATTCAATTCCAGGCACATATAGTCAAGAATATGACATTTGCTATTATGGCAATATTTTCCATTATTTTCAGAACACATTAAAGGACTCGCTTACAAACCGTTTGTCAGATGACTCCAGTTCGAAAAGTAACGGAGTATGAACCTTACATTTGTCGCCTAATTTGAAATAGAGAAGTTGCAAAAATTATTCTTCATTTAAATAAACATAAAATTGTTAATGTTATGATTTTAAATAAACAGTATATTGTAGAACTGTTATAGTTTTAATGTGTTTTATCACTAATCACTAATATAAGGTTTATTGGCACGTGACAATGACATTAAACATTAGACTGAAGAAATTTATAAAGGTTCGCCATGCCTTCTGTAGACAAATCAAAATTGATAATGTTGTATTACATGTTATTATCAGTCTCACCTTCTACATCGATAGTTAACACATTTAATTCCAAAATGATTTCTTTACAATATTAATTATGTTAGCTACCCATCATTGAGAGTCTTCTCTAATTCTCTATATTGATAAGTAAGAATGCAAGATGCACGCATTGAAAATATAACCACAAACCACAATTATTAAATTAATAGAAGTTAAGGCACGACTACGCACATTCTATTAGGTGTTCCAGATTCCGATGCTTCTTACAATTCATTTTCAGGTTAACAGAATTGTCACTATCTTTGGAATAAATTTAACTATGATTTCATTAAAATATTGAATAGTGAAGTGGTGTAATGTTAATATTGTGTTGTACACGATCGTTACCCTGCGTGAATTTTCGTGAAAAGTTTTAACGGCTTGCGTACCCCAACAATACCTATGCTGTGGAGATTTATAAAAATTTCAAGGGGGAAGAAGCGACGCGTCTATGTTTATTGAACTGAAATGGAACACAAATAAGTACCAAAAATTACAGCACTTACTTAACCGAACACTTTTTAAACGTTAATTATAACAATCGCCTTATTTATACTGCATATACCTACTAATAAAAATAAAAGTTCTAATAAGCCTAAAAGTTGAACCTTTTGGACATAACATTTTTGTATCGATTCTTAGCACTATCAAAACACATTTCAAAAAACACGGCGCAGTCTATGGTGATCGCATACGATTACATGGAGCAAGAAGTTCGTATTATACAAAATATTGATCATTCCTGACACATGCGGTCGAAACAAAAGCGAAGGCAAGGTATAATAATACAACACTCACAAAATTGGTTAAGAACGAAGACCCCGACGCCAGACCACCGAAAGCTAGACTCCCAATGAAATGGAGAAAGTATTTCACATCGTCATGGCAAAATGCATATGCTAGAGGACGAAGTATTTTCAAAATCTTTTCAAAATTCTGGCACTATCAATTTTGCATGGTAGTCTTTGACGTTCACTTTGACGACGAGGTTCACATACTTACCTACTACACCTACCTACAGTATATCTGAAAAATGCCTACCCCAAATGGGCTATTAAGCCTAACCATAGATCCTTATTAAAGGAGTGTAAAGTTCAAAATGGGGTAAATGGATCATTCAATGAGTTATACAGGGGGAAGGTTTTGTGTGTTTACAACTCATTGAATGATCCAGTGTATCGAGTTATGAATAATAGAAACCTTCTCTGAATTATGGATTTAGCAAATGCTCTGTGACAAGAGCCAGTTACGTCCACATTATACAGATGATCTGATATTTTTAAACTGTTGTAGTAGAGTCTAGTCCGAATGAGATGTGGTAGTATAACTTTTTGTTGGCACCGTTTAGAGAGTATTGGCTGTAGCAATTATTATTAATGATGCGGAAATTTAAAGATTGTGAAAGCACGATTAGGATTTTCCAGACTAATATTGATGTTCACTTTTGGATGGTTCATGTTTTGCTAGAAATTAGTAATGTGGGCTGAGAGAGAGAGTTTGGCCAGATTATTTGCATTTTGTTTTGTTTCCACATTTTTCATTGTTTGCATTGAAAGGGCCGTTAATCCAAGGAAGTTAACAAATCTTGATGGAACACGAACTCCACATTTAATTTTTCTACTATTTCGATTAATGGTATTACTCAATTGCTAATTAAATATCATTTAGTATTGTATTTGTTGAAGCTGGTTATGAGTTACAAACTTCTTCACATACTACCACCCTTGCGATTTGAGGTTGTGTACCTCCATGGAGCTTTTCTAGCATTTATTCCTCCAGAGTTAATGTATATAAACTATACAAAGAATGATCCACATTCACTTTGACGTCATATGGTGTCTACTTAATGCTTTTCTCAAATACACACGCTGCAGCATGTTACACGCACGCACGCACGCACGAAATAAACCTTTTTCACTTTTTATGAGAATTTTCCGCATTTGGATTGTTTAAAACATTTTTCTGCTTTTATATTTAGCCATCTACTATCTGGATGAACTCATTTCCAATTTCTTATAATTTAACGCGTTTTCAGAATTGAAGTTTACATTGGAAAAAATGTTGACGTAAGCTAATTTAGTTTTAAAATCCTAAGAAATTGTTTCACGTCTAAATAGTCCTCTACTCTGGATAAAATTTAAAAAACAAAGTGAGTCTTGTAGTACACTCCCATTCTTACAATGAGTTGTTTAGTTTATCGCAGTGCGTGGTTTTTTTGAAAAAAACAAAAAATTAATATAAAGGCATCCAAAATCCTAAACTTGCGGCTAATGGACATCACCAAACTCATTCAGGTATATGAGTAGAAAAAATAAAAGTCCATGCCCGACGACATCCGTCGCATTGGATCTGCGAGTGTAAATTTTGTCACTTTGGTCACTTTCCGCTTTTGAACTCAAGCAAAAAAATACAGAATCCAATTTGTTCCCAAAAATTTAAATAATCTAAATTTATGGGAACTAGGTATATTTTTATGAAACGATAGTGAATTTGGATTTTGACAAAGCGTTTGTAAACGTGCAGAGAAATAAAAAGTTAAAGTTGATTTTATATTCTTTGAGTAAATCTAAACTTAGAAATCGAGTATTGAATATGCAAAGGCAGTAAAAGATTTATATTCTAAGATATTTCAATCAAACGACAAAGGAATTTTACTCCTCGCCATAAAAGAAGTTCCCTCAAGCATAAAGTTACTCTACATGTTGCGACAGTAAAAAAGACTATAAAAATTCGATGTGCATTTACATCACTTTTCTTTCTTGGTTTAGTTCGCAACATTTCACTCCGAAAACTTCATATATAGTAAATTTTTGTTTTACAATGTACACATGCTTAACCAAATGTGACACTTTTTCTCCAAAAAGTTATCTTTAACCAATGACTTATTCTGTGGAAAATTCGGTTCTATTTTTTTTTTTCAAGTTCAGCAAGCAATACGAGAGAAAACGTCACGTATTTAGACAGCTTTCGTCCTCAATTACGAGTTCAATCCTTCAAGACTGCGCGTGTCTAGGGAATCTAGATACAATACATAATAACATCGTTCGGGTACCTGCCATTAAAATGGCCCAAACTCAGACGAGGCAGACAACTTTAAAATTCCTCACATAAACGAATATGAAGAGGAAGAAGGAAAATCAAAACGAATAAACGCCTTGCTTTTCTCTAGTCGGAAAATCGCGTTCGCCGAACCCTGCAAACTAGATTATTCACAATAAACTTTCGCTGCTATTAAATTATTTAATTTCGGTTCTGGTGGGGGTTGAAGTGTAGTGGATAAGGTCGAGGTGTAACCTTGTTAGCGAGAGCACAACTGAGTTATGGTCTTATAATGCCCGGAATGAGAAAAAGAAGCGCTGCTGAGCTTTGGCATTCGCCAGTCGCTTTCCAGCGGGCGGTCGAGATGCTTTTGAGGTACCCGTCACTAAAGGCATTCATCTTAATCATATCTGTCAATTATAACGGTAATTATAGTAATCCTTCGATGCGTTTTTACTCTCAACTCATCCCACCCCCTTCCTTTCGTGAGTATTCCGCACCTGTGAATGTAAATGTTGAGGAATGTGCAAGAAGTTTGACTTTTGGACACGTGTCATGACATCAACCGCGCGCGGCTAATAGAAGTGATCTTGAGCTAAAGTACAGTTTTACATATGTAATGAATAGTGGAACGAAAGCGTTTAGTATTGGTGCAATTTAAAAACACATTGGCTAATATTTTAAAAAGCCTTATTTTGTTAGTACCTTACTTACTTTGTAAATTCATAGTGGATGGAAACATGGCAGCGCGGTGATGGACATCTTGAACATGAGGCCTTCCACCCATAACAGCACATTGAGATCCGGTGGTACCAGGATGATGTACCATGGCCCCAGCTCCCGCCGTAGCAGGATTGTAACTCCGGGCCATTGATGCCGCAGCAGCAGTATACCTGTAGGCCGCTTGTGACATTTGACTACAAGAGGTAAGATCTCCATATGAACAAGGCATGTTTCCCAGTCCCGTTGGATCCATGGCGGACGCCTGTAAGCAGCTTGAATCAAAGCCGGCGGCGGCGGCCTGATTCAAGTACGAATAGTCCATAATGTAAATTTTATCGTAGTTCTTCACTGCACTAACAATCCGCCGTCGATTTAATTTTCATAAAAATATTTATATTAGTTACAAAATAGTATTATCGAAGTTCACAACAACTTGTGGATATTCGTAAAGTTATAAATGATCTTTTTGAGAAGAAGAAGCGAAGCTAATAATCCGGCTAAGACATGGATTCGCTAGTCGAATTTGACGGCCGGCTTAAAGAGTAATTGAATCAGAGGCTGATATCAAATTATGGCGATTACGGATAATATTGGCGCGGGTTTTTTAAGAGCAGCGGCAGATTCGCGCGTGAAGACCCGACTGTCTGCTTGCGCCGAAATCAAATGATAAGCTTAATTCAATAACGTGCCAGAAACCTCCACTGTTCGGGGTGGAAACGAAAAAGTCAGGGATGAGGGGGTGACGGCGCTTGAGTTTGTGCGGGCGAAGGAGGGTGAGATTTAGCAAGGGATGCTGTAAGCACAGGCGGGGCAACCCTCCATGGTTCCAACGTTCTCCAATCGAAAATTCGCGCGCTTGGGGTTGATCACAGTCATTGGACGTAAAGATGACGTCACTCATCCCCGGCCACGCGACTTCTCTGGTGACACACACATGAAGTTGAGGAATATTAAAATGCACGTATTTTAAATTAAATTTGTATTCAGAAAAGCTGATCTGTTTCCCTCGATTGTGTGTGTTTACATCGTCAGTTGCGAGATGAACTGGAAGGTATTCGTAGATATTCCGACACCTGTAGCCGGGCTCTTTGTTTTCTAAGTGCATACAATCAAGATACACAAAATAGACACGAGTTTATGTCATATACACATACTAATATATTCGAACCTTTTCATATTAGTGCCTTCCAATTAAAAAGTGAATTTTTTAAACGCTTCTTCATAAATATTTAGGTACCTACCTACTCCATTAACTACACATCCTTCTTATGATAGCCGATTGAAGGTAAACTGAATAACGAAGCGCCAAAGGATCTAATCGCAACGTTTGTATGTGTTGTTCATCTTTACGAATTCATAAATAGTGATTTGATACCTTAAAGGCGTTACATCGTACATTACTTATAACATATTCCTAAAAATTGGGCGTCATGAGACGAATTACTTTAGTTTTAGTTCATTTTTTGTGCAATCGCATCGTCTTTACGTTATGTTACGTTTCCCATCTTCTATGTTTTTGTTTAATATAATTGAAATACGCCTCGTAATGTATCTTAAAATTTATAAGCCACCTTTTTCCTAACGTATACATAACTTTATATCAAGCATTAAATGTTCTTGCACCGCGCCGTCAACGGAATCATTTATGTCACCAAAATTTTTCTTCTGGAAAAATAAAACATATGTTCGAGAAGTGCGAGTGTTCTTATATAGTTTTTCCGTGCGATTTCCATTTCTAAACATAGAACTCGTCATTGAATTAATAATCGTTTGGCCCCTCTCAACATGAGCCATGTGAATGGAAATAGTTTTCAAAATCCAAATAGGGATAAGGACCCATTAAAATGACAACTGGCTAAGATAGATAGATCTTCCTTGCGTTATCCGACATTCTCCATTAAGGTTAGCCTTTTTTTCTCAAAAAGCTGTTCACATTGTACCTACCTATTTAGCTTTAAAGTTTAAATAAAGGAAACACAAATAATGAATGAGGTGTAATTTTTACACATCAAAAACTGACTTTTTCTCCAAGCAGTACTGCCAAAGACTATTGCCATAGATAAAACATTTCCTACCTCCTTTGGGATATTCTTGCTTTTACTCGAGAGTATAAAAGTCTGCGTGTCGGCGATCTCTTATAGATCGGTGTAAATTTGGAAGAATCGAATTTTCTCTGTTTCCTAGAAGGGGTTGAGCAGGAGCTGGTAACACTGGATCGGGATGTAGTTGAGCGGGCGGTTGATCGACTGAAGCTTGAGGTTGGGTAACAGGTTGTTGATTGTTATTTTCGTAAAAATGAACTCGTCGGGTTGTCTGCTTTGGTTCGCTTGGTCTTGAAGTTCAATCGGCTGAAAACTCATTTGAGTTATAGGTTTTTCCATCGAATTGTATTTCATAGTGAATATCGCCTAGTTTTGCAGAGGTAACTCTTGTGAACCATTTGTACATACGTGAATTATTTGAAAGAAAATAAACTGTTTGCCCAGCATGAAATTTCCGAAAATTTGGTATGAATTCCAAATGATATTTTTGCGTAATCCGTTGTCGTACATCTTCAGGACGTACGAGGTCCAATCGTGTTCGTATGTTGCGTTCAAGAAATAGTTGCGCAGGAAAGCGCAGGTGATTGTCCAGATCGAATGCGGAGCATTTCTGTATTGCCTCAGAAATCCATTAATATCACGATGTAAAGAACTTCCCGTAGTCTGACTTTTAAATCTTTCACGGCGCCGACATACCTTTCACCTTGACGGCCGGTAGCTGGGTGATAGCAAGTTAATGGTATTTAACACCATGCAACTTCATAAACGTATTGAACTCTTCAGAAACAAATTGTTTGCCATTATCTGATACCACAGTGACCGGGGATCCATACGCTGCAAAAAGCTCATCTAGCATTGAAATCGGTGTGTTGATGGTCTAGCTAGACTTCCACCCATTTACCTACAACAACAAAAAGCATAGTATCTGCAATGGGACTTGCATAATGGATATGTATACCTTCCCATGGTTCTTTGGGGTACTCCGAATGATGAGTCTGGAATTTGGCCGGAACATGAGCATGTTTAGCGCAATCAGTGCATGCTTTGCCAATGCGCTCACTCAATGTCTACACTCTACATCAATACCTGGGCAATAAACAAATGATCGTTAGGTAATACCTTTCATTTTCGTACGCAGCATGTAAACCTTTGAGAATAGCAGGTCGTAGTGATATCGGAATTTGAACTATCTTTCCAAGATCTTTTCTGGTTTCAATAGCTATTCGTTCAGCTGGCACTGGGCGTTGATCTACTTGTCGAAGAATAAAATTATCCAATTCATCCGCTATTTCTTCCTCTTCTTGTGAAGTGACTTTGCGTATAGATTCCGGCTTGTTCAGCGGTACCCTGGAACAGTAATCTGCATTTGTATCAGCTTTAATTGATTTGAATTCTACTGTGAAATTGAAGTGAGTCAGGTAATCGGCGTAGTTCGCCCTTCTACTTATGCATATGACTGGAAAAGACCTGTCTGGATGAAGAATTTGCGTTAACGCTTTATGATCTGTTATAAATATGAAGCTTCTTGCATAAATGTAATTGAAAAATTTTTCACAAATCCAAGCAATGGCCAAAGCTTCCTTATCAATTTGCGGATATTTCTTCTCATTGGAGGTCATTGTTCGGCTGGCGTATGCAATGGGACATTCTGTTCCATCGTGGAGCCAAGTCTTATATAAAAGGATTGTATAAGTTGCTTTTCCTAAAAACAATTCCAAATCGTCGGCCATCAGAAGAAATTGTTGTATTTAGTTTTAAAGTTTAAATAAAGGAAACACAAATGATGAATTTAGTTTTTAAAGAGGCGTTGTTTTTACACATCAAAAGCTGACTATTTCTCCCAGTACTATTGCCATAGTTACCGCACTACATGGAGGGCATGTGACACAGAAATATGTTTTCCTTCACATTATTCAACATCTGGGGTTGAGTGAGATGCAACTGGAGTTGAAATGATCAAATTTCCGAGTAGGTCCATTCTTACACAAATAGCACTTTATGAGAATAAATGTAAAATATCTATTATTTAAGAACCGTACTTACCTACGTATCACTACATAGAACTGAAAAGCAAAAGGAAAACAACAGAGGCACCAAAAGATTTCAGTTCATTTTGAACTTACGAACAACTAATATCTACTAGTTCCGTTTATATTTAGCCACACAAAGATGTCTTTATCGGCCTGCGGTACTCTTTAAATAATTTAACCTTGGCAAGTCATGCAAAATTTTTCATTTTTCCTAAATTTAAGATGCACGTCGGAGCACAAGCACCCACCGACATTCTGTAATAGATGTGGAGCAACCATTGAAGCACAAGCAATGAAATTGTACAGAGGAGTTCGGCACCCCCTACCATCACTTATTAATAATTATGATTCAACATATTTATGAACACAATGCATTATTTACTATAGTCTGACTAGGAATAATCAGGTAGATAAGATACAGATTTTTTCGATCGTGATTGATGGAACTGCTATATATCTACTAAAGAATAATAGTATCCATTAGTTTCGGCACAATATGTGTACATTTTTCCATAAATATGTTCTTTATGGGATTTTATGAAGCAGCGGAAACAAATTCAGAAACTTTACATGGAGTTATCCAAGATGTTTTATTATGATACGCGTTGGATATTAGCTAATTCATGGATCAGTGTTATGATGGTACATACAAGCAATACAACTGACAAGATAAATAAGCTTTTACAAGCTAGAATTTAAAGGGATGATGAACAACGACGTTCATTGAACAACTTCAACTTGGTTCTTCATGGTTGATTAGAGATTTTTTAAAAGTATTGAGCGAGCTGATATTGCTTGTCAGTAAAGGAGGATGCACACTTTTAATGAGGTTTCCAAAAATGACGGAATTTGATAAAATTTTAGTATATTGTAGATATCGACTTTCTGACCAAAAAGTCTCATGGGCCCAAAGCGATCCTATGACTGGTTTCCGAGATACAGTGGCGGGTATGGGGTATCTTGAAAAACAGGAATTAAATTATAAATACCATAAAAGGTTGATATTTTCTTTAAAAAATTGTACAAGTAATTTAATTTGATCTTGGGCGGCTGTCTAGGATGTCAGGTGCTGATATTTTTGTGTACAGGGTGTACAACTATGAAAGGAGGCCGGCCATAACTCGGAAATTATTTGAGATAGAACAGTGAAATAAAAAATCTTATAATAAATATGGCCAAGAGAAAATGCTGGAAATTATTTTCAATTTCATACCATTGCCACCAGAGGGCGTTTCACTGATTTCAATTTGAAATTCCCATTTTTTGGGCAATTTTCCTCAGTAAGGTACTTAAAAAAATATATTCATTGTGAACTAGTGATCAATATGTAAAACTTTGTTTAATGAATTTTGACGTGCTGTTACGATTTGTTTATACCTCAAATTGCCTCTTATATTACCACATTTTTGACTCTATCTTCGGTACTATAAAAGCTATTGACATAATTTTTTTTAAAATTACTCCCTTATGAATTTTCCTTCCAATAGCAGTGAAAAAAATATTTGGTACCATTTGAATTTTTTTGGAAAAGTCGACCGTTTTGTTCCTTTAACAAGTTACGCCCTCTATTGGTAGACGGAGATAAGAAATTGTTGTGGTTTTGAATTTTTTTGGTAATATCAAGCGTTGTCTTTACATCGAGACCAATCTTGACAAATGCAAGCAAACCGTTTCGAAGTTACACGATTTTTTCTAGTAACACGTAATTTAGATCTCCGTCCCTTTATTTTAACAGCAATCGTAAAAATTCATTAAACAAAGTTTTACATATTGATCACTAGTTCACAATGAATATATTTTTTTAAGTACCTTACTGAGGAAAATTGCCCAAAAAATGGGAATTTCAAATTGAAATCAGTGAAACGCCCTCTGGTGGCAATGGTATGAAATTGAAAATAATTTCCAGCATTTTCTCTTGGCCATATTTATTATAAGATTTTTTATTTCACTGTTCTATCTCAAATAGTTTCCGAGTTATGGCCGGCCTCCTTTCTTAGTTGTACACCCTGTACAATGTACACCCTGTACACAAAAAAAATCAGCACCTGACATCCTAGACAGCCGCCCAAGATCAAATTAAATTACGTGCATTACTTTTTTAAAGAAAATATCAACCTTTTATGATAAGTTTTATGGTATTTATAATTTAATTCCTGTTTTTCAAGATACCCCATACCCGCCACTGTATCTCGGAAACCAGTCATAGGATCGCTTTGGGCCCATGAAACCTCATTAAAAGTGTGCCTCCTCCTATAAATTATAAAGTGTAGTTAAAGTTCTAGGGTTTTTCAATTGAGGTAGGTCGATGTTGGCAGCCTGTGGTGGTCATGTTGTTTTGGTGGTGTCTGTCTCATCTCTGCTCTTTCTTATTCTGTCACAGATGCCAAATCACCATGGCAAGTTACACGATTGAGCAGCATGTCCAAATGATAAAATTTATTATCAAAATGACTGTTCGTTAGTGTAAACGTTGCGCCTAATTTTACGGCCGACGCGGTAGCCCTTTAAAGTCGACTGTCCAACGTGTGGTCGCCCAATTCGAGACGACCGGTTCGGTAAGCAATCGGGCGTCATTCGCCGTATTTTTTTGAAAACGAGGTTGGTGGGGCCATGACCGTCAACGGCGAGTTCTACAGAACGATGATAAGCGATTTCTTTTGGTCCAAATTGGACTTTATGTGATTCCAAGTTCCAACAGGACGGCGACGCTACGTTCCACACAGTGAACGCCACGATGGACATTCTGTATGAACGATTTGAGGATATGGTTATCTCTAGCAGAGGTGACGTAAATTGGCCACCAAGATCGTGCGATTTGACCAGGCTAGACATTTTCTTGTGGGGTTTCCTGAAGTCGCAGGTCTATGCCAACAAGCCGCAGTCGACTGATGCCCTTAAAGCCAACATAACCAATGGCATCGATCAAATTCAGCCGGATCTATACGGCAAAGTTATTGAAAATTGGACCACTTGGATCCATGCCACCGCGTGAAGCAGCGCGGACATTTGAACGATGTCATATATTCCATACATAATGACATATATGGCTTTCAAATAAAAAAAATTTCCTTAATACATCACACACGGCTTGTTTTATTTCATTTCAACATCTACCCGCTCTTTTTGAAAACCCCTTTAGAAAGGAAAGAGGCGAGATTGGAGCTAAAGAAGCGGTTTTTTGAAGCAAATGCTAAAATTTGAAAACATTTTTTTACTGCAATTAACCTAATGAAACATACTTTTAATCATGATGGTCTGATACCAGTTACCATAAATCCGCAGTTTTTCGATTCGTTAATATTTCTAATTTTATATTCAATATAGAACAACCATAATGTTGGCTGCCTCAGTGGTATCCTACCTTTCATCCGGACGGCATGGATTGAACCAAAGTTTCTAAAATGATAGAGTAGGTACCTACCTGGTAACAGGTGGACGGAAGCAATACGAGCGGGGAAACTTACATCATATTAAAGACCAAAAAAGGGAAATGGAAAAATGAGAAACCAAGGCAATTCAAGATCTAGAATTTGCTGGTGATATTGCAGTGTCATTCAGCAACCCCAATTTCAGCACTAAGGAGGAATTTGCCTTGCACGAAAACACAAAACGTTAAGTCAACATCGAACAAAGAAACCATTAACATTGATTAGCTGTGTTCTGGAGGTCTTGGATCAGAATTAAAAACATAAATACCGTATGGATGCGATGTTCGCCACGTGGAAGAGATGCTTGGAAATCCCCTGTTTTCAGCTCACAGTACAATAATTATATTCTTGATTCTTCGTTGAAAACGAATGAATCCAATTTAATTTTTACTCCTAAATATGTCGGCTTGCTTGGGGGAACGACCATCAAACGTACATCAAACAAACTTATCTACTATTGTTTGGTGGAGAGCGTGAACCATTTCAATTCAGTTTTAAGAGGATTTTCGTGGGTGAATATTTATTATAGGGTCGTCAATCATAATCTGACCCCTCATGAAGACCAAGCTGCGTCGGTCTATACGCGAATGTACAATGCATTATTAGCATTATCCTTTTTTTCAAAGTTTTTCTAGAAGTCCGTTCCTCCCAATCTCGTCAAAAGCAGTTTTAAAGTCAACAAATGCCGCTAGTGTACTTTACTTCCTATAAAAACCATCTTTAATTTCATGAGTTAGGCGTCTGCTCCATTGAATTTCTATGTTTCGTAAAACCAGATTGGTTGGGTGAGAAAAGATGGTCGTTCCCAAAATAAATTTGGAGTCTAGCAAGGACAACGAATCAATGTGTAAAGTGAGCAATTTTATATCAATTTATTTGGTAGAGTAGATGTTGATAAAATATTCAAAAATAGAGGCGGTAAACGTGATGATTATCTGGACGTCACGTTGTGAGGAAAGTATCGTAATGAGCAGAGATAGAGAAGATCAAGATATGAGCAAAAGTAGCTGAACTTTATGAGTAAACGCATGATTGGCAAACGAAATAGTCGAAAATTGCCAAAAAAGAAACTTCAAAAATTAGCAACGGTCGATGTGAGGTTAATTAGGATGTAGCTCTAATTTTGTGGATTTTAGAAAAATGAATGCATCGTCACAAGTTAATTTATGTTACAATAGTAATACTCAAGGAAATGAGCTTTAAAAATGCACAATTATTTTAGAACTCGTACGTTAATGTACCTTTTATGTCTTTAATCAATTACTGTCTAATCAGTTTCTTTTATCCTTTCACTACTGTACATTTGCGGGAATCTTTTTCTTGCTTGCATTAGACCGATCGTTAATTTTTAAGGGCAAATAAAATACGGAAAAGGTCCAGTGTTGCAGAGTAAGTAGTAGTTGATCCATCGTAAAGCTTTCCAAAGGCTAAACGCTCTAATTATTTTTACCAACTTACATAAAGACTACAAAATAGTAAAACTAATTATACAAAGAGCATAGACTAATTAAACAACAATAACGTAATTTTACTCCGTGCAGTAAAAGAACTAACATACTAATCAATTGTACATCTTTATGCGCAATGGAGGAGAAAGCTTCTTAAATAACAATAAACAGACGATGGGTTTTGAGCTTAAACGGGTGCGACGTTGCGCATTTAATAAGCTCCATTATTTCGTTATTGCGTCTGTTTGATTTCCGAGCTATCAAAGATAATGAAAGATGATCTAAAGATTACGGCAGCTTCTTCTAAAACTTTTAATTAATTCGTTTCTCTATAACAAATGTAATTTAAAGAAATGGGAAAAGGAAGTGTTGAAGTAATAAATTAAAGAGGAAAAAAGCTTTGTTGTTCAATTTGTAAATCTGTAAGTAATCAGTGAAAAGCAAAATGAAAAACTCGACTAGGTTTTTGGCAATAAAGGATGTCGTCGTATTCCCGCCCGAGCGTCTACGAGGCAGACTAATACAAGAAATGAAAACGGTCGAGAAATGAGTCTCAACATTGCAGAATGGCAGATTCAGGGTAGACAAATATCTCTGTGGAAATAAGAACAAAGGAGAGACTGATTGTCCTCATTGCCTTAGGACAGGAGTCCGTCTCTGCTTAAGGCCGCTCGAGTCTAACAAACACCCTTATTTTCCACCAAAATTTCTAACTTACAAAATTTTTAATTGATTTACAATAACTTAGAAATATCAACTCTGAATTGTCATACTATATTAACTGCTATTAATACAAGTTATAGTTAAAGTTCTGTAACAGAAAATTTGCTTTGATTTAATAAAAGTTACGAAAGCGTTCGTCCAAACGGCTTATTTCAGTATCAATTTACATTTCCAATATAATCAAAGCTCTCTAGAAACAGTAATATTTTCTACACTTGCTCTATCATTTCAGAATCTATACTGTATTGGTATTTTTCATCCCCAAACCAACCGATCTTAAAACCAATATCTTCTGCAGACTCCGAAAACCGTACTTATGGCACATTCGAAAATTTAATCGTTTCTATCTTTACCACAAACACTGTGTATTCCTGTCTCGGTTTGTAATATACCTACTAAGGGTGAAACGATTCACAATACAATTCCAGGAACTCATACGTTTACTCATCCAGGACTCCTGAAAGACTCTGTGTGCATCTATTTCATTTCACTTTAATACTTTAGTGACCTTAAAAATTTCACATCTTCGCCAACCGTGTTGATGTATTTCGTTACGTAAATTGACTGATACGCTTTTTGCCACGAAGTAAAATGGAATCAAATCTTTCATAAAATTCAATTTTTTCTTGATCTCTGAAATAAGTGCAAACTGACACTAGATTAACGTCTTTAGTTCCCTATTTGCTTACTTTCATTTTTAATGTTATAGTATGTCAAACCTAAATGCAAGTGAAAACTTCAGGCGCCCTTATTCTCTAAATTAGGTTACAAAAAGCGTCTGATACTTTAATTTAACGCAAATAGTTTACAATGATATAAAATACTGACTAAATTAGATGTAAATATAAGATTGAGTTGAGTTGAGTAAATTTTGTTTCTTATTTAAGCTCTAAAATTTCTTTATTGAATGAAACTGTATAAATATTTAAATAATTTCCAACCGTGGAGTAAAATCAATGTCCTTAACTGATCACCCCATCCCCAGGTCTCCGATCTGCGCTCCTAGCAATTTGTCCAAGATGCTTGGCATCCGCGCTCCACCTCTAAGATTCATCCCTAGCTCTCTCGAGACCATCCTAACTATGGCCGCTCTATAATAAACATCTATCACACTGTTTACTTTCGACTTCTTATGCTGAATAGACAAAACTCTGCCCACATACGATAGGTTTCAGTTTTTTTTTTTCGATGTTTACTGAACGTATCGGTATTGTAAAATTAATTACTACCTATTTGAAATATGGATCCTGCTTAAATTTTACGACTAGTTAGTATTTGTCAACAACAAGAAAAATGTTTTAGTAAAACGAGTACGGACTACTCCCATTTCTTATTCTTGCCACATTCTCGTCTTGGATACTATACTTATATGTACTTAATTTTGAGCTCGCTGAGTATTATGAAATTATTTGTTGAAGAACAAGAGAACAATAATGTTATCAAAAATTATTGTAGCTTTTGCCTTGTCACATTCAAGGCAAAATAGATAAAAGTTGTACGAGGGTTACTAAAGAAATAGTATCTCTCAAAGACCTTCTTTTTCGAATTCCCTATAGAGTGGCATGAATCCTTTTGGAATTTATACTCGCAGTTTCTTTCAGTTTTACTTTCAATTTAACGTCGAAATCTATGCTGTGTGATGTACTGCTCACGTATTCCGCCAAAGATGGTGTTCTCGACTGCTTTTCACGATTCTTATTGTTTGGCATTAGTTGTCTTTCTGGATATCTGAACAGTCAATTTCATTCTTATCATTTACTTACTCATCTAAAGAAATATTATCTACTTTGTGATATTATTTCCTTAATTAAGCTAGGAATGAACTGAACTGTTATGAAAGTTCAGAAACTTGTCAAAATAAACGCTTCCTAATGAATAATGATGATTCAGGTCCTATAGACTTATAAGAACTTGAAAACTTTCACTGTAACTACGTATGTCACTTCCAATTTAAGTAGTAAGCTTCAGTTCTTCCAGTTTTACCTATGTATACTTTGTCACATGTTCCGCAAGGTATGTTGTATACTCCTTGATCTTCTAAGATCCCAAGATATTGGGAGAACTGATTATATATTTTTTACGTATTGAAAATCATTTTTAGATTATGTTTATTAAGAATCCGTTGTTCCTTTCACAGGCGGAAGTATTACTTTGGCTCTGGAACGATTCTTCTCCTTGTGGCTTACATTTGGTTGATTTTAAGGCGCGTGTATTTCAAGTATATCGTGTGACCTACATGTCGATCTTCTTTCTTATAAATAATTACATCCACAAAAGATAACCTCTTGTGTCCTTCCACTGCTTTAGGGTACATAATTTTGTCGTAGCCCTTGTTCAAATGATAAAAATGTTCAACAATGTTTCGTTTTACCATATGACAAAAATATCGTCAACATATCGTAACGATAAACCGGGATTGTAACTAAACATGTTTATAACTGTGTTTTTGAGTTCTTGTAGGTTGATTATTACTCTTTCTCTTGTTTGGCGATCGTTGTCCTTCGTAAATCAAGTAGGTGTTTTGTAACGTATGGTCCTAAAGTTTTGGGAAAAAATTCACCTGGTTTGATTGAGTGACAAAATGCATTTAATCGAGTGGTCACGGAAATTAAATGTCACCAGTCATGTCATCTAAATGAGCAATGCAAAAGTTTTTGGTTTGCGCTTACCAAAATGTCTTCTAAAATATTGATCTTCGTCGAGGTATTTACAATCTGGTTGGGCGAATGTCGAAACGAGCGATTGTCGAAATTTATCAAGATCAGAACATAACTAAATCGACAATTTATCGTAAAATCAAAGACTGTGAAGAAGGGATACCATCTACAAACTTGCCAAAAAACGGTCGGCCGCGGGTTTTGAACCAATTAAGAGAGGGGAGACTCATTCAAGCAGCTAAACACAGAATTTGAATCTCACAGCGAAAACTGGCCAAGAGATTTCATATTGGAAAGACTACGGTGTTTAGGACCCTATCATGAAAGAATGTTGTCTTCCGGAAAAGGAGAAACACAGAGGCTTCGTTAGAAAAAATTCCGAGATGTTGCCGCGCGTTGAGAAGAGTGCATTTTGTCATATTGATCGTGATGGACGACGAAAAATATTTCACTTTGGCCAACTCTGAGATGAAGGGCAATGATGGTTTCTATACGGACGATTACGCAAATGTTCCTGACGATGTGAGATTAAAGAGCAAAAAGAAGTTTGAGGACAAAATTTTGGTAGAAAAAATTAGAAAAATCAACACTGGGGTTGTCCAAAGGGTGATGCAAGTCGTCAGGGGAAAACTTAGGCAGATCGAAGATATTAGGTACAGTCTCTTGTCGATTATTTGAACTGTAGGTAGTAAAGAGATATTGTATGAATATTTGTTAAGATTATAAAAATATTTTTATAAGAGTTGTCAGCATCTGATTTTTTCCCCAAAACTTTTGGACCATACGTTAGGCAGTGCTCAGTTAGGGTTTGAAGATCTGATACTTCTTTTTGGTACTTCCCATCTGATTAGCCATCTCCATAAAGCTTTGGACGTTTTGAAAATTTTTCTAGGAGTATAAAGTGCATTCTTCCTTGATCTTTCTTGCTTCGTAGTGATTAGATGTGCATGTACTAGATTTTTTAGAAGTTGTTTATCTTCTTGTCATGGTCCTCCAATGATTTCTGAATCACTAACATCTAGGAAAGGTTTTTATTTCTTGTTCCGTTTGTAAACTTGATATTTTAATGTAACGAGTTGATACAATGGAGTTCACGGTCATCGCCATTGAAAAATGGCTTCTACATATCTAGGGCAACAGACCGTAAGTGTGATTGTAGGAAGTTTTTTTCTCGAACAAAATTTCACTCAGCATTAGTGATAAACCTGTTTCTATAGTGGAACAACTAGAACTCCTGTGAACGTTGAATGACAACACTGGACACACAAAAAACCACAATAAAAGATTACAGAATCGAACGCGTTTCGACATTACCTACTGTTTTTTTTTGGCAATGTTCATTTAGCATTTTGAATTTGATGTCCCATCTGGTTTTCTCCAATAATAATAAATTACTAAAAATTGTCACCAATCACTGTGGTATCAAAACATTTTCTTTCCTTTCAGCGACAAATAATGATGTGCTTAATCCCGGAGAGTGTCGTTAAGATGCTTGAACGCTTTTCCTAGCGAGCCCAATCCAACTTTAGAAATGTCATTCCAACGTGCTTGGAAAACGGATGTGTTACGGGAACGTCATAGGGGGCACACAGGGAGATCAAAAACGTAACTTGGACGCAATGAACCAATTCTATGACTATGGCCACCGAGGTCACTGACACGTGTGAATTATTTGTAGATAGTTGAAGTTGATTGGAGGGCATTGATATTTTTGTACATGATTTTTTAGAACTTCTAAAAGAGGGTATTAGGAGAACGAAATGTTATCAACTGAAAAATCGCTCTGTAGAAAAGAATAACACCCATCTATGTGCTCCTTCTTTTGTAATCTAACTATCGAAACCAAGGTAGATCCAATGGCAGAATAACGTACGTAATAAAAAACGCTCAAAAGAGGATAACATAAATCAGGTACTCAAATTACTTAACAATTTAAATGAAAAAGTCAACATTTAATAAAACTAGACGTTACGTCACTAACGCGTTTAGGAAAGGATCAGTTGAGATTGAGATCTTTACGATCTCTATAATAGTAGTACATTCTTTTGCTTAAATACTGTGACAACACTGATTTAGGTAACCGAGTGTACTTTGGAGTTTGGACAGTCATTTGGCGAGGCAACTTGTTCCTCAATAAATTTTAATAAAACGTATAGAAATCCGCAGTTTCGAATATCGACCATTGAAAAGATGCGGCCCCAAGATTGACTCTTGCGGGACACTTGATGGATCAAGACATTCGTACACTTGCCATCTCACACATTAGCATCGAAAGTGCAAATATAGTTAAAAGGAACAAGTTAAATTTCAGAAAAGGGGTCGTTTTCATTTTACCTTAATTACGTGTTGGAAAAGATAATAACTGCTAGAAATATATATTAAAATGTAAGTCTGCAATAGACAATAGCTATATTGACGTACGACGTTCATACATAATATAAAAGTTATATGACAGAGTATAGAGTTTGTACTAAATCTTTCGCTGTGAATATTAAATTAGATAGTAACTCCCTAAATAATTAGATGTCTCGATATCGTAGCGTATTCCCGGGGGATCCACGGCAGTTACATACCCGTCTAAGACCGTGTTTCGCCCTAGGCATTCGGTCTGATGTTTACGATGGGAAGAACGCGGCGACTCCGGTCACAAGTCCAAACTCCCTGGGGTCTCACCGGGTGGTTTTTAAGTCTACAGTCTTCGCAGTAACGTTAAAAAACGCAAATATATTTCGCCTCGTGATAAGTATGTATTTAATTGCAGTAACATTGTAACTGAAATAGTTCCTTATGAAAATACTCATGATGGACGAAAAGAATTAAAGGAAAACCGCCACAGCAGTAAAAGGCCAGATGGTAGGCTACGATCGTGATCATTTCCACTTGATTGGAGTGTTATGAGGCACGTGTCCCTTAGTTGAGCATTTGTCAGCCCTCAATGAATGCACCCTAGCTTTGTACCGACATACAAAGCCCTTTTTATCACTTATTGGTTATTAATGCAACTTGTTTTGGTACGCAAAACTACGTAAATAAAGTGTAAAATGTTTACACATAAAGGACTCTTACTAATGAACAAATAATATTAAATATAGTAGGTACAACTATCCTGCTTCAAATTTTTAACACCTTGACCGCATTTTTTTAAATTCAAAAGTCCTGCCAGAACCACAAAAGAGTCTTTTTCTCAAAGATGAACGAGTGCTGTTACAAAAACATACGCCTCTTTCTTGAGATTAACGTGGAACCATTCGGCGCTCATTATGAGGACAAAACAATTGTCTCCTAGTTCTTTTATGTTATCTTTGTTCTATTAGATACCTACATGATACAATATAGGCTCAGTTGATCTGCTACAGTCACAATATTTATTCCCTTCCATTTGAATATCATCATTAATGAAGATTTTTGTAGTGGAACTCTATAAGATGTGTGGTTCTTCAATTTTCCCTATTCTTTTGGACATAATGTATTCATACAGAATATTAAAGAAAATTAACGAATATATCTACTAAACATATAGCTCTAAAATACGAAATAGTTCATGTTTCAAATGAAAAATTTATTCATTAAAAAAGGTCTAAATAGAAGTTAAGTGGTTAAATCTCAAAGGATTTTCTAAAAGTGATCAAGTATTTGACAATTTATCTATTTGAGAGTTTAGGGGTTGATTACAATAGTTCATCGGGCATGATCGCATCCGTGCTCTGCACGTGCCTTGCTTGTTACTTCTTTGATTCACACGTGACGAACGTCGTTCCAAAACACTTGCTGGCTTGTCAAATTGTTATTTGATCAAATTTCGTAGATCAACGATTATTTTCCATTAGTATGCACTGTGTGTTTGTAACAATGATAATGTTTGTTGCTTTAAACTCGAACAGCTCTATATTATAAGTAGGTACCTACTCCGTTATCGACTTACATTTAAAAGAAGTTAAAATTAAAGGGCAAAATAAGAACTGAAAAAGTAATAAATTTGCAATTAACATTAAAACTCGTTAATACCGAGAAGTTATTAGACTTAACTGTAAAATGAATAAGGAAGGCAAGTAAGAGTTTTACTTTAACAGTTTAATTAGGACGTATAAGAGGGAATTACTTGGTTAATGCGGCTCTTCATGGTTGCTAATAAGATAAGAAGCAATTTGAGACTATAATAGCGTTAATATCTGAAGCCTCATTTCATAAACATCGATTAAAGGGTTAGAACTTCCAAGTAGAAAATTAACTTGTACCTTTTATAAGAAATAATACAATCTCATTCAGCTCCGTTTTGCTATGAATTCATTATCTTTGTTGTATTTATTATTAAGCGGGTAAATTCAATTTTTGTAACCTCGAAATTTTAAACACAACGATAAGAACGGGCTTTGTTACCTACCTACCTACTTTCGAAATGGTTCAAAAACCATTTCCAAATAAGTCATAATTTTGTGTGGTATACAGTTCATACCAACACAGCGTGTTCAATTCAAGTAGGTACTCTGTCATAATTAAACCAACGTAGCATTTGTTTTGTTTTTTGTTGATAGATAGTGCAAGGGATAAGTGATGATTATTGAAAATGGAAGAAATTAGAGTCAATATAAATCACAAACGGTGTAGAAAATTTAAATAATCTTTACAACGAACAGTAGATAGAGAAATACTAAAATTTGTCTCGACAACTAGCAGTATAAACCTAACCGCCCTAACCAATGAACATTTTAATTATGTATTCAAAATAATGTAAAAAAAGTTTAAAATTACCTACATGCAGATATTAAAACCGGTAAAAGATAAAAAAAGATCTCTTTTTCTATTTCCGTTTAATCAATTTATTATTTCCATGTTTGGACACACTGTATTATTTTCTATGCACCCTCAGTATATGGATTCGTTACCATTTAACAAGCAGTTCAACAAATATAGCGGTAATAGCAATAAAATTACTTACCTTACACCACTGTTCTGTCTGCAATGCACAAAAGATTTGATGAATTTCTATATCTGTTACTGTTTTGCTGGAATCCAAAACTCTAATTAAACAACGTTTATGCGATTTAATTAATTGCGCAGTCGCATATTTTTAAATTCAAAAACATGAACGCGAGACCGCGGAGAACCGCTTTCGAAATTTATTTAAACACACTCCCGACAAAAGTCGTTAATATACTGACAGTGTTATATAGAATGGCCTACGTTTATTAAAACTGGTTAGACTTACTTTACGTTTAAGTAAAAAAAGGTCAGCTTAGTAGGTACCTAAAGGCAGTGATTCACGTAAAGTTAAACAATTTTTGAATCGGGCGATTGCACGAACCAATCGAAATATTATCCGCATTGTTACCTACCAACGTAATTGATAACGTTGACGTTATAACGACATATTTAATGATTATTTGGAATCGTTACAGCGTTGGTTCTGTAAACCCTGATTGATCGATTACTTATATTACATTAACGTAACGAACTTCCGTTTTTTTATGTGTTTAGTTTATGATTATTTTTGTACATAATGAATGGGTAAGAGTTTAGTATTCGGATCCATCCTAATTTCGGGTAAAAAATAAAAATGTTAGAAATGATAGGGAGGGGTCCCTTATAGGAAAAATGAAAAAAATTGGTCCCGTGGCGTAAAACGACTTTTTGTTAAGCACTTAAATGTAGAGTTAGGTACAGTCTACTGTTCAATAGGTGGCGTTACAGGTACGAATTTTGCAGAGTCAGTAGATTAATCATTGAACTGTATGCTAAAGCAACTGGAAAGGAATGGCGCATAAGTAACACTGAAGCCCAACATATAGGGAGCTCTATCTTTTTCTTTCGCACGCAACGTTATACAAACGATGACAGGGAGCGATGCGGCAGTTATCTCTCTCATCTGCTTAACTACCTCGGTAAGCTAGAAGGCGACAGAAACACCTACTTCGCATTGTATTTGTCAGCTTCAACGCCTATAATGCATTGCAATCGCCCGTATCCCTTCCAGTTGCTTATAGCATACAGTTCAATGAGATTAATAGAGTACCGCAACCCCCGCCATTTTTAGTCCTTTCCGCGCTTCACTCACTACACGCTCAGTAAAGTAGATGATGTTTTGACTAAATTTTTCGGAATATAATAAAAAAAATACACTTAACGGCACAACAACACGGCATTTTATTAAAAATTACGCACTTCGTAAGTATATTTTATGTATATGGACTAAAAATGGCCGCCAGGGCGGCATTTGTCGCGTCAAAGGCTTGCGGTACTCTATTAATCTACCGACTCTGGAATTTTGTACAGTGACTTTACTACAAACAGTGGCGACAAGCGATGTATCGATTATTATTAGCCGTGGTATATTTTGCCTCTTAATGGCGGCCTGACTAATCACATGGTAGTTTACCTTTGATCAGCGTGTAACTTTTATTTGGATTTCGCAAGTTGCTAGGATACCACCGTTGAGTTTATAGAAGCCCGCCATAATTTTACCTCCTAATGGCGGATGGGTGGACCTAATCGCTGCTTGACGTCACTGTTTGTAATAGAGTCACTGTAGAATTTGTAATTAAAAAATACATATTAAAAAACGGTAAAGCATTACTCAACACGTAATCGATAAGTCAAGGAATTGTAAAATAATCAAAAGAAAGTGGATATCTATTTATTATATACCGTTGTCTGTGCCTGAATTGAAAGAACGTATAAATACCATGTGATGTGGGTTGTCTAATGTAAACGCACTTGGGCATTGCAGGTCACATACCGAGCCAGTAATTAATTTAAAATAGTAAACGAGTAAGATAAAACGACTTCTGGGGTTGGAAAGTCAACGTTTCGCCCCGGGGCGGTTTTACCTTATTGACTCTGGCGACAGCGGGAGCATTCGCTGTATCAGTAAAGTAGTACACAATACATAAAGACACGTGTCTAATGGGTGCCAGTAATTAGATGGTATATAGATTTGATTTGAGCAAAGTTTATCCTCTTCTCAACCTTAAGACACAGATCAATGTGTAGAGTTTATTATCGTTAGCTTAATATCGCTCTAAGTAAAACAGTAGCATTTAAATACTCTTATATTATACTAGCGCATAACCTGTAAGAGACGCTGTATGTACATTAACGATACCTCAAGAAATTGTAGCATAATCAAAAGAAGTAGATAACCTATAAAAGAGAATTTAAAAAACGGATAAATACAGGTAAATATCGATTTTTTTATTATAGCGCCACCTATTGACAAATCCGCCAAGTTTTAACATTTTTGCTACTAAATTGCTATTACCACAGACAACTTATGTGCTATTACCAGGGGTTGGTAATCCCAAGATTTTAGCGTTTGGATTACGGATTACGGATTACACATAAATTTGGTTCATGTTGGATTACGGATTACGGATTACACATAAATTTGGTTCATGTTGGATTACGGATTACGGATTACACATAAATTTGGTTCATGTTAGATTACGGATTACACACATAATTAGGTTCACGTTGGATTAAGGATTACGGATTACACATACAATTAGCGTCATGCGTCATGTTAAATTAGTTACAGATTATAGACTTGGGTGAAGCAAAAAAGTAAATACTGTGAATAATCAAACAATTGTATACATTATACTTACAACTGTCGCCATTTTATTATATTTAGTTTAACGCACCGCAACGAACGTATATAGTATGGAATATGGTACATTCACTAAAAATACAACTGTTTATTTCTGCTTTGCTCAATCCACTGCACTGCTCTGACTAAGCAGGTCTGGGGGGAAAGTGAGACAAAAACCACGCTCAAATGATTTCCCAATTTAACATCACTTGTTTTATTCGTGTTGGTAGAATGTGTGAATGTAATGTAATCCACAAAATCCGCAATTTTAGTAAAAGCTGGATTACGGATTAAGTACGTGGTCAATAATATAATTGTCGGGATTACGGATTACGGATTACGTGGTCAATTATGATTGTAGGGATTGCGGATTATGGATTGCAATCCGTAATCCAAATCCCGGATTTTGGATTAATGTAATCCGGGATTTGTCCAACCCCTGGCTATTACTTACCTATTTATGGAATTTTGAAACAATTTATGGCCAATTGCACCGTAAAAATTAAGTAATGCTTAAAGTTAAGCAGAACATAAATGCCATGATTGCTATGGCATTTAGCTGTACTTAACTTAAGCATCCCTTAATTTGTACGGTGCAACTGGCCATTAGTGACTTGCAGTATTCTAAATAATTACCTATTACTTTATGAGGTTACATTACACCGTTATAATAATTTTCTATGTTAAATAAACGTTTTACTGTTAGGACGTTACAACGTAACGTTTATGAAGGTGGACATTAACAGTAGCAGTAGCTGCAACGTTTATAATACTTATCTGCTAACTTTAGAAGTCAACATAAAACGTTTATTTAACGCCCATGTTACACAATTTTCAATATTTATAGTGGTGCGATAATTTTGAACAGAAGTTTATTTTTAATTATTATGTCCGCTGCGCTATTTCTCAACTTTCAAAAATCTAATGAAAAGGTCCAAAGGCTCGAAATGACTCAGGACGATCCTGAAAATGATGCGACCCCTACTGTCATGTGCAACTTTGTGAAGAAATGAGTGAACAAGGGATCAACAATGCAAATTCTTCCAATGAATGTTCCTTGGTTTAAGTATAAATGGTACTACAAATCGTCATAATTGCTGCTATTGTTCAGATCCTAGAATATTTCAAGTTGTTTAGTTTATCCCAGAATTAGGAAGAGAGAGAGAGAGGAAGAGTAATAAATCATATTGGCTCGAAAATAATGTACCTAGTTTTTGCACGCAAGCGCACATCGGATATCATTGGTAAATCTGAAGAAAACTTGGAGGACGCTGTAAATGTGCGCCGCGGCGTGACAGTTAGTACAGTCAATCTGTCTTGAAAAACGGCTGTTTTCGCAAAAAATTGCCAAGTGGATTTTTTTTTTCATATTTCATTAGGGGGTCATGAGAAAAGCTTAACGCCAAATTTGCGAGGTCCTAGCGGCCCTATTGAATTTTTGAGAAACTAAAAAAGTTTTTGAAATGCATTTTTTTCGGAATAAGTACGTTTTAGAGAAAAATTTTATTAACAAGAAATGTAGAGGACCTTACCGTCTGCAATTAATTACAGTGACTCTATTACAAACAGTGACGACAAGCAGCAATTAGCTCCACCTACAGTGACTTTATTACAAACAGTGACGACAAGCGGCGATTATCCGCCATTAAGAGGCAAAATTGTGGGCGGGTTTATATGAACTCAACGGTGGTATCCTAGCAACGTTTTAAATCAAAATAAAAATCACACGCTGATCAAAGGTAAACACAGTCAGGTCGCCATTAAGATGCAAAATATACCACGGCCAATCAAAATCGATACCACGCTTGTCGTCACTGTTTGTAATACAGTCACTGTAGCTCCACCCATCCGCCATTAGGAGGCAAAATTTTGGGCGGGTTTCTATGAACTCAACGGTGGTATCCTAGCAACGTTCTAAATCCAAATAAAAATCACACTCTGATCAAAGGTAAACACAGTCAGGCGGCCATTAAGAGGCAAAATATACCACAGCCAATAAAAATCGATACATCGCTTGTCGCCACTGTTTGTAATAGAGTCACTGTACAATTAATGTTATTGAGTTGATGACGTACGACTTAAAATGCAAGCAGTAGGTGGCGCTAAAATATAAAAATATAAAAAAATTTATTCTAATTCATGTTAAAAACAATAGTAATTAACAGATATTATTGTTAATCAACTTGCGAAAATAATATACCATTTATGAGCAATGCACCGTACTTCTATTAGCCTTTCTACAATCTTAATATGGTACAATTTTCACACTTCGGCAACCTATAGCTCTAAAACGGGAAGTCGAAGAAAAAAAGTTTTAATGAATTTTGTAGGTATTTTTGAGAGGAACAACCGAACAACTATTCCATTTACAGTATTGCGAAAAAAAATTTGTCTAGGCAAAAAAGCAAAAAAACCGTTTTTCTGGTACTTTAACGCCACCTACTGCTTAAATTTTAAGTCGTAAGTTCTCAACTCATCGACATTAATCACAAATCACTAAACCAATAAGTGGTTTGTGGACATTAATTATAGATGGAAATGTCCTCTACATTTTTTGTTTATAAAATTTGTCTCTAAAACGCATTAATTCCGGGAAAAATGCATTTCAAAAACTTTTTGACTTTCTCAAAAATTCAATGGGGCCAGTACCTCGCAAATCTGACGTTAAGCTTTTCTCCTGACCTAATGATATATAAAAAAAATCCACTTGGTAATTTTTCGAACAAAAAAATACAGATTGACTGTACTAAGTCTGGCAGATAGTCGATTAGTGTTTCTGCCTGTTTCAGCTAGAAAACAATAAAAGAATCCCTTTGTAATGCAACTACGGATTTTCATCCATCTTTATTTATTTTTAAGGGCAATAGCGTAACAACAGATATGTTATCTACGTGCTATTATTGATAAATTTATAAATGAGTTTAATGTATTTTTAATTTTTAGCATTTCCCAGCCCATTTTTTTTCTAAATTTTAATTTATTAATAAACACTTAAAACAACAGCAACTTTAAGAAGTAAATCCTGTTTCTTCATAGTTGAATGAATATATTAACATTCCGATACTTTTACTTTAGCTTAGCACCAAACAGTAGGTTGATAACTTGTTTTTGTTATAAATTGAAACAATATCAATAATTTCATTTAGTTCAATTCGGTGATTGCTCCTGTGCGTAATATTGGTTGCCTAACTTCATTCGTAAACAAACGGCTGTGTTTCTTTTGTACCATTTTACACCATTTATAAAACAAATAGGTAAGTAAGAGAAATTACAAACAATTAACAGGTAAAAACATCTATTTACTTTTACTAGAACACATAATGATAAGTACTTCCATACACAAACAAAAATATTGGTCAAATTCCATTTGTTTTAGGTTAGGAAACTGACATTTAATTTAACAAACAAATAAATAATATAAAAAAATAATACAAACATCAATAATTGCAATAATAAACATACAATCGATAATTGCAATAAATTCAAGATTTACATCATCCTTTGTCCTTTAAATACTGCTTCAATAACACTGGTTTCATTGCCACTTTTTGCCAACACGAAGTGTCTCTTATCAGGAGTATTAAAACTTTTAATTATAGAACTGTGAGGTGTTGTTGCTGCAACAATTTTTTTAACAAATTTTGATATACCTTCATACTGGTAGACAATTAATGGCTGTGTTGGATTATTTGTTGATATGTACAAAATTAACTCCTTTGTTGGCAGCTCAGTAAATAGTACTTGAATAGGAACATTTAAAGGTATATCTTGAAATTTAACAAAGTTCTGCTTATTCTCATCGTATCTAAAAGAAAATGCAAAACAAGTTACAAAACTGAATGGTTACTTACTTTTTTATACTAATCATTCCGGCATATCTAGTGTTTTGTGGATACCCAGAAGCTACTGCAAGGAAATGGCAATTTTCGTATGAAATTGTTGATATACTAGTTGGATATGATACATAAATGGTTTGTTCTCTAAAGAAAGATGTCATGGTATCATTGTATTTCCATACATCCACATTTGCAGGTTCATTAAGTGTACCTCCATTTATTAAAAAAATGTGGGTTAAATTATTTAACTTTGACACAGCGCCCTGAAATACAAGTGTACTATAAATGGCTATGATAATTGTAAATTGTACCCCGATACTGTTAAATGTTTGTATTTCCTGGAAAATGTCCCAATTTTGACCACTCTGAGAGCCTATGTCTTCACAAAACACTCTTCCATGTGTTGTAAAAAGCATAAAAATGCATTTATTTATCATGGGAAGATCTAAGGATGTAACAAACTGACTTCCACTATGTAAAATGGCAGATACAATCTCCTTTAATTCCGTACGGGTTACTTCAAATAAACTTCCTTCATATTTATTGTGCATTGCTACAAATAGTGTCAGTAAAATAAGTATGTTAATGGTTACCGAAAGTTAGATATTTGCTTTTGTTAGAACTGAGATATTACTCAAATTTCCACATATTGTCATAACTTCAAAAAGTTACAAAGCCAGTTCTTATTTTTAATCAATAATAATCACAACAAAACCGAGAACAAAACAATATAATTCAACTGATGTAAATCCAATATCTGTTGTTGCCAAGGTCTTTAGAAAGAGGCAACTGTACTTTAATTTACAATTTACTTTTTTTGTGATTACATAATATTTTTGTATTATACATTTAGGGCGGCTCCACACACCACCGATATTATCGGTGTCGTGTCGGTATCGGACATGCTTTTCACACACACCGATAAACAGTATGTCGCAATTGGAATAGCGGTTATGTATTTGTTAGCATCACCAGTGTCGCTGCGCCTTGTGAATATTCCATAAGGTAAAACTTTGGAATTCAGTCGTACTAGAATGCCTTAATATGAAGAAAAGTCGTTACTGTATTTATTATATTTACGAAAGAAGAAACTGAGAGAAGGTAATTAAATTTAACAGCACTCATAGTTTACATTTGTACTGAGATGACACTGAATTCAGTGAAATGCAAAAGCCAGCACAACGATACCGATATGTTGGGTGGAACTGGTCTGTGTGAATCAGTGTATTTGGTTTGCATTGCGTACTAAAACTGAACGATAATTTACTGACCAATATCAACAGAACCATCCGACATACACATAATGTCGGATACAACAACCAACATTTTTACCGGATCGCTAGCTGTGTGAAGCAGTACCATTTAAAACAATACATTATTGATGCAGCACGATACCGATACCAACAACGATAATATCGGTATGTGTGAAGCCGCTCTTATGCGAAAAAATGCTTTATGAAGAAATGATAAGGCAATAATATGATAATATTTCCATTTTGGTAATTAGAAAATTAGATGGTAACGCCACTATTGTTGAGAAAAAAAATAACAACCTGTTTCACTCCCACGCATTTATACAGTGTGTCCACGGATTGACTTCACTATAGGTGTAAATGACCAAAAATTTTGGAATTTCAAAACGATTTTTTCAGATTCTGCCCTGCTTCATTGGAAACGAATTTTCATCATATTTTTAAGTTTTTTAATTCAAAGCCGCCTTGATCGTGGAACAAAAACTATTTTCTTTGCAGGTAAAGTACCTTTGTTGTGTATCATAGAGCAAAATTTTATTAAGAAAAGCTGTTCGGAATCGAAAAATAATAAGAAATGCAAAATTTGAAAATAATCGGCACAATTTCATGAAACCGTTTTTTTATTTATTAAGACAACTATCATCGATTAAATCGGAATCTATGCATACAACATTTCAAACATAACATTGTCGTTTGTTTACAAACAATACTGATTGTCATTTTATAGTCATTTTTTCGATTCTGAACAACTTTTCTTAATAAAATTTTGCTCTATGATACACAAAAAAGTTACTTTACCTGCAAAGAAAATAGTTTTTGTTCCACGATCAAGGCGGCTTTGAATTAAAAAAATTAAAAATATGATGAAAATTCATTTCCAATGAAGCAGGGCAGAATCTGAAAAAATCGTTTTGAAATTCCAAAATTTTTTGTCATTTACACGTATAGTGAAGTCAATCCGTGGACACACTGTATACATATTGGTATCTTTCTTTCATAATGCAACTATACTGTATTAATCATTTCGAGGTGCATCATAGGCAACTCTCATGTAAAATTTTAAATTGCATTTTCTCTATTATGCATTTTAGAAAAAGTTTTAAAAACAGACTTGCATCAATGCCATTGCAATTGCTGGCCATTTCCGTTCGCCCTTTTCCTAAAGTTAATCTTAGATTATGGGCCGTGGGGGTGAAGTGACCGGGGGGGGGGGGGGGGTAAATAAAGCTCCCTTCTTCCCTTTTACAAAGCATGAAGCATGAACTGTTTGATTGTCACTTAACAAATTTTGCATAGGTAATCAAAAACTTCTTGCGGCGATCATAGCGCCATCTGTCATGAACTTCTCAAAAAATGTTTCAAACAGAAAGTTCCTATTTTTTAACGCAGAATTCAAATCTGCATAATAAACTGGGGGGTGCTATTTGAGATTACGAAGTTACCCCCTCTCCACGTCCCGGGAGTGGGAGTGGGGACATCCTATTACTATCAAGCAATAGAGCCTTAAAACATTTTTTAGACGTATTTTTTCTATTTTCAATGCATTTTGTATTTCGCGAGATATTTGGGGGGTACGGATGGTCTGAAACACCTGGTATATGTACATATATCTATGGGGAAAGTTTAGTGACATTTTATTCCTACAATCTGCATTTAGAGATTCGAGTTAACACCTTCGATGGATTCAATTAATTTTGGCCAGCATTATGGCAGATCACAATCCATACAGGTAGTGAAAGTTAAGTACTGTCAGTGCTTGGAGGGGTAACCAATGCATTACAACGAGGAATTATAATTGATTCAGATGGTCAGTAAAAGTGATGGTCATCCCTTTACATCAACCCTAATGGGTGTCCACTCTTTTCTTTTAAACATCCCTGGCTTTGTTACACAAGGCGATTCATTAATGCTACACAAAAATCTTAAACATTCTTTGACCGATTTTAATGAATCACCCAGTATATTAGAAAATATGTGGAGCATCTTAGTACAGCAAAAATATGATGCCTTTAAAACTTTATGGTTCGCTTCATTAAATTGAATCATAAATTATTAGAAAAGGAACATTCAAGTTCTTGTACTCTAAAAGCTATACTCTTCCTTGCCCCATATATTTTTCTTAAGTATATCGTGGTTCTCTCCACTCATAATTATTATTGTTAGATCTTCAGTTAGGTCTTATATTTTAGTTGGTGTTAGTTTAACCGCAACTTACGTAAATGAGTTATTCTTTCATGTTCGATATACCAGTGATCTTTTCCTCTAAATTTGATTTCGTTAATGTATCCAAGTTTTTTACCAGTATTTATTATCGGAAGTTCTACAATTAAAAGAGGTTTAATTTAATTTTGCCGTGACTACTACCACTACTTACCTGTGTTCTTGCGAAAGAATTCTGCATTACTGTCCCAAACATCAAAATGGACGGTGTAGTTATGGTCACCTTTGACAACACAAGCTAAATACTGCATTTTCTCGTCATCAAATACAACAGGAATTATATAATCCACCATTTGATATATTTGTTTTACTTTGTAATAATTTATGAAATATGCATGATCTAAAAAAGTTTTTAGTCTTCATTAAGCTTAAATAAATAGATCTATTGAAGTTATGAGGTTGTATGATTCGTTCTTATTCAATAGATCACTCCTTCAAATTGATTGTTAAAATACCTTTCAAAGAATCGGAAACTTCATGCGATACATCCAACAAATGTTTGAAATTTTTAGTGTAATTATTTACGGAAACAAAATGTGTAATATTATTAGTTAACTCAGTTACATTTATTCCACGATATAACTTTTCCACTTGGACATTTGGAGTTGTAATACTGCCATTAAAGTAAACGGGCGATTGGAATATTAAGTTACCATTTTTATATGCCTAAAGAACTTAAATTATATAAATTGTAACAAATCATCTAACCCCTACCTGTTTATTTACGAGATCAACAATATCAACTCCATTTAATAACCTTTTCATATCTAATGCTTCGATTGTCATTTCCGAAAAGTATTTAGGTGCTACTATGGATTGTGGTTTCGAATTTAACATAATTGTTTCTGCATTAAACTCAATATTATTGACAGTTTTTTGTGAACTAAAATACCCCTCATTCATTTCAGGAGCAAACTTGTATCATAGGTACAGAAATGTGTCACCTACCTTATACCTTTAGGAAAAGATGTCTGATTGAGAAACGTTACTAAACCCTGCAGTTGAAAAGTTCCAATTTTCATTACGGAATTCATTATCCATGGTAATAACGGAACATTCTGTACAAAGACTCCATTATCTATCTTCATCGTGTAGCTTGTGGCATCTCTTATTGTCTTTTTGCCAGTGACAATATTATTTTGACTATACAGCATGACATCGTTTTGCAAGCTCAAACCGTTCACTAAATATTCCCCATGCAGTTCTATAATTTTATTTGCAGAAAATCAAACATAAAATGCGACATTTCGTTACCGTAAATTTGGCAATGGTCCAAATACAATAGATTTTCAAAAACTTGTTCGTAATTATTTAGTAAAGCTATATTTATAAATTCACCTAAATTTAATCCCCCAACACTACCTTTTACAATGGCTGTTGGGGAAAAAATTCCGCCTTGAAACAACACATTATCTTCAAAAGTATATGTGGCTGTTATATTTTGATCTCTACTTTTGCTAAGGTATGTTTGAGCAATAAGTTGCATTTTTACATCATCAACGTAACCCTAAAAAAATCGCTGTAAAATATCAGTCGACATTAGGTATATTCCATCATACATCAACAGTAAGATCCTCTTCAAAAAATATGGTATTAAACTCTATTACTCCGGCTACGGTAGCATTTTGGTTTTTTAACCACACCCTTTCCAACATATCCTTCATCGAATGACGATTTATAGATTTAATTTTGGGTCCTTTTACAAAGTACACATTTCCTACAATATAAAATATATAAATATTTAAATTATTATGTTTGTACACATGGAAAAATTTTTCAATTCAATTCGAACACAGTGTCTACTGTGCTATTATAGTATAGCACTCTTACCAACTAAGTTAGCACAAGCCTCCAGTTACTATGACAATCGAAATTCCCAATATGCATTTATTTTACTAAGCAACAAACATCAAGTGGTTATGAAGTTTCACACTCAAATTTTATTAATTTTTCGTTGCGGTAGCATATTCACAAAAGTGAAAGTGCAACAAATAATGGTTTGTCTAAAAAGTGTACTGAGGCCCTAAATCACTGAACTCTATTATATATTATTGAGTTCAGTGCCCTAAATTTACTAGCCGTGATAACCTACTATTGAATGTATTTTACTGTGGTTTGAGGAAATTAAAAATAAAATAAAACAATTTTGATTTTCACCAAACAAAAGTTCTTCGCCACTATGGAACCTATCGATTGTTTAAAAATGTATGTCCTTGATTACTTCACATCAAGGATGGTCTATTTATATAAATCATAATGGTTTAACTTAAAGCCATAGTTTTGCGTGTAACAAGGATTCAAACTCAGGACCCCTGCCATGCATGGTAGGGTAGTGCCCTTACCAACTGAATCTCCAATAACTGTAACAGCCCAAATTCACAATATGCATTTATTTTACTAGCGACGTTTTTAACTCCTCTTTACCAACTATCTGCAAGGACAAATTAGCAACATTTTTGAGTGTCAAACTTCCTAATAAGGAGACTCACTTAACTTTACTTAAAAACGTTTTACGAAGGTAAAGAATCATATTGACAGTAAAAATGAAGCCAAAACTGTGTCAAGCAAGAACACTTATTATTGTAGGTACCTAAACATTTTTTGGCTGTAGTTGTTTTATTTATGTATAGTATTTGAGGCCTTTTCTCTTTTTTTAAAATGTTGCCTTGTTCTGCATTACTCGGAATTACATTGCATTAGCTTTGACCATTTACTTTCGTTATACAGAATAATTATGCGTAATATTAATATAACAGAGATAGAAAATTAGCAAAATAATAGTATTTGCTCCAGTAAAATATTAAAACCTAAACATAATGCTTACCATTAACTTGTAAATGTTTCGACGTTTTGCTCTGCATATTATCATACGATTCGCAAAACTGTCTCAAATTAAAACCGGAGATTAAACCGTTAAAAACTAGTTCACCGTTAACTGTTAAGTCTTCGTGAAATACAATTTCATCAAGTATTACTTGTGTATCCTTTGTATTTGAATGAACAATGTCATTTAAATCTAACGATTCAAATTGTCCCTCTAAAATGATTGGGCTTGATGACAGTAAGCCATTATCTAAAAAATAAATTGCACCTATTCCTTTACTAAGTACATACACTTACTAAATTTTATTATAGAAAAATCATTAGGTTCATCAATTTTAACAGAATTTTCACTTAACATCATAATATTTACATTATCCATCAACCCTGATCGAATGTAAAGATTTCCGTGTATTGTAACTTTCCTAAATGATTGATCAGTGTTGAAGTACAACTCATCGGCATTCAATAACCACTTTCCAAAATTACGTTTCGAAATACCATTAAAGTGATCAGTGAAAGAAATTGATTCCACACTTAATTCGGATGTAAGGTGGAGATTTTCGTAATACCCAAAAATTGCTTGTGAATTTTCCATTATTTCCAAGAGTAGATCCAAATCAATATTTTCAGCTGTTACATTTTCTATTTCTACATTATTAAAATGTGTTAGCCCTTTAATACTTAATGTATGGTTACGAAATATTGAATCTTCAATCATGGATGTAAAATTATAACCATTTATAAGTGAATTACAATAAATTGCATCTGCTTCGAGTCGATCAATTTCTAGAGCATCTGTTAGCACAGTTGTTCCACTAATTACTGGCTGTTGAAGCAAGTATATGGCGTCCTGCCAGGGACGATTTCCAAGGTCGGTTTTTACATTAAACACACTGAAAAAAAATGTAGATTACTGTTTGATTAATTCTGTTTTATTGGTACAAATGTGTATTTTGCATGATCTGTAAACTATTTACTATTGATTTCGTATACACTTTTCGAAAATGGTAAAAATGCCAAGGTTGGTTCAATTAGAAAAAAAGTTGCATAGTTTAGGAGACCTTCTTCCCAACTGTTACATACTCTTTCTAAGATCTCATGCTATTCACAGTTATCTTGAAGACATGATATATCACAGTGTGTAAAGTAATAATAATGCTTTTTTCAAAGAAAAGTTGTTACTGAAATACTATACCGATTAGCATAGACATTCTCAATTTGAAGATTCCCTGTTAATGTTTGGTTACCAATGACTGTTAAAACTCCTGCCTCCAAACTTGGAATATTAATTCCATTTACATTTACTAATTCTGTACTTCCGGTAACAAAAACGTCGCCAAGAAATGTTTTCCATCCACTAATTACTTGTGGCTCATTCACTCCTTCCACAACAAATGAATCTACAGGTATACCATTTATTGTATCACAAAATACTTCTTGTGCCTATCAAATGTGTGTAGTAATAATTTAAAGCGATTTCAGACTTACATTTAGTTGCTGTGAAAACTCTAAATGAACAGGAATCTTCTCCTCATTAATTTTAATCCCTTCTCTTTGCACTTTACTTATAGTATGGGTACCTTGTGTGTTTTGTATATCTGATGCCTTTAAAATCTCTTCAACATTCACATCGCCATTTATAAAATAATCGCCAGTGACAACAATTTCTTGATTAAAAGTTCTAACTGGACTCATAGCCTCTATTTTAGAACTGTTAATCTTTCCAAGTAGTTTAATAGGACCTGATAATTCTACATTTTCAAATTCTTTCACTCCTGTGATATGTTGGAGTGTATCACTATTTTTTACCAACACATCTAGTTTTCCATCGACAACGTCAATATTATTGACGTGGTCTCGAACTAAAATAGAATTTACAATTATGCTATTTGTAAACTCCATCGACTGATTAAGATGAAAATCTCCACCATTCACTAAAATTAACTCATCAGGTATTGTCTTATCAGACAATCGCTTTACATCCAAGTTGTTAACATACAGAGTATCAAATTGGTAATTTGATGTAACTGTTTGGTTACCGAACGTTTTCAGTGCAGATTCTTTAAGCTTTGAAATGTCGACATTATTAATAAATCCTTTAATGTGAACACTTTTAACATTCAGTGTCTCAACATTTTCCACAATCTTGGGTTGATCATTAAGGGTATCAATTTGGGACAATTCTATATCGTTAATAAAATCAGCATCCAACATCTCCGCTGATAGTAGATTTAGGCCTAAAGTGCTTAAGGATTGATTTCCATCCTTTAGTAAGATATTTTCTTTTGTGAAGATAATTCCATTTAATCTTCCATCTAAAGACAGTCCTTCCTGGAAAACAATGTCTCCATTTACGGACAAATGGTTTAAATCAGTTTCATCATTTAGATGTACTATATCTGTTAAAGGGTGAGAGTTTACATATTTAACATTTGCGATAGATTCCAATGTAACATCTTCAAACTCGTACAAATTGTCAGTTGCAAAATCTTCAGTAATTTTTATAACATCGGATAGAAACTCTGAAATGTTTATTCCATTGATGGTGTCAGTTGTCAGTGATTCAAAGTGGGTGGAATTGTGTATGTGTAGATTGTTGATGTAAATATTTCCATCGAGTGTATTCATTTCTGTTTGATTGAGAATTGTTTCGAGTTGGTTTTCTAAATTTGTTACTTCCTCTTGATAAAGTTGAATTTTTTGTTCTAATCTCAATAATTCATCATTTTCATTCGAGTTTACCTGAAATGATTTAATGAATTAAGTACATACAATAATTTGAATGCTTACAGGTCCCATATTGTTTGTATTAATATTTCGTTTGGAAACCTTATTTGTGGAAAGAGTCTGATAATCTTGTAAATTTTTTTTACACCATAATAGACTATCATCATGAAATTCAGATAACATCTTCTTATTTGTAAATTTTAGCTCAAAGATGTTCATCAAGTTGCCATAATCATTCTTGTTGGCTACAACTGAAAATGAATGATAATGTGGTACCTATAGCAAAGTACAGACTTAACTTTTAAAGTTAACTACTTTTGCAATATTTTAATTGGATTAAATCATATTTGATTGTAATAAAAAAGCTTTATCTTGACATTCATGTAATTTTTATACATATATCGTCTCCCAAAGATAAAATACACACAGTCGATATGAAAAATATGTAGCATACTTACCCACAAATGTTTTATTGTTGATATGGTAAGCTTTCATTGATATTATTCCTTTAGCAAAAGCTTCATCCGTATATTGGACTTCAGATTCTGTAAATTTCCAACCATCATATTGAAAACTTTTCATTCCATCAAACTCACAAGCTGCTAATAATACAAATTCGCCATGTATACCCTTAAATGCAAGTTAATAATTGTCAATTACACCAAAATATTAGCCTTACAGTGACTGGAAGCCATTCTGTAACAGCATTTAGATTAAAACTCTGAAAGGGTATGAAATATCCATCTACATATTTATAAACTATTGAGCTTGTCTCATTATTTTTGCTTCCGTTAATACCTGTAACATACTGTATGAATCATCGATCAAACGAAGTTTGTGCGGGACTCTCACTTTTATCAAACAAGTTAGCAAATATTAAGAAATGCTCTGCTCCAATTTCAGTTTCAAATGAAAAATGTTTAACATCTACAGCAGCTTGTGTTAAAATCTTTTGATAACTTTCAAACTTATTCCAATGTCGATTGTATTTAAATATTTCCGAATAAATGTTCGTATTACCTGAAACAGTACCTACCATTGGGAATTGAAATTCCATTTTACGATATTTACCAAAATTATTTTGAAAATTTGCTACTGCTAGGAAATGAGAATTCCCTATAATAAAGGGCGTTATTTTTCTTGCTCCATATGTTTTAATGTAATCAATCTGATCAAAATGTCGACCAAACCACTGATAAATTGGTTGATTGACTTCATACTGATATTCACCTTTCATATGAGTTGCCACCGTCATAAATATTTCATTATGTTCCCTCCTATTTAATGTAAAAGTTATAATAATTGTGTACTAGTGAAATTTGTTAAGTGAAGAATAATAGTTACACAATCAATGAATGATTTCTAGATAAACAAAAAAGTTATAGATTTCTAATAAGTACACAAATATCAAAAAATGACTACACATAATAAACAGGTATGTTCAGTGTGCCTGCACTATCTACACTTTTTTGTACGGTGTTCGACATGATCAGTACTACATCAGTACACTTAGTTAGGTGTAAAAATTAGTTGGTGTAGATTAAATCGGGACTATGTATTTCAAACGTTAGTGTACACCTTTTGTATAATGTAAAATATTGTATTGTAGTTTACTTTTAATTGCAGACACAACAAACACACTTAGTTAATCATTTACCATAATGCAACATCACTGGCATACTCTGCATCCAAAAATTGTATGTTGATCAACTGGCCTGTTCTGGGGATAAATTTTATCACTTGGGTTTTATTATGTACCTTATCACTGATAGTATTATTTTCCGCCACAATAATACATACTCCTCCATCAATTGAAATTGTAGCCAAACTTACACCATTTCTTACAGGTATTCTACTTATTTCATTGAATTGACGATCCTACAAACAATCGGTAATTCAATAGTTGTCTACCAACATTCATTACTTACCACATATTTAAAGATCACTAAATCGTCTCCTTCCCTTGCAGTCTCCAAGGCAGCACCATACCATACCTCACTTTCTTCACTTTTATACGGAAATAAATGTATGTCTTTAGGTAGCTGAACTTTTATACTATATGCAGGAATAATTCCACTTAATATATAAACTCCTACAAAATAACGTTTTGTTTATTTACAGTTAAAATGGAGTCAATCTTTGATTCATCACTCAGTGAAACGAAGTTATTGGAAAACCTCACGACACAACTTTCGGAGTTAGAAATGCTGCAGTCAATGTTTTACAATCCCGGTGAAATTCGTGTGGACGATCCCACCGCCTTAAACGATATTAAGAATTTTGTAAACGGGAAAAGTAACATCATTCCACCATTTCTCGACATCACTATCAACCTGATAATTGAAAACCTTAAATACGAATTTTGTATAAATTTATCACACGAGTATCCAGATGTCGAGCCCGACATCTATATCAGAAATCATAAATTAAATAGAGACCAACATGCAAAAATAAACAAAGGGATGTCCGATTACGTTAGTGAATTAGATAAAGGCGAAATCTGTATATTTTCGGCAATTTCCTGGTTGCAAGATAATGCGGCTCAATTTGTCGAATTAGAGGATGAAATAATCGTTGAAAAAGTTGAAGAAAATGACGAACTCGTACGTCTATGGATATATTCCCATCATATTTACAGTAAAACGAAACGACGTGAAATTTTAGACTTGGCAAACCAATTAAAACTAACTGGATTTTGTATGCCTGGTAAACCAGGAATCATTTGTGTGGAAGGATATAAAAAGGATTGCGGTGAATGGTGGCAGGCGATTAAGTCAATGAATTGGAAACGAATTTTTTGTAAAATAACCGAAGAATATAAAGATGAGGAGACTTTTTTAAAGTTTGATAACTTTGAAGAGAAAATTTTTCACAATCGCGATGTGAAGTGCCACCATATGGATATGGGAGAATTACACAAACTCCTGCAGAAACATAACTGTGATTATATATTTAAAGATCTCTTTGGTGTTGTTTCAAGAAATAACTCTACATTCTAATTTGTGAGTTTAAGTTATAGTATGAATGTAATATACAAGGGATCCATTTCCTTGTTAAAATTGTGCAATTATTTAAATTAGTGATTTAGTTAAAACATCACAAATTTTGGTTCAAACATTTATCATTATCTCTTTTTTGATGCTTGCAAACCCGTTAATTAAATAATTAAGAATGTATTATAAGTCACCAGAGGCCGGTTGCACAAAACCAATTGATCTCACTAACTCTGCATATTGCTTAACACAAAGCGATGACTTTTGTGCAACCGACCCTAAGCGTCAACATACCAGTTCCAGTGATACTTTGAGTTTTATAGTAACTGTTTTCGAACAGTCCTTAAATACAGGATGTCTTTTAATAGTTGAGACATACCTTAACTACAGATTTCTGAACTAAAAATAAGAACAATTAACCCGACTTATAGGCCTTGAAGTCTTGAAGATTATAAAAGCACCTACATGTACCTACAGCTAATGGATTGTAACTTGGCTCTTGGAATATGTATAAATGATAAACAAGGGTACAACACGAAACATATATCTATATATCCCTCCCTACCTAAAGTACAAATCAATAGCAAAGGTAGTTGCAAGGTTTAATATGAAAACAAAGTTGAATAATTCATTAGAAAAAAAGAAGTTGTGGTGATCCATAAGGTTGGACGTTAGTTCTCCAAATAGGGGTAAAGTGATGAGACAATATGGTCAATGGGGGAGGTTTTGTGTTTTTGACCATATTGTCTCAGAAAAAAAGAAATTATAGAATTTCATACTCTTAAAACACATTTTTAAAATAAACTTAATAATTAGCTATAAAATATACAGAATCGAAAATCAGCATTAACAAATGAAGCATTACTTTTTAGCAGAGTGTATCGAAGTAAATGACTCGACCATCAAGTCAAAAGTAATCTCTGGTCCCCACTCAAAACATTTGTTAGTGCGCACCTTGAGGAAGAGGTCAATCTACAATCCATTGACGGTACAATTTCTCGATAAGTGAATTACCAGAGGAGCTGACACCTTTGTAAAATAGTACCCTTGATCATCAAATCTAAATATTTAATTCGTTTTTGGAAACACTTAAGAGGTGTATTATAATCATGTTCATGAACTTTGAACAAGGATTCAAAACGTGATAACTCAAAATAAAATAGTTTTTGTGTAATAACTCAAAAAAATAAATATACAGTGTGTAGTATAGTTGTAATTTGTAATCAGAAAACGATTTCTGATTTTCTCCTGAAATAATATACAGAGTATGTCACACATATTTTTAATATTTTGTTAATTTCCGTATAGTCCGGAAGTAAATTGGTATACTTATTGTACTGTATTAAAAGAGTGGTATGTCCTCTACTTTACTGTACAATTTGACTTCTTTCTCTTTGTTAGCAAAAAAGTTGTGAATGTATAAAATTTTTAACTTCAAAAATTCATTTCCCCTTATGGGAAATAAAGGAATAAATGTAGTGCCAATAGTTTTTTATGAACTACATATATTTAGATTTCAAAAATAAAAAAAGCTCGGAGCAAATTATGAAAAAATCGATTTTTAATTTTTTACCAATTTTGCCCATGTTAAATTTTTGTTCTTTATCAATTATAAGTAAATGTTGTGGCCGTCCTTTGGCTACAATTTTCAAATTTTAATTCAGTTAAACGGTTCTTGAGCTAGACGCTACTCAGCAAGGGAAATTAGTTTGGGTTAAAATTTGAATATTTGCTCCCAAAATAACGACCCCAGTTTGAGCCCCTTTAGACTGAGCCATAACGTACGCACCCACAGATAAACATTTTTCAAAGATTGTGGTTTTAGACTAAGGAGGACCGAAAACGTTGAGATTCATCAAAACCTTGAGTTTGATTTTTTTTTTCGATTATACATGTGTATATGGAGGGAAATGCAGGAAAAGTACATAATTGTAAAACTCAATCAAACCCTTCGATATATTTTTATACCTAATTAAATTTCACGCCTTATACTGAATGATTTTGGAAATAGGTAAGTTGAGTTAAATCTTATTTTTATCGCAGAAGTCCATATAGTTAAGCTGTTTCTCAACTGCTGTACACTTAGAAATCAACCTTTACTGTAATTTTTAAAATTCATACTAGTTGCAATTTATTTATACAGAAAAGTGTAGGTTTTCACACACTTTTCCATAAAATGCAATAAATTTGCATGTCAGAAAATGCTGCATTCATACTACTAATTTACAATAATTAATTGTTACTGAAAAGAAGCAATAGTTTTCTAAATGTAAGTAGGTACTGTACTGCAACAGTGCGAAAAATGGTTACACAATGTTTTTCAAAAACCTCTCATTCTAGAATACACATGTTTGCCTTCTTTGTAGTAAAAATGTTCGATGTACACTCACCTGCACTATCTTTTGTAAGTGTTGTTGTTTCGTCAATAGGTAAACTTCGTCTAGTTAATGAATGCTCAATTGAACCATGAGTTTGCTCAATTAATGCCATATAATTTTGCACTTGTTTATCAATAAATGTTGTAGATTCATTTAATGTACCGCCTGTAATTATATATTTAACATAATGTATACCTAATTTACTTAGTATAATTATACCTTTGATGTTAGGATGTTCTTGAAGGTTTGCGAAAAAATTATCAGTTAGATGGTCAAGGTTTACTCGCAAGTTTTCACTTGATAAATAACAAAAAACACTTGCAGGATAGATTAGAATAAGTAGTAATGTCATAGTTGTTTGAGATGATGTTTCACTGTACATAACTATTGTAAATTTGCATATTTTTATGAAATGTTTAATAAAACATTATCTGTTTTACTTGAGCATTGAATGGTTAATAAAAATGATAACGGATATCAATATGTGTATCATAATACATGTTCCAATGATTAGAAAATAATATACCTTTATTGCAAAATAAGTTTGATTCTAATGTAGAAGAATGAAGTGATCTAACAAATGTTGAAGACAATTCTCGACAATCAGTTCCAGAAACAATCGCTCTAGACACAACTGTATTCAAATGCAAGTAACAATCATAAAAAGTTTCAATAATAAATGAAAGTGCTAAACAAAATTGTAATAAATTCATTTGTTTAGGTCATCTGATACTGAACTAGTTCTTGGCCTTATTCCAAACACTTTGGCACCCGGTTTCAAGAAAGTTACAGTGCAACATTTAAATTCCACTTGACTATAATAAAAAAAGGGTTCCCAAAGGAGCATATTATCCAATTAAGATGGGCACATACCTTATGAATTTCGCAAAGTGCCTTATAGGACAAAGTTGGGAATTACTCTTGCTTTTTTCATTGTTCTAACTATAGCACATACTAAAGCAATACGCCATGTTACTATTCTATTACCAAAGACCATATAATAATTGGTCTTTGCTATTACATATTCCACCAATTCCTATTACAGAACTTTTTGTAATGCAGTGAAAGATTTACACAGCATTCAGATTGAGGGCCCTTTCCATTTATTAGTTTTTAATAAGGAATGTGTTAACATTTTAGGAATAACCCCTTCCAAAATATCGATGGGTATGCATAAGCCTGAGTTACAGTAAAATTAGGTCCTTACTGTGTGATATTTCTCTCAATTTCCATGTGTATTTTGGCCCCCTTTTCCCTCATGGGGCTAAACTCTGCAAACTTTACCCTGGTAGGGGTACCTAACAACATTGCAGTACAAGTTGCCAGAAATATTACTTTTTATGTCTAGGTGTTGCTAATGACACATAGTAGCAGCAATGAAAATGACACAGTCACAGAAAAGTTACCACTTTTTCTATCCTAACTTAAGTGGTATATTAGCTACGATAATTTCGTTATTGGGAGCAGGAAGATATTGTATAGCATGGGGCAGAACTTACTTCGAGCACAAGATCAGAGATAAATCATATTTTTTCGCTGCTAGCATCGACAAGGTAGCTCAAATCATAACAGATGCCGCATGCCTTAATTGTGCAACAGCTTTCCAAGGATGTAAATTTTGGAATGGCCTTTCTGATATAGTTGCACCATAGATCTGAAGAACTTGCCATTACGGCGGTAGTAGCTGCTGCCATTAGGAAAACTAGCGTTGTTCCATGTAGGATCTAAAGAACAATTGACAAAAGCTGAAAAATCGGAAATGAATTGAAACAAACTCCTATAGCTCCTCCATATTCTGATTGTTGAAGTGGTTGAGCTAATAAACGATACTAATTGGCTCACATCATAGTCATGAAATAATCAGGCATTTTTCCTTATTGGCAACTTCAGACAATTTCATCTATGTAAAAATGTTTGAACCTTTTTGAATCTTCTCGGCCATTACAACTCTGTTTTCAGAATGCCATTGAAAAATCTATACCTAATCCTCAAATATGGCCTAAAGATTTTTTTCTTATGAAGTGAACTAAGACAATGGAGCTGTGTTGAAATATTCTACTAGCATTTTGAATCTGCAAAAAGTCACCAATCTTTTCAAATACTTTGTTTGGCTTCATCTTATACAGGGTGATTCATTAAGAATGTCCAATCTCTGAATTGTAGATTCCAGACCTCAAAATATGATGTTTCTGCCCAACATGCCTTATACAAATATTGCTAGTTTCCGAGATACCGGGTGTTTAAAGTTTAAATATGAATTTTGATTTTCGCAATAACAATTACTTAATTAATTAATTAATGTAATTAAAAATAATAGACAAGGGTTATTTGATATGAAGAGATCGTTACGAAAACGGAGCATAAAGTGTATTGAAGTAAATGGTGGACAAGTTTTTTATTTTTGTTTTTTAATTAATTAATTTTAATTAATTGGCAATCCTCATGCAAAAAAAGGTAAAACTGCCAATTTTCAAAAAGAAATTGTGAAAAAATAGAAAGTTATTGCGAAAATCAAAATTCATATTTAAACTTTAAACACCCGATATCTCGGAAACTAGCAATATTTGTATAAGGCATGTTGGGCAGAATCATCATATTTTGAGGTCTGGAATCTACAATTCAGAGATTGGACATTCTTAATGAATCACCCTGTATAATGTTAAAATATATTTTTTTAAAATGTCTAAAGAACATCATGATTCCAAAAAATGTCCAAACTTTTGATTTGCTTTGAGAACACCAGTGCACATTCTCAATTGCTTTTTTAATGTGCAGGGTGTGTTTCGCAGCCCCGCTAAATTCCACATTTTTATTTTACGTTATTTAACATAACTCTAATTTTTAAGGGTTACTATGTTGACTATGAATTTTCAGCTCATTATAGCTGTCAAATTTCGCCTTTTTTGGAGAGAGATATTACTAATGCCATCTTCAGCATATCACGGAATACCCCTGTTGTAATGATAGAATTGACAATTAGTTGAAGGTTTTGCCATTAAACTAATATCCATTTTTAATTTTTCAACTAATGGTCATACCATAAAAGTCTATTTTTACTGCCTACTTGACTTGTTTAACAATGCCTTGCACACAGCCACCTGAGATACTACCTTGAATTTAAACTTAATGTTATTGTATAGAAGTACTTTACACCAATCACTAATATATACGCTTGGATTATAGTTTTCATGGCATTAATAGATATATTTATGAAATAGCGATTAGGTGGAGTGGTCTTTTTGTACGAGGAACATTGTTAATAACAGCACACATTGCTTTTGCCTGTATGTAAAATATTTTTGAAGTTGGGGTAAATTAGTATTAGTATTTTAAGTAAAGTTCATTTATCAATTGGAATTATAGTTAGTCTTACGAGCATAATTATACATCAAACTATTTAATTTTGTCATCTCCTATTATAGTTTTCCACTTCCTGATTGGAAATGATATGTTGCATATTTTATAGATTATGTTCAAAAGACAGAATTGTTCATTTGTTTTACAAAATTCCAATTAAGTACATATGGTAGGCAAGTTGTTAATGCCTGTATTCGACTAGTTAACTTGTAATGGTTCATGATTTCTTTTTGTAATAAAGTTTCACTGTTTAAACCCAATGTACAGATCATTCCAGCTGTATTGTACCTATCTGTAGAAAAATTTATAAAAATGTTATCAAGACAGTTTTTATCTTGTGTATATAGGCATAAATATTATTTGTGTTAAACTAAACCGTTGATTATATAGTAATGTACCTATATAATCAATGGTGAAACCAAAGGATGATACTGCTTCTGTTTTACTTGTAGCAGCAAAATGGATGTTGAAATTGGTATATATCATGTTACAATTACATTTACATTACATTTAAAATTACATCTTATTGCATAAAAATTTCATCCCTAAATTTTAACACCCTTAGCGAGCGAGGGTTGTAACCTCTAAATTTTTAAATAGGAAGTTGGGGCTTATGATACATCATTTAAAAAGTCTCTTCATGGTCTATTCAATGATGTTATTGTTTTCAAATCTGATTGACGAAATACAACACAACACAATGGGAACCTAATTAGGTAGTTGTATATTCCATTTGGCTGTTCCCCATCGTATAATGCAGGTTTGACTGTGTTTTAAACATATCGTAGATAATGAAAATTTCTCTAGCAATTAAATGTATTTTTATTTAATGGACGACGATGATAACAATTATTTCCTTTTTGGGAATGCTAAATGGTAGGTACGCACAATTCTGTAGTGCATGAACCATTTTTTTGTCTCTATATTTTTTAATATGAAGTACCTACCTACTGAGAAATAGTACATGGATTTTCAAATACACTTCACTAAATGATGGAAAATAAATTTTTACATATTGCACAAAATAATATAACCTTATCTAATGGTAGCATATTTTTGAAATTCGATACTACTAAAATTGGCAAAATTATCCATAGCTATTCCACGACCTTCTGTGGGACTATGTATTTTTATCTGTCGCATGTGGGTATCTCTACCATTTTGATGATTACTTGTAACTGCAATTTGGATCATAAACATTCTTATCGGTTTATCATGTATATCCTTAATGGGTATATGGACCCAGCCTACGATAACAGTTTTTATAATACATATTTAACACGGACCCCACACCTGTTGGTTCTGTTAACATCACAACCTCAATTTCTTGTAAATCATTAAAGTGGGTACCGATCCTTATAGAAATTCGGCTAGGTGTGTAACTTTCGTCAAGTTTGTATTCTGTATAAATAAAAATATCGCTAACAGTAGTTTTACGTTGAAATTGAATATTTACTAAATGAGGAAGTTGACCATCAGATTGCCAGTATGTATCGGTACGATCATCCCTTAATTGTTCTACACCAAATCCTATAAATTGTTACATTTTAAAATTCGTTCAAATGTTATTATACATTTACCAGGTTTGCATGAAGATAAACTCCAAATTGCTTGTGAGCCAACTTCGCGAACATTTCCCATACGTTCATTTTTAATGGGATCTACTTCTTGTGATTGGTTTAAACTCATTGTTATCGAATATTCGGTAAGTGAACTGTACAATGGGAGAAAAGGCTAAAAATTCTTAAATTGTTACCGTCTAATAAATATTATTGTTTGAAAATATAAATTTAAATATGACCATAACCTCAATCAAATACCATAGAACACAAAATCACAAAAGACATATAACCCCGCCTGACCCCGCCCAGTACACATTTAAGCTATACCTTATCCAACGAGAGAAAGGACTTGGTTTGCGCATTCCAGATTAAAGTGGGAGGAAACTGGGATCAGGTATTCATCTATAAAGAGGTACCTTTATAGGTATCGGCGCAAGGTATGACTTCATCGAAGTAGGAGTAATGAATAGGCGGCGATTCAACTGAAACATACGAATTTTCGTCCGAGCGCAAGTCCTTTCTCTCGTTGGATAAGGTATAGGTTCATTGTTAGTGGTAAGAATGTCACAGCTTAATGCTTTATCTTTATACTGTGCTATTGTGATAGAGTGGATAGCTTAGACACAGACAACTAACCTGTGACCCACGACCCACAGACCATTATTAGTGGTCTGTGCTGTGACCCCTGTGGCTTAGAATATTACCTTTCTAATCTAGGATATTCCGCTACTAGAATAATGTAAACAGTTTGTGCTAGTGACAGTAGAGTACTATAGATAGTTCAGGGGAGAGCAGAGTGGATAGCACGTGTGGAATAGTACACTCTACTATCCCACCCCCACTTCCACAATCTTATTCTACTCTACCGGCACAGAAGTTACTGTGCTACCGGTTTGTTTAGTTTACTATACCAATGTAAACACACGCAGGCCTGCTTTAACAGAGGAGAGTGTTTTGGTGCGTGTCTTGTGCTTGTCGGTCATTTTCTTAATATGCGAGGCAATTAAATTCAGCAGTGTTTAAAAACTATCGGGCGTCATTCTGAAGCACATCTTATATTCTTCTGGGTCTTCTAAACCCAGTTCTCTTAAAAAATTAGCAGATGCTCCACATTCATCTCCTCGCAGAATCCATTCCCGTACCCAAATTCTGTTGTGCCTACCTGTTTCTTCCTCTAAAACGTCCAAGCTGCAGCTTGCACTAAACATTTTGTAATAACGGCTCGGCATTTTTGCCTAACCTGCTTGTTCATTGTCACACACGTTATTAAACTGAACTATTCCTTCAAATGATTGGAAACCAAAATGGGTAGAGTAGAGCATCTAGACAAAAAAGTATGCTAGTGAACTCTACTACTAATTATACCAATGTAAACCTAGCTTTAAGGAAGAAACCATCGCAGAGAGGAGTGTACCCTACCTACTTATATTCCTGAAATGTTGCAGTGGATGGTTTCTGCAAGACGTACAAGTAACTTTCTACCTTTCTCAAACCTTAAAAATTCTGGCCAGTTTCTCCGCACGGGACGAAACCCGAGATATTTTATTCTCCTGTCCTCTCTGTAACTCCCTGTTATAAATGTTTTTGGAATTTGGCGATTTGGCATGACATTCTTTCTAAGGTCAACGTGGCATTAATAATGCTTCAGACCACAAACCACTAAAAATAGACTGTCCACTTCTATAGATAATTAACCTCATAGTGTTGTAGACCAATCAGACATTAAGAACAGTGTCACATGCACCAATCACAAGTTTTTTTAACTGATAATTAACCTCATAGTGTTGTAGACCAATCAGACATTAAGAACAGTGTCACATGCACCAATCACAAGTTTTTTTAACTGAAAAGAATGCATGGTACTTTTCTTGCCGCTACCTCATTGTTTTAGCAACCTATATTTAAAAAAATCAAATGTCATTTTGACAAAAGTAAAAAATTTGACGTATTTAACGCTTCATTCAGTTAATTCTCCAACCGAAGATCATTCGTTCTCAACTCTTGTCAGGCAAGATTTTTTTGTATGAGCATTGATTGCTAAAAGGTAATTAAACTCGATCAAATTCTTGGGAAAAGAACCCTCGCGCTTCGCGCTCGGGTCTTTTCGTCAATTTGATCTCGTTTAATTGCCAAGCAACCAGTGCTCATACAAAAAAATCTTTCCGACAATAGTTGAGCACTTATGATCTTACTGTTGAAAAATAGTTGGTAGAGAAATGCGGGACGGCGACTTCACAAGAGGAAAAGGGTAGGTTGAGTGACGCCTACAGCACCTTATTGGTTAATGCTTTATTGGGGGAAAATTTGAATTCAAATAAAGTAAGGTTATTGTTTTAATAAAATCATATTTATGGTTATGTTTATCATTTATGTATCTATTGAAAATGAAATAAGACATTAAGTTACAATTTACATGATATATAACAGTGAAAACAGTACCTATTCTACAAAGTAATACATCTGCCGGTGAATTTTTTGAAATTTTACAATGCAATGCTGGCATATAACAACACTTTTGGAATGTTCAGCAACAGTTTTTTCTTCATAATCCTGAAATAAATGTGGATATGAAGACTATTACTCATAAATATAATCATTTAAAAAAATAATATTGTTTCAAGCTTACTTTATCTATTAGAAATGCATCAGTACGTAATAAAATTGTGCTGAAGTCTATAATAATGTCACTATATAAAGGGAAACCCATGTCCAATTTTTAAATTCTTCATTAATAAATTCAACCCATTTGTTAAAAATGGACTTTAAACATAAATGTTTTGGGTTTGGATTGTTTGGAAACCTAAATCTACGGACTTTTCTATTCCTATTCTTCATATTACACATGCGGAGACCATGTTATGTTCTAAGTCTAACAAATAGCAAAAGTAAATATAGGTAGGTACGCAAGTTTAAAAACTTACCAGAAAACTATAAACTTTAATACATAAGAAGTCAAAAAGTAATAAACAACAAAATATAAACGCAAAACCCAATAATTATGAACGATTATGTGACGCTGATGTACCTATTTCACATATTTTAAACGAAAAATACCGCCATAAACTCAAACACTTATCGCTTCGTTTGAATCAGCAAATGTCAATTTAATTTTATAATTCTCAGTACCAACTAATTTTGTGAACAGGTTAACCAACCTACAAATCCCCTTTCCTCTTGTGAAGTCAACACCCGCATTTCTCTACCAACTATTTTCCTATAGCAGTGGACAGTCTATTTTTAGTGGTTTGTGCTTCAGACTGCAACAATGAATATTGGAGCTTCGAGCTTGTTGGTTCAGTAAAAAAATATTATTAATTTTTTTTATTCTTATCGAAAAGATGATCAATTTGATATTCTGCGTTAACAGAACAGATTGAAAGTGATGCAGTTTTTTGCGACGTAACTGCGATTCGAATACGAAAAAGCTGATCAAGACATTTTACTTACGAAGCTAATGGTGAAATAGCATCAAAGATCCAAAATTAATTTTTTTAAATTTTATAATATGCACTGCCACAAAAACAGTCTCGGGCGGTTCATACATATTCAACTGTACAATGAGACATTTCATTTTTTGTACCTAGTTATACCTATACCAGTGCTCTTTTTGTAAAAAAAAAAAGGTGCGGTGGAACGGCAAACAATTTTTTTTCCAATTTTATATAATATTTATAACAGGCCGATTTTATTTAGACCAACAGCTATTAAAAAAAAATCGACGAAAACAGGTGGTGGAACACCGTTCCCAAGCGTTCCATGACAAAAAGAGCACTGCCTATACCTACTCCTAATATCCTCAAAGATAAGAAAGGAAGACAGTTTAAAGTTTTGCACAGCACTTATTTATAACAGTGGGGAGTGGGGCTATGAAAGATGCAGGTGAAGAAATGATTTTGTATAAAGATAAAATATACGGAAATATTAAATTAACTGTTAAAATTCGATCTAGTATATAGGTAGCTGTATTTCCAAATTAGTTCACCCAGCGGAGCAATGTCACTGTCACAGACAACTAACGTAATGTTAACATTACCAGAGAGTGTGGCTCTGGGGTGAGAGAAGTTTTTCAAAGATAAAGATGATTAAAAATTATCTGCGCTCAACAATGGGACTGGAACGTTTGATCAGATTGCAACCGCCACCGAGTGGCGCTGTTTACATAAATTAAAAGAGTGGAAGAATGAACCGACTGCATGTGGCCGGGGAAAATATTTTCTGAAAAAATGCCTAGTTTTGGTCATGTATAACTTTTATCATATTTTACAATTTTATTTATTATGTGAAATCGCAAGTAGAGTAAAATTAATGCGATTGATAATCGTCGTTCTGACATTTTAGTTCATATAGTAGGGCTTAGGCAAAGATATATGCAATGATAATAGGTATTCTTTGGTTTGGAGTACTTAGGTACACACATGTGGATAGAACTGTATCTACGCCAATGATATTTGCATTATTATTGGTTGTGTCACTGACGACGACTTCTCTACTCTTACAAAAGTTATTGTTATACTTACACTACTAATACGATAGTGAATCAGTCTATTTCTGTTTATTTCACATAATAACGTCTTTATCTTTATTTCTCTCCCCCCATTCGATTTTCTGCGATCCACTTTCGTAGTGTTCAATAGAAAAATCGATAATTTTTGTTCCAGCTTATGGCATTTTAGTGATTAAGAAGAGTTCTGTATATTAAACATTGAGTAGTGCAGTTTGTACATTTGTGTCTTCGTGATATTGTAACAATTTTACAGGTGTACCATTTTACTTATTAAACAAAACAAAACTTTTATAAAGTTTTGAAAATGTCGTTTTATGTGCGAGCCGAAGGTAAGAATTTTTTACAATTTTTTAATGCAGTACATAATTGTAATTTAATGAGAGTAATGAGACCTTAATTATCTCTTATTGCTTATTGTACCATCTGTGTATATAATATAATAGTTTTTTTTATAATTCGCTTATTATGCATTACTTAAGTATACTTAGGTGCTTAGGTCATTCCACGATTAAATATCATTTCCTTTTATTTAAACAATGAAGTATTTCAAATGAATAATAAATTGTCATTTTGATCAAAAATTGTACAATGTGTGGTTTAGGTTTTTTATAATCCGGGAAATATACTTCCACCACAGCATTATTATTATTTATTATGTTCATGTTGATTGTTGTACTTCCACAATCGTTTAGTCTACCAAAAAAAATTGGTGGGGGAGGGTAGACCACGACACAAAAAAGTCTTAAAATTTTGAAATAATAATAGCAAACTCAAACAAACTTCAACAAATTGCAAACATTTGTAAATTAGCAAAACAAAAAAAGTTTATTACTGTCATTGTGGCGGGCAGATGTGTAAAATACTACTAGCTATCTTTGTTGTTCAATAATGTAAAATTCAGATCAAATTTGGATACCTTTTTGTTTTCCCCAAGCTAGTGGTCGCTGGTAGTAGGTATCACTTTTATGTCTGTGACGTGACACCGATGTCACGTTTGTAACAGTAAAGACAAAGTGGCGTTTACCTTCAAATTTTTTGTCAGGAAATTAATTTCTGCATTGTTTTCAAGATCCTTTCTTTTTAGTAACTTGAGCTATAGAGATCACATGGTGTTGTTTTTAAATGATGAACAAAAACAAAATCCCCACGTGTGGTTGGTGGGTTCTCTGCCCAGTTCTTCAAATCCAGAATTGTCTGCGGCGATTTCATAATCCTCGCCCGAATCTTCCTCAACTATAGAGCCGCATCTTCAGACGATGATACCGTCATTTTACCCATGGCCGCTTGTTTGATAAAAGTGAAGTTTTTAATTCATTTTCCTCAAAGAACCTCTTTTTAGCTGTGTCCGTTGATATGACTTTCTTACCCTCGTATTTGGAAAGTAATAAACAGGTTGCTTGATATTAGTTTTTAGATTAGAACTTCTGGGGATGGCGTCCACAATTCTTTCGTTGCGTTTCCTTTTCTATGTGTTCTGTGCCCATCACTTCACCTACTTCAATGGGTAAAGTAGCGATCGGTTACGTAGCTAACATCATCCAAAAAAACATCACGGTCATATGACTAAGCACCCGTTTTCCTGAACTCAGATATAATATTCGCGCTGGCAACAGGACCGCGCCCCTAGGTCATTCGGCGCCGCCCGCCGTACATGACTCATTTTGTTTTTGTCATATTATTTTTAAATCAATTTTATCTGAGAATTCGTCTTCTACTGTAATCATAGATAAAAATTCTTGAATCATTCCGATATTGTCAAGTAGCTTTTAACGATGTTTCATTTAGAATGACCTTTCACCTGAAACCACAAAAATTTGGTTGAACCATTGAATAAACAATCTTTTACTTAACGGTTGAACATTTACTTCTTCAGCAGTTAGCTGAAGCCCTAATATTTCTTCTTCTTTTGCCATCAACAGGAAAGTCACTTGCTTGGATAGGTCCTCTTTTTACAAAAGTAGCCGTCGTTTCACCAAAGATGTTCGGTCAAACACCTCTGGATCATTAGGAAATATATTGCAACCGCTATTGTTAATGGAGGACGATTCTAAAAAATCCTTGAAAGTTTCATCATTTTATTGTTCTTGGTTATCTGAATCGAATGACCCAGTGATAGGGGTTCCGCGTACAAACATTAGCTTCGGTTATCATTACTAGTATCAAAGAGTATCTAAAATAAGAGAAACAGTGGTATAGGATTTATGCGTATAGGCTATAAGAACTCGTCCGCTAGGACTCCACGATCGGGCCCTCGCGTAGACGTAGCCAGAACTAGGCGTCCCTTTAAATGTACTTTAAATATTGTCTTCCATTGAAAATTTACAGAAATCTTTATGGTAAGTCTATTAAAAGTATTTGCAAGGTTGCCACATTTAGTTTGCTTAATGACTAATGGCTGGATTGCTCTGATAAGTTAATTGTACCCTTGTTTATATAAACAAGGATTGTACTGAACAAATGGTAATTAGGTTTTAAGGAATAGGTACCTACATTAATTATTAAAATGTTATATTATTAAATTTATTACATTCCAACATTAACCAGGAGGTGGTTTCGAGAATTTCTCTCACGGTCTTTTTCTAATATTTTGTATATCTTTTGAACTTTCGATTTTTTAATATTGAAGTACATACTGCATTTTTTTAAGTATGTATGTTACGTACTCTTTGTATAATTAAATTTGATCTTAATCCTTTGCGCTGTGTCCTGTCTTTGAGCATTTGTCTCATCGCGAGACCAATGACATTTGTAATTTTCCTTTTAAATGATTTGTTTTTTTGCTCATACAACCCTATTTATTTATAAACTCAGTACATTATCAGGTAAATTCCTAGTTGAATTATAAGGTGTACAATTATTTAATGACCTGTTTTAGAGTACCTACCCCGAAGTACCTACTATTCAGCTTTTTTTATAAAGTTGACGTAAGTACTTTTTGGTGGTTGTTGGTTTTATGTTTAGTTTACATAATTATTTTAAACATTATGTTTAATTCGTGTGTGTAGGTATATCAATTGCGAGTTAAATCGCCGAAATGCGAACGTATTGTATCTAGGTTTTTTTCGATTCCCCACTTATAATGCATGTTTTGATAAGAGGTTACAGAATTGTGGTACTCCAAACTTTTTCTTTAAACACGAGAGCAAACGTTTTTAAAAAAGCCGTCGCCCGTCGGTCACTGTTGTTGGAGTAGTACCTAACAACATTGTTAAATTTTTTTTATGGGTATTTCAAAGAACATATCAAACATCATCTTCAAATTTTATGAAAAATTTAATTGTAAATAGTATAAATATTGTAAATATTTCAGAACCCAATTGGTTGCAAGAAGTTAATAGTTGCTACTGCCATAAATTGTTTTTAATTCGGCATTTAATGAAATGCAAGCTATACAAAACTCTGAAACTTTTTTCAAAACCCCTAGAAACTTTAAAAAGCAAAAAATTAAATCATTTTAAGAGGAGCGCGTAAAAAAGTTTAAAAATTGTTTTTTTGTACGAACTCATAGGTACAATTTTAAAACTATTATTTTGATATTGTTTTGTTTTAAATATTTCATTACAAGCTCCGAAATTTTAAACAAAGTACCTAAATACCCAAAATAAATATCGGGTAGCAATAATAATGATGGTTGCAGATTTTTGTATAGAAAGTTAATCTGACAAAGTAGATTCGGCAACATTGAGATATCTTTGCTTTAAATTTCAAAACTTCCAGGTAGTTGTCCTTTTTGTAATTAAACAGTTATCGCCTCAGGTATGTGGCGTATAAATAAACGTTGTAAATTCGATAATATTTTCTTAGGCAACACACCTTACTAAACGACAGTGTTTTTAATGGCGTTGCTTCTCTTATTTTAGATACTCTTTGCTAGTATTATGACTGATCTGTGGAAACGATTATGCCCATTTTATTTCCCAATTCTTCTTTTTTACGTCTATTTTGAACACCATAGAGTTTAAGAGATTTTTTACACCAGCGTAACTTCGCTTGGTCGGCAGGACCTCGTTTTGGCGCCCCTGTGCAGTACACATCGCCCTATAGACTCGCTTAGCGCACCCCTAGCTGGCACTTTCGTAATTTCTTATAGGAATCCCATGGTCCTGGAGCAACCAACAGCCAACCTGCTGCAATGAGACTTGAAGGAATAAAATACAGAAACGTCAAGGGGTTGCAGTTTATTATACTGCAATGAGGTAACCCCATTATCTTTAGTTAAGTTTAAGGTATTGTGTTACCTATGGTTGTCATATACATAAGGACTTTTATCTTTTGATGAATTGTAAAAATAAGTAAGAGCTCACTAATCATTCTCCGATTTGGAAAGATTGCACCTAAAATTCCTTGTAGAGCGCCGTTATAAGTGTATGTGTCTTAAAGCGTAGTTCGAAGCAAACTTGCACTAATTATGCAGCATGTAGTCATAAGCTCTTCACCTCTTAGTGGGACTTGTTTTTTACCTCTTGGTGCTTATACTTTTTTGACTAAACTATGGTTCCCTCGATAGTTGTCATTTCATCAAGATTGGATATAATATGACACCAATAAGGAAAATTTGTCAGAACGTCTGTAGATCTCTTCTTAAAAAATTTAGAAACATTGTTTCGATTACCTACATGAGGTTTCCTCTAGATCTACTGCATTCTTCTGGTTGATGAATGCAAATCTGTAGCTTTCCTTTAAAGATTCTTTATTCGTGTGAAAATACCAGACGACATAGTACTAGGTAGGTACATTTAAGTTTTCACGTGCCTTTTTTACTTATCTAAAGATACTTAACGTGATATTGAAAAATAACTTTTCTAAGTGAAACTACAACCATTTATATCACCTTTCAAAACTATTTCAACAACCCTTCTGAAAACGTTCATTTATCGGTCTTCCACTTTCGCCTCACCGACATATTGCTCTGTCTAAAACTACGAGGCACGTTTTTTAAGTAAGTACCGTTTTGAAATTCCGCCGCTGTAGCGCTGCGGTGGGAATTTGGCGCATGTGCTCTGTGTAGCCCGATCTTTTACCAAGCCCCAGACGCCATTGCGGAATTATTCGACCGTGTTTACGTTTGCTTGTGAGTATTTGAAATGTCTCCTCCGATTGAGAATACCGCCGACTGTGAAATACGCCCTGTGATTCGTTTTCTTAGTGCTAAAGGCGTGAAAACGGTTGAAATTCATCCTCAGATTAATGAAGCCTACGGAGAAAACGTTATGAGTGATGCGATGGTACGGAAATGGGTGAGACCTTTAGTGGCCGTACGAACGTGCATGATGAAGATCGAAGTGAACGATTTTCACTCATTGCTATGATGACTTGGTGCAGAAAGTTGATGAAAAAGTGAGAGAGAACAGACGCTTTACGATTATCTGATCAGTTTCCTAGAGTTTCAAGAAGTCTGGTTTATGAAATAATGACAAAACGTTGCAGTGATTTTTCACTCAGGCGGCAGATTTCAACGGCGATGGTATTCAAAAGCTGGTTGTACGATACGATAAGTGCCTAATATTGGTGGAAATTATGTTGAAAAGTAGATTAAAGTACAGGCTTTCATGAAAAAATAAAATTGTTAGAAAAAGTCTACTTGTATTTTGTATATTTCAAAACGGTACTTACTTAAAAAACATGCCTCGTAGATTGAACAGTTAGGCATAAAATGTTTTGTGACAAATTTACTTCAGCGTTTAAAAATACAAAATCTCTTGCAAACAACCAATTATCTATGAGTCACAATTAGGCGTGTCCCATAAATTTTATCTCAAGTTGGCCCCAAACACATACAAAATAATAATGAGCAAAAAGAAGTACTTACTAGTTTCACCTCAACTCAGCAGGACAGGACGCACGCAAAAATTAACTTTTAGTACTTAAGAAACACAATTAACACATTTCATTTTACAAAAAACCATACGAAATCACTAGAATCGGCAGAAAGAAATACAGGTAATAATAAATTGAGGTGTGGCAACTCTGGATTGTTCACATCTTCCTTTAAACAACGCCCTTCAGTTCCTAGTAAACACCCGCCAAATCACCCATAAACTCATGTTTTGTGGTAACTTTCTGGTTTTTCCTCAGGTTTTTCTTTATTTATGAGAACTGCGATATTTTTTAACTTATCAAGTGGTATAATGTTTCTATAAATCATTCTATCAAGCACAGCTCATGTAAGATTATTGTGTTTTTTCTATGCACTTGGCATATGAACTATGAAGATATGAATATCTATTATAATAATAAAGATTAGCAGGCCATGCAAGCAGCCTTGCGTCTGAAAAATAAAGGACTGTTGAACAGCAGAGGTATGAGGTGGGTCACTCTTGAATTTTGGGCGAGGCAGTCCAGCGACTGCCTATACTAGAAGGACGATCTGACTCACTCATCCCTTGATTCATACTAGGGAAAAACTCCACATCTTCTTTGATGCGGAAGTGGCATCCCAACCAGACATATCCATCTTCACGGATGGATCTAAAACAATGGAAGGAATAGGCACCGGAATCTATTCCAAACAACTGAACTTCCATATCAGGCAACCACTAGGCAACAGAACTAGCAGAAATAACGCTTAGTGCAAAAACAATTCTTATGCACACCATAAAGAATAAAATAATCAGAATTTCCAGTGACAGCAGAGCCGCTCTGCAGGCACTAGGTCAATACAAAATCACCTCTAGGCTGGTTTCCGAGTGTCACCAAGTACTATAGAGCAAGTGACAAACAGCAACACCCTTGACCTCGTATGGGTCAAAAGGGCATGCTGGAACAACAGGCAATGAAAAAGCCGATAAGTTAGCCCGACTAGCCTCAAAACAATGGTTTTATGGCCCAGAGCAGGCTCTTCCACTTACAGTATCAAGTGTAAACAACTTAATAACCCAAGACACCCAAGCCCAACACAAGGCTAGGTGGAACTGATGTCATACTGCCGTCACACGAAAGAGACCTTCAGAGGACCATCTCGGAGCCTGACGCGTTCTTGCACAGGGTTATCCACAAAGAACCTGCGTCTACTTGTGGGCATACTTCCTGGGCATTGTAAATTTAACAAGCACATGCACCGCATGGGCTTGGTCGAATCACCATCCTGTAGAGGATGCTACACAGACGACGAGACAGCGCAACACATACTTTGACTGTGTGAGTGTCCTGTATTTGTCGAATTAAGACTATCCATGTTGGGGAAGTCCTGACCGGACATGGCGAGGATCAGAGTCGTCTCCCCGTCCAGCATCCTCAGGTTTATCTCATGTGTGGGATGGCTTGAGTGACATTGCGGGGTCGAACGACTCTAATCAGGGGGGTAGCACAAAGGGCCCGAATAGGTGGCCTACGCATGTACTTTTGACGACCCTCACATCGTAATCCAGAATAATCAAGTTTTTCATTAGTCACTCGAAGGCTGGTAAACGCACAATTTCTGTATAGCATTACTAGCACTATTATTTTTAAAAACAGGACGATGCAATCTAAGATAACGTTGACATTTTTTTTGTAGGTATAATACTCAAGTATTTATATTTTCTAAATGAAAAAAATGTCCTGAAGGATTATAAAATTGAGAGGGCAGATGCGAGAAATATTTACATGGCAGAATTTAAACAGAAATATAATATTACCAGATTTTCATTTTCAACTATGTACCGATTGATGTTGGATTTTGGATTGATACATTATCGAAGTAAAGGAACTGAATTTATATGCTTTAGGCAAGATATGTTTAATTACTCAATTAGATATTTTACCAGTTCCGATTTAAAAGCAAAACTGAATGAGACTAATGTAAAACCTGTCGCAAGCAAAAACATTGGCGTAAAACACGAATGCCCTACTTGCAAAGAGAGTTTCTTAAATTCCAAATTATTAGCCCAACATGAGCGATCAGAAGCACATCTACAAAAGAAAGATTGGATTAAAAAGTAAGTAAGCTGAATTGAGAAATCAAATCACACATTTTTCTACTTTTAGAAATAATGCAACTTCTACGTCACAGATTGCCATTGAAATTGTAGATGGTCATGGCGGAACACCAGAAACAGTAGTGATTAGGCAGAAAAAAAGACAAACTATTGTTTTGAGTATTTCAAACCAGAGCTCGCATGATTACATAATTCAGGATATGGCCGGGAAAATATCACCCTACGTTACAATACATAAACTTGATTCTCCTTATTTGTTAAAAGTTAACACCAAAGAAACTATTTCATTAATAGCGATGTTTCCAGAAAACATGTTTTGGAGTCATACGTTAGCATTTTATATTCAAAATGCTACAACTAAAACACATTCCTTGATTGTTAAGGAGCTTGTAAGTATTTTTTATATTCTGCACAGGTTAGGTTGCTATAGAAAAATGTAGACGTTCCAGGTTCATTCTGAGTTAGTAGATGATTTACATCCAACCGAACCATTCCATAGAGAACCCCAACAAAACATTCGTAATGGTGAAGCGGAAATAGTTCCCGGAGTGCACCCCCCTCTGTAAATTTTTTTCATAAGGGATAAATATTTTAAGTTTCCAATTATTTTCAGACCACCATCGAAATTTAATTACAAGATGAAATTTGGACAACATCTCCTACCTCATTACATGGTAGTATTATTAGATAACAAATTTACACAGTTTCCAAATATGGATGCTACTGAAAAAGCTATGCTCTCACATATAAAGTAAGTATAGTTATTTTGTTAAATTAAAAATAAGCTCGTTTTTTTAAACAGAAAAGAATTTGCATACTATACGAAAGTGTCATCTACATTGGATAGCAAAAACTATTATAATATGAATAAGATACGACTGCACATGGAAGAATATCAAATGAAAATTGATATTCGTAATTATGATAAAGTGGACCAAGTACTGCGAGATGTTAAAAATTTTCCCAAAAATTGCTTAGAATTAAGTGTAAGTATTATTTTTGTTTGATTCATTAATAAGGATAATTTGCAATAATATTTAATGTGATCTGTAATGCTCCCAATGGTCTTAAGACAATTATAAATTTGCAACAATTATACTTGCTGGTTAATTGCAATAGTGTTTTAAATCAAATTCATATTTTTTCGTCGTGGTATTACCTTTATTAAATTGTAAGGTATTGTTGGACTAGAGTGAAAACCATATACAGTAGAACCCCAATTATCCGTGCGCAGGTTATCCGGGCTGCGGATTATCCGTGCCATGATTTCCATGATTGAAATTGCATTTTAGAAGTTTTATTATCGAAATAATGTTACCGTAAATCACTCAACGGAATCTCTCAATACGCAATATTGAAATCGCCAGTACCTACGTGGTTATTTAGTGTAAAAGTTTACTTATGTAGAATTCTGTTTTTTATTCTGTTATCTTTTTATGCAATTTAAAAGTTAGTTTGAACTTAGAAGTCTATTTTTTTCTGTCTTTTTAGTATGTACATACATAGTACATTTATGTATAGATAATATGTAAGAAATAAATGTTCGGATTATCCGTGCTTTTCAATTTTCCGTGCCTCCTTCGGTCCCATGGAGCACGGATAATCGAGGTTCTACTGTACTAACTAATTATAATTGGCCAGATATTGGGAGCCAAGATCTCCAACATGGTTTGATAAACGTTTTAATATTTGAAGCCAACACATTTCTTCCATTTTTACGCTATGTTGAGTTGGTCCTTTTTTGAGATTTCGGAAATTAATCAGATGTTCGGAATTTTTTTCGTGTGTTGAGACAGTGATCGACATATTGTGGCAGTCCTCCATTTCCACGAAAACGATAGAAAGAAAAACATTCTATCCATTCAAACAAGTGTCATCTGAAGGTTCAAACCTATGCACAACCTCGAGAGTTCTTAACTTTTCCTTGGTTGTCACTCAGGATGATAAGTGCGTAAAATGGTAAAGTTTTTTAATCATATTTCGAACCAGGTTCATACTCATTGTGTCATTCTCATTTTTTCGTTGGATATCATGTTTTCTCTTTGATTCTGTTTGCAATCAACTTCTTCGTAGTGAGCATAATAATTATCGTTCTACATAGTTAAAATAAACTCAACTCAAAGATAGTTTGTTTAACTCACCTTAAATTTAGCGCCGTTTTTCTTTTGTAGTACTTTCACTTGTTTTTCGTTCAATGTATTATCTATAAAAATGTATGTGCTATATATCAAAGGGTTGTAGTATAGTTTTCAGTGTTTTACAGCTTCGCCTTATTTCTCGAAATAAATATTCAATTAAAATGTAATTTTTTATAGGTACCTGGACTGGCAGAACAGAGGCCATCAATTCTCTGTGGTGACTCTGTATTTATTCAGGAAAATCCAGAATCTAAAATCAAATATGAAGGGATAGTACATAAAGTAAATGAAAGTAGTGTCATTCTAGGACTTTCTCATAGGTATTTACACATATCCGTATTCCCTAACCATTCCATTAAATATTTTTATTTTTTATAGATTTACAGAAACTGTCCACATAAAAAACAAGAAATATGCAGTATCTTTCACTTTTAATAGAATACCTTTACGAGCAGAACATCAGGCTAATGAGCTAGCAAAAAAACATGATGTCATATCACTCTTTTGTCCACTAAAGATAACAGCAAATCCATTGACTGTTAACAAGTAATGTTGTATAAAGCGTGTACGCTAAGGATTACAAATTTAAACTTTTTTAGGTTGATTTGGTATAACGATGGTATTGGAAAAAATGAAAAGCAACAGCAAGCTATTTTTCATATTGTTTCTGAAACATCTAGACCCTACCCATACTTAATTTTTGGTCCTCCTGGTACTGGCAAAACGATTACTGTGGTTGAAGCTATTTTACAGGTAGGTAAACTTTGTAATACATTTTTTGTTTCTAAAATTTTACTGTAGATCAGGAAATTGAAACCGGAAGCAAAAATTCTTGTTTCGGCACCCACTAATTCTGCAGCTGATGAAATTGCTAAACGACTTATTGGATTTTCAAAGGCAGTGAATATGTTGAGATATGTCGCAGCAAGCTACCCTTACGATTTAATTGATGTAAACGTAAAACCTTATTCAAACTGTCGAGATCATTTTTACTATCCGGATATGAAGGAAATGTTAAACTACAGTGTTGTGATTACTACGTTAATAACTGCATTTAGGTGGTAGTGTAGAAGTGTTGTCAATATTTATAATATTCATTTGTTAGGCTAGTAAATGGTGGAACTCCACCTAAACACTTCTCGTACGTGTTCATTGATGAAAGTGGACAAGCAACAGAAACAGAAACTCTTATACCTATTGTTGGAATTCTTACGAGTGAACAAAATAAAGGATTGATTAATGGCCAAGTTGTTCTAGCTGGCGATCCTCAACAATTAGGTCCCGTAATTCATTCAAGCAAGGCAAAAGATTATGGATTCGGTATATGAAAAAACAAGGTTGATGTCTTCTTATCCTTCTTTTTATAGATATTTCTATGTTGGAAAGGTTGATGACACATTGTCCATCCTATAAAAGAAACAAAAATTCAGATAGCTACGATAGTAATGTTTTAACAAAATTAATTAATAGCTACCGATCCCATCCCGCTATTTTGAATTTGCCTAATAAACTATTTTATCATGGAGAATTGCTCCCACCACCTAAGGATCATTTACTACCAAATGTTGCAATAGGATGGTCGGAATTACCAAATAAGAATTTCCCTGTGGTGTTCCATAGCATTATGGGTAAAGATGAAAGAGAAGCTAATTCACCTAGGTATGCAATATGAATTAATTATTCCTATTTCGCTTTGTTACCTTGTGTCAGAATATTGTACATAAGGTTGAGATGGATACTTCCACATCAAAATAAATGTTAAAAACTAGGTATAGGGATAGGTACTAGATAGCAGTGGTATTCTAGCTATTGTAGAGTTTAATGTTTTAACTAACATAATCACAATGTTGCATCCGATAACATAAACAATCACTGATCCACTGTGATAAGAAGTGCATAGGTAGTGGTGGTGGTTGATACTTACGCTAAGTTGAGACTGGAGGGTTGCCAATAATGCATTGAGGGTGAAGATTATTGAAGAGTTAGTTAGTTTACTAATTGAGGAATGACAGGTTGTTACATTTTTCATAGGAAATCTCATAATTTTTTAATAGCTGCACAAGGTGGTTTTTCTAAACTGAGAAGTTACAATATTCATATTTTAGCTACTTCAACTTACAAGAAGTGGATATCGTCATTCAATATTTGGAAAAATTAATAGGAAACCGTATGTCGGGAATGAAAATTGAAGAAAGCCATATAGGAGTTATTACTCCGTATCGTAAGCAGGTGATTTCTTTAACATGTCAGTAGGTATATGAATACTACATACTTACTTTATAGGTTTACAAATTAAAAAAAGCTTGCAGTAAAAAGAAGTGGGACAAGCTAAGAATAGGAAGCGTGGAACAGTTTCAAGGTCAGGAGCGACTAATAATTATTCTATCAACGGTTAGATCTGATATTAAATTTGCTGTTGAAGACATAAAGTTCCATCTTGGCTTTCTACAAAACAAAAAGGTTTGTCTTTCACTAATGTAGGTACTTGTGGTAATTTAAAATGTTATGTTTCAGAGATTTAATGTTGCAATAACACGTGCGAAAGCATTATTAATTGTGATAGGAAACCCCAATCTTTTACAACATGACAATTATTGGAAATCTTTTATAGAATATTGTAAGGATAATGGATCTTTTGTCGGTACTCCATTTGAATTTGATTCCGAAACAATTGATTTATGTGCATTATCAGACGCATTACCTCAGACAAATGGTAATTTTTATTTTCATTTCTATACATTGAAATTCAGAACAGCATAAAACAAATACCTTCATTATAATTAACTTACATTAGTTAATGAAGAGTTATAGGCAAACTTTTTACTTTTACCAACCCAAAGCGCAATTAAAGTTGTAGAGCATTAAATGCTTTAAAATGCAATTTGGCTATTTAAAAGAACATGGCAATGAAGAATGAAGACATAGCAAATATGAGTATTATGTAAGATTCACTCAATAAAACTCGATATAAGGTTTTGGTAAGCTGTGTCAATTACCAATTTGTTTGTCGCATATATCAAATAGGAGTTGTCACATAGAGAGCTTAAATAAAGAACAGTTGTTACAAGAGAAAGCGAAAAAAGCAAAGTTCAACCAAATATCAGCAAGAAAATGGACCACACATGAAATATAATATGTAAGGTCGATTAGACATTAGCGAATAATAAAAGTATTTATTTATGAATTCAGCAATATATATTGTGCTATATTTATTTTTTCGAGAAAGTGTTAATATGAGGGAAGTCTCGTGGCAATTTGCCAGAATTTTTTTTTATCTATTTACATTGTCACCATGGATATACAAAAGTTTAAATGCTTTACGACACCACCCTAAGATAGGGACTTTTTTTCCTCCTTTTTAAAAACAGTACCTTTGGTATCTTTGTGTTTCGCATCAGAGTCCACAAAACTTTCCTATGAAATGAAATGTTTGATCATATTATTTTATCACACATTTATCCTCACTTCAATGGACAAAAATAGTTATCACAAAGGTATATAAGTAAAGACCTCGAAGGGTAGTCCCTTTTTTTAATCATCATTTTACATGAAAAGATCACTAATTATTTTAAGCACAATTTATACTCAAAGGAATGACAACGAGGAAAATAAACACTCAACCTCCCCCTTTTTTTGTAAATATATTAAATTTTAGTTAAATGTTGGCGGCGACATGTTTCGGGTGAACCCCATTTTCAAGCCGATATAACAATCGTCTAATTATCTAAGATTGTTATATCGGCTTGAAAATGGGGTTCACCCGAAACATGTCGCCGCCAACATTTAACTACAATTTAATATATTTACAAAAAAAGGGGGAGGTTGAGTGTTTATTTTCCTCGTTATCATCATAAACCCCTTCGTGAAGTTCGAATTCTCCATAACAAAGGAATGACTATGTTTTCTTTTGATATTGCACTTAATTAAATTCTATATCTCACATTTTTACAGGTGTGCTAAATGAAGATATTAAAGGAGAAGATGCGAATTTTTCAAGAGGTAACATTTAATTTTAAAGTGTTTTAGTATCTTAGAATTTGATTTGTTTTTCGTACCATTATTGTTTGTAGTTCTTGAGTTACCTATACTTTTAATGTAAGATTAAGTTTTGTTATTAAATTTATATTTTTTTTTTAAATACATTCCTATTTTTTATTCTAATTTTGTTTTAAATTACATTCCCCTGTTTCTGCTAAAATAGTGCAGCAAATTAACCATACTAGTTCCAGGAAGTTGTTTCTGTCAAATTGTCGATATTTTCGAATTAAATTAACCATATATAAAAGTCTGTTACATGTTTTAATAATGGCATCTAATAAAATGGATTTATATTAAGAGAAGCCAACCTGTTCAGCTGAACTATTGTATCAAAAAATATTTGTTTGCATGAAAGTTTCCAAGGTGATATTGATTATAATAATAAGTAGAACTAGAATAAAATTCACAAGATAAATAGTTTTGTTCGCAATGGAACTTGAATTGTTTCGAGTTGATTATAATATAGTAGGTATAACATCGAAGTCATGTTTGAAATTATTACCGTATACAAAGATTGGAGAACAGCAAAAGGTAAATACTTGTGAATATCTTACGTTGTAAACGCTGATCTATTAAATTACGCCAGGTGGTTGTAGCAGATAATGAAGGAATTTTACAAGTATTTGCCGTAAAAAAAGAGGATATTCAATTACAATTTAAAACTCTCCCTGGTCACAAAATTACATCGGTACAATTAAGTGGAGAACCGGGTATATTCCATAAATATGTAACTGTAACTAGCTGTATTTTTTTATCATTCTCAATAGGTACGATGTCCGATAAAATATTCATATCTTCAGAAAATGAGGTTCGTGGATTTACAAAGAAAGGGAAACTATTTTTGAGCTTTGACTCCAATATGACTGAACCCATTACTTCAATGTAAGTTAGATCTTTTATTTTATTCCTTATATTGTATCTATGTATTAGATGGATTTTAGGTATGTTCTTGGAAATGATTTATTCTTGTGTGGTAAACACACTTACAATCACTACAAGGACTGTAAAGATATTGGCTCATATTTATGTGGAGATTGCATTGTGGATGTAATTGCGTTACACATAAATAAAGTAAGTAAATTAGAATTATTTTTCTTTGCTATTTATCTTTGATTAAAGGTTCACATGCTTTTTCATGTGACTCCAAAAAGTATAATGTTTAATTAACAATTAACTATTTAATAAATTACCACTAAGTTTTATTTAATTATTACTAAGAGTTCAATTAATAAATTCTCCTTTAACACAAATGCCAATTTAGAATTATGTTAATTTATCTCTATTCGAGCCTTTACTTTTCTTACCTATTTATATTCATTGTTTTTCGATAATTCTATACTAAATTGTTATGTTATAACTCTTTTGTTTACTTTCCCATTTATTCTCATATTTTTCTTACTCTTTCTTTTCCATTCTGGTTTAGTTTGATCTTATTTTATGTAAATGTCTTTCTTCTGTTTAGAATGATGTTATGATATTGATGTATATGCCAGATTCCAATTTTGCATTCAATTTTATATTTGGTATGCACAGATGTTTACAACAGACCTATTGTATTTGTCCCTCCGGAATAACGGGTCCTGTTTCACTCTTGCAGTGTACCTTTGTTTCGACACGTGCCTGCTGTTACCGCTTGTAACTTTTGGTCTATTTTTCGTGTTTAAAAGTTTAAACTGTAAAACTTATTCCAATGTAGGTACCTATTTTATTTTTAGATGTAAATGTGTTTGAATGTAATTGTTGTTCAAGAATCAATTGTTATGCCTTAATTGTTTTGTTTATTTATGTGTATTTGATCGAATTAGGGGTACTGTTGGTTGATTTGAACCCTTTTCAGGTAATATTTGTAATTAACCGTGAGTTTGCGTATTGTATGGGTAACACTATCTTGCTCACTGCGCTAAAGAGGCTTTCCTGATCTTTAGTTAAGTGAGGAGAAGTTTTCTTGTCAGTTCTTTCTTCTCGTTAATCGTCGTTAAACTGCCCATTCTCCTTTTCAGTTTTGTTTTGATCCTTCTAGTAGTTCACTGCCAGTGTATATGTCTTTTAAACAATAGGGGAACCTACTAGATAAGTAGGTGATCGCTGTCACGTATAGTGAAGTGCGAAAAACATAGATATTAGCACAGATAACACTATCAGTGATATTAGAATAGGAGTACATACATGAATTTATATATCCCCAACCAAGAATTTCAAATATTAATTATAATGTAAACGGGTAAGGCTACTTTTTTTTGAGGTGCACTTTAGTTAATGTTAATAGTGATGGAATGCTCATGTATATTGTGAAATGTGTTACATATACCTATAAGTAAATTTAAACTCACTCTCTTATGTAGACTCACAGGCTAGTAGCATTGATAGCATGCGAAGGAAGAATGATACGTGCCTTAGAACATGCAAGAGTCACTTTAAGTATGGAAGTTGAAAGTTCACCTACAGTTCTACATATCTATGAGGATAATGACACAAAATTAGTTATCTTTGGTACAGTTGATGGTCGAATTGGACTATTAGATATTGAAAAGTAAAGTTTTTTAAGTATTTTTAAACATTTCATTCGTAATTTATTAGGACACAGTCATTTAATAAATGGATCATTCAAGATAATCGATTTTCAAGTGCAATATCGTGCATTGATAGTTATAAAATGGTTCAAAATGAACATCAAAATATAATTGTGGGTCGTCAAGATGGAAATATTGAAGTTTATTCAATCAATTTAGGTGATAATGAAACATCTGCACTATTACATACCACCGTAAGTGTTTAGTCAGTACAGTCAATATTCTTTAAAGTATTGTCAAAAATGGTCATTTAATTTTGCCAACTTTTAGAATTGCAACGAAAGTGTTACATCGCTTTGTTGCGGCATCGTTGGGGAAGCCAATTATGATGAAATTCTTGTAGCAACGTATACAGGACGCATTTTTGGCCTTACAACTCAAACTGTTGAACGTAACATTACTACAGATTCCAAAAATTATTATTTTACAACTGAATCTGCTCAAAAGATTGTTAAACTTAAGTAATATTGTTTATTTCTATCAAAGATTCCTTAACATTTGTCACTTTAGAAATGAAGTTGAGGAATTACAAATGAGGGTCGGTAAGGAGCGCGAAAAGTATCAGGCATCTACACATTCCTATATGGAAGAAATGTCTGCAATTCCATTATTATCCATTAGAGATTCTGTATGTGGCACAATTTTAATGATTTAAATTAAGTTGTATTTTAGATGGTGCAGTCAAAACAGGATGCTTCGTATGTTTTAACACTCGAAGTTCCCACCGCAATTGATAATGTTCTTTTGCAAAGTAATGTACCTGTCGATTTATTAGATGTGGAGAAGAATTCAGCAGTTGTTAGCTTTAGTGAGGCAGAGCCCCATGTAAGTTATACATATCTCTTTGTAGAAAATGTGAGCGAACTGCACATTTTAGAATGGAAACTTTTTATTGGCCACATACCGCTGTCAAGTTAATACAAACAGGCTGGAGTTAAAAATTAGAACTATAGAAGGACAATATGGAACTTTACAGGCTTATGTAACCCCTATCATTCAACCGAAATGTTGTCAAGTTCGACAGTTTGAAATTAAACCTCTATCAATGCATTTTAGAGTGCATTCGATTGAAAAAAAGAGGTAGGTACTAGATTTATTCGGAAGGTTGATGAAATAATGTGTAACTTTTAGGCCTTATAACTTGTTGGCAATAAAAGGATTATTTAGTCTGGCGGAAATACATTCATGGGTGTTTCAGTGTATACCAGAAGTTCCAGAAAAGCCTCAGTTTGTAGACACAACAACAACTTTGTTTTTTCAATCTACATTTCTTGGTACTCATCTTGAATGCAACTTTCAGTGAGGTTTCGTATTCAATATATCGAAATTGAACATTTACTTTTAGAAAAGGTGAAGCGAAGTTTGCATCTGATAATATTTCCACAATTTCAATTATTAGAGAGTTTTTAACTAAAGAAACGACTAAGAAGAAAATAAAAATTGACATTAGTATTGGTATGTATTTAAATACATGGGGTGGGCCATTAGTGTATGGCAGTGTATTGAAACATATTAGTTCAAATTTTTGATTTGGAGCCCTATAGTTACTGGCGTTTTTTTGTTTTTCGAAAAATCGTCATTACTCCTTTATTTTAAGGAATATTTAAAAAATACAAAAACTTTCAGCATTTGTGCCAAATCTAAATGGTGAAAATTATTTTACTTTCTTAAATGCTAGAGCTTCTTGATGACTTGCCTCTAAACATCAGACGAAGACTTTCGTTTCAACATGATGGAGCACAGGCTCACACAATCCAAGACTAAATGGAGAATATCCGAATAAGTGGATAGGGAGAGGAAGGTCGTGTTGCGTGGCCAGCCCCGACCTAACTCCCTTAGATTTCTTTTTCTGGGGTCAGATGAAGACCTCTGTATATGACACACCAGTAAACACCGAATTAGAATTGAAGGCTGGAATAGTCGCTGCAGCAGAAGATATAAAAGCAAGCAGGCAGTTCTTGCAAGTGTCTCTTCTAATATTAAAACACCTTGCTGGGCTTGCATTGCTGCGAATGGTGGCCATTTTGACAATCAAATTTTGTCCCTCCCTTGTTCTTTCATTGATCATTCTTTTCTTGTTTGTTTCTTTCTTGTTTAATGGCAGCAAGACTACTTTGTTTTTAATGATTGTTTGTTAAAATTGATCTTGTAATTCAATATGAATAAAAACTGTTTGGACAGATCGAGAAATGTATAGTAGAGGTTTTAAAAATATCCTGTTTTGAAATTTTTGATCGGTCGCATTTTGTTATTTCATAAAATAGAATATAATTGTAACTACAAATGCCTTAGAGAACCGAAAGCAAATGCTTAAAGTTATTGTATTATTTAGTAATGACGATTTTTAGAAAAACAAAAAAAAGTGGGGCTCCAAATCAAAAATTTGGACTACGAAAATTTATTTATTTCAATGAGTTCTAACTGTCGTTTGCGAGTGTTACAACTCAGTATTAACACCTTGTATACTGCATGACACTTATATTTTCATAAATTCTTATTATAAACAAATTTACAACACAAATCCTTTACAGTTGTCAATGATGATAGTATTAATCACATTTTAAAACTTATTGATCCAAAACTACAATCTCACGCTAAACTGTCTAAAGAAGTATTGCTTCTTGATGCATTACATGAACTGGGAGTTAATGACACAGAAACTGTTCAAGCTCTCTCAACCAAGTACCAAGTTTTATTAGAGAAAGAGAAAGAATTGAGAGCAGAATTTAGTAACCAACCAGCGTATTTAGATCGTCTTTATGGTAAGCCATATAAGTAGTACAGAAGTTATAAGTAACAAGTGATGTTTAATATAATTAGTGAGCAAGTTTACTCAAAACACATTCCTTAACGTAGAAAACTCCTGTTGTGAACTATATGATTTTTCCTCCAAGTTGGAGGCCTTCTAGGGAGTTGTCGAAGGGAGGGTTAATGACGCTACACGTACTCCATTAACGCCAACGTTTCGACTGGAGTTGGTCCAGTCTTTATCAAGGCTCTGAAGACCGCTACTAATTCTTCAGAGCCTTGATAAAGACTGGACCAACTCCAGTCGAAACGTTGGCGTTAATGGAGTACGTGTGGCGTCATTAACCCTTCCTTCGACAACTCCCTAGAAGGCCTCCAACTTGGAGGAAAAATCATATAGTTCACATTCCTTAATTCCAGGATTCATTTTAGTGCTTTACAACCGCTTAACACAGTGCATTGTTTTACACACAAAATTGTACAACATACAACCTTGCATTTATAAATGCAAAAATTGAAATTTAAAGCATCAAATTTTACTGGGCACAATAAAAAAAGTTAAAAAAATGCAATGTCAAATGGCCCTTAGACTCGCACTAATATAAGTGACACTTTTTTAGGTATCATCACAGACTTGTATATAGATTATTACAAGTTCAAAGGTGTCAGTGTGAAATCAAGAATTCCGAAGTTGTTAACAATTTTAGATAATTATGATTACAAAAATTTATTACTTTTTTTTCGACCTGATTTTGAAATGTTGGATTGAATATATCATATTTTTTGAAATTTTGACATCTTGTGTGTTACGTACGTTGAAATGTTATCTGTTATACAAATTGCAATAAATAAAATACATATGTTCAATTTTTTTTTAACAGACTATAAAAATTTTGTCTCATAGGTTACATATTTATTGAAAATGTAATGTTTGAATTAGCTATCGATGTTGTTTGAGTCTACTCTCAAATGAAATTAATGATGATGGTGTTGCAAGTCATTGCAAATGATGGATAGTTTTAGATACTTTTATTTAACATTGTACATGTTACCTTTATTCAGTGACATTTTGGTTAATGGGCTCATTTAATGAACCGTGGATATGGCTCAAAATTGTTTTACATATAAAGTCCTTAAACACTAAATAATCCTGAAAATTTCAAATCAATCCGATAAGCCGTTCACAAGTTATTACATTTTAAATACGAGCGCTTCTCGGTACAGACGCCGAGAGTTGTGACGTCACAAAATGTTTGACCGTGAATCGTCGGTATTGCAACTGTACATTTTAACGCATTTTCATTCTCACAAGCCATCGTTTTTGTGCCATTTCGAAGCGGTTTTGTATTTTATAATAAATTGTTTGTTTTAAGAAACATGTGTGTGAAGCAAATTTTATTAAAGGTGACTTCAAATCTACCGGAAGTAGACTTATTTATGGTCATGGAATATTTTAATAAAAGTCACGATTTTATAAGTACAGAAATGAGAGGAGTTAAAATGTAAAACTAAGTTAATATTTTACATATTATTATGTTACAGTTAAAGCTGAAAATTAGATTTCTTGCCCCGTAGTAAATAATGGCTCCACGGCACCTCAGCCTTGCAAAGTTGTATATAATCTTTAAAAAATATTCATAGCGGCATAGGAGTATAACATTACACACAATCTGGTACATTTTTGGATTTCTACGCTATCTACTCTAGGGCTACATCAACGTAGGTAGTTAAATTTTGACAACATGAGAACGTATTTGTCGGTAAAATACACTCATTATTAAGAAACAAAGCTTAGTAGTAAACTAATAACTGTATTGAAACAAACCCTTGCAGAATAGTATAATCTAACCAGTAACCACCCAGAGTTATTTACACCTTAGAAAATTTTTCTTTAACATGTAAATAAGTACTAAACAAATTGCAAACCTCGCAAACGGTAGGGTACAAAGATGTTTAGATTTTTATAATGTGCAGGTAGTCATTTTACGTGGGAGAAAATTTAAAATGTACTAGGCGCTAAGTTGAAGGAAGTTATTACGAGTTTTGGATTTGATGAATACAGTATTTATAACTATTTTCTTCTTTCCTGTATCTGCCATGGCAATATCCAATAAATACCTAGATAATCTTTATAACAAAAAAATTAATTTCGATAAGAAACAGTCGACGTTTGATAACAACGGTATAACGAACCTCACGTATCGTATGCTGCCGAACTATGAATTTCCATGTAGTGACGTCACAGTGCAATTTCGCGGCGAAGCTCGTGCGTTCAGGTTTTTATTATTTTAAGGTTATTTGTACGTCCTGAAAAATTTTTATTTTTTGCAGGGACTCATAAAATTGTACAACCTTTCGATTGGGCCAATAAAAAAAAAATCGTAAATGAGCCCATTAAAACATGGCCTTTGCAAATTTAAAGACTATTCTACCTACTTACAGTAGTTGCACAGATCGCCATCAGAGATCACACGTGTTAAATATATAAAAATAATTTAACATACGTACGATTTCAACTTTTAAGTTTTTTTAATAAAATGCACCAATTTCCTTGGTCATAATATGTTTTAACAATTTCAATATTATCCAATTTTTTACACAAATCTTCTAATTCGCCCTCATCAAAAACATGATAGAATCTTAAAAATAATTTTTCCGATTTACTTTTATCATCGATATTTGAATCTTTCAGTTTCCATGGCACTAATACATCTTGATGTTGAAATTGTGTTCGATTAATGTGAATTGGTAAAGTTATGTTACTTTCCTTCACCGTAACATTTTGTATTTTATCCTCCTGTGGTAAATCATCCTTTTTTCTGTTTCGACGATCCTGTTTCAAATAACTTGACTTTTGTTGATCCTTACATTGATCCTTTGCCCATACATATATCAAAATGTTTCCATTTATTCTTGATACACGTACTAATTCCCGAATTGCTCTTAATCTTCTTTCCTAAACTGCAAATAATATAAAATTCAAAAATCTAATGTTCTTACCGAGTTTGCTAGATGATGAATAACAGCAATGCTAATCACGCCATCTACACTTTCATCTCTAAAAGGAATGTACAGACAGTTACACGTAATTACATTTAATCCTTTTTCTTGACAAAGGTTTATTAGAGATGCACTTGAATCAAAACCAACCTGTAATTAATCTAAATAATTCTCCTCAATAATTACATGCCAAGTGGTTACTCGAACATGTGTATTATTTTTAACCATTTATCAGCAGTCGACCTAATCGGCAAAGCATATATGGACATCTTTCAAAAGTAAAAAGTTAAGGTTCAAAATAAAAGATAACAGCCAATAAACCACTGAACTCTATATAATAGAGTTCAGTGCAATAAACTCATCCATACAAAGTATTAATGTTTGAATTGTGTCATATATAAATTTGGTTGTTAAGTAACGCAAGCATTATAAAATTTATTTCTATAAATACGTTGAGCTATTTTCTCTTGTTCTTTTTCTATGGGTATTTTAAAATAAATAATTAAGTGGAATTTGGAGTTTCACAACATAAACCTAAATTGAATGAACTATAAAAATTATTTCTTTCAAAGAATAAAATTAATTCATGAATTATGTACAGTTGTACGCTGTGGAATGGTTGACATGTACTGGTCATACGGAGAAAGATTGCTTCAGGTGCGCAGGTGAACTTCGTGTATTCGGAAGCGATCGGCATGTAAACTGCTTTTTCCACGTTTAACACTGGCGTTGCTTTTTATGAGGAAATAAAACTCGCAGTGTTTTTAAATTTATATTTTAGTAACAAGTAAGAAAAAATACGTGTACATGTAAAATTAAATCACATATACTCATTTAAGACAAAAATCTTTTTTTTTTAATATTCAAGCCAGATGTTACTAATTAAACGGAATTTAGCGGCGACACCACTGGTATCATATGATTGCCAAGCTTGGAAAATTTACAATTATACGAGTGCGCATCCGACCTTGGGGCAATCTTTCTCCGTACGACCAGTACACATGTACGAACATCCGCATATGGTATACATTTACCTTAAAGACATTTTTATGGCAGTTTAAATATTTTCCATTTCCACATCCAGCATCCATTAGTACAGAACCCACGTCAAATGAATTGATAAAATCAACCACATTTGGCCACGGTTTATGACGTGTATCACTAAAATGATCTGCAATATTTTCATATATTTCATGAACATGGATTTTTTCCAATTGCGAAGCCGAATGATTAACAAGTTCATCGGCACAGTTCTTCAAATATGTATCACACTTTTTGGTAAATCTGCATTGACATTCCCCCTTTAAAAGCTTACGGAAAGTGAAAGACACCCGTGTGCAACGCTGTACAACTTTCAATCCAGATTCCAAGGAGACTATATCTGTTTTTCTTGGCGTAATGCCATGCGTCCAATTATACCTCGATTCATCAGACATTATTAGTAACGATCTTTGTTTTAAAAAAATCGGTACATGTGATCCATTTTCATGGCGAAATTCCATCACAATGGAAGAAGATAGAGACAACGACAAAATGGGATCATCAAATGCACTATGCGTGTCAATGTGAGGAGGGATTCCTTGTCCAGGTTGATACTTGTTTACAGTAAGTTGATCTGGTCGAAAATTATCCGTATAACCAAGTTTTTGTAAACGATCCCACAAAAAATTGCATTCTTTTGGAATACCATGTAACAATGGCTTATCTTTATCTACATTATTATTGTCATACCTAAACTCGTACCCATAATGCACAACTTGACGATGTTTCAAGGTAGAACTATTTTCTTGTTCATCAAAACAAACCAAGCTTAGCAATAATTCTTCCTCCTCTTCTGTAACGAAGTTGTCTATAACTGTTAAACCTGATGGAAGATCGTTAGTACAATTAGAATTTTCTGGTAATCTGTCAACAAATGATAAAAGCAATGGCTTATCATCTTGAGCAAGATTTAATTTTCCATTAATATTTCGATATGCTAGTTCAGCAGTATCTGCGGTTTTAAAGGAAACAAATGCGCAAGATTCTCCTGTTATCATTATAATTTTTTCTAGGGGACCATAGGCGCTGAAATGATGGTATATAATATCTTCAGACAGTCCATTCACTAATCCGCAGTTACATATCACTAGATTCTGAAACAAAAATTTTATTCACTGTTGTGTTGTGTGACAAAATTAATTAATTCTGCTTTTTCGTTAAATGGACTGCAAAATATATATAAAAGAATCAATTACCAATCATGCTGTAGTTTTGCAAAGAATCTTACCACTATCACTAAAAAAATTGAATTTTGACTCTGGAAGGATTCATTCATCAATCATCACCAGCCCACATTCACTATCAGCAAACTGTGAAGAAACAGTCATTAATTCAATCAAAAAAGTTTGTTGATCACAACTTCAACTAACAATTTCGAATTATATCAATGACATATTAGCAACAATCAAGAATACTTACACATAAATTAGTTTCATTGTTACACTAAAGCTTCTTGTATTCTGCGCAGTTTGTAATCTTTTATGTTACCTCACACACAACATAGTACAGAAAGGATTCATTCGAGAGTTGCATAACAAGTGTTAAGAGGAGTTTACTTTATAGGCATAGGAAGACTTAAATGTAAATATATGGTAAAGAAATATGTTGTGATATCTACAATAAGTATTATTATCTAACTATACAATTTATATTAACCCCAATTTAATTTATTGGTTAGACCACATTTCAATAGATGGCGAAACAATTGTATAAGAAACTACCATTGAGTAGCCTATCTATCTTAATTATCTAACCTATAGGCTATAAGCAATGGTCTCTGGTGTATCATCAGAGAAATGTTATCCATAGGTAATATACTTTATGTTATCCCTACTACTAACGTAGTGTCGAAGAAGCATAATTGAAGCCGAACATAAATAAAGACAGTCTTTGATTATATATAACTACTGGATGTATAAAACGTGACGCTAAAAAAAGAGATAGACTGTGTTTTGCGACTTCATAAGCTTGCGTGTATATTTTTAGTAGAAACTCTGTACCCATCTCTCTCTCATTAATACCAATACCAATACTATTTCCATTTCACAATTTGGCTTCAATCGGATCAATGTAAAGTACTAGGCCTTGCTACATCCAGTAGTTATATACCAGGTTTCCACGGCTGAGTGGGACATATGGAGAATACACACAAAACCGTTTTTTGGCGAATATTATCTCCCTAGTACTACATCATCCAAAATCAATCGCCGCATGACACAACTGGGCTAACAATGAACAATTTGACATAAAAAAATTCGTTTTGTAAAGCCAGAAAATGAGGTTTTGTTGTTTGTTTTTAAACATTATTGTTTATGATATTATTCTGTCTTTTACAATTTAACTAACATGATAGTAAATAACAGAAGAATTAATTCAATTAAATATTTACTTTAACACACAATACAACAAAACACAACAAAAAAGGCAGAATAAAAACGTAAACAATAATGTTTAAAAACAAACCACAATTTTTTTTCCCACTCAGCCGTGGAAACCCTGTATGTATAATCAAAGATAATAGTACTCACTAGTGCGCATGTCAAATACCAAAATTTGAAATTATGTATCTGGCTCTACCACCATTATGAATTTTTTAGTTGAAGACATTTCATATACAAAATAAAACTTTGTAAATTTCAATTCTATGCAGTTAATAGTTAGATACTCGCAAAAATTAGTATTGAAGTTGACGTTAAGTTACTAATAACTCTATTTATCAGCGTATGGATAATTACATCAAGTATTCAAATGTTAAATGTTATATTTGTCGTCACTTAAACTGCATATTTTTTTTCATGATCGGGGTTAGAAATCTCTTTCATTATATTCATCGAACCACAATATCGTTTGATTTTACATGTACATTTATTCCAAACTTGTAACATAGTGGACTTGCTATTTGAGTAATATCTTCAATTCCTTTTAAAGAAAAACCTTCAACATTAGGTGCTTTCTTTTTGCATCGCCGCAGGGTTAGGTAAATTTACAATCATCACGTGATTAAAATGCCTTGCGTCATGTAGACATTTCTGCCTCAGGTTAATATAAAACTTAAATAAAGCTTTTAAAACGAATAGGGTTATTGAGAACTGAGGCAAATTATTTTTATAAAACGAATGGTGTGTATTGACAGAGCTGACTTAAAGCTACCACAAAATGCAAAAAGAAAACACCTATTAGGTGTTTTCTTTTTGCATCGCCACAGTGTTAGGTAAAGTTACAATCATCACGTGATTAAAGTGCCTTATTGTGTCATGTAGACCTTTCTGCCTCAGGTTAATATAAAACTTAAATAAAGCTTTTAAAACGAATAAGGTTATGAGAACTGAGACAAATTATTTTTATAAAACGAATAGTGTGTTATTGACAGAGCTGACTTAGGTCTACCACAATGTGCAAAAAGAAAACACTTATTAATGTTTTAACACAAAGTGAAATTTATTTATTTAAGCTTTGACAGTTAATTAACCATAGAGAATTAATTACTGCAAAAGTAATAAGTAACAATAACATTTGGTTTTAAGTTTTATTTCACTGTAAATATTACGGCCGCTAAAATGTAAAGTTAAGTATTACGTTGCATAAATAAAAAGAAGCTGGTTAAAGTATCTTTTGGCTGAGTTTCGGCAGTAATCGTTACTTCCGAATTTAATAACACGACATCTGCGTAGATGTGAGTGGTATTTTGCTTACAACAACCCGCACATTCCCCTTAGTTCGGCTTCACACATTCACATGTAAATGTATAGGCTATGCGTCTTCTACCTTAAGGTATAACATTTCTCTGTGTATCATATACCCCAACCAAACTAAATGAACTCTACAATGAAACTGATGATCACCAGACTTCAAGTAACCAGTGTATTTTCAAGGTATATGCTTAAATATTCCAGCGAATAAAAACTATAATAGATGCCGCTAATACAGTGTTGTTAATAGTGACTTTAGTTGTTAAGTATCTTAGATAATAGATATATCATAGTACATAATGGTTTGATTATATTTTTTAGTCAGTTTTTTAAATATAAATAAACATGTATCTTTTAACTAGAGACACTGCAAAAACATGTATGTATATCTCTAGATATATTTTTAAAAATGTATCTGTATTATTTCATTTATTCCACAGTATCTATAATTCTATATCTGTATCTAGATACTGAAAAAATGTATCTTTAGCAACACTGCCGCTAAAACGTGTAATTTTTTTATAAAGGAAGGATATATTATACCGCAGAACACTAACTGAGGGTTAAGGATGGCAGCACAATTATGTCTTAAGGAGATAGCGTTAGGTGAAATTTTACATTTTACTTGTTTCAGTATGCTATAAAAATTAGTAATTGTTACAACTTGTAGCGACCGCGTGCTAGGCTCGCATCATACTAAGACGTAGCTGCACGCTCATTGGCTGACTAATGACTAATGAGAGCGCAGCATCACTGTCTGGAAAGTTTATAAGCAATGCAGAACACAATTCGCTTTCCGATCGCGCTACAGCAAACATCGAAAAGACCTTCAGCTACCTGCAGAACCAGCGGATCCAACCGACCTTCGCTCAACTTGCCACATATGCAGCATTTCAACTTGTACATATTGTAAAAAAATTTATTTGTTTTTACGACTGAACCTTTATGTAGCCCATCCGCTAAACAACTAAAAAATCTGTGTTACAACGGTAACAAAAATAATATTGGCTTTCCCGCACGGGCGTATAAATACAAAAACCAAAAATTTAACGAATTAAAATCAATTTTTGAATTGTTAATCTTCCAATATCAAAAAGTTCCTATACGATCCTCAAGTATTTGTTTTGAACGGATGCAAAGATTGAAAAACCTTATACCTATACCAGGGTATGCGTGTGGGCTACAGATAAGTAGGTAGGTAGGTATATACCAATATACCTAAACTGCGCCTTAAAACATGTCGCCAACCCTCATATTCCCCTTAGTTTCGTCCCTGTGGTGGTGTTCATTAGATATATACAATCAAGGGTACTGTAATATATGTTAAACGCGTGTGTTGTTATGTTGTTATAATAGTAATTAAGGTATCTAGGGCGGTATGAACTAAATAACGCCTAAGGTCGACAGTGTATAGCCCGAGGGATATACGTCGACCGTAGGCGTTATGTTCATAACGCCCGTGGTGCCTTTATAACTTTATGTCATACTTGCAAGAAGTTGATTAAGATGATTAAAACAGATGATAACAATAAAATCAGTATAGACCCACATTTAACATCCTTGACCGTATCTATAGTGATGGGGCATAATTTTACGTTTGCGAGCGTTATAAGCAGGCGTTATAAAAAATAACGCCCGTTGCTATCTAAAATCCGGTTCTCATGTAAAGAGGCGTTATTTAGTCATTAATGTTTCTTGTTTCAGCAGTTGTTATGGTGAAATAATAAGGTAGTATGACATAAAGATATTTATTAATTAAACGGCTAAAACTAAAAACCCTATTTATCCCAATGCGTGCCAACTGCAATTACACAAATACTCATTATAGGTACAATTTATCGTTACGCCACTGCTTATATTACAGTTGCAAAGTTTTACCAAGTTTTACTAAGTTTTCCTAAACTTTACTTTGTGGAACGTAATTAATTGTAATAATAAACATATGTACAGTATATAATTATTATAATTGTAATTAGAATTATAAATAATATAATAATAATCATGATAATTACACAGTGTCGTCCGAAACGCATTGGGCATAGTGTAAAACTGTAAATAATACTCTACAGTTTACACTATACGTCGGGTTACATTTAAAATAAAAAATTAGCGGGATTACTTGTAGTATTTATTATTACAATTTACATGTACATGTACATGTTACCAAATGAACATTTTGACAAACAAAAAAATCCTATCTATAAATATTTTGCACAAATAATAGAAAAATAAGTCTGATTTCAACATTGAATAACTCACAGTCACAGAATTTCAAATTTGTAATCGTAATGCAGCGAAGTTTAAAAATTAGTAAATACATACAAAGTACCAATTTGAAAACGAAAAATTACTACTCACCTTCGTAACGTTGTTAGTGCATGTTATACCAGTTTGTTTTTCAACAATATGTTGTGCTTTTTTCACCTTTTTATTTAATTTTCTTCCTTGTTTACGTGAATGGCCGTTTTCCATTATTAAAAGAATTTTTTATACGTTCAGTTTTGCTACACGAACTTGAAATTGTAAGAACTTAACCTCGGAAACTTAACGTTTGATTTGTATCCGTTGCGCAGTTGTGCAAAACAAAGGTGTACTGACGCAGCGAGGTTAGCAGTTTAGAAAGAAAATGGCAGGAACGTTGAGTCCCGAAATATGGAAAAACTGGGATAAAACCGGTAAAAGTGAATTGTAAGTAATAACTATTACACATTTTTATCTTTTCTTTAAATGTCATCTTAAAATTTGTTCCCCTTTTAACGCTTTTTTTCATGATTACAGTATGAAACTTTTTATACAATTATGTAAAGATAATACAAAAAGTCCAATGTTTGATAAAAATGGAAAAATACAAAATATAACACATAATCTTAACCTACTGGTTATTAATGGAGTTCACGGCACGATAAAAAAAGAATGGGTTATAAGCGCATTACAGGAATTGGCAGTATGTAAACGGTAGTTATCGTATCAATTTAAAAAAATCTACATTTCAGGCTTTGCACAGCGATAATGCCGCAATAATATGTGACGCTTTAAATGTTGTCGACGCGGAAACATCCGTATTCGAAAATTCGGACGATCCAAAAGAACGAAATAGTTTGGGTTATATCATACGAGAATGTGAGAAGGTAATTCTCATATTTTGTTTCATTTCACTTTTTTTATAATTCTTTGTGTTTCAGTTTTTATCCGATAAATTACTTAAGGAACGACTGGAAATTGACACATTACAAGAAGTTGGAGTTTTAAAAACACGCAATTTTTACACCAAGTTTATTAAAATTAAAACAAAGCTTTAGTAAGTTACTTTAATTTGTTATTAAGAAATTATTTGCTTTAGCAAAACAAATTATCAATTAGCATTTGGTAATCTGGATTCCATTTTGTGCAAAATATTTATCTTATTTATAATATAATCTATTCTTATTTATTTATTTAAATTGCACAGGCCTTGAATCCCTACGTCATGTTAACTTTAACTTATTCCAGTTTTTCTAACTTAAATTTATTTATGCGTACATGTAAACATGTCCTTAGTCCATTTTAGAACTTAATTTTACCATCTTCCATGGTTTGCTGTCACACTCACAAAGGGGTTGATTCAATAAATAAAACAACGACAACACATGCCTTTCACTGGTAGTTTCAGTACCTTTGGGTACTTTATTAAAAACATAAGAATTTTTCATCATTAAATTTCATTGCTTAAGGGGAGGTTGTCGTTGTTTTATTTATCTTCTAAGTACTTCTCCAACTATTTTTTCCATTCCCCTCTGTTTCTTGCGATTTCCTTCCAATTTCTAATTTTCATTTCTTTAAGATCTGTCTCCACTTCACTCATCCATCTCTTTCTGGGTTTGTCCTTCCTTTTCTTCCTATTGGTCTTCTGTGTAGGATTAGTTTTGATAGTCTTCAATGTTTGTTATAATATCAGGTCGTAGTATAATTCACGTCTTGTTCTTCTCCATCCTTCCTCTGTTTTTACTCCACCGTATATAGTTCATAACATTCTCCTTTCCCAGCTTTTCAATCTCTTCTTTATTCAATACTCACGTTTCACAGGCTTATGACTGTGGAGTAGATCTCCTCTTTTGTCTTTCTTGAAACATTTTTTGATTTCAGGAGGCTGACCAAACTACCATATTTGCCCTTTGTAATTCTGGCCCTTATTTTCTGCTTTTCAGGATCAATTCTTTTAATCATTTCTCATTTTCAAATTTCCTTCTTCTCCCTGTTTCCGTGTCTGGGCCCATTTTGTTTTTTTCCTGTTTTATCTCTAAATCATATTGTACTGCTTCCTATGCTATTAGTTCTTTCTTTGTTCTTGCTATAACTGCTAGGTCGTCCGCATAGGCCATAATATATTGGGTATTCATTAAGTATCATACTAAAAGTAGAAATTGTGTGATAAATATGATATAGGTATTGGGTATTATCAATGCTATAAATAAAATGAATTCTTAATGTTCTGTATTCCACTTATTACAAGCCAAATTGGTGGAATACAATTAGCTATAAATAGGTACCATAACCATAACTTAATATCGTTATTTTATTTATTTCATTTGTAGCAGAGTTTCTTTGCGCATAATTTTAATGAGAAAATCACTGCCGCAAACAGAATTCAGCTATCTCTAATGGTTTGGCCACTAGGGGGGGTTTCTCGAATTTATTCGATTTCTTTAATGCTCCATAACTTTCTTATTATTAAAGATAAGTTATTTTATACATTAAAATATTTTACTCGTAGACATCTAGGTTACCATGGCTAACAATAGGCGTCAGTGTGATTTTATACGACAATTTCTTAGTTATCTGGAAATTTTGATTAGCTGCAAATATTTTTAATTTGACATAACAATGTATAAAATGCAATATTAGAAATAATTTTTAACATAAATATAACAAGTGATACATCATTTGGGAAATTTTACTCACTTTTCGAAAACCCAAAAATATACAGGGTGGTCCGTATGAAAAAATGTAGTTTAGGGTCGTACACAATAAACCAAATACTCTGTATTGCAAAAAAGTGCTCTAAGAAAGGTTTTACCATAATCAGTTACCTTTGATAGTAAAGTTATGGAGCATTAAAGAAATCGACTAAATTCGAGAAACGCCCCCTAGCGGCGAAACGATTGGGTATAGTTGAATTCTGTTCTCATTAAAATTGAGCACCAGACCCCTACGTCCATTTTTTTCTATCTCTTATTAAAGGGTGGTTATATAAGATAGTATCCAATTTGGACAACTCGGTACATATAGTCATATAATATTTCTCTGGATCTCTGGAGAATTGTAAATGCCACAGACTCCATAATTAAACACTATCACGTATATTGTTGTTATTGCAATAATTACATTATCCTGAATTTGTCAAAGAAAAAACATTTACGTATTGATCATTTCCAAACTATGTTTATATGAATTATTATAAACTATACAAATTGAGTTTACTTATCAAAAATAAGTTCAAATTGATTGGATTCATCAAGATTCAAGGTGTTAATCAGAACACTAATTGAGGTGGAACATAGAATGTAGGAAAATACTTCCCCATAGACATACTTATTTATTTAAGTTAAAGCTGAAGTTGATTAGAGTTGTAAATTGAAGATTACATACTACATGTTTCGACAATATTAATAATTGTCATCATCAGGCTAAAATAATAGCATAGCTGGCCATTAACTCGTTAATCAGTTAATCGTTAATTAACGGAGTTAACATTTTGATTAACGGATTAACTTTTAAGTTAACTCTTAAAAATGTTAACGGATACGTTAACTTCCGTTAATATGCAGAAGTCCGTTAATCGTTAATCCAAGTATGAAACGACAAGTGCTGGGCGGCGCGTGGCAGCGACCAGCGAGTGAAACAAAACAAAACTAGATATATTTTGCCGGCGCGTGCGAGTGAGAGCGCAAAGTCTCGTTAAAATGTGGCTGGACATGAAATCAAAAGATTCCTTCAACGATGCTGCATTCCTCGGGGAACAGATATTCATAAATTTATTCATGCCCGACGATTAAATTACACATTTGAATTATACAAGTATTTTGTTTTGCTCCTAACCTGTTAACTTCCAGAACCTAAACCAACAGGTTTTATAAGTTCACTAATCCAATTTTACACATATTAACGGATTAACGGTTAACGTTAACTTCCGTTAATTCTTCCGAAATGTAACGCTTTAACGTTTAACAAAGCTAACTTTTTTTGTAGCGGATTAACGATTAACGAAGTTAACTATTTGATTAACGGTGCCCAGCACTGAATAATAGTAACTCTAGCATTAAACAAGTGGTTAATTAAATACTTACATAAAAATTACATCTAAATTAAAGTTGTGAACGGTGAAATGGAGTGCGAATGACTAATGGAGTAAAATACTCCGAAAGGAAATTACATTATTTACTTATAATGTGTCGACTTCACTGAAAGCCAAGGATTAAACCAGAAGCAGAAGTTAGTTAGTAATTTTTAGTAAGTGGCGTTTGGTGTTTTGCTTCTAGAGTTACTATTATTTTCCTTCTTAAATGCACAATGTTAAATTTATCTTCTTTAGATGTGAAGTTAAAATTAAATTGCGCAAATAATATTGAGCACCTAAAACTTGATTATTTGGCAAAGTAATAAATGATCATTTGAGGGGTGCATATATTACCATTTAATGTAATATATTTATCCTTGTTAATTTGTAATGTTTTTTTTTTTAGTTATAAACAACGTAAGTTTAACTTGTTTCGGGAAGAAAGTGAAGGTTTTTCAAAACTTGTCACTGAACTAAACCAGGATTTCAAAAAGAATATGATGTATAAATCATTATTGGATATTGTACAGTCTTTAATAGGTAAATAATGTAGTCTTTAAGTTAACAAATTTTGTATAGGAAATGTTTACAGGTTGTTTCAATTTGGATCCAAATCGTGTATTGGACGTTATTTTTGAAAGTTTTGAAAATAAACCAATGGATACCAGATTATTTATACCTTTAATTAACTCGTATATGAACGATCATAAAATTATTGCGGAAGTATCTGGATCAAAGTATTTGTTTCTTAGAAATAGTTCAGATACTCTTGCACCCAAATCTCTATTTGTATTAACGGCACATCTTTTACAACATGGGTTAATTAAGCTTAATGACATTTATTCGTGGGTAAGTAGACATTTTATTTACTACCTTAATAGAACGTAGGTCTTTTCTACCTCAAATTACGATCCTTTTTTTTTTTGTAGAAAATTGACTTGAATATTTACATTTTATTACTAATAATCCTACCATTCTTTAATTTTATTATTGAAACTTAGTCCGAACACACATTCCCTTGATGAACATTTAATTGTGATGTTCTCGTTCTCAATGGATTTGTTTGAAGATTGTGAAGGTAGAAGTCAATGAGCTCTAAATTCTGCTTCTTCTCCATAATTTATTTCAGAATTGAATCGTCAAATTACCTGCTACTAACATTGACTTTTATCTGTCATGACATTACCCCAGTAAAGACGCCGATCCTGTAAACCTTGCACATCCCGAACTTCAATTCTGCCCGTGTATTTTTGCCCACTATAACAATCCAATCACTTTTAAGTATTTTCAACAAATGTTAATTATGTTGATTCCTTGGGGTTTTTAATTTTTAATTGTGAAGGGTCTTGCCATGAAGTCATGTTCATTCTTAACAAATTGTGTAGCCTTAAAAACTTAAACATCAAATGTAACAAGTGGCAATATTTCAATATTTTTTGTAGTTAACACCAGATGATAAAGTTATGCAGAAAGATTGGGACAGTGACATGAAAAATGCCAGGGAATATATTCAATCTCTACAAGTAATATCACTAAATGGACCCAAGGAAGACACAATAGAGGAGAAAGATAATACAACGGATCAATACAACAATAATCAAAAATTAGGTTTATGTGAAGCATTATTAGAGATTGGAGATTGGGATAATGCGCAATTAATTATAAATCGCTTACCAGAACACTTTGCAATGGATTATCAACCTGTTGCCTTAGCCTTGTGTAAATTACTCCATTATATCATTGAGCCAGTGTATAGATCGTAAGTATATACCTAATAAGTTTCAAAATATTAAAATACCATTTTTTAGTAATTATAAACTTGGAAATAAACTAAAGGGAAGGGTTGTACCTCCTCATAAAAATCCTTTGGCCCCAAAACCAGTTCACACATTTTTAGATTTGCGAAAAGTAGCTATACCCATGTTAACTACATTAGGACCTTCTTTGCGTTATGACCCTTTATTACTATATAAAGTAATAAGATTGGCCAAAGCTGCCATGAACTCGTACGGTATTGAGGCAACGTCAACACAGCCACCTACTGGTGACACTTTATATTACGACATACTGTCATTACTGGATACCACAATTTTGCCATCTCTCTCTTATTTAGAATGTAACTGTTGTGTTGCTGAAACAGTTTGGAATATCGTTAAGTTGTATCCGTATCATGTTCGTTATTGTTTATATGGTCGTTGGAAGAACGAAACCTACGCTTTATATCCCGATTTACTTCGAAAACGAGCAGATTCGGAAAAGTTATTAAAAACCACAATGAAGCGTGTCAGTAAAGAAAATCTTAAGCACACTGGCAGAAGTATTGGAAAGCTAACACATAGTTCACCTGGATATTTATTTGATTATATTCTTGTTCAAGTACAAGTTTATGATAATTTAATTTATCCAGTGGTTGATTCATTGAAATATTTAACTAGTTTATCATACGACGTCTTGGGTTATTGTTTAATAGAAACTTTATCAAATGCAGAGAAAAAAAGAGTTAAGCATGATAGCACATCTATCTCGAATTGGTTACAAAGTTTATCTAGCTTTAGTGGTGCTATTTTTAAGAAATACAATATTGAACTTACTGGTTTATTACAGTATGTAGCCAATCAACTAAAAGCACAAAAGAGGTAAGTAAAGTTAATTGACATATAGTGTTTTAACCAATGCTTTACAGTTTGGACCTTTTAATTTTAAAGGAAATAGTACAGAAAATGGCAGGAGTTGAATCTGCAGAGGATTTAACAATAGATCAACTGAATGCAATGGCCGGAGGCGAACTACTAAAATCTGAAGTAAGTTATCTTCTTTATGAATCTGCAGAGGATTTTCATTTATTACTATCACAATCTTTTAAGAGCTCTTCTTAAATCCATTATTTTTTATACAGATAAGAATCTTACTTATGTATTTACACAGGACAGCCCATAAATTCAAAGTAACAAATGAATACAGATTCTGCAAACAAACTTTGAACTTGTGACGTATTGTCATGGTTCTTTCTATTTCCACTACGCAGAGTTACTTTTCCTAAAACTCAATATTTATATTATTATAGAGGGTGTAATTTAATAGACAGTAATGATTTCAAAAAATAATGGGCCGAGTTCCACTGAGTTTTTTGAATCCTTGAACCTTTACAGTAAACAAACTTTTGGAACAATTTGTAAATACGTTTCCATTACAACAACCATGTTCGAAATATTTAACCATTCATTATTTTACGTTTACAGTTTATTGAAATTTGTCATTGGTTTCATAGTAAAGCAGATCACCAAATCTTCTCTTAGTGTGCCTTTATATAAATAGATAAAAAATGGCACTAAGTGCCCTCTTTCGTTAATATGCATGCTGCTTAAATCCACCTCTGGTATTTCTAAGAGGTGCTTGAGTCATTAGCATGCCAGATAAGAATACCTCCACAGATAGCTTTTGTTTGAAAATTCTATATTTTTAGATTTGCGATTTGTGGGGAACAATCTCATTAGTATAAGAAATTCGTTAATGTTTTCATAGTGTTATTTTTGTTTTGTTTTCCTAACCTTTTACATTTCATTAATGCTTCTTCTTTTACAGGCTGGATACTTTAGTCAAGTAAGAAATACAAAAAAATCGTCTATTCGATTAAAAGATGCCATGGCTGATCAAAATTTGGCAGTAACATTATGTCTTCTAATGGCACAACAAAAGTATTGCGCTGTTTATAGAGAAACACAGCAAAGCCACTTAAAATTAGTTGGAAACTTATCTGACCAATGTCAAGATACATTAGTTCAGTTCGGTACATTCTTAGGGTCCACATTGTCTGTTGATGAGTACACTAATAAATTACCATCTATACAAAGTATGCTATTAGATTATCATATTCCTAATGAAGTTGCATTCTTCTTGGCGAGACCGATGCTAAATCACTCAATAAATGTAAACACACTCTCCTACTGTATACTTTTTTCTAATGCTATTGTTACAGATCAAATATGATCAGTTAAGAAAGTCGGATTCGAATTACAAAAAATTATCAACTCAAGCTAAACATCAAAAATATTTTGAGGCAGTATCGGAAATAATGAAACCTATATATAAATCTGTAATTCCTCTTCATCCTCCAAAAGTGTGGGAAGATATTTCCGCACAATTCCTTACTACATTTTGGTCATTAACTATGTTTGATTTATGCGTACCAGATGAAACTTATCAACAGGTGATAGGCAAGATTAAACAACAATCATTACAGATTGTTGATACCAACACAAGCAAAGGAAAGAAAGATTTAGAGCGTTACATAACTTTAATGGAAAAAGTTCAGGATGAGAAAAAGAAACAACACGAACATGTTGATAAAGTATTGTACAGATTAAATCAAGAAAAAGATACTTGGTTTTTATCGAGATCAGTTAAAGCTGCAAAAAATGAAACTATAACCCGTTTCTTGCAACTGTGTTTATTTCCGAGATGTACTTTTACTCCAATTGACGCTGTATATTGTGCTAAATTTGTATATACAATTCATACCTTAAAGACTCCAAACTTTTCTACACTTCTATGTTATGATAGGGTAAGATATTTTTTAATACTGTAATTTAGTGTACATCCTTTAGTACTTATTCATATAAGTAAAACAGCTTACATCAAATAATTGAAAAGTATAAATTATGAGTTTTCGTAAGTTGCATTATTAATTTGTATATGTTTTTTTGTTACAGTTATTTTGTGATGTAACATATTCTATTACATCATGTACTGAAAATGAAGCAATCCGTTACGGACGTTTTCTTTGTGCAATGCTTGAAACAGTAATGCGTTGGCAGAAATCTAAGGAAAATTTTGAAAAGGAATGTGCCAATTATCCTGGATTTGTAACTAAATATCGTGTTAGTAATCAGTATTCCGACAACTTAGATCATGTTGGCTATGAGAATTATCGCCATGTTTGTCACAAATGGCATTTTAAGTTAGCGAAAGCGATGATGATATGTTTAGATTCTAAAGATTTCGTACAAATTCGTAATGCGTTAATTATACTTATTAAGATCATTCCACATTTTCCTGTTCTATTAAAATTAAGTCAGATTATAGAAAAAAGGATTGAAAAAGTAAGAGACGAAGAAAAAAATCAACGACAGGATTTATATACGTTAGCTATTAGTTATCATGGTCAGTTAAAACAAAGAATTTCATCGGGACATATGTTAAAGGAAAGTGAATTTCATCAAGTTGTCGAAAAGGAAAAGGTGAGTTACCATTAGGGTTAAAACTACCATTTACTTACATTTTTACAGGTTCAAAAGTCGCATGATGCGGTTAAACATGAATCAAATGTTTCATCTAAACATAATGGAGATGTCAGAGGTAATTTTCATTTTTTTATTTTAAATGTGACACCCGATAAATATGAATATAATGTTAATAGTTTGATGTTACGCACACTACATATTTTGTACAGTTGAATCGCGATAATCCGGTAGTTCGACGTGCTGTCCAGACGCCTCCTCCTGTCTGCTCAATGACTCACAACACAGTATTTTTTATTTCAAGACATGTTTTTATACTGTATGTATGTTTTCATATTTTAAGACATAAATACATACTGTACTGTACATAATAAATTTGTATTTTAAATTTTCGTCAAAATTCAGTTTTAAAAAAACCTAACCTTTGGTAATCCGACATTTTTGGTAATCCGACACCCCCTCGGGCCGGTAACTGTCGGATTATCGCGATTCAACTGTATTAAATGATTCAAATTCAATAGTGATAGATAAGTTAATGCCTGCTTCATATTATATACATATTGATGAGCGTAAGTTCAGGTGATCTTGCAGGCTCTATGAGGTTGGCAATGAAACCTTGTGACAGCAGCATTTCCATTTCCCTACTAGGAAATATTGTACCATAAGTTATACCAACGGAAAACACAACTCTTGTGCTAAGCACAGTCTTGTTTCCTTCTTGTATTTAAATAAAACTTTCAATTTAGGTTAACTAAATTTTTACCCTTGATGTTTCATGGGGGGGGGGGGGGGGGCCTCTGTGCACTTGTATGGAGAATTATAGACATTCCTCAAATGTAAAAGGGGAATCATTTTCAGATATATATGTTAATAAAAACTTTTTTGAACCAAAGAATTCGGCTTTAAATACAATATTAATGAATAACTCATATAATCAGATATAAACACCAAATGTGCAAGTACACTCACAGACTTCTACCAGATAACTTAAAGGAGTGAAAAGTGAAACTGAAACAGTAACACTATTCTTCTAATGTGAATTCTTCCACCATTAGAAATCAGTTTTAATAGCATTTTTTTTTATAATTCAGATCAGTCCGACTCGGCAAAGGAAGCTGTAAGAGATGCGAAAGAAAAACCTGAAAATAAAAGGAGTAGACAGTCATCAGAGGATTCGAAACTGTTACCAAAAGTGCAATCTTCAGAACTAAACAAGTATGATTTATATATATTGTGGGATGATTATTTTTTTTAACAATTTTTTATCTAAAACAGCTCTAAGGATAAATTAACAGAAAAGGAAAAACAACCCAAAGAAAGTCGATTAGATAAAGATCTTAGAAAAGAAGAAAAAAGAGATGAATTAGAACGTGAAAAAGATCGTGATAGACGACGAGAAAGAAAAGAAGACAAATTGATTAATAAAGAAGATAGGGTTTATCGGGTAAGTTTTCTTCGCCGCATCTCAAGATTTACAATTAACCTGTAAATATATAGGATGAACGTTATATTGAAATGTTAAGTCCCAAAGATGAATTACGATATTCAAGTGAACGTGATCGATATTATGATGATCGAGGTGCCCACTATCTTAGAGATGTTCGAGATGAACGTGAAATAGGTTTTGGAAATAATGGTTCAAACTTGAGACGCAGTCAGGAACCACCCGAACCCGATAGAGGTAACAATTGCTGTTCTATAAGGTTTGGTAAAATGCGAATGTTTTTGCTTGAGTAATCTTTCGTTGCCTTTTACGATTGTTATGACAACAATTGATAAAGATCATTTTATTTAAATTATTATTCAAATGAGTATCTTTTTGTGTTTTATTAGAGATTTGCAAGATTTGAATGCTTTGTTTATATACATATGTGTTTGCATTTCTAATCAATAATTTTTTTCAGAACTAAAAAGAAGAAAAATGGAGGGTTCTACTTCGAAGGTTAGTATTGGGGTCAGATAACTTCGGAGTGAAATAGTTTCAGGGCTTTCCCCCACACTTCGCCTGGTACAATTCAACATTCAGATGTTCAATTTGGGAGATTGGGCTGAGAAGTCTACCTATTTTATTTTAAATATGTGTTTCGTGCAATAAAATTTATGTGTTATGTGGACTGCTTCGTCAATCGAAGAACATCGATTTTGTTTCAATTTGAGAGTTCAAGAGCTTTGTTTTGTTTTATTAAATTTGGATAGAAGATTAATTTAACAAGATTACTGCATGTTTTATACTAAAAAAAAAATGAAATATGGATAAAAGAATGAATTTAAGTTAATGGATATCTTTTGAAGATTTTATGATTGATGCCAGTATTACCTATCAGTAAAATGGAATGGATATTTAGTTAATTTATCAGTCTGCAAGTAATATTCAACAAAATTGTATTCTACAATGAAAATCGTTAATATACCACTACGTCCTAACAAGTATTATTCACACAAAACTGCATTTAAATATTGATATGAAATGTAATTCAATTTCAACTGCCCCAAGTGAAAAAGTATAAGTTACTGAAAGAAAATATAAATGGTAGAATAGGAACCACGAATAAAAGTAAAATTATGGAAACTAGAATAAAACAATAAAATGCAATTTACAAGACATATCCGTCAACAGTATGAAAAATTGGAAGATTCCGCTTCACAGGAAGATTCGTCACTTGAAGAAGGAGTTTCTGCAGCGATGTTCGGTCATGGTTGAAGAACACTTAAGTGCTTTTAAACAAAATGTTATCATCTGGTTGTTTTCGAATTTTTTAATCATTGGTGATTTTGAAGACTCTCTTGTTTTATCAGCCCAATCTTCCATGCATCTGTCTTTCTCTACAATTATGAGGGTGGGTCTGCAGTCGGGTAAGTGAGTATTAACATCTGAAGCAAATACCATGGAGTGAACCTTATTTTATGTTTTTATGTTTGTAATTTATTAAGTGTTGCTTACTTAATTTTAAAAGTCACCATAAAAGTTATTATGACACACTCTCACAAGGTGCATTTTTGAAATGTTCCCATTGGAAATTAATGTGGTCTTTGATTTTGCCTCTAAGAACAATACAACTTATTTATGATACAGGTGGTACATTATAATTCCCAAAATTCTACTAATATGTGTTCATTAAAAACCAAAATTTGGCACAAATGACCGTAATTATTTTGTTGTATAAAAATTGGGCTGAAAAAAATTATAATATTAACATAAAACTGTGATTTGAAACTATTATAGAAATCAAACCTCTTTCCCTTCTCTTGTCAACATTTTTAAGTGTGCCAATTACTCAGTCACTTTCTATACTTTCCCATGCACTTTAAAATTTAAAATATTCAGTTGGAAGTATTGGCATAATTTTGTTGGAAGGTATGTTTTTATTAATCCGTTTGGTTTTTGTCGAGGTCTGCGAAATTCTGTTGTCGGTGAAAGATGTGCATTATAATGTCCTTTTCCATCATCTTCTGGAGAGTAAAATTTTGTTCCATTAATCCATCCAATTTTGATTCCAAAGTCTTGATATACCGATAACATAACAGTTTGTTCCAATCTTTTTAACGTTACAGTGTAAGCTCAAACACGATTTTTGTTTTTTCTTTTCTTCTGAACTCCATTTGTTCACATAATCAAAGGTCTTGTGCCGCCCATAACTAGTTAAGGTTTCCAATTAAGAAGTTTAAATAAAATCGCAAAATTAAATTTGGTTGCCTAAAGGAAAAGAAACGATATTCTATCGATATTTCAGCCCACACTAGCACGCACTTTTGTCTGCTTTGGTAACATTATTATTATATTTTGTTATTTTGTTTTGAGCTGTTGCACAGTAACCCAATGTGATGTGCTATAAACAGTTTGTTGAATTGTAAACATTTATGGGTTTTAGTAAATAACTCAAATTATAATTACCTTATTTTTTAAGGATGCAGATTAAATTGATTGATTTGAATTTTTGTGTTCAAGACTGATGTTTTTAATATAGCATCAGTCGATAGTTTCCAAATTAGTCCGGTGCGCATCTCACAGCACATAACAAAATAATAGTATCCTTACCCACTGTACATATACTTGACCAATGCATCTGCCCAACCATAACCGAGAAATAAATTCCTTATGAATTTGTGTCGATCTTATGTGAGGTTGTATTTTTAATTTGCTTTCCTATGTTATTATTTTCATATGTGCAGTACATTATATGGCATCAAATATGAAACTCGTATGAAAATAAGAAGTTACACCAAAAAAATATCCATTCCGAAAACCAAATATAAATGCTGCTGTAAACTATCAAGAGAATAAATGATTCCAATAACATCCATTCCGAAAACCAAATATAAATGTTACTGTAAATTATCAAGAGTAAATGTTACTGTAAATTATCAAGAGTAAATGTTACTGTAAATTATCAAGAGAATAAATGATTCCAATACTACAAATTAAACTTCAAATATTCGACAGTAAACCAAAATTAATGTTTACCAATTGTCATGTCCAAACAAGCATGATAAAAATGGAGATGAAATATGGGACAGGAGAACCAAACAACTTAAGGAATTATGTCCATTGGTGTCCTTCAGTTTTACAATCAACATTTGAATGTATCAAAGAACATATGGATGCACCTGAAATAAACAATTAACAAATGCTGCCCAATGATCAGTTACAGAATAAGAAAGAAGAAGTTGCCACAGAACCATCAGTAGTAATATGCAAAGGAATTACATGCAGAAGCTCCAGTTGTCAAACTCAAAAAATATCGAGTAAAGCAATTTTAAAATAGCAGTGCAAAATATCAGTACATAGTTGAGCCAAAAATTAAACTGATGTCGTGAAGAAAATGTGAACATCATTTCAACAATTACAAAGATTGTATACTAATGAAAAAATTTCAATTGCCACGAGGAATGTCATGGAAGAGAAGTTCAATAGTTGAGAATGTCACCAAACGAAACTATAGTTTTCAATATGGCGCAAGTATAGAAAACCAAAGGAAATCAGATGAAAGTAGAAAAGAAAGTATTAAATAAAGTTAAGAAGATCCCAAAGGAATGTACTAAAAATAAAACCCAAAGTGCTACAAAAATGTTCAGTAATACGTAAGAAAGCGGCAGAAGCGTCACTATTAATCATTATCCATGAAACATGGTTTAGAAGCGATGAAGAAGTGAATAGAGATCAAGTCAAGGGTATGGATAAAATCGATTCCTAGATGACAACAATAATTGTGAACAAGATGCGAGAACAAGAGTCTCACAGATGTTTGATGCTGTATAAATTACACATGAATATTTGCACATAACAAATTATTTTAATGAAAAATATCTTTTGGTTCAAGATCTAGGATTAAGTGGTTTTCATACATTTCTATGCATAATTTAATAGCACTCTCGCTTAAATATGCAATAATTGAAGATGTTCTCGAATTTTTAAAATTTCTAAGGGGATCCCTTCCCAATTAAATTTTTACAATTTCTTTTATTATGTGAGAAGATGAATTAAAGGCATACTAAATATCACCAGCTATTTACTTACATAGTAAAGCCATTCCTTGCTTTCATATTATAAATAAATGCACATTTTTATCTGTGTCCATCGTGATGAGAGATCATGACAGGAACATTTTCTATTAGGTAAAAGAAACAGGAAACATCCTTATCGTAATTTATGTTTTGATGCATATTGTTTCCCGTCTGTTTTGCCTCGTTATATCTGATTAGAGTAAGTAATTCTTAGTAAGATGATGATTAATGTAACCAATTTTTACCACTTAGTTCAAGTAGAAAGTACTAAAGAAACATACAAAATGGATCTTGTTGAATGTGTGTTGAAAACGACTTTACCGATTGGTCATTTGTATAAAACTTTCTACATGTTTATGTTCATGCTATACAGTATTTGTATCTGCTTTGTCTTCATGAGTGTATTAAAAATTAGGGATGGGGATGTTTGATGAATGGACTACCCAACCAATTTTTCTATAAATGTTGTAACATTTTACGATATAATGTGTTTGTTCATTATTGCGTAACTATATATCTCGCACTAAAATTCATAAATTTGAAGTTTTTTACTGCATTTTGGTATATATTATCATATGTGGGGGTTAAATAGGTTAAGTTGATTGTCCAATGAGTACACTTAAAATAGAATGGTATATATGCAAGCGTAAAGCAAGTCACAGGTTGGCAGCTGAGTAGCGCAACTGGAGACTGCGTCTGCGCAATTCTTCTCTGCGCTCCCTAATGCTGAACCCCTGGTTGTCTGCAGAGTTCCAAACACGAAGAGCGAAAGATGCAACAACAAATGGAGTATTTCATAGAAAAATCTAGTGAAAAGAAAGAAAGAACCTCAAAAGCCAAAGATAAACGAGAAAAAATTAGTGACGAAGAAAAAGAACTTCGGAAAGAACGGAAAATTGGGCGTAAAAGGGTTTGTACTATTTTTATTCATTCACTATGAATAAAAACGTGTTTTTTGAAATTAATCACGCATATCGGAAAAATAAAGCACTCGAATTATAATTCCACAATTTCTCATTTGACGATGTAGATTAATTTTTTGTTTTAATGTAATTTGAAAATGTTTTACTTTCGTTGACTCATTACACAGGGTCACATCGTGGTTTGATTGATTCAGCACCTAGACAGGTTGATCCAGACTATAATATCATTACTATTATTAATGATGTTGAGTGTTTCGACCAGGTGTTGTGGTCATTTTTAAAATAGGTAGTTAAGTTACATGTTGTCATCAAATAGTATAGTTTGAGGAGTAAATGCAGGGAATTATGATTAAGTTGTGATAAAGCAGTAGAGTTCTATAGTTAAAGGTATCCAAAAGCTGGTGCCACAACTGAATTGTGACTATAAGAGAAATGAAAAAATGCTTCTTGCGTAAATGACGACTTGTAAAATTATGCTAACTATTGTGAAAAAATCTTGTAGAACGGGCCCAGAACAAAGGCTGTCATTTAAATTAATATTACCATCACTTGGTGCAGCAAAACTATTTGATATAATATATATATATTTCCCTTCTTCTCCCACTCAGAGGCCCTGTGTACGTGTAGTGAAGTCGATAGTGCTTGATTTATTTCATACAATGTCCCATGAACCAATTCTATATCTGTGACTGTTAAATAAACAAATATTGTTTTCCAAATGTTCGCTTTTGATAAATTTGAAACTTTATAGGACCGGTCTGAAGAAGCTGCATGGGACCGAAAAAGGCGTGAAGAAGAAAAAGGTATGTAAATATACACTTGTCTTTTATTCCGAGTTCATATGTTATTTATTATTAACAGTTGCTAAAATGATGTCTCATCAAAATGGCGAAATGCTGGAAGCAACACCACATGCTCGTGAGAAGCACCATCACCCCAGAGTATGATATTTAATCATATGTAAACGTTAATTATATGAAACACTTTACAGGAGAAGTCTCCATATTTACGGGAAAGGGAGAGATCTCATGACAGAATAGAATTAAGAGATAAACAATATCCTTTTAATAGAAACAAATATTACAGCGGTTTGTAGTGTCTTCCAAATAATTACTATTTAAATGGTTGATCTCAATGTTTTTTTTTTAAATACTTATCCATTTGTAGTTGTGATGTTGGTGCCTTTTAAATGTATATACCTGTAGTAATAAAATCTGCATCTCAAATAGAAAAATGTATAGCTTACATTTTTTTATTATATATATACAAATGTCTGTTTTCTGTTTTACTTTATGCTTGCTTTTTGTCTGGTTTATTTCTGCGCTAAGCTTTATACACTGGTATTTCTTATAGAAATTAACATAAATAGAAAACAGGAATTAAAAATTTAAAGCTAACCATCAGAAGTGTTCTAAACTTGAAAGTCACCAATACATTAGTTCTAAAGATTATTTGATCAATCCTTGATTGATGCTTTTGTTTTAAGAATTAATGCGTAATACACAGTTGCCAGATGGCATTTGGCAATAGTTGCATAATATATGTAGTGGGTATCAACTAGAAGATTTCAGAGTTGTTGCTTTCTTCGTCATTTCGTAGTTGTACATCCGTGTTTTTATGGAAAGACCTGCTTAATTGAAAAACTGGGAACACTTCTGAAGGGACACTATCATCATAATTTTTGTTACGTTTTACAAATCAAAATCATTATTTTATAATAGTTGTCATGGTTACTTTGTTGAACATTAATTCATGTTGATACTGATTGCAAAACCTTAACTTTGATTCTCATTTCACATATTATATCAATGTGAAAAATGCTATATTAAGAAACAAATTTGCTTTTTGGTATAACTTTTGATGCACATCATTAATACTTTGACACAACATTGTCAACCTTTTTGAAACAGTGGAAGAAAATGTAGTACAGAAAACTGCAAAAAAATTTTAAAAAATCGACGTGACATTTGCCTCTATTGATAGTGTGCATGGAAAGTTATACTGAAAAGCGGTATTACAACAATTACCAACTCTACTACCATTTTCCAAATTTCAACACTTGACTACAATATGCAATGTTCTATTACTACCATAATTCTTCAATAATTACGTATTCGTTAGTTTTTTATTTTCCACTAATTTTCAATCACAGTAAACCGTGTATCAAATCTAGTTTGTACACACAAAAATCTTCACCTATTATCTACACGATTCTGATTAAACATTCCTTTCTTACAAAAATAGTGCTTATTATTCCTTTTATACAAACTTTGAGATTGACAACACTTTGTCTTACTTTTTGTCAAAATTTTTCGCTAACGTCAATACTAAATGTTTGCGTGAAAGCCTTGTTTTCAGTGGAGTAGGCTGAATTTCAATTTACATTTTTGACGACTGTGAAATAGCAAAAATTTCAGTGCCAACCTTTAGTTCATGTTTATTTATCTACATATTGTATACAGGAATGAGTGATAAATGATAATTGATAATTTGCAGCATTTACCTATTTATATACCTTTTACTTGTCAGTATGTTAATAATTATCAATATGTCGATAGTAATCAATCTTTTAATACATCTATATCTATTTACATGTGTTTCCAATGATCAATACATTGATTTAATTTCAGAAAAAGAATAACATCTGTTATTATGAGTATACAAACTGAACGAAAAATGTCATTTCTTCTTCTAAACAAACCAAAAGCAAATAATACATTAAAATTATAAATTTTCTTATTAGTTTTAACTGTTATATTATAAGTAATATCAATAGGTAGGTGCTCCCAACTTATCAATATTGATAACTATGAATGTACCGATATTTTTTGTTTATCTGAATCGATGAAGAAAACGCCTGTTTTCTGCAATAACATTCATGATATTGAGTATAGCAGTTATTTCAATGTTTCTAAAGGATTGCTCTCTCAAATAAGTAGCTTGGCCTGTGTTGATTGTATTTGTGACTCAATATGGAAGGAGCCATTCGCACTTTTTTTGATAAGAAAGGAAAGTTGAAAAACCAGTAACCACTTAAGTAATATGATTGGAATAAGTATATTGCTGTTCCTGGTATATTTAACCTGCATTAAATCATTAATTTAACAGGGAAACAGTAGTAACGTTGTATCTCTAGGTAGTATTATAACAAATCATTGCACGACTCTGTTTCATTCTTATCTAATTACCACTGTGCATGTTTAAAATAGCACCTAATCACTTAGGTGTATAAATATATTTGTTGTATAATGTGATGAATTCCTTAATTATGCTTACTAGACGTTCCACAGAAAACAAGAGAAGATGATTGTAATAACTATTTTGTTTAGAAGAAACTGTTTCCTACCTACTATTTTTTTAGTATTTTAGAATCAATTTCTTTATACATGTTTCTATACCTATACTGATAGATAAAGCATCTATAAATTTATTAAAAGATGCCTAAGTATAAAACATCAGAAATAAGTTTTGTATTATTTTAAGTGTTAATAAAATAGTAATTAAGTATAAAACTCTGACTCACTTGTACCAATTTCCTTACCAAACGTAACATTTCAAAAATGGTTATTCTCACACCTTTCCATACACATATTGTGTTGAGGATTTCATTTTTCTCAAACTTAGAATTAGTAGCAGTTGATAGAAGATGCTACAGTGTTTATTTAGGAATTAGTATCTGTAACCGTATTACCATTGTTTATTAAGAAGATAGACAACCGGAGGTGTTTCTGAACCACGACTGATAGATGGCTATTGCCACGTCCTATTTAAAAGCAATGCTAAGGCACTCGCCATCTATCAGTCGTGGCTCAGAAACAACCTCCGGTTGACTAACTATATCTTATTAAAAAACAATGGTATTACATTTATCAAAAACAGGTAGCTACCTTACCAGTGCATTTAAACATCTGCTTGGCAATTTATGCATTTTAAACTTGAAGTTGACAATTATCAGTGCTTAAAATATACCCTGTTCAAGTGACCAGCCGTTGCACGTCATTATTCGTGTACCAATACTATAATTATAATTTACTAAGCAACTTTAATAAAATTTGCATTAAAGCCAAAATGTCATCGTAAGTACAGTTGGTATTAAAAGTCATTAATCGTGTAGGGTTAGCGACCATATTTTATCCTTGTCGCACACTTTGCAGTGCGTACTTACAACTTAAAACGTAGTGCGAATATAAACTCATAAAATATCTCGATGTTGTCACGTCAAGTTTTGTTTACTTTGTTAAATTCACCGGTACGCACTTAATCTATTTTTTTTTAAATTGCCTTACTAAAAACAGTACTTATCAGTACTCTTATTTTGTTTATGTCTACATTAGTTGTTGTATTTTATTATTACATAGGTATACAGTATCTATTTGTTCCTAACCTAAAAATGTCAGTCTGACAAAACACGTACATTTGACAACGCTGATTACACGTCATTGATTTAGTAAGTTTTAAACTATGACGTGCAACGGCTGGTGACTTGAACAGGGTATATATATTTGCTACATTATTATACCCATATTGCTTATTGCATTATGAAATATGGTTTCAATTTGCATTCAAAACAGATATATCAAAACTAGTTTGCTTATGTTTCATTCTAAATTATGGCATTCATATTGTTTCTTTGAATATTGTTTTATTTCTTAATCAATCAATGAAATAAAACTGAAGTTTCAATCTTGCATTTTTATAGACATTATATACTCACTTATTGATATCGGTAATACTGAAATGATTATACTTAGTAGTATGGAAACTAAATAAGAGGTGGTTGTTTGCTATGGGCCCCATTTTTGTTTTTAGCTACTCGACAGTCCCACAGTCTGCTAATAATGTTTTACACAAACTATCAAAGGAATGTTACAGTAACAAGTAACACTATCATACTATGCATATTATTTATTGTGACGAATTTTAATGTCTGACAAGTGGCACAACTTCACTGTAAAAATAAACTAATAAATTATAGATCAGCAGTCAACAGGTAGCCAGCAAAAATCATTTTTTAAAGTAGTTTTTTAGCACTGAAACCTTCCAAAATTCTGACATTTGCAACCAACAGTTAACTGGAATTTTGTATATGTGTAGTTGTAAAATTACATACTTAAAAACGGCACTAATCTATATCTATATTACCCCTTTTATCTTATGTCTTAGATTTGCACTATCATTATTATTACCTAAACGAAAATGAGTAGAATTCGCCAAAGTAAAGCATCTAGGTATATTTATTTATTTATATACATTTATATACAACCAGGCAATTAAATTCAAACAAATGCAGTTGCCATTTGTTTCTAATAAAGAGCCGTTATTTCAAATGATCTGTAACTCTTTGAATTATCAACTAGGAAATACCGTAAGTAAAAAAATGAATTCAAAAATGCAAAAGGTACCTAGAATAAATATACTGGGGCATTTTAAAAATTGACTATGCATTTATAAAATGTTAGCAGCCCCAGTGTAACATTAAAAAAAATTTTAAATTGCAAAAATTCAAGAAATCATATTGATAACGGAAGAAGAAGGGTAAAGTCCCTGGGAAGGATGATGTAACATCATAAATGTAAAAATATCTGTGATAAAAAGGAACCGAAGTAAATTATTAATATGGTAATACCTAACTAATAAGTATTTGAAACGTCTTAAAGTAAAGAGCAAAACTATAGAAGTGATGAAAAAATAAACATGATACTTTTCACAGTAATGGATCTGCAGAAAGAAAAAATCATTTTCCACAGTCCCCCCGGTCTCCATATAAACAGACAATTTACAATTTTTCAGACGAAAATCAAAAGCTTTCTTTACCAACATAATAAATAAAAATCCTAAAAAAACAAATGCCCATATAGTTGGAAAAACGATCACATTCATAATATTGTAATAATAAAAACAATTAATTTCATAAATTTTTTTTATGTAACGCAACACGTTTCATCACTGTTCCATTGGGCTTGTTCAGCAGATAAAGCAACTTTACAACTATTGTAAAAATATTTCATACGATTGGTTTATACATTTAGAACAAGGGCGAGAACCAATGGGCTTGTTCAGCAGATAAAGTAGCTTTACAACTGTTGTAAGATTCTTCAATATGATTGGTTCTCGCCCTTGTTCTAAATGTATAAACCAATCGTATGAAATATTTTTACAACAGTTGTAAAGCTGCTTTATCTGCTGAACAAGCCCAATCATATTGAAGAATCTTACAACAGTTGTAAAGCTGCTTTATCTGCTGAACAAGCCCATTGTCAAGGGCAACAAGAGTTGCCAAAATGCAACGTTAAGGAAATCTTTAGTATATTATTCTTATCAAAAATGGAATAAGGAACAACATCCAGTCAACCCTCTTACCACAACGGCATGAAATGAAAATGAGGTTCAACTAGCAAGATTAATACGAATAAATTGTGCGTTAATCAGTACAGTACTGTGAAAGATATTGCACATGGTAAAGTAGGTATTTACTTTATGTTTTAGGGAAAAACATAGCTAACAAACCTAGGCATACAACACAAAAAGACCGTAATAGTTATGAACAAGAAATGTGAAGTAAATTAACGGCGAATCAACAAGGTTAACTTGCTCATTCATTAAAGCTGATCGTTTACCAAAGTATGGAAGTGAAATCTATTTAATATTATTCTCTTCTTAGTTTCAGTAGCATAAATTGAGTATAATGTTTTGTAGTGTAAACAGAGTAATGTTAGGCGAAAGGTAGAGGGCACTGAAGATGAAGGGATGATCGAGGAAATGTACAAAGAGATAGGGTGGGTGATGAGATTTGTGAAAGGATTGCGCCGGCAGGACTATTTGTTAAGTCCCAGTCTCTTTTCAATGTGTGGAGCTAGGTATATTGATACGAAGGAAAAAAGTGCGGGTTTTGGCTTACGCCGATTTATGTGGTGCCGGTGGAAAGGGAGAAAAAATAGATGAGGAATATGATAGGTGGTAAGGAGATTTATAGAGGAAATAGGGTTAGAGGTAAATCCAAAAGAGACAAAAATAATGGAATTCCAAAAGAGGCCAGAATGGAAGTGGGGGAGGAAGGTATATAGAAGAGAAGAAAGGGAGGAGGGAATTTGAAAAGCTGCTGGAATGAGGTGAAGAAAAAGAGGTTAAGATATGGGTAGAAATGAAGTGAGAGGGGGGATATGCGAGGTAGGAGGAAAGGGGGATAGGTGAAAACCAGCAGAGAAGCATGATGAGGATTGGTGAGGGGAGGTATAACGAAACATGCAGGGAATTAGTGACCAATGTAATATCGAAGTATTTGAGGGGAGGGGAAGGAAGAGGACAGTGGCGCGTTTTAGGGTTTGTAATATGAGGATAATGATAATAAGTATTGGTGGGAGGAGCAGCAGACTGTGCGGAGAGAGAAGGGAAACTATTGGGTGTATGGTGGAGAATTGAAAGCAGGAGGGAGATTAGAGAGGGGTGTTGGGAGGAGGGGATAATGTATGGAGGAGGTACTAGAGTGCAGAAGAAGGAAAAGGGGGAGGTGTTGCAGGGTAATATTTTTTGGTTGTTGAATAAAAGTTGAATATGTTTGTTTCGTTTACGTTTTACTAGTGGTAAACGAATAAGATAGATTGTATATTTCTAGAAACACAATTTAATACTTTAATAAGAAAAAAACAAAATATTATGCCACATTTGATGATGTGTTTTGTTTTTAACTTTAAAAAGATATTTGAAAATTTTGGCTTTGTGGATTTTAGATTTTTGTGATGGGAGTGAAATCTATTTAATATTCTCTTAGTTTCAGTAGCGTATATTTTGTAGTTGTTAGTTTATAGCTTTTTGTTTTACTAAACCTATAACGTCTACGGTTTTGGTTATAAAATATTGTTACATGCGATTTGTTTAATAACTGAAATGTCTTCATTAGTTTATTTTAGACAATGATCATGTAGTAAGTGTAGGTACTAAAGATCTCAATGCTGCCAGTTTGTGTTTTGGATTGTGACAAGAATTTATTTTACTTTTTTATTATATTAATTACTTATGAAATTCCACAAAGTAGGAGAGAATTAATTCTAACATTCACTTCATTCAAGGGGATTATGTAACTGTTCAGTGATTATAGAATAAGAAAAATCGCAGATTGTGATATACATATTGACTGATTTCCAGTTGTAATTGTAAATGGTGATCAAACTCACTCCGATGTGGAAGGTGTATTATTGTTAATACCTTGCAACAATAAGTGTACTAGGTAGCTAATCTGCACATAACTTAACTCAAATTCGTACCTTGATAGTTTCAAATTTTATGGTAGAAAAAAGCGTGTTAATTAAGCAAATTTTTATTTCAAGAGAATCATCTTGAAAGTTCTTATTCTATTAAAATACTTATATATCCATAAACAACTTCAAAAAATATTTATATTGAATTTTTGGCAACCTTCTCATTGTCTGACTAGGTACTAGGCACGTATAAATTCATTCTTATATAATATATATATAAATGTTTGTACAATATAAAATAAAAGACTATACAAACGTTCAATTATTAAAAACTAGAAAAACCACAATCACAATATGTAGGTACAACTATAATTTAAGTACAATTGTCAGTATAAAAATATTTTTTTTTTATCATGACAACATCCGAATTTAAGATTCAGAATTAATTATTACAATAATCTTTGGATAATACAAAAAGTTAGGCGTAATTGAAATTGATTTTGTCAGCACAATTGATCATTTTTAATTAGCACAACTCAATATGGGGTAACTTTATTGCACGTTTACAAAGTACCGACTGCAATTAAGTAGAACATAATAAATTATCGAGCATTTTGGTTTGATGCGTATTTTTGGAATTTAATACTTTACGCTTAATTTTTTCTTTATCTTGTTTCCTGGACTTCTGTTTAAATAGTTTTATCGGCGTAAGGGAAGGCATATTAAAATCGTCCGATGTCGATAACTCGGTGACGTAATCAATATTATGTTGCTTACTTTGATGTTTTTGTAATAAAAATTTTCTAGTAAACGTCGAATTACACTCGTCACATTTAAACGGTCTTTCACCTGTGTGAGTTAAAATGTGCCGTTTCAAATCCGTCGACCAACCGAACGATTTTTGACAGTAAGTGCATTTGTATTTGCGCAGAGTCTTATCGGTAATGAAATTTGTACTAATTATTATGTCATTTTCACTTTGTAAGAGATCGTCGGAATTTATTGCACAAAATTTTAAATCGAAAACTTCATCTTTAGCATCACTATTTATAGTTGACGGTAACTCTTCATTTAAATTATTTTTCAGTTTGGGTTTAAACGTCGATATTGGATATAAATCTGGTAGGTCCACTTTTCGGTTACAATTTGTACTATGTGTTAATTCCGTATCAATACTTTCATTATTTGCATGTTGTGCAAAATGTTGTAAAAGTGACGAAGCCGAAGGAAATGATATGTTACATTCTGAGCATACTAATTCTATGGAACAAAATAATTAACGTTTTAATTGGTTTTGTGGTTAACTTACCATAAAGCATTTTCTGTATACTAAACACAGTATAAGTTGTACATAAGTACAACACATTACATAGGGATCATGTAAATAGGATCTATTTATCAATGTTATTCTAAAAATATATAATTTCAATTTACTATATCTTAATTAAGTACATAATTTGTTTGTTTATTATTGTCTCACTAGCCACATTTCGCCATCTTGTAAGATTTTGTATTGATATGTGAGCGGAACATCCGGCGCGCCATGTTAAATCAGTACCACCAATGCGTGCTTAATACACAATTTACAATAACAAACATTATATTTGTGTCTAGTGCGTGTAAATCTATATATTTTTAAAATACATTCGAATATCAATTTAATTTGTCTGTTTAATATCTTTAAAAGCATAGATAAAATCGTGTTTTACAATTTAGTTATTTCTGTTCTATTGGCACTGCCGTAGTACGTTATAACTTGCAAACATAATCACAAGTGAGATTTTTGTTAAAGTGTTTTATTATAATGTTATGCTAGTAAGTACTTGAGAATAGTGATACCTAGGTAGGTACCCAATTTTAATAGTTACTATTTACACAAATTCGTATAGCGTGGCGAATTTTAACTTCCTTTGGGTGGTATATACAGGCACGTTCTCATATATGTAGTGTGTTCTACACTTTTCTGTATATTCATATTGAGTAGCCATTTTGGAGATTTTATTCCAAGTTTTCATAATTTTTGTATTTTTATTTCATTCCTTTGCTAAGATGCATACCTTTATTTCGTTTTTATGCACATAGAACATCCGTATTAAATTGTACGAAGTGGAAGATTTGTACCCTTATGCACAATAAGATAACCTCAAACGCTCTGACTTACTGTTATTTTGTTGGCAACTCTGAAAGAAAATGGCCGTGGAAAGTAGTTTCGACAAAAACACCTTTTTTACTTTATTTTATAAGTTGAAATAAGAATATCAATTCGTTGAACGTCAACGTTTATGTAGAGAAGAATGTGTGTTTTATATTATTCACTTTGGGTGATAATCTGATAATTTATAGCAATTGATTATCGTGTTTTTCATAGGCGTTGGTAACGCTGTATTAAATTGACAGAGGAAGTTAGTTTTGATAAAATGCTTATTTTTAATATTGGTACTTTTTAAACTCCACCTCGAAGCCAAATCTGGCTTGGTGGATCGACTGTACCTAAATCGCACTTCTTTACTGGTCTTACGTTCCTTAATTAAAGAAGGGGGGGGGGGGGGGGGGGGGGGGAGTTAAGAGCATTTGGAACGACGGTAGGAGAAAAACTATCGTACCCCTTAAGTGTGGTCACAATTAAATAAGACGATTTGCTAGACGTAATTGAAAACATTTAAAAGATCCGTTGTAATTCTTATTTTACTCGTATATTAAATATGGAGCAAAATTTTTAATGGCTCGAGGTCCCTAAGTTTGCCACAGTATTTGTCTAGTTATTGAATTGGCCTGATTGATTTGAACATAATGTTGGATCAAACATCAACCTATAGTTCGCAAGTGCGCTTGGTTTAAGGGATCCTCACTATTTACGAACTACCCGTCAATCGTCATACACGTGAATGTATTTTAGACATCATACTTGTATTCAGCGATCCCAAATTTAATATGAATCGACAACGACACTACACAATTGCACAAAATTATAAAGAGTTCAAAAACTGGTTAAAGCTTGAAAATTGCGGCCATACAGGTTTAACGATTCGGAATTACTAGGAAAGTACTCTCATTTTTGAGTTGGAAGACCTCGAATCAGTTAGAAAAGGTAACAAAGCCAAGTCCTTGCCTTATTTTAAAAATGACGTAAAAATGTTGGGAAATTTAAAAAATGTCGCCATCTTGGCTCAGAGGAGGCTTGATTCGGGTCAAAATGGCTGTTTCGGCCTGGGTGTCATTCTTGAGAAATTTTGACTATCCCCAAATTTTACCCGTCTTTACACTAGAATTATTATAAATAATAATAGGTAAGTATATAAATCGTTCTTCAACGTTTTTAAAGAAGGCTTCATTAATGTTATAATAATTATGGACAATGGACATTTTAAATTTTTTTACAATTGGCCGATGTATTTATGACCACATTTACACTGGCCATCGTGAATTAGGTAACCACATTCGGACGTTTTATTTTTCGAAATATAGTTGTTCAAAGTTGTTCCTTTTAAAGGAATAACTTCGAAATTTCTATTTCCAATTCTACATATACAAAATTTAGAATTCTTTTATTTGCAACCATTGGTTGGCGGTTTATAGACGGTATTGTCTATTTTTTACGTTAGTCATCTCTCGAAATAGAACATTTTTTCTTTTAAAATAATTTTTACATCTGTTTATTCTTTATTGTTAACCGTTGTTAACTATCTGCATTCTGCATTTGTATCAATAACAGTTTACGTACAAAAAAAAAGTTATAAATGTACCAGGTGTCCAACTAAGAAAGGAGGCCGGCCAATGCCATTGTCTGTTAGTTATATTGCCACATTTTTGATTCAGTTCTATAAGAATGTAATCTTATATACAGTGTGCTCACAGATTAAGTTCATTATAGGTGTAAATGACCAAAAATGTTGGAATTTCAGATTCAGTCCTGTTTCATGGGAAATGAATTTTCATTATATTTTAGATTTTTTTAATTTAAAGCTGTTTTGGTGGTGGAGCAAAAACTATTTTCTTTGCAGGTAAAGTACCTTTTTTGTGTATCATAGAGTAAAATTTGATTAAGAAATGCTGTTCAGAATCGAAAAATAATAACTGCAAAATTTGAACATAATTGGCACAATTTCATGTAACCGTTATTTTTACTTCCCGAGTACGAAGCAAATTTTTACATATCTTTGCGTTTCTAAATGCGTCGTAGATTCAAAATATGAATAAAAAATTTTGGCAAGTTGCCACGAGACTTCCCTCGTATTAACACTTTTAAAAAAAAATTAATATAGGACAATATTGCCGAATTCGGAAAAAAATACTTACTCCTAAACTAATAAAAAATGACTGCAGCAACGCTCGATACTCAGAAACTATTAAAGTTATCCAAATGCGGTTTTCGCCAATGGATTGCATTCGGGCCAAGGAGGAAAATGCTGATACATATTATCTTTGATGAGGTAACTTCCGGTATAAGCTAAAATGGCGCACAAATTTCTTTTTCTTTTATAAGATAAAGTTGCAGTGTGTTATGTAGTTTGAAAGAGTATTTTTTTCTGAATTCAGCAATATATATTGTGCTATACTTATTTTTTGAAAAAAGTGATAAAAAAAGTAATTTTTAAAAAATAACTGCAACGTTCTATACTCAGAAAGTATTAAAGTTATCGAAATGCGGTTTTCGCCAATCGATTGCATTCGGACCAAGGGCGAAAATGCTAATATTAACTTTGATGAGGTCACTTCCGGTATAAGCTAAAATGGCGGCACTCATTTTTTTTATAAGATAAAATTGCAGTTTTTTATGTACTTTAAGAGTATTTTTTTCTGAATTCAGCAATATTTATTGTGCTATATTTATTTTTTGAAAAAAGTGTTAATACGAGGGAAATGGTACTTTACCTGCAAAGAAAATAGTTTTTGTTCCACCACCAAGGCTGTTTTGAATTAAAAAAATTGAAAATATGATGAAAATTCATTTCCAATGAAGCAGGGCTGAATCTGAAAAAATCGTTGTGAAATTCCAAAATTTTTGGTCATTTACACTTGTCCGTGGACACACTGTATAATTAGAAACATCTGCTAAATTTGACCGCGATTTATAAAGTCCCCGAAGGAAACGGAATAATTATTCCGATAGATAGCTTATTCATTGATTTCGGGTAGGTCGATAGGTTAATCCCCCAGATCAGGGAAGGTCGAAATGTTAAAATTACTGGCAGGGTGCAATCCCCAAGTGGATTTACTTGACTACCCACATGTGATTTATTATAAACACTATTTAAAATTTATTGGAGATTTTTTTTATTTTTACTTATTTTATTTAATTTATTTAATTATGTTATGCGCTGAGATCTGTGAACAGCGAATTTCCAACCACCTCTACGCGCATCAATTATTGTTTGACAATTAATATAGTTTTGTTACCAGTGGCGGTGCTTGCTGAAAAACTAGGTGGTGCTCTAGCATAGACCAAATATACTTAGTCTATGGCTCTAGGTATTGAATTTTTGTTTAAATTTTTTTAATATTTGGTGTTGTAGGTCTTCCAAGACGTTTGCTTTTGCTCCAATGTCATTGTAGAAAAAGGATTTTTCAAAATAAATTGCACCGAATTCATTTTAATATTTACACTGTATTGCCCTTACGTTGGAATGACTTCGTTACAATTAAAAATGAACAAGTTATAGTTGCGAAGGTGCGATGTAAGTTAGCGCACCGTCGCCGTGTTAAAAACGCATTTAACGGCTAGCCCGAATCTGCCCGAGTACGTAATTTGCAGCCGATAGCGAAAGAATCCCGTGCTCCGACTGCTAGAGCACGTTGCGCGATACTTCAATACTTATCTGTTCATATTTAAAGGATTTGCTTGCTATGCGCTATAATAAAGCAATTAGTAAAATAATACCTACGTAAAAAATAAATATCTGTAAATTAATATTCTTAATTTGTTAGTCAGCTTAACTCATGACGGTCTGCAGGAATATATTTTATATTTTAATTGATTCAGGTGGTGCGCGAGCACCGGAGCACTTTAGCAGCAACCGCCCCTGTTTGTTACACTCATTATTCTGGCACACCCGAAAACTATGTTCGCGGACTAATATTCTAGTTTTGTTATATTGTTTGATTTTTAAAAAATTACAGAAGAAGGCCAATGAATGACCTAAACAGATAACCGCCACTGTGCGTATCTAAAGGTAGCCCTTCACGTTCCGATATGGCTCGCAGGCCAAGACGTACAGTTCCGACCTTAAGGCGAAATTGATCGCGCTCTTTTCACCCTTCACGTTCATATTTTAACAAAAGGTTTCTTGGCGATATCGAAAGAGAAAAGTTCATAGGCGCAGTGTAGCTAGTACTTATTATTAAATATTTTAACAAAAGTAGTCCTAGACACCGTAAAGTAGAAGAGGAAGGATTATGTATGTATGTTGTATGTACAAAAGTACCTCTACTATATGGCGTCTTCAATGAAAAAAAGTAAGTATGGAACATGAAGAGAATCCCAAAATGCAAAGAAAAGAAAGAGGTGTTGGAGTAAGTAGTAGTTTCTTATGTGAACACCACTGTTGAAATGATCCTGATCGAAACCAAATCCACAGGTACCATTGGTTGTCTCTGTTCAACTCTACATTTGTTATCACACACTATCTTCGTCGTCAATGAACCTCAAGGATTTCTTCCGCACTTCACGATACAGTTCCCGCATTAACTGTGGCCTGCGCAGTTGAAAATATTCAGCATGTTGAAAGATCGCAGATCTCGCAAGGCGAGATGTGAGTCGGATTGACCACTTCACGTTTGGATTTGGACTGAATCGATGAACTTTACAGTTCAAAACTCACAAACGTCGTAGCGTGAAGGGCCCGTTTAACACTCTCCGCCTAATGTAGCTTGGCAGGTGAAATGCGTAGGCGGAAAACGAAGATACAACACCAAAAATGAAGCGCATCTATATGTCAATATGTCCCTCCTTAAAGTGAGAATCTACGGCAAAAGTAGTTGCAAAGTTTAATTATTATATGTTAACAAAATTGAATAATATTAATTCATTATCATGAAGGAAATTGTAGATCATTTGTCAGTGATATCATAAATCATAGGTACCTGTACCTACCAACCTACCTATCTCGGCGAATATCATTTTTCAGTAAACACAAAATAAAACCTAAACTGTATCATATAAGATGCTTTTATAATACTTTTCTGGCGAGTCGACTCGAATGAGCGAAGTACTGTAATTTTAGGTAGCCTATCTGTGCTATTAGTAATTACAGTCTGTAGTTTTTCGATGCGCGTAGGTAATTTAAATCGTATCGCTGGCGCTGTCAAGTTTTATTTCAATTCACTCCTCATCGTTTATTTAGAATCCTCAATCTTCTACTAATCTTTAGAATGAAAATGAACCAATCAATGGAAAATATATTAGGTATAGAGTTTTTGTTTTTATTTTTAAGGCTGCTTATCTTTGTTTTTATGGAATGTCTAAAACTCTAAAAAGATGCGGTAACTTGGATATAATTAATTTACCTACTACGTTTGTTACAGATGCATAACGTGTATTGACATATCGTAACGTATACCGTTTTAGTTTTGTAATAAAAGTGGAAGTCATTCAAAGGAATGTTCATGTGATAATTTCGTTATCAAATCTATTTTTGTATTTTCATCTGACGATATAGGTATAAAAGCAAATCAGTTCATTTGTTTATTTTTTCAACACGTTTATTTAAATAGTTACCTACCTACCAGGTGGTGTCATAACTCATAATATACAGCTACGTATCCATTTTGTATTCGAGTATTTGCACTGAATACAACGTGTATATAACTCCATTAATAAACATAAACCAGTGTGCCCGCTTTACGTAGTTAAATGCAGCGTAACGTTTATGCACGTTCTTGGTAGAAAAAGGTACGTTTTGGTATATTTTAAAATGTTCTTTGTCGTCGCCATCTTTGCCACGAGTTCTATCCAGTCGGTAACGTTATCTATTATTATTCCTTAAAATAATGTTTACAATTTAAACAAATACTTACTGTACCGTAATAGATAAGTAACTAAAAGAATTTTAAAAAGATTAAAGTTAAGTACCTCCATGGAAGAATTACTTATTCATTAAAATTGGTTTTCTTGTGCAAATAGATATTTACCTATAGGTACCTACCTATCTCTATATTCAAAGCCCAATATAACATTTTGCGCTTTTAATTGTAAATAATTAGTAAGTAAATATTTAATTAACCTATTGTTAATGTTACCTAATTGTTTAACTTAATAAGATTACAGAAGTAGGTAATAATTTTGTAAAAATATAATTAATGTTCCAAACAAATCTCAACATTTCAACTTGAAGCTTTTCGAATGTAAAAAATTGGTTACCTATAGCCTACTTTTTCATTCCTTGCTTACAATAAATTATACTCTTTTCTTAGCCCATTTGATCATATTATTACTTCCCCAGTACGAAGTAAAAGAGAAGTATTGTATTAGTGTTCCAAAAAAAATGGACCTATACAAATTTTTACATATCTTTGCGTTCTTTCTGAATAGGTATGTAGATTCAAAAAATAAAAAAAAAATTCCGTCTGTCGCCCGTAGTCTGTGGGCTGTCCGTACACATTCCTTGCAACGCTCTAAACTCAGAAACTATTAAAGTTAAGGCTAAGTCACACTTGGCTTGGCTACTTAATAGCTGCTACTTAGTCGCCGCTGCTAGTAAAATAGCTGCTACTGAAGTTGTCACACGCAAACCTTAGCAGCTGCTACCTAGTAGTTACGAGTTGTATACAAACAATATCACAGAGAGCAGAGAGCACGTGCTGATGCAACTAGCCGGTGGCTCAGTGTGTCACACTGGACGAGAGGTTGCTACTTGGTAGCTGCTCGTTGGTCACGTGACTCACTCGCCCGAGTTAGTAGCTCGGAAAATAGAACATGTTCCATTCTTGATGCTAGTGAACTTTGACTAGCGCGCTACTGTTAGTAGCTGCTACATACTACCTATGTCGCACTAGTAGCCGCTACTTCGATAGCTGCTAGTAAAGTAGCCAAGTGTGACTTATCGAAATGCGGTTTTCGCCAATCGATTGCATTCGGGGCAAGGACGAAAATGTTGATATTATTACCTTTGAAGACGTCACTTCCGGTATAAGTTAAAATGGCGGCATCCATTTTTTTAATAAGATATAGTTGTAGTTTTGTTATGTAGTTTAAAAGAGTATTTTTTTCTGAATTCAGCAATATTATATTGTGCTATACTTCTTTTTGAAAAGTGTAAAAAAAAATAATTTTTAAAAAATGACTGCAACGCTCTATACTCAGAAACTATTAAAGTTATCGAAATGCGGTTTTCGCCAATCGATTGCATTCGGGCCAAGGGCGAAAATGGTAACATTACCTTTGATGAGGTCACTTTCGGTATTAGCTAAAATACTGGCCATCATTTTTTTATAAGATCAAGTTGCAATTTTTTTTATATAGTTTAAAAGTATTTTTTTCTGAATTCAGCAATATATATATTTATTTTTTGAAAAAAGTGGTAATACGAGGGAAATCTCGTGGTAACTTGCCAGAATTTTTTTGTTACTACTAATTGTACGTAGTATAGCAGCAATTGAAATATGATTTCAAGTGATTAGCTACATTATGAATCAAATCTCATTACGATTCAAGTTCAGTGTAACATTTTGAAGTGATGTGAAACAGATAATTGGACCTAATAATCATAAACTATAATTTAAATTTGACACACTTTTTCATACTGTCTGTTCCCACATGACGTTTTTCAACAAAATTTTCTTATGTTATTAACTTATTTATTCTTGATGGAAATTCGTACATACTGCAGATACTCTGTTTAATGTTAATTTAAAATTTATAAAAATTAATAATATTAAACGGGGTTGCTTTGAGACTAATCGTCCTCTTATCTTTACATTAAATTAGAGATTTAAAACAAAAAAAAGGAATATATATACTGGGTGAATGAGACCACCCATATCAGTATTTTATTTAAAGAACGGTGAGTCGTAGAGAGGTAGGATTAAAAAAGTGATTATAAAAGCCATAATAAAGAATCGCATGGTGATATCATTATTTCTCGGAAAAGTCAGCATTCCTCCAGAATATCTCGAACTCCAAAATTTTAAATGGCATCATAAGTCGAAAAAGGTATTGTTTAAAAGATTGTTAAAAAAGAGTTTCTAGGCCATAGTAAAATTCAGATTCCTTTATTTTAAAACATTTTCGCATTGAATTTACAATGTGACAATTAACACTTTCTTACCACTTTCAAACCACTCTCGCATTTGTGGAAAGGACTTACATTCCAAAACCTTTTGTTTGGTTTGGACGCTTAGTTCTTTAATTACGTGCAAACGTCCTGTTCCTATCTCTGAAAAATGCAAGTTGCAATGTCTTTCGAAACGTCAGATTCTTTTATTTCGCTCAAAACAGTTAGGGTTAGCAGACCTATTAATAGTCTTTATAGTTCCACCATATTTTTTTCTTTAGGTGGATTTTCTCATTTAGGACTGGATATTTTTTACATTTTTTACTTATTACTTGTTTCTTTCACGAGTCTCCGCAGTGGTGAGAATCGAATTTTGGAGCGACGGTATAGGGAAATTTATAAATACAGTTAGTGGATGATTCACCTTATTGAGAGGTAAATTGATTACAATGATCATACAGGGTTGGGTTGATTTATATCAAATTACGATTTTTTAAATTAAAATCATTATTTAAATCAAACTAACTTTATTCTTTAATACAAAACAATATTAAAAATATTCTTAAAAAAATAACAGTATAATACAACACCTATGAAAATATAAAGGTAAGTAGGTGCACATAAGACATAAATTTCAGATTTCTGCATGTTCATTGTAAAATTTAAACAAAAATACTAAGTTTCCCACTTTGTCAAGTTGTGACAAGAACTTTTTAGCAAGAAGTTTTTGCAAATAGTTAGAGTATAATAAATTGAATTACGGATAGATGACGATAAAAATGATATAGATGAGATGATTTCATTAAACAATATTATTAATATTAGCTGAAAACAAATTAATTAATTAAAATAAGAAAAAATCGCGATTTTTTTAAATAAATCAATGATTTTTGATTTTTTAAATAAAAATCAAGTTTTGCCAACCCTGATAGGTGATCTATATTGTGCGCAGAATTCTTGCAATCACATAACATGAAAAATTGTGGCTTTATTCTCCCTTTTTTCCCATAAAATCTATATGTACATTCTAAACTATGGTATTGTGTTCTGTACTACACACCTATAACAAACACACTTTTACTGTCAATAGTATCTATTTTTCAGTGGTTGAAGTATGGAGGATCCATTGAAGCAACTTCTCCTTCAATCAGGTTTGTCATATGAAGACTTATTGAAGAAGCTTGAACAATACAAAAACGAAAACGTTATAAAATCAAATAGTAATGCAAATGTACCTTCTTCAGATGAAAGAAAGACAAGTACAATTTCTCACGAAAATACTATTAAAAATGATTCTGTGATAAATAATAATACTATTCCAAATAATGAGGAAGGTGCTAATTCTGTTTCCACGGAGGAAAATAAAGGAGTTATTTGTGTTAATGTTGAAATATTATCAGATGATGAAATTGAAGATATTGCATTTACCACTCAATGTGAAAAGGTTCCACCTTCGATTCCACCTGTTAAGGAGCAGAAGAAAATTTCATCAGATACTGACGATATTTTAGTAAAGTCGGTTATTAGTCCTTCTGTGGCTGGTAAAAACAGTAAAGGTATTAAGATCTTAAATCATTTTAAAATAGAAAAAATTAAAAAACCCAAATGTTCAGTTCGAAAATCCACGAATAGCAATTCTCTCAGTGAAATACAAATAAGTAATGTAAATATAGTGAATACAAATTGTGATATTAATAACACTAAAAGTAAAATAAGCAAAAGGTCGTCCATTATTTCTGTGCCACCTACCTGTGATATTACAAAGAACGATGCTTACAAGAGTGAAAGAAAATTCTTTAGTGCAGAGAATAAGGACTTACTTCCCGAAAAACCCTTCGCAGAAGATTTGAATGGTAGAAAACACGACCTTTCAAATAAATCTGATGACAAATTTAATATTAAACGTAGAAAGTATTACGAGCACGAAGAATTAAATACTATAGATATACTTGACGACTTAAGAAGAATCGGTGGTGGAAAAGGTTTTGAACGTATTTCAAAAAATGAAGCAACAAGACACACAAATTTTGTTCGAGACTATGTGAATTATAACGAGACAAAACAGAACATAGTAGATTCGCTATTTGATATATCATGTGACAATCAACATGTTGTAGAAAAAGTAATCGAGTTTAAAAATTCTGGAGACTTGATTGAAGAGTTAAATAATTTATTTGATGATGTGGAATCCAATTCAAGAAAGATTTTGCCATGTTTAGACACTTTTGTTAAAAATAACGAATGTGATAGAATAATTGCAAATACAAAAAAACTGTTCCTTAAGACGACAGATGAATCAGTAACTAATAACAATGGAACAAAAGCAACTAATAACAACACTAAACTGTTGGATTTACTACCAAGAAATTCAAAAAATTGTAATGAAATTCAAATGGACAAATTGGCCAGTTCCAAGGATTGCAGACAACCAGATATAATAAAAGTAGTAGATCTAGCAAAAGAACCGGTAGACAGTTTTAGTAGTCATAAAAAAAATATGAACGCATTAAATCCTGTAAAAAGGCTAGAGAGTAAAAAATTTAATACAAATCGATTAAATCACATAACTAACGTGTTGCTTCAGAAGCTTCAAAAAAACACTCCTTGTGCCACTCCCAACATCAATGAGCATGATTCTGATGGTGTCGCTTTTAAGATCTTTAATGTAGTAGGTGGTTATCAATCTCCAGAGCATGAACACGAAGAAGATCAATTAAGAATACCAAAAATAAACATAGCTACTACAAAGCCCGATAACAGTAAAGAAAATTTGCACAGATCAAAACGTACCTTGAACATATTTTCTCCAATTGATAAAAAACCACCAGAAAAAGTGAATTTGCTGAAGAATCCTTTAGATGGCACTTTAAAATCACTTGAATACAAAGATGCCATAAAACCTACTAAAACAAACGATGTTACGAAAATTAAGGGATGGAAGAAAAAGAAATTTAGTACCGAAACGAATCTAACCGATCTTATCAGTGAGCATATAAATTCTGACAATAGTAACAATGAAATTTTGCAAACATCGACAGAAGTAACGCATCCATCACTGAAATCTTCGAGAGTTGACATTTCAAATACTTCGCCACATTCTGCATTTACGAGTGATATTTTAGATCAGTACTTAAGTGAAAATTCTAGTTTAAATATTAGTTACGAACTACCAAAATTGGATGCTGAACAAACTTTAAAGCAAACATACATTGATATTAAGTTTCCAACATATCCTGAACAAGTGCGGAAACCTATCATACAACAAAGAAGAAATGGATTAAAGCCAAAAACTGTCGCCGAAAAAAGAAGAATGGAGGAAATGAAAATGAATCCTGTCGTGAGTTTTTTAGAAAACATAGATACGACACAAAAGAAACTTTGTATACGTGAAACTTTAAAAATCAAAAAGAAACTTATTTCCCAAGATGTGCCATTTACCAGAGGGAGTTTTAGGACGGCAGTTAAATTAACGGGCACAGAAAGTGTGGTTTTGTACGATGGTAAAAGGTTGCAGGTACCATCAAGTAAGGAAAACAGAGTAATAGAAGACATAATAAAACCAAAAAGTAAATCTTTGAGTTTTGCAAAGTTAAAACAAAAACCTCGCCTCTTGCAAAAAAATGTATCTAGTAGGATCTTTTATAATCCCAAGGAATGGAAAGATGTTCAAGTAAGGTTACCTAAAATATTTTTAGAAGTGACTCCCCAAATCGGAAAACGAATTCATCCTAATGTGGAGCATTTCGTAAAATTTAATAATGAAATTTTAAATGCGGATAGAGTAAATTTTGCATTGAGTACGTTAAAAACAAAAGACAAACCATTTACATCGCAAACATTTACGTTTCCCATTCCGTACAAAAATAATCGAAAAACTAAAATTATGAAAAGAAGGATCACGTCTGACGTTTGTGATTGGCCATCGTTAACGTGTCATGAACCTGATCATATGATTGACAGTAGCGTTAAAGAAGTTGTTAATAAATTACTGGATTATTGTGAGAGATTGGATGAAATCAAGGACATAATTCCTGAAGTTGACACTCGTTTAGAGGAGGGAAAACGAAACTCTTTTGATGTTGTAGATAAGATTATAAAGAAGACAAAAACTGATACCGTGGCATTCAGTAAAACAGAAAAGGAAATGAGACGATTGAACTGCAAACTTCTATCAATTCCGACTAGTGACGAATTGAGTTCTAAGGATCCTTGCAAAAATGAACACTGTGCACTTGGTTGTATCTGCAGCAATTTTTCCAACTTATTTCAACAGAGCCATTGTGGGAGGTACCAATGTATGTTTCAGTGTACTTGTGATTTTAAGAGCCAATCCAAATCAAATACATTTTCTCAGGGCATTATAAACCGACTTCAAGATGAAGCAACAAGAAATCTCGCTAAAGTAAGTAGTAATTTCCATTCATCTTTACATTATGGAGGTACTAATTCTTTTTTATAATGAAAGTTTGCACTACTTATCATATCATGTCCGCATACAGGTCAGGCTACTATCTGAGTAAAAATGCAAGGCCCCTGACTTTAGAAGCTTGTATCTCAGTAATTAGCAATCATAATTTAATGAAATAAAGTGCATTTAAAAGATCATTTATTCCTACAAAAAGCTGTACAGTTTTCAGTGGCGTAACTACAGTTTTAGTCGGGGGGGGGGGGGGGGTGATCTGGAAGTGCTCTACAATGAAATGAAAAAGAAATAAGCGTACAATATAAATTACCTAATACACTTCGATTTCATTTGTACCTTGTGTTTATCGGTCGAATTGCTACTCTGTGTTGAAGTACTTTTAAGTAAATTTTTTTGTTTAGGACAACGTTTATTTAAATATTCTCATAGCTTCTGTAGAGGGGGGGTCTAACACTCATATCACTCCCCATGGGTAAGCCACTGACAGTTTTAGATTTTTGTAATACATCGTTAATCTTGTCTATTAGTGTATGTACAAAAAAGCGCTAAATTATAACTCAAATCGCACAAGCGCTCTACTTTAAAAATTAATTACGGCTATATTATTGAAACTGAGTTGTCGATAACATATTTATATATTTGAAAAATGTATACTTATTTGTCGGTGTGAGATGCTTTTGAGGCCAATTGGTTTGTTACCCTTAAAGCTGTAGTACAAAAAACGACATCTTGTGCAACTACCTGAAAGTTCGATACATATTAATAATATTGACAGTAACATAAAAAGTTAAACCAATTATGTCGTGGTCTAACATGATTCAAAAAAATAATGTGTTGTACACAGCCTATTATTTAAAAAAGATTTTGGAAAAAAGGATGAATGCTTCAGTCCGCGCCGGGAAGCTGTTGTCCTACACTATTGCTATGAAGTGATGCGACACCGCAATGCTAAAGAATAATCACATTGTTGTGGTTTACCGCTCGCTGTATACGATGTGGTAGAGGTAATCTGTGTGTCTTTCTCTCGCAGTAATCATACCATTTACTTGAAATTAAAATAAACAAATTTTGTTTTCAATAAACGAATTATGCAGTTATCAACATTTATGGGCTTTTGACTTTTGAGAAGTATGTGTGGTACAACATTTGTAAATTTGGTAACAATTTATGAAACAATAACAATTTTATGATAAGTTAATACATCTTTGGCCAAGAAAATTTCAACCCCCAGTCGTTGTTTCATTAGGACCACTCAAAGCCTTATATTTTTACTCCGACAGTAGTTTGTACAGCCTGTGTTTTTTAAATACATATTTATAAAATTTATCGAATAGGTATAAACGATGCTTCATAATGAAGGTTATATATTTCAACTTGATCATAATTGCCATCAATTGCTCATTTACTTTTATCAAGAAATGTATGGTGTTATGGTAAAAGACAGTGACGATTGTGATTGTAATTATGATCAACTTTGCAGCATTATTTTGATTCTCTTAATAAAATTAATATTTTAGTTATGAGTTGAACGTGCCTTGTGTAAATATTCATAAATTGGTAACTTTCTTATTTTATGTTTGATAGGAAGAAAAAGAATTTACTCAAACACTTATCAAAACAAATAATCAATTGATTTTGGTAGGCGATTCTGAGAGACGAAAAAGAAAAGCAAAAGTACCCAAAAGATATACTGATTTTATTGAAAGTGAACTATTGGACAATGGCGTCCTTACCGTAGAACCTGAAATTACCTTGGATGTTCCTAAACCTAAAGAAGATCCGGTTTTGCTTTGTGGAAATATTATAATTCCCCCATGCAGTGTTAAGTTAGTAAAGTATAATTTTAGTGAAATAATACCATACTGCATGATACATTCTTTATATAAATGTTACTGCAGAAAGCAAACGTCTCAGAATAGTCTACTGAGTGGAAAGAAATCATCCCCATCCATGATGCCAGTTAAATTCAAAGAAAAATTACCAGTAAAAAGGAAACTAACATCAAATAAGCCATTTGAGGAGCAATCAAACACATCAATTGTACCCCACGAAGAGGGTAGTGTCACAAATTCGGAACAAACGAAAACAAAGGAAACAGCGAAAAAAAAGACATCTGTGATGCCAATTAAATTCAAAGAAAGAGTAGTACCAGTAGAAGAGAGATTAATATCAAATAAACTATTTGAAGAACAGACAAACACATCAATTGTACCATCTGTAGCGGTCGCTGTCACAAATTCGAAACAAATGAAAACAAAGGAAACGGTAATAAAAAAAAGAAAACCACCATACAATAATCAACACTCGTCTCGTACTAAAGGTATAACTACATGCCTTTATACAATTAGAAATAAAAGTAGCTTTCACCGTGAAAATATAGAAAGAACTACTATGGAGTTAGAAAAAAAATTACATGCTTACATAAGCGAAAATGAAGAATTAATCCTTCAAGAGTCAGCTGGATGTCCTCCTAGACCTTCTCCCTCACAAGATACCATTGAAGTAATTGAAAGCGATAAAACTGAATTCAACCAGGAAGATGTCTGTATTAAAAAACAGAATTGGAATGTTGAAGTTTCCGAAAAAGTAACCACCATCGAAATTACTGATCCTGTAATGCAAGAAAAACAAGCTATCGATTTTCCAACAGAAGATGGAAATGGAGTTAAGGAATTAAAATTACAAAGAAGGAACACAAAGGAAAAACAAAGGAACAGAAAACAAGACTTAAGTAAATACGAGATTAATAGAAAATATCTCGAATTTTTAGAAACATATAGCTTACAAACTCGTATGCTACCCTGGACACAACTAATGTCAAAATATGAAAATGGATCTTACCAATTATGGTACCTCCTTTCGAATAAAAAGTCGTTAGTAACATTGACCGAAAATAGAAAACGACCAAGTGTGATGCATTTCAACCTGAAAGTAATGCCTTACCAAAGTATGGCTTATCTTCACAAATACAATAATGTAGTGCAGTACGTCATATCGAAAAAAACACCGTTTGGGAAATCTAAAGATCAGATTTTAGCTCTTGTATTAGAAACCCAAGAGGGTATATGGAAAATTTGTGGTTTATGTGAAAAAAATCAAGGCAATGAAGATGAAAGATTCACTGCATCTATCATTGAGTTTTATGAGGATGTACAGAATATCATGAAGTATACTGTTAATGAAGCTCAGCTTAACAAACCTCCATCGCTTAAACAGAAACGCAACTTTATGAAGTTCAAGAGATACTTCACCTCAAAATTATTAGTTCCCGATACATCAAATAATGGTACATTAAATAAAGAAGAAAAGATACGAGCAAGATTACCACATGTACAAGACTTCAAATGGATGGTAGTACCTATCGGAGTAGTATTTTCTCAGTTGTGCTTTGAACGTTGTAATTTTGTAATAGAATACGATGACATTATAAAAGCCATAAGTATTGCGGAGAATTACTCTACCACGGTTGTCATAAAATTACAACGTTTAAATTCTACTTATCGCCATAATAAATTTGGAATATACTGTGATTCTAACGTTCCCGAAAAGGTATTTATTGGGCCTTATTTGAAGAACGAAAATCATGATTTGAAGATCATGATTTTTTTAAATGATTCTTTAATAGAATCAAAGGAATTTTTTAATAATTCCTCATTTGCAAAAAATACCTGCTTGTGGTATCATCAGGGCAGTGATGATACAATTGATGATGATGACAATGATGTTGAATTAATACAAGTACCAGAACCTCTAATCGATTTAACATGCGACAGTGACAATGATGAAATAACTCAAAACCTGGCTCCCCAATCTGACTTGAAGTCTGTCGAGAATTTAAATGATGTTGATGAGAAGTTGGTCGAGGAAACTAATTCTACTAGTCAATCAGAATATTACAGTCCAGTTGGAGTGCCAAGATATATAATTACTAATATCCCAGAATTGGGATACATACCGGCATATTTACATGACAAAGGTTTGGATGTAATATTATGTCCGGTTTCTAAAACCCCTCGAAGATTCTCAAATTGGATAGTTGCCGTCACTTTGATACGGAGGTAAATATTATACAATTAATGGAAATTCAAATTAAATATTACAAGTGTAATAGGGTTATGGTGACAAAACTAAACTTGGTGCCATCTACATTCAAGTTAGAAGTTTCTATTGCGGAACATGTAAACAAATCAAAATACAAGCTACTAAATAAGAATTTTCTGAATGGATACTATGTAAGTATTATGATTGTATGTAGATATAACCATTGTTTATGTACTTATAATTATGGACGATTTACAAGTCATAGTTTATAATGAATAATTTACTTACATTTCCGTAGTAGTCTTTGCGAAAGAAGTGCCTGTGCTATTAATACTTCTCTTTACTTTAAATGTGTAAGTAAATCAGAGTCAGTAGATTAATAGAGTACCGCAAGCCTTTGACGCGACAAATGCCGCCCTGGCGGCCATTTTTAGTCCATATACATAAAATATACTTACGAAGTGCATAATTTTTACTAAAATGCCGTGTTGTTGTGCCGTTAAGTGTATTTTTTTATTATATTCCGAAAAATTTAGTCAAAAAAATCATCTACTTTACTGAGCGTGTAGTGAGTGAAGCGCAGAAAGGACTAAAAATGGCGGAGGTTGCGGTACTCTATTAATCTACTGACTCTGAAGTAAATGAAATAGTGTGGGCCTCTGGTGCCTGTATGCAAAAGCTGAATTCTGTCTCCAAGGCACATATTCCAATTTTTTATAATGCATTTGCTAACTAGAAGTACAGGTGTAGTCACATAAGAAGGCGAGAACCGGCGCAACCCGATTCATGACTCCGAAAGCCGAATACTGTAAAAATACAAGTCAGTTGCGTACCATAATAAATGCATTCACACAAGTGCATTTTTTTCAATAACTTATTCGAATTTCATTATATATCACTAAAGTATGTAATTATCCAGTAATTATAATTCAATAAATAAAGTTAATGTTCATATTTAGTGATGAATAAACATATCTACAACAACAACGTGAAACGACACTGACTTATAGCTAAGTGAAATTTTACAAGCAGCGTAAATTCGTCGTTTGCGCATTGCCGCGCTCGCCTTCTTATGTGACTACGCCTGTACATCAGCAAAGATGTAACTGTACTTGTTAATGCATGTTTGGAAAGGTTTTCCATCTCGTTAAGTTCTCCTTCTAAAGCGAAATTGGCTAGGATTAATTAAATCACTTTGATAGAGGCGCACAAAAAGATAATGACGAGATGTAAATTATTGAGAGTACATTTCTGAATTTAGAGTCTTGCTTCCAGTAAATATCCTTTGGCGCATGTGTATGTCTATGTTATCCATTTCATCATTACTGTATTGCGATTGCGAACAATTGAATCATTTTTGACAAAGTTGGCTTCTGCAGCAACTTTGAAATTTTATTTACATTACAAAAACAGAACTACACTACACCCAGGGCAGCTGGAGCCGGCAGTACGGCAGAATGTACAGTCACAATCCATGCAGGTATTGACAGTTAAGCAACTCGCGCTCTGGTCAGTACTTTGATGGGTGACCGGTTCATTCTGTGGCTCGGTGTGTCCGGCAGGGGGTAGTACAAAGGGCCCGAATGTGGCCTACGTACGTGTGGACTTAGGTCCCATCCCCCATTCTAATTTACATTTTACCCAGGGCAGCTGTAATGTGAGTTGTAACATTAGTAGAATAAAGGGAATATTCTTGTTACTTACATTATATACCGGGTGAGTCATTTAACCTGGAATTTGAAATATCTCGTAAAATACGCATTTTATAGAAAAATGTGCCGAATCAAAACTTGAATATCTTCGAGGGGGAAATTCGTTAGTACTAAATTACACCCTCACCCCCACCCCCCTGTAGGCGGGGCGGGGGCAAATTTGAAATCTTAAATAGGAACCCCTATTTTTTATCGCAGATTCGGATTTTACGTCGAAAGTTACGTACGATTTGTCCGAAACATTTTTTTCGATTCGCGACAGGGGGCGCTGTAATTGCAAGAAATGGAGCAGAAGTCAAAAACATATAAACACGTATTTAGTAAGATTTGACAGGCGAACGCTTGTGTCCAGGTTGTTCAAGTTCAAGGTCACCATTTCGAGCATTGACTTGATTAGTGAGGGGCAAGGGGATTCACGTTAATGAAGAACTCCAAATGCAACATAAAACTATTACGTCCTCGCCGTTGTTCCTGGGTTACGTTAAAAACAGTTTATTCACCAAACACCCCCTCCTCCGCACACACACCTGCAGGAGAGGGGAGGGCAACCCTAACATCATTGAATAACTTGACAAATTTTACTAAATACGTGTTTATCTGTTTTTTGACTTGTGCTCCATTTCTTGCGATTACTGCGCCCCCTGTCGCGAATCGAAAAAAATGTTTCGAACAAATCGTACGTAACTTTCGACGTAAAATCCGAATCTGCGATAAAAAATAGGGGTTCCTATTTAAGATTTCAAATTTGCCCCCACCCCACCTACAGGGGGGTGGAGGTGAGAGTGTAATTTAGTACTAACGAATTTCCCCTTCGAAGATATTCAAGTTTTGATTCGGCACATTTTTCTATAAAATGAGTATTTTTCGAGATATTTCAAATTCCAGGTTAAATGACTCACCCGGTATATTTATTCAATCACAGAATATGGTCATTTCTTTTTCCAGGATGAGTTCGTGGTGTTATTCGATGGCCATGGAGCTGATCTCAATAAGGGTTTGAAGTTCTGGTTTCTGATTTGAATTTTTTCTTGAGTCTGATCAGGTCTGTGGTTATATTTAGTTATATCTCTGCCTGCTAGTGTCTTCACCTTTAACATAGACCAAGCAACAATATTCCTCTTCTTTATCATATTCATCTAAAAATGCCTTTTTGGTCATTTTCTTGTTTTAATCTGCCTCAGTTTTTTTTTGCATTGATTTCTTTTACGACATCTGTGTATACTGTCCGATTTCTTTCCCCTTTTTCTTTTTACCGTCTGCGTGGGTTTTAAATATTTCTGGTGAAAAGAGCTCGTAGATGGTTTTGGCGAATTTACTATTTTCGTTACTTACATTATCATGTGCTAAAGAAACTACTATTGGAAACAATTAAAAATACCTTTCTTAAATTGAGTCAATTAAGAACTATTTACTTACAGTAGTTGCATAAATCGCCACCAGAGGTCATATAAGACAATTACAGTTGCAAATAGCATTTTATTAAATTCTTATACTTATTCTAAAGGTATCTAAATGATTAATATGCGCCTATTGCAGATTGCGGGAGAGTTTGGTGTAAGGTACTTGGGAACTGTTACTTCAGACGAATTCAAATCGTTTAATATATCGGGACCAGAAAAAGTTAGACTGTTAGAGTTACGAGAAACAAAATTGCTGCAAATTATAGCAATACAGATATCAAAGATACTAACTTTAAAACCGTCAACAAAATTAACTGGTGCTAATCTTCTAAAGTTTATCACTGATGAGGTAATATAATTTTTGAATTCTGTGTTTGTTTGAGTGACATAAATTTTGTTTATTTCCATAGACTTTTGCTGAAGTGAAGCGACTCCAAAAGGAATCTGACAAATACGTTGAAGAATTAAGGGTTCTGGTAGACAGAAAAAAGACCCTTATAACAAACTGTAAAACCCTTGTTGGGTCATTACCTCAAAGTCTCCGTTTGGAAGGAGAAAAGCTGTTGGATAATGTTTTAGAGGGTTCTGTACATAATTTGCGCAAAGTTAATGATAAAATAATCAATATAGTTGATGAAGACGATGACAACAAGACCAATGGAAAGGATAGCAGTAAAGGAAGTGAAACTTCTGTATTAGGAAACAGAACGGAATCAACTACCCATAAGATTATTAACTGTTCTGCTATTGAACCACCTTTCATCATAAAAGATATTACTAGAGCTGCAGCAGTCAGTCCTATAAGTCCCACCCCAGTTCATCCTAAATCTCTGAGTGGTAATTTTTCCGCACCAAATAAAAAGTCTACTTTTGTTAACTTAACCATTGCAAAAAATCCTCAAGTAAAACGAATTGTAAATACTGCAAAACCTTTCAAACATGTTTTGCAAACAGTACCACATTTAACTAAAATCAATATCCCTAGATCGCCAAGTAACTCATTGGCACCATTAAATAATACAACTCAAACAACAACTACTGTAAGTAATACATCTTTTACTCTTCATACAGCAAAAGTCAAGAAATCAGTCTTACCAACTTCAACCACCTTAAGTGTTCCAGTAGAAAATCGTAATGTTTCCTCGATGGCAACTTTAACTTCAGCACCTAGAACAGTGAATTACATTGCTTTAAAAAACGGTAATAAAGTGAATTACTTAAAAGTTAGGAACAATGTAGCAGTTGTGGCAAATGCAAACACCCCCAGTTTAATAAAATACCCCAACAGTAATAGGTAGATTATTCAAGTAATTTGTTTACTTCACATTGATTATGGGTAATAAAGTTGAAATTGTTTCATGTAAATATTAGTATTATTTGAAGAAATGTAATATATTTTGTAAATTCCGTAAGTTTAATTTGTATGGTAAGAAATTAATACCGTCATTTAGATAACTGTAAATAAATGTTTCTTTTTTTATTATAGTTATTTTATTTTAAAACTTCAATATTTTTGTCACATAACTTAATCTATAATTTTCTAATTGCTATTTATGCCAATAGAATGTCTTGAAGAAGACATTTGGTCATCATCATGAATATACATATACATATACAGGGTGTCCCGGGACTAATGGGAAAAAAAGTCAGGAGCGTGTAGTCTTCGCCAAAATAATGCTGTACTTCATATAAACTTTTTCTATAAAAAACAATAGGTATTGATAACAGTTGATTTGTATTGTATGCATTTTTTGGCCCAGTTGGAAAAAGTGTAAAGGTACCTAGTGAACTACAGAAGTTTTTCAAACACTTCCAGAAAGCCATTATGTTATCAAATTAAAAAGAATGCTTGTTCAGAGGTAATTTTAGGTATTTTGCCATATTGCACTCCCAATGGAAATCCACATTATTTTTAAGATATATGTATAGAACATTATTCCTTCATTCACTTTATTGTTGTGTTCAAAATGAGAATTTTCTCTAAACTTTGAATACTTTACTGTTGCCTGTTATACCTACTGATTGATCTCGGAGCACTGCACTGGTATTAATACAGTTTATTCTTAGTTTAGTGAAACTGCTTACCTATGGAGTTGCACTATTGCAAGCATAGATAAAATATTACAGTTTATTCTTTTTAATTTTAGTTATTTGAACTTTATTTCCATGCTTGTAGTTTGTTTCTGGCTTAGATCATGTACCTACATTAACAATGATCTAAGGTTTCTGGTGGTAACTGCACTAAGTATTCATAGGTACAAAACTAAACCAATGCCTGCGATAAATATGGAGATTAATAGAATGGTTTGCTAGATGCAGAATTGGTTGATCAAAAAACTTAAAGACATGATTATTTCTTGACTGGGTGGATTTTATTCCTATTATTAAGACATTTTTCTTTTTTGCAACAATTCTAAGAAATCCTATTGATGACATTATCAAAATTCCCATCTGGTAATCTACCCCTTTCTGTCATTACCCGTAGGTATCTACAAAAGCAAATATAGCTATGAAAAATGTGTGGAATAATGGAACCACTGTTTACCACAACTCCATAGGAAACATTTAGACGTTTCTTTTGTAAAGAGTAAGTATCTAACAAACGCTCATTATATCCATCATTCACAACTTCATCGGTATTTTCATGGAAATCTCATAACCGGTTTCCAAAAGGTCACAATAAAACTGATCCATATCCTGAAGTGAATAGTTGCATTGTTCTAATTTAATATGAATGGTTTCGATTCTTACGAAAAACTTAAGTTTATTACATTCGTTCCCAAATTGACGGGGTTATAAGTATGGTACCTATATAGTAAAGGGGCTTCACCGAATAAATTTAGTGGCGCCAGTGCATACGTAATTATCAAATCTAGCTAAGCGTTGCAAACTACCAATGCTTAGGGTAGCGCTTTGAGCTTTCTCAAAGGGGTAGCGCAATATTTGATTATTATTCAAGCGGTTGTTGTTAAACAAAAACAAATTCAATAAAATAAATCAAAATGGGTTAGTGGTAACACCTATCCCCTACTTAACTTAAAATAATAGCGTACTCAATTAACAAACTTATCTACTTAAAGACAACTCTAGTTAAGAGTGATTTTACCTATTAATTTACCGAGCTTTATCTGCTCTAACAACCAGAGGTAAGTAAAGGTTAAATTTTTATGTTTAGAAAATTTACTTAAATTCGCCCTGGAAATAATTTTACTATTAAACACCAACCAACTGAAGGTTGCCGTTTATCGATCATTTAAATTATCGCCTTCCGATCGTTTTCTAATTGGATTCTTTTCCATTTACGTCAAAAAGGGGGTGAAAATGTTTTTAAATTAAAGTTTTGGAGGTACCTCACCTCGCTTAGAGTGTGGTAAAAATGTTTTGAAGATTGGTTTTACCAAAGAGTATCTAAAATTACTCTTTGGTTTTACCGAATGCAAAAGCATAGGTAGGTACTTTTTGAAAAACAATAAACATTGTTCGTAACATAAAGTATAAATACGTTTCTCTTCTTGATTAATTCATAAATGTCCCCTAGGTATTTGGCCGTTGTCTCAGACCGGTATAGTTGAGACTCAAATAGTTTCATACCTATATAGAATGTTTTCAAATACAGTTAATCTGCGACACAATTTTTTTACCACAGCTTAAACGCTTAATCGAGGCTTACGCCACCGACGCCGACGTGGTAAACTTACTAAACATGCAACGGTGCATAAAAACTTCCCAAATTACTGAGCTTTAAATGCTTTAATCCGCCCTAGTTAGCAACCGAACGTACGCGATAACATAGTAAATAGGAACAAGTCTCCGCTACACGCGTACGTAGGTACTAAAAATTCGATTCAATTTAAAAACAATCCGTTAAGCGTTTATGTCCACCGTGTGTTTCACTCATCCTTATTGTCCCGATTCCAAATCATTAGTTTATGTACTGAGAACTCTTTGTGCTTATTTAAATTAGTTCCTTGGCACTGGCAGCAAACAAAACATTGAACCGAAGACCTGATTGCTAAGTAAGTAAGTAGGTATAGTGTATGGACTTGCGATTAATTAACCACAAAGCATGTTACTGAATATTGATAATCTTTTGTTAAACGTACACAGCAGTGGAAACACAAAAATAATAATAATAGTAATATATTTATTGAACACAAAGAAAACAAATGTATTCAATGGAGTTTATGATCCCCCTAATATGTTTAATAGAGCAGGTGCAAACTTTCTTTGTAATGAAAATAAACAGGAATATTACGTGCAATAACGCGAATAGGCACTTTACCACACTTAACCCAAAAAAAAAGAAAGTAAAATAAAATAGAACAGAGTGTAGGTCCTACAAATACCTAGATAACAAAAAAGAGCGCTTCACGGATTTGTATCAATTGTTTTTAAGCCGAATCGAATTTTTAGGCATTTGAATAGCACGTCTGCGTGCATATAGCTGAAACGTGAAGTGTGTAGAAGGAACGTGTTCTCGTAATTACCGTTAATTTACATATAGCCCTACGCGACTTAACAGTTGTTTGAATAGTTAAAATCCGCGCACCCTGCTGTGTGCAACAAAAATTTCGAGATCAGTTTTCACCTAATTGCAGAAACGCTTGGTATATTTCAATATACAATACAAATGCACTCATTATGTGACCAAATAATTCCTAAAATTTTTAAATTTGACAAAACGTGTCACGCATACGTACCGATTTTAACAAATATGGGCTTACAGTAACTTTGGTAAATTTTTTCGGTTTATTTTTATATAAAACCTTATACAGGGTAACTTCTAACCTTCTGACCAAACTGAAAGGGCAACTGGGAGAGATCAAAATAAAGTTATTTTTTTAATAAAATTTTGATCAAATTGTAATAAGTACCTATTACCTAATAAGAAAGTTACAAGTTAGTGTTTCAAGTTCTTAGATACGTCTTGCGTTTCGTTCAGCAACTCCATACGCCATAATCATGTCTACGTATTCTTCATCCTACTGTAACTCACCATTTCAGACGAATTATTGATTTCACAAATAATTAACCTACTTTGTGTAATATTGTTGTACATGATTAAATTAAATAAATCAGCGGCTTTCAATAAATGAACACCCATACCTGTGTATTTTAAAGAACAATTTAAATAGCCATAACTTCAATCTTATAACAATTTTAGTAAAATTTTAACTGAACTTGGTTTATTTAACTTTCAAGTATTTCAAATTTGAATTCAAAATGTAAATTATTACCATATATTTTATAAAAAAAGCTCAAGAGTTTCTAAGAACTTTAAACACTTCTAACTTTCTTATTATCACAATTTGATCAAAATTTTATAAAAAAAATAACTTTATTTTGATCTCTCCCAGTTGCTCTTTCAATTTGGTCAGAAGGTTAGAAATCACCCTGTATATGTGTTGTATTATTTTCTATATCAGCATTAACACCCTATTTCCTTAAAATCAATGTTGGAGATATTGAACCTGAAATGCGCTCCAAATGAATATGAAAATATAGCGTATATAGCGTATATAATAATAATAATAATAATACCGGTTTGTTGCATTTAATCCAGCGCATCCTTTCATGGCGTACCTATGTGGTCGATATATCTATGAAAATTACGGTTCTGCAACCGGCATTTAAAAAAATTAAGTTTCTTTCTAAACGGCCTCGTGCGTCATATTGGAAAAATAAGGACCTTTTAAAAGCTTCTTTAAACCTATGGTGGGGGGGGGGGGGGGGTCAAACGTACGCCATCTAATGTTGAAAATGACATCAATAACTATGAATGTGCATTAATGCATCTTCGCCGAACACAAGTTCGGTGGGTATATATGAATGTGTGTGCCTTTTTTGTATTCAGGAATTTAAAAATTCTGACTTCAGATGCTTTGAAAAGAGTGCACTGGTAGTTTTTGCACGAGCAGACCATGTAATGTAATGTAAGGCAACGTAAGTAAACGTATATTTTTTAAGCTAATTAAATTTTATTTTTTGGCGATCGAAAATATACGTTTACTTACGTTGCCTTACATAATCAACAGCTAATTCATGGAGACATTTATACATTTAATCATGTAATGTAAATAAAGATTTAGGTACAGTACAGATGTAATTGTGGCACATACTCATATTTGGAGTTAAAAAAATCCCAGAGTCTGACTTTCCTATATCACCAGAGTGTCCCATTTTAAAGGTAATATAACTGATTGTTCGTAGGTCAAACCGTAAAGCAAGAGTTTCTTTCCATCGTTCTTCAACATATCGTTGTTGACCTATTTTTTAAATACCCATGCCAATAGTTGCACTGTATGCGCTCTGTTTTTGGAGTTCTCCTCAATTCTAATAGATAAATGCCTTCAATCACTCCAAAGAGTTATAGTTTTATTGGTGAATAACCAACAGCTGTGGCAATAAGCAGCGTGTGATTTCGGAGCGTACGAAAGCCATCAGCGTGCGCGTTTCTCTCCTAAACTATTCTTGTACTCAAAATATTTTTCCGAATTATATTTTCCAGGATATGTAATTCCACGGGGTTGGTGGCCAGCTAAGCGCAACAAAAGGCTTCCCGCAATATTTTTATTTGCAAATAACGGAAAATCGGAAGAAATGGGTTCGGTGTCTGAACCACACTAAAGTAGATTTTGAGGCCCGCATCGTGCCCGGCACTGATGTTAAATCCGCCACTGGTAATGAATGCTTGCGACACCACATTATTTGCAAAAAGGAACCAGTTTATGCAAATTCAACCTTAGTTTAATAAATGTTCGAAGTGTCTGCCTTCATCTATACGGTCATGTAACTCCTCCAAAGATTCCGGAGTAGGTGGAATAAACTTTACTCTTTACATGCCGTCTAATTACCTACTCCTCAAATGCTGCAAAATGTAGGGGAACGATTTAATGAAACTGTATTATGTATTATGCCTACAACCAACGACAGAAAACTCCCTAAAACAAAAAACGACTGAAATGTGTCTTTAACGAAACCAACGGACGTAGGTAAGGTAAGGCTCCTGTTCTAATTGTTGTAAAAACCACGTGGAAGAAGGTCCGATCATTCGCTCATTCTATTTACCCTCAGCGACACTGCATAACACAAGAAAGAAAACCTGCCTTAACTATAACTATTGACTTTCTACACTACTGTACCTAACTATAATGAAGGGGCAGACTGGGTTAGCACGGATTACTGATCTCACTGGTTCATTAAAAACCACTTTGAACAATGTTACTCGCTTCTAAAACGTGAAATCAAACTTATTTAACAAGAATCCATGAGACAGTGAATTGACAGCTGAAAAAGTAACATATTCAATTTGGAAAGACAGTGAACATCTCAAAAAGCTTGTTATGTGCAACCCTTTTATTAGCAATATTGATGGCATGTGGGCTCGTGGCAAGGATAAAAAAACTAAAAAAGCGAAAAGATTCGTTCGAAACCACATTTCTGAACAGAATCAAAGAGAGTATAGGGAATACAAGAAGAAGAAATGAAGGTGGATAAAATGCCAATCAGACCTGTCATTTTCAGAAAGATAACATGCAGCGGCAATATCAACTCAAAAAAGCCCCTGGCTTCAATCTGTTAACTGGAGAGATGCTTCAAAATTAAGCAGGAGGATCTTCGCCAAATTAAAGCTGGTGTTCTAGAACCAACATTAGTTAAAGCGTTTCAATCAACGGTTAAAGATAGGTACAGTCCACGTATATTCTCAATAAGACCCGCCGTACACGAGCCGCATTTTGCAGTCGGACCGACCACACAATTGCGGTCGCCCCATAAGAAACTACAGGCGCGCGTTTCGACTGCAGTGAACGCCCGTGTACGGCTGGTACAGTATTTCTTACGGCCGACTGCAGTTCGCCAGAACGCGACCGCAATTTTGTGGTCGGTCCGACTGCAAAATGCGGCTCGTGTACGGCCGCTCTAAGTGAACCTCCACTCTCCAGCCACAAGCACAGAAAGGCTGCTTTAATGCCATCCAATACTGTTGATTGTAGAGTAAAACGTTTTCACAACCCAATCTATTGGCCTGATCGAGTGCGGCCCAATTATTGCCCGTCGAGGAGCAGGTAAGATTTTCTGGATAGTCTTTGTGGGGAACAATTGTAATGCTGTAGACGCTTCAAGTCACACTTACACCTCACTCCAAAGACATTTAATCTTAGGCCCCCAATCGACCAGAATGATGACAAAACACTTCTTTACAGCAATTTGTACTAAAAAAATACTCGTCACGTCAAGTTGCCTAATCGGCAGGCGAATTTACGTATAAATATTCCCTTTATTAAAGACATCGAATAGCGTGCTTTTGCAATCTATTCAAACCAAAGAGTGTCATAATCATAATATTAATATACTACCTATTTGATTCAAACACAACAGCAAACATAAAAAACGTCAATATTTTAGTTTAGTAGCGCCTACTGCACCAATTTTTGCGAACACTGTATAATTGATTGAGAAATACCGTCAAGTCGAAACATTTTTCAAATTTTTGGATCGATTATAAAACCTGCACACATTATATTGCGTTCTAATGTAGGTACATACATAGTATTTTATTAAACTCATTCACATGGTTTACCCTCGCAACACTTGTCATCTGTCCTTTTTATCATCCCAGTAATCTCTTTTTAATTGTTGCAAAACTATGGGTTAGAGTCATACCCTGTAATTATTTTACAAATTACATTGTAGAGATATGGTTTTTATACATTGGAATGAGTAGTGCGAAGTGTTAGCATGTAGCCTTTATGAATTTTGAATACATTCACCTCTTCTGTTGTCACCGGATATTGTGTAAATATGACGCTTTTTTTAATAGCCGCGTCAGTTTCGACATGTTTGCTGCTGTTCAACCTTTTGGAAAAAAATTCCTTTTAATTTAAACGATTAAAGGTGCAATTCCGAACACGACTGCAGACTGCAGACCGCAAACCGCATATTGCTGACTGCAAACCACAGACTGCAAAGCTGGTGCCGCCTGCGGTCGACTCCATGTTAAACCCAGCAACAGATCGAACTTGCAGTCAATCGCTTTGCATGAATACAAGATGTCAGACGTATTTGGCGATCCCGATACGATTGTGGGCCTTTTGTTGGAAGAGGAGGACGATGATGACTTCTTGTTACTATTCATGTACTTACCAGAAAAAAAAAGAAAGCTCACAATGCCTTTATTTAAAAATAGACTACACGAAGGAAGTTATTCAGTGCTCATTAAAAATCATAATCAGTGTGGCCACAATCATATAATATTGAATATTTAGCCACAATGTTGATCAATTTTTCCTCGTCGGTGTCCGAAAAACTCATTGTACAATAAACACACGTGTTTTTACTGTGAAGTTCGGCGACACTACTGGTTTGTGAGCGGTAGTGCAGTTTGCAGTCCTGATAGCGAGACGCGACAGTGACGCAATAGCGGCAATGGCGCCGCGTAACGAATGTATTCCATTGCCAACTATAGATATCAGTCCTGCAGTCGGCGGTCTGCAGTTGCAGTCAGCAATATGCGGTTTGCGGTCTGCAGTCTGCAGTCGTGTTCGGAATTGCACCTTAAGAAACGTAATTTTTTGGTGAAATATTTCTTTTATGTAGATATAGAGGCTCTATTTTTTGTTCAGTTTATCTAAATTCTACACAAAACACAACACTTTTGTTTTGTTTTAATTTTGAAGCCATTTTTAAAAATTTGTATTTGCTTTAATCGTGTAATGATAATCAAATAGTTATAATTAGATACTTCAGCATAGAGGGTGTATCAATGCCAAACTGTAAACTATAAGGGGTTATCCGAAGAACTCGGCAAAAGATGCAGACCTCCAGATACATCGATTATTTTAACATTTTAATTGCCAATTTTCGGAATTTTCGCCAAATTTTAATGCAACTGCATACTGGACATTATTAACGTAATGTCAGTTTTTTTAACGTTAAAATTTTTTGAATGTGCTGCCGTCCACAAAGAGAAAATAGTTTTTTGAAATGAATAATGTGTGAAGTATAACAATTTGGGGTTTGCGTAAATAAATTGCATAGCTTACCATGTATTTCAACGTTTTCAAAAAATTCAGAAAATTGAGGGCAAAATTGGCTATATCGGAACTTCTAAGTTTAAAATGATTTAAATGTCAACTCCCTTTATTCACCAGTATCATTTCCAAACACACCCTAGAAAAATTAAGATTATTTTTTCAAAAATTTTTCCACAGCCCAGGGCACCTCGGCGACCATCCTACTGGGCCACTCCTTCCGATCTATCTATTATGGAAGGTTTCGTTGAGATGGTCTATTGCGGGACGATTGAAGTGAGAAGGAGCTCCATCATGCTGCAACCACAGGCGTTGTCGTAAATGTAAGGGCAAATTTTCCCAGATTGGAGAAATTAGATATTGCCTCCCGTTCATCCAGGGCGGTAGTTTAGAAGGGCCTCGAAGATGATGTCCGGCCCACAAGTTTATTGAAGGTCGATGTTGGTTTCTGATAGAAAATACATGTGAATTTTCTTCATCCCGTTGATGGGTATTTTCAACAAACTTCGTTCGTTAACTGAATTTAATATTCCGTCCGTCGCTCGGTCCGTGCGTCCGTCCCCGTCGCATGATTCCCAGTGTGATAGAGCAAAGTTAAGCAATGGATATTATGTGAAATTGTACGCTGATTTCAGATCCGTAATCAGATTTTCAATATCTCTAATCTCTATGTTTCAATGATAACTGCGCACGCGCTATGTTAGCGTTTCGCACACATGTCATGCGGTATTGGAAGTTTGTTAGTGTAATCCCATGGATTTCAACTGCTTTAGTATTAAAATAACCATCTCGGTAAAAGGTATTCCGACGTAAGTATTCCGATTAAACTGCAGAATTAAAGTCTTGGGCGAAAGGACCTTTTGAACATGATATGGGTGCAACTGTTGTTCTTTTAGCATCCGCCATACTGCTAGTGCTATAGTACCTATGTGTGTTACAGCCTGTGAATTTGTTCTTGTAACACAGCTTTTTCGAACTCAAAATCTCTGCGATCTGGATATATCTTGGTGGCGAAGCCGCGTAGAATCGGAGATGCACTGCAGTGAATATCCATCTATAACAGTCGCGGAACTACAATGCCGTAGACTCGGCAGTGCGGGGGACCGAAGCTCGAAGGGGGCCCGTTTTTGAGAAATTTTGGGTAGCGATTGGAAATAGTTTCGCCTATTTCACCAATTAGAGCCGAACGCAGGCCCGTAGCCAGAATGAAGTAGCAGAGGTGGTAAACAGAAACAGTTTTCTAGGTGGGGCCTTATGAAAAAAGCATTGATAACGAAATTTTTATTCAGAATAATTTTTCAAGTTATTAAATTTCCGGGGTACACTTTGCCAATCAATTTTGTGTTGTTTCTTTTTCAAAGGTATAATGGATAGATGGGGACAGACGATGCTGTAGGTAGGGCTCAGCCCCCTGGCTAAGGGCCTGACTGAACGTATGCAGGTCCTATTCGGCGCCTGCCAAAGCACTAAATCGACTTTTATTGCGGTGATCAGTGGTAACAAAGTCGCAAGCTCGTTCAATGCGCGATTATGTCTCTCACGAGTTGTCACATAGGCGTCAGGAACCGTATCATAGCATAGGCGCAATAGGGAAATGAATTTTTATAAAATACATTAGGAGCACATTTAGCCCTAAAAAAATTGAAGCACGGAGCGCGGTCGAGGGTGTTTCTGCTGAGTTGATGATTTTCTAACAATTGTTTGGGCGAGGGTGTATGGCGATGCACTTAAAACCCAAGCAATTTTTAGAAAATCATCAACTCAGCATAAACACCCCAGAAACATAGTAGTTAGTACCGATAGACACTTGATCGCTAACGATTATCTTGAATAGATCTCCGTTAATATTGGAGCTACAAGGTCGCTTAAATATGCAAACTAATGTCATGGTGACAACAGAAAACAATTGAACGTCTCGTTTTCGAGATATTCACAAAAACAACATTTTTTTAATGGAACACCGTCTTAAGACGACCGCTCCACGTCTTAAGACGGTGTTCTATTAAAAAAATGTTGTTTTTGTGAATATCTTGAAAACGAGACGTTCAATTGTTTTCTGTTGTCACCATGACAGCGGTCGTCTTAAGCTTAAGACGTTGAGCGGACGTCTTAAGACGTTGAGCGGACGTCTTAAGACGTTGAGAGGACGTCTTAAGACGTTGAGCGGACGTCTTAAGACGTTGAGCGGACGTCTTAAGACGTTGAGCGGACGTCTTAAGACGTTGAGCGGACGTCTTAAGACGTTGAGCGGACGTCTTAAGACGTTGAGTGGACGTCTTAAGACGTTGAGCGCACGTCTTAAGACGTTGAGGGGACGTCTTAAGACGTGGAGCGGTCGTCTTAAGCCGTGGAGCGGTCGTCTTAAGATGTGGAGCGATCGTCTTAAGACGTTGAGCGCACGTCTTAAGACGTTGAGCGGACGTATTAAGACGTTGAGCGCACGTCTTAAGACTTTGAGCGCACGTCTTAAGACGTTGAGCGCACGTCTTAAGACGTTGAGCGGACGTCTTAAGACGTTGATCGATCGTCTTCAGACATTGAGTGATCGTCTTAGGACGTTGAGCGATAGTCTTAAGACGTTCAGCGATCGTATTATGACGTTGAGCGATCGTTTTAAGACGTTGAGCGATCGTCTTAAGACGTTGAGCGATGGTCTTAAGAAGTGGAGCGATCGTCTTAAGACGTTGAGCGATGGGATTAAGACGTTGCGTGGTCGTCTTGATACGTTGAGCGATCGTCTTAAGACGTGGTGCGATCGTCTTAAGACATGGAGCGATCGTCTTAAGACGTGGAGCAATCGTCTTAAGATGTTGAGCGATCGTCTTAACACAGTTTTCAAGTAGGAAAAATTCAGTTTTTTTTTTGTTCATAAGGAATGTAGATCATGAGTGGAAATTTGGTTCGCTCATTTTACAAATGGGAAAAATGTTATAAAAATAAATTTTTGCAGTCAAAATTCTTTTTTTTTAATTGTGGAAATTCAGGGGCCCGAATATTATTTTGCGGAGGGGGCAATATATGAAGTTCCGCCACTGATCTGTGGAATTCTCTCACACCAGGAAATCTTTCGGCGTACAAACATCGACCCTCGTTACAGTTTCTATCGGCCAATTTATAAATGAAACGAATGTTGACAAGATCAGCATTAGAATAGATTTGATTCATAATTGGCGATAGAACGCAAATTAAAAAAAATACGAAATAAAAAACATTGAATGCCAAACTAACTAGTAGGTACTCAAACTCAACTGTTTGGCGGTATTAACGAGATACCGTTTGTAAGTATAGGCATCGACTAAACTTTGGTCTATGGTATAGGTACCAAATCTAGGTAGCCTAATATTAGTTTTATACGTATTGCGTATTAAAATAACTGCCAACAGCCCAACCGAAGGTCTATCAATGCCGTTTTTACGATTTTCGGGGCCCTGGGCTATTCGCCCCCCCCCTTAAAAAATTTTTGCAACAAAAACAGATACAGTCGAACTTCCATAAGTCGAACTTCCGTAAGGCGAATTTTTCCATATCTGGAATTTTTTAAGAAAATTTAGCACCAAGAGCGCATTTTACATATAAAATTGTTTCTATATCTCGATTTTCTTTACGTCGAAGTTTTCTATATTTCGAGGTAAATTTCGTGTATTGTTGGATGGCGAAGCTCCTTTACTCGAACTTTCACAAAAGGATTATCATAAATTTTTACCTGTAGATGCTTCGAATTCTTTTTAAAGGATTTTGTTTGCTAACGGTAATTCTATAATCTACCTCAAGCACAGACAATTGTTTCTTTAATTTTGTTGACAACCAATTTTTTTGCCAAAGACAGACAAAAATTACGAGTTTTTTTAAGAAATAATATGTATGTACATATGTAGTACATACGTATGTACTTTTTGTCATAGGTTGTATTTCTCCAAACAATTACATAATTTCAGTAATATGTACATTTAAACATGTAGATTTATTATACTATAGATATAATAAAGTCTTAAAATTTTTTGGTGTTTCTATACCTCGAATTTTCTATATCTCGACTTTTTTTTGGTGCACGATGGCGATTCGACTTATGGAAGTTCGACTGTACTTTATAGGTTATATGTGTAAATAATTCATAAAATGAATGTAACCATCACGGTCAGGTTTAATTTCTGTTACTCGTAAGCATTAAATTTTATTACAATTAATTCTATGACAAAATTTCAATGATTTTTTGTTCTGACAAAATTTTTTTCAATCGCACCAACTTTTGGAGGTCCTCGGGACCTCGGGGCTCTGACCCGGGCCCGTGCCTAAAAACGGTACTGAGGTCTATGCAAAAACTCTTCAACAATTTTGTTCTTAAGCTACTACCTACTGTCCTACTGAGTGTAGATACGCTGTATATATTTCGTGCAATTCTAACAATTTTCGTTGTCCGGCCAGTTGGAAGTTTCAAAAAATTATTTTCGATTCGTCATTTTCATGTTTAAAAACCTCCAGATACCAAATTTCGTTGAGATCAAACTTTTTTTTCGCTTTGCTCATTCGAAAAGTATACCCAAAACGTATCTTATGGTTGTTGAGCATAAATTCAATTTTTAGAACTTTACTGAGGCCTCCCAAACGATCTTCGTTTTATTTGGAAACAAATGCTTGTTTTGGTCCCTCTTTTTACATCGTGTAGAAATCACATCCAATGAAAGGTAATTGATTTTATCAAGGAAATGCAAGAAGTTTATGCATTAGTGAAAATATACTATACAAAACAAAACAAGAAAACTTATGTAAGAAAAGGTAAACCTACTGGAGGTGATCCAATTACACAATTTTAAAAATTGCTTACAATGGGAATTTCGGTAGCTAGAGTTTTTTTAAATATCAGCGATTTTGGAATACATCGCATTCATGATAAGAATAGAGATGTTCGGTGTGATATCGCAAGACATTTAGAGCGACCCTCGTAAGTGGTAAACAAAACGTAAGATTTATTAAAAAATAATTTCCATTAAAGTTGGATTATTAAAAATGAGGTCAAAATAAAGTGGCAGATGGCATAACACAAGCAGGTAAATTTCTGTACGTATTTAGTATTAAAACCCCACCACTTGGTTTTCGTTGAAGAGGTGGGGACAATAGGGTCTGTCAGGTCTTTCCTGGTGCCCTTTTATGTGTTAAAGCTACCGGAGCAGTGCACGTGTTAGTTGTGTACGACAACACATCTTTACACGTGCTGCACGTTTACATTTTTTATCGATAAGAAATAAGTGACAAGTGTTCATTTAAAGACGTTCGTTAGTGACAGTGTACACGTTTTCATCGTAATCATCATGGAATTATCTTGTACCGAGAATCCGTCCTTAGTCAATTTTGCCCAAAAGGATCCAACTATATTTGGTGATAGAAGAGTTATAGAAAATTTGTTGAAAGACGAAACTAAGTATGTTATATCATGCGATTATTTTAATGACGTTCAGATCGAAATTCAACCGTATATGAGGAATGTAGTAGCCACCTGGATGATGGAGGTAAGGATTTTTAAATTAAATTTACTTATCAATCGTTTTGTGTTAAATTTGTGTCCACGCTGCAAATTAATTGTTAAATAAAGTCGGCCTGAGTGAAAATGAGAGTTTGTTTACATATGGCCGCTGTCTCTGTCTAGCTTTCCTATTGTGAGCCCTGTACACCTTTCTTTATTTTCATTTTACCTGGAATTGAATGCAACGGAATTAAAGTTATTTCATTCTTTGCTATACGCACTAATATTTTGATTAATGATATTTTTTAAAAAGGATATGAAATACGACCACCTGTAAGAGGGAGAGTGCAAAATTATTGTGGTGACCTTGAAATTCAAAGGATCATATGCATATCGCAAATTCCGCATTGAAACCACCCCTTCTAGGAAATATTCTTAGGGCTTCTTCGCTTCTTAAACACGTGACTTTTTGTTTTCCAAAAAATGGAACACGCGTTATAATATGATGCCGAGATATAGGTAGACCAGTAACGTGAGAATGTACCGTTCGTAAGGGCATTTAATCGAATCACGTGTACGTCTTGGTCCTCCTGCCGTTATGAATGTCGATACCGTAAACGTGATCGTGAATCGCTATCAATGAAGCTCCTAGCACCACCCACATTTTTTTTCATTTCAAATTACCCCCACCCCTCGCCAAACCAATTCAAAAAAACTGCGAATACGTTGCTACCTCTCGTATTAGACATAATTTTGGTATACAATTTCAAGGGAAACTGTGCTATACCTATTATAGGTATGCTTGGGTTTGTAAGGGCACACATTTTATAAAGTTCATCAGCGTCAAATAAATAGGAAATTTTTCTTATGAAACCTTGTAGTTATACAAGTTAATTTTTTATTAGGTATTTTCTTTCTGCACGTTGTGTTTGACGTAAGTCAGCCCTGTCAATAACACACCATTGGTTTTATAAAAATAATTTGATGCAGTTCTCAATAGTCAATAACCCTATTCGTTTTAAAAAGCTTTATTTAAGTTTTATATTAACCTGAGGCACTTCAATCACGTGATAATTGTGACTTTGACTAGCCCCATGGCTGTCCAAAAAGAAAACACCTAATAACTTCACTTGCAGTTCTTGTAACAGATTTATTTTGTATTTCTTTATGGATGTTTATTTTTGGTTATTTTTTTTTCAAATTTGTTGTTTTTAAATTTTATTTTTTTACCAAACTTCAAACTACGCGATTTTATTTTGTGGAATTCCACAATTTTTGAATTTGTCAAATGTTGTAATACTATATTATATTCTTGGTAGAAGAATTTAATTTTTAGAGACTGGTAGGAAAACCAGGTAGGTAGGTACATAGTTACCAATTGAGGTATTCAATTGACAATTGTTTCCAATTTCTGATAAAGAATGCAGTGCATCTGCAAACTTGGACCACTTATATGTTTCTATGTAGGTACTGTAGTACCTACTGTACTGAGGCGCCACAGTTATAGATTCCCCAGTTGGTCAGTATCTGGTTTTTGCTCAGTCTCTCCAATTAAAACCTGTCCCAGAACCAGGAGTGTAATTTGAACATTTTTATTGGGGGTGCAGGAAAAATAGAATACTGTATTATAGCCTATACCTAAGTACGCGTGGACTTTTGACCACCCTCCCATCGTAATCCAGAATCCAGCCTGTACCTATACTGGCTATACTTACCTATATATGTAGCCCACACGCATACCGTATAGGTGTAGGCAATCGGTTTTTAAATTTTTGCATCCGTTCAAAACAACTAAGTATAGTTGGATTCATCGGGTTTTAGGTATGACTCATTGCAGTACAGTATGATAATCGACGTGACATTGTTTTCTGTTTCTGTAAATAAAAGTATCAGTAAAATGCAATTGAGAAACGTATGTCGTTCCGTTTATTTTATGTGCAAGCAATGAAACGTATGTCCGTGCGTTGAAACAGCTGATCGAACTGGATTGACAGATTACACAAAAATTGACAGTAGGAATTATTTATTAGTTACGACATACCGAGCGTCTGCATTGATGCATACGATTTGTAGCGATGAGTCATACCTAAAAACCGGTGAATCCGACTTTACTTGAGGTTCATATATAAAGTTTTTGATGTCTCAAAGACTAAAGATTCAAAAATTTTGGGCCAATTTTTGGAGCCCCCCCCCCCCCCCCCTTGTTTACGCCCATGCACTAGAGCCCTAACCTAACTTTACTGACCTAGGGATTTAAAAGCCCAAGGAGGAAATGAGTAAATGAGGTATGCTGATGCTACCCCATTTGCTCACTGAGGAGTGTCCCCATGCTCCAATCTGCCGTAACCTAGGTTGTTTTAGCATTTTTTGAAGGACCTAGTTCTAGTATGTTGTCTAGGTACTGTTTCTATTGTATTCATAATTTAATTCATATTGAAGCAGTACCTACACAGCATCTGTGTTTATTCAAATTAAAGTGATCTTAAATTTGGCTTTTTCCGATCTGTATTAGGTAGTTTGTAAGTGTTGTTCTTTCGTAAACAATGGGAAAGTGCAAATTCCAAGCCAAGTGGCTGGATCTTTTCAGCCAAAATCCCTAAGGCCCGTTATTTTTGGAGCAAACATTCAAATTTTAACCCAAACTAATTTCCCATAGGGGAAGGGTGGATGAATTTTTGAAGTTGAAAATTTTAAAAATTCATAACCTTTTTGCTAACATAGATGAAGAAGTAAAATTGTATAGTGACGTAGAGGACACACGACTCTTTTAATCGAGTATAATAAGTATACCAAATTACTTCCGGTCTATCCGGAAATTAACAAAATATTAAAAATATTTATGACATACCCTGTATAATGTATATTATCTCAGGAGAAAATCAGAAGTTGTTTTCTGATTACAACTATACTACACACTATGTATACATACATACTTATTTTTTAATTTTTTTGAGTTATTACGCAAAACCTATTTTATTTTGGGTTATTAAGTACGCAAAAAAAACTATTTTATTTAATACGTCATTGTAGTAAACACCGGTCTGTTTACTGGTCATTTAATTCAAGTGACATACGCCGTATTGAAGACCTTCAATAATTTAAAAAAATAATAATTATCAAAACTTGAATAGAAAAATAAACACATCTCAAATATCTCATCCAACTGAGCAGTGGGTGGTAAAGTTCCAAGCACGCTTGCACAGTTCCCTCTCTGAATTTATTTATTTATTTATTTATTTATGTTATTTTCGAGGTTAAGTATACGTATTCTTATATTTTATAATAGAGGTTTCTTTGGAAAACAAAAAAGACATTACAAAAGGTAAAAGGTTCCAGTGCCAATACAAATTTTGGTTTCTACTTCGTACCAAATTTTTGAATTAAGTCGATTATCGAAAAATGAGACGATATACAAGATGGTCCGTCGAAAACGAAACAAACAGCGTTGTATCATTGGTTAATAATAATTTATAATTACCAAAAAGTACGAGAGCAACGTATGCCATTAACGTGCATTTTAGAAAATGTGCCCTAGGATGTGTTATTTGAGCTCTATTTACATTAGAAGTTTTTGAGAATTTGACGCCCTTTTTTAGGAGGTTCAAGTTGTACGTCAAAAAATTTCCACTGTGAATGTAGAAGACGTGTTTTTTTTCATTTTTATCAAAATATATTTTAGTGAGAATATTTCCTTTGTTCTGGATTACGATAAGAAGCTGGACCGTAGGTCTCATATTCGGGCCCTGGTTAGATATGTCCGATCCCACAGCGGCTCTAATGGTAGTGAGGATTCTCCTAACATGGATCGTCTCAGTTGGACACTCGCACTGTTTCGTCGTCTTTATCACATCCTCTACAAGATGATCACTAAGCCTATTGTTTAGCTTACAGTGGTCTGAAAGTGTATCCACAAGTAAGCTTAGGTTCTTTCTTGGTAGCCCTGTGCTAGAGTCTGCTCTGGGCCACAAAGGGCAATCTGGTTAACGCACCGGATTATTCATAGTCCTTTATTGTTCCAGGACGCCCTTTAACTCAAACAAGCCCCAAGGTATTACTGTTTGCTACTTGCTGTATTGGTTGATGACATTCCAAATCCAGCTTAGAGGTAGTCACTTACTTCTGATTATTTTATTCTTTATGTGATCCATAAACCTTTTCTTGAACTAAGCGTTAGTCCTACTATTTTTGCCTAGAATATAGTCCGGAATTTACCTAGTGATTGGGTTATATGGAAGTTCAGTTTTTTGAGTACAATGAGTGTCTGTTATTTCCCTTGTTTTAGATCCATCCATGGAGATGGATTTGTCAGGTTGGGATGCTATAGCATAGCCTATAATTGCTATAATTGTAGAGAGTCTGGTTCTGGAAACATGGTCAAAATTTGCATTCTCCGCTTCATTAAGCTGGATATGCTTACTCCAGTTCATTTTGTTGTCAAGCGTAATACCTAGGACCTAGGTATTTCGCCCATCGCTATTATGAACAGAAGACGACTTCCCTGTCTTTCAGTTATAACTTCTTCTGTGTTTCTCTAGCTCCTACATAGTATCCATTTCCTCTTTTTAAAATTCGTTCGATTTCCTGTCCCAGCGACTTACAATTTCTTTCACCATCGTTTTGCTTTGCCAATATTAATATTATTATTATGCTGATTGCCATTTAATTCTTTTAGTGTTGGTTTTTTTCCCTTTCTATATCCTTGAGGCTCCGTCTAGTAACCTGGCAGTGTTATCAGTTTTTCCATTTGTATTCCGTTTTTTTAAATTTGTTCTGTTCTAAAATTCTTTATACAGTCTGCTCTCCTGAGAATTTTATAAAATTTTAATGGGATGTCTTAATATTAAAGGTGTATTGAAAAAATTATAGAATCCCATGCACCTCAGCAGTTGCCGCTGCAGCATTTTTTTCAGCAAGACTATGAACATTTCCCAAGAAACCCATTACTCTTGTTTCCAATTCAACCTATGTAGGACATGACGCGAGGAAGAAGATTAAAGAACATAGCTAACCTTCTTCAGGCGTCCGAAGCTCTTCGCCATGAAATACAAGTTGCTAGGAATGCAATACCGCAATGCACAAGTTTTTACATTGCAGGTTTTATCAAAGAATAGATGTTTAGCTTACTGGGGAATTCTTACCCGAGAAAAACACTAGGGATAAATTTACACTTTTCTAGATGTAGAACATCACTTCCCAATCAGTACGCGGAAAATTGGAAAAGGAATAGGTGGAGCAGGTTGAGCTGAGCTCTTTTGAGCTTATGATCTAAAGAAAGGGAATAAAAATTTCTAGTTTGCACTTTCGAATTTTTCCTCCTGAGCTGTGCTTTCTGAGCTTTCAATGACTCACCCCTGCACCGCAAGGTTAGATCACCATATAAAAATCTTTGTGACTTTCAGAAATTCTTAGCTACACTAAAGAGTACAGATCAACAAAATCTCAGAAAACTATTCATTTTTACGCCGAAGACTCGATGTTTGTGGTGGGTTTTTTCTTCGTCCGTTGTTGGGGTCCAAGAACATAACCAGAATTGATCGCTATTGTTGATCGTTGAAGAAGTGTAATTTGAAGCATATAAATTCTTCAATATCATCTTTGCTCGTGATGTCTGACGATTTAGGTTCTGGAAATTGTTGCAATTGATACGTTAGGAGATGGGCTCTTCGAATCCTTTATCTAGTCTAATGCGAATTCCATACTACATACTTTCTATTAATTCTTAGTTTTTTTGAACGGATGGTGGGAGGGAAACCCATCTTTTCCGCATTATTTCCTTGCATTCCCTCCGCATCTACTTACTCATTTATTGAGGCCCAATGTTTTTCTATTTACTATTTATTTTTTCTAAAAATCAGGAAAAAATTTTTTGTAGGCTCGAGAGACTAGTTTATAGGATAGTGCTATTTAAGGTAATTTTTTTATTATTTTTATGTTATAGCTAACATTGGTTAAGAATATACCTATCCCTTTCCGAGGTGGATTAGTTCCCACATAATACATTTCACATGTCACTGATTCAGTCTTCCTACCCATTTCTCCTCTTCCTTGTGGTCCTTGGGCGCCTTCTAGCTCTGTCACCCGCTGTTCTCCATAGTGTTATTCTATTCACCATATCTTGTCCGCCTCGCATGATATGTCCCAACCAGCTTATTCGCTGCGATTTCACAAATTTCACCACATTTGCGACATTTCGTGATTCGTTCTTGTCCTTGTTTCTCCGTTTTCAGACCTTGGGGCAAAAATAGTTCGCAATACTACAGAGCTGGGTCGGATACAGAAAAAAAGTATCCGAGTATTGGATACGGATACTAGAATGTATCCGGATACTTTTTAAAAAAGTACGGATACTTTCACCTAAAAATGTACTCGGATACAAGTATGCGGATACTTTTTTCGGATACTTTTTAGGATACCTTTAAGGATACTTTTAAACATGAGTAGACAAGAATTTGCAGGATTTTTCCTGTAAAAACAAAACAAAGCACTGAGCTGCCGCCAGTGGTGGATCAGTTCAGTTAAAACTTTCACATACCTATTCAACTTTTTAGGGCCTATTTGCGCCAAAACAAAATGATAAAGATTAAGAACTATTTTATTATTATTATAATAATACCAAAAAAAAAAACAAAGCATATAAGTATATAGGGTTTTTTAAAGGAGACATACAGAAAATATACAAGTTATTATATAAATCTAATTAAGTAATTAGATAATGTATTATTAAGATTTCTGTTTTTAATATTGTAATGAACATGGAAATAATGAGTCGGAGTTCGCCATATAAAAACAATGATGATGAATGATGATTAAATAACGAGTGTGAAAAATGGGATTTTAGATATAGGTACCTTGATAAAAAATAGGGCAGTGCGGTACGTGAATTATCGGCGGGCATCGAATGATTTAAAAGTATCCGAATATCAAAAAATTTGGTATCCGGATACTGCCCAGCTCTACTGTACGCCTTTTGACCCTGTCGAAAGCCTGTTGAAAATTAACGAACATGTGGAGCTCTTCATCGTATTCGTATGTTTTCTCCATTATTTTCTTCACCACATCTATCGCTCCAGTCGTTGATATACCTTCTGTAAAACCAAACTGGTTGAAATCTATTATATTTTTTTGTGTGTTCTTTCAGCCTTAACAGTATCAAAGATGATAGTATCTTGTATATAGAGGTCAACAGCGTTATTCCCCTGTAATTTTTACATTCTTCTGGATCGCCTTTCTTTTTAGAAATAGTTATATCACGTATATCGTGAGAAAATTTATGAACTAAATAGCAAATTTCGGCAACAGTTTTGGTAAAATCTTTAAAGATTTACAGCGAGTTAGATATACATACATCCAGTGTAAACGGAAAAAGTTAATTTCATTGTGTTTATCTACCTAGCAATAAGTTTTGTCGCGGAAAAACTTAACTTGGACCTTTCACCATGTGTATAAGAACCTTTTAATTATCTCTCCTCACCGTACTCGTGAACATTTTCGGGATAACCGCATAGGTGTCAAAATTTGGAACAAAAATTTATTTACGTTTTGGCTAAACAACAAGAACCATAAGATGATAAAATCTTGTTTGTTGTAGGTTTGTGAAGAGCAAATGTGCGAAGAACAAGTGTTTCCCTTGGCTGTGAATTTCATGGATCGCTTTTTAAGCGTTTGTGTTATAAAGCGTCAACAACTTCAGTTATTAGCGGCTACCTGTTTGCTAATAGCATCGAAAATTCGAAGTAGCAGCATTTTAACCATCGATCTACTTTGTGCTTACACCGATTACAGCATCACTCACAGCCACATTACGGTAAGTAAAATTCCTAAAGTTTCCCTTGATATCTAAATTGCCATTGTGGTCTTTATATCCGGGAAAAGGATTTAAGGTGGTTGATCACCCCTTAAAAGATATTCTTTGTGGGTATCTACACGCTAATTTGTGGTAAGAAGTATTCGTTTAAGGAAGACACCAATCATTTGTAATAATCTAAGAAAATGAAACCTCGCACGAGTTTGTCGTGAGTTAGATTTTTAGATAAGTTTCATTACCGGATACGAAACTCGTTTTAATGTCATTTTATATTGTCTTAATTTTTTAACACCCTCAACTCATACAGGATATTTGTTAATTTTATTTTCGAAAAAAATTGCACTAAATGTAAAAAAAAGGGCGTGATTTTACATATGCAATTTAAATGTTGGGACCGGATATGCTCTCAACATTTTATAGCGGGTCCTTCTTAAACTCTCGTATCTTTTGTATACATCCAGACGGTTTTTTTATAAATAAATCAAACCATGCAATTACTTAGTCGTGTTACCGATAACTATAGGTTTATTTATGCGTATGTTAATTATTTCCTTTAAAAAAGGGGACCATCAGAGGATGATGTGAGAATCCCTGAACATCTTGATTCTTTCTCTTCTGTTCCGGTCCTTTTTCGGGCCGCTTTCCATTCAATTATATAGATGCCCTCTATTTTGATACTTACCCCTGTCCCATATCGGAATTGGTCATATTCTACTGCCCTTATTTTCTCACAGTTCCAGCTCTTGAAATTGTTGGGCGCGATCCCGTTTTAAATATTATGCGAATATAATAGGGGTTACAAGATTTAACTTCTAGATATTTTTGTTTGTTCGTGTGGGAATTTAACTTAGGGGCTTATTTATGGACCCAACTCTCTATTATATTATACAGTTGACAGTTCATTCAGAGTTTACATTTATGTCGAAATACGAAAATTTTTCAACTATACTTTAATTAACCATTTGTTAACGTAAACTGGTTTTGGGGTCATTACATAGGTATACCCACGTGCGTGTAATTTGTAAATACACAAATGTCTTCACGTGGTCCAATAGGTAGTTTAACTTCCGGAGTTGGTGATCCAGAAGGCTTCTTCTTTCCCAGCCAAACACCGTGAATATTTCACGACAGACGGTGGCAGTTTCGACCTAAAAAAAATATTTATATATTTCCCGCGCGTTCCACCGACTTCTTACCAAATGTCTTCACTTTTAAATACGTTATAAAAGCTGCCCTTTGCAGTTGTACTAATTTTGTATGATGATGGGGTCGTTTCTGGTCATTTCGCGCCAGAAAAGTTATCGTTACTTTTTAACGATCTTTAAACCATTGACGCTTTTTATATTTGATGAGGAAGTATTTATTGTGCCGTTTTAACAGTAATTTTTTTTTCTAAATTCATAGGCTTTTGACATTGACCCAGAATATTTGTATCCGGAGGATCTCACTGCGGTTTAAAAATAAATAAAAGAAAGATTATTCACGGGTGAAATATGAACTCATTACTAACATGCAATACAGTTTTCTATTTGATAAATAAATTGCTTATATCCGGTTTGTAATCAAAACAATTTTTAAAACGAATTCTTGCAGAATATTAATATTAGGTATAAATTTTGTTTATTTTTGAAAAGTTTTTTATTTTTTTATAATGGTGGCTGTTTTCGTATTTTAATCGCAAAACAAATCTGAGATTGAGATATTCGAGGTTTTATTTTTGAGATACTACTTAGATAAAAGGCTACTGTAATCCCTACTGTCATTCCCGAACACAGGAATAACGGGGATGAGCTTGTATTCAACTCCAACATTCATCGTATGACTATAGCATTTTGTGCAGCTACGAGCGAAAAATTTAAAACACTAATATCGGAAAGTTCTTGATTAAAGAGATAAATGGACCAATGAAACAAACTTGAAAGAATGAGGGCAGACGATGACTCAAAATGTCGCCGAGCTGGGAGGCAAGGACGGAGGAAATAAATAATAATGATTTAGGAATAGGTAGTGTCGCTGTGTCGTCTCAAATGCAGACTATTTGATTGTTTTAGTTGATAGCCAGTTGATAGACAGTGACCATTGAGATTGAGACCCACGCACAGAAGAATATATACAGTGCAAGCGGGTCTCTCCACCACCAAAAATAGGCAAGAATCCAATCTCCCGCTGGAAAACGTATCGCTACGGTTTTTTAGAATTTTTGTTGGCTGAATGTATGCAAAAATGTTGAACCACGACAGGAATCATCAGGAATTGGAAAATTGTATACGACTGAAAAGCCAAAACAGTCATAATTTAAATAAATCTGCTACCACTAGTGACTAATGCTGGAAACACGAAATTCGTAACTTGAGTCAAACTCAAAGTTCAAAACTTGTAAATGGAGATATAATACGTACTGAAATGTCTGAAATCTTCAACTGGGAACGTAAGATAAGCTTTAATGTGTATAGACTGGATACAAATTGAATCGTAAAACATTAAACTAAACCCTAAAACAATATTGTAACTATTGTAGGTTTGGAATCAAAATTGAAACTTCGGAATCCCCGAATTCATATTGTAAAATCTGAAATTTCATGTGGAAGTGGAAACCGAAATGTGTAAGATCTAAAACTTAGAACTAGAAATACGACATTTGGATCTTGAACGCCTGAAACTTAGGTTCTTGAAATTTATGAATCTTAAGTGAAAATTCGAAATTTGAAACATACATGACTGTGTGGACTATGCTTCCAAATTTGGAAATTGCTACTTTGAAGCTTGCTACGGGACCAGATTATTTAAAATATGAATATGGAACATTTGCAATCTTCAACTTTAAAAATCCAAAGCGGGATGCTTGTCTTTTGGAACCAAAAATGAAAATATAAATCTTATACTGAAAATTTAACTGTTCAATTTGATTGTTTGCAATGCTAATTTAGCACGGAGCGACTACTATTTATAAAAAAATCTGCTACCTTCGATAATGACTATAGATGAGTTTTTTTGAAGTCTTGCTTAAATAATTTGAAAAGTATGTATTGCATTAATATTACAGAAAGAGTGAAGTAAGAGCATAGGTGTTAAAATAATGTCGATTACTGAAGGGATACGTGTAGACAATTTTTTTTATTTGTATCCAATTGTTATATGTACAAAAATCTCCCCTCGTTCTTATGAAGTGATACCTTTTGAATCTTGCTTATCTCAGTACCGTGCACGGTCAGGATTTTACCTTTTTGAAAACATTCGTGTTTTTGATAGGAGGTAATCTATATTTATAGGAAAGCATTGATCTCCAAATAGTATTGAAGACAAGACCATTGCTTGAATTACTATCGAAAATTAATTTACGTGTTTTATTAAACAAATACATATTCTTTAATTTCGAACGGAATTTGTTGTTTAAAGTCTAATCTACTATCACTGAATTCGTTAATAATAATTAATAATAATAAAAATAACTACAATTTGATCTGCTAAGGAGTGTAAAAAATTACCTATTATAAACTTGGGTTGGTGTTATTACCAAGAGAAAGTTGCGACTAAATCGAGGTTTTCTTCTTGTGAGGTTTTGGCTTTTTCGTAGATATGATCGACTCTATCACATGATGGCAAAAAAAACCCAATTAGGAGTGTTCTTTTCTTAAGGTAACGAATTATGTGGGAAAAATGAAGAAAAATGGGAAACGAAGATCGTTAAATAATAATTTAGATGAAGATTTAGAGAACTAAGAATTTTATTTTTGGTACATTGAAAACGAAGGTTGAGATGTTGATGTTAAAACATATGAATAATGGAATGTGGATTGTTATTGCCTTCGGCTCCCGATGACAACGACAACGCTTTAGTTGACGTTGGAAAATATAATGAGGACGACAGGATCATTCATGTTTCACTCAAAATTTTATGGTCCGAATTGCAATTGGAGATGGAGTGAGAAGGAAATGAATGGATATTACCTCTAATTTGCACAATGTTGGACTCTCTCTGAGAACTACTCCTCTTTTGAGTCAAGTTGGTTGTGAGTGTAAAAACGTAGTTGACATTTGGATAGATTACTGGCGGAAAGTACTTGCCACCAGTAAACTTGCCATATATAAACTTCAAATCAAGTAAATTAACCGCTTGATGGCAAGTGGACAGTATAAGTTGAGGTACTGGTAAGTTTACTGGCGTGATCGGTTTATTTTAATATCTAGTAAAAAACGTGCAACGAAGTGGAATAGTGAACAAATTATTAAGTTTCTAGATATTTCTGAAAGTTATGATGTATTATGGGACATTAGAAATAAAAATCATATGAATAAATCAAAAAGAGATATTGCCTTCGACCAGTTGCTACGAAGTATTGCAAGTTCCCGATTTTGAAGATCTTCATATGATAATATTAAAAACAAAAATAAAAATAATAAAAACTGTTTACCGGCAAGAATTGAACAAAGTAATAAAATCAAAGAAAAGTGGAGCAGGAGCAGTAGACGTGTACAAGCCGAAACTTGTATGGTTCATCAAAGGAGACTCTTCTTTGCATAATGTTACAATACCAGAAAAACATTAAGCAATACACACTCACATGGGTGCCCATAAGAGGGGGCAGTTGCCCCCCCCCCCCCCCCCCCCCCGGAAATTACTCTATGGGCGCGGAGCCATTTTTCACTACCTACTCTCTGCGAAATATGTATACATTTTACTGGCGGCAAGTTTACTGGCGACAAGTACTTTCCTCCAGTAAACTATCTAAATGTCAACTATGCAAGAAAGTGATCTCTGTGAAACGTTGTGCATATCACAAAATGGAAATGGAACTACTGATAACACTAACATGTATTTACTTAATTTGATTCCTTTAACTTCAAGCGTGATCAAAGCAGAATACAGGTGCAGTCTTGTATTTTTGATTTAGGATTCCGCAGCAAATAAAGGGGGTTGTCTGGTTTATTCAATTTGAATCGTAAACAAAACGATCCTCTAAAAATTGTGTTTTTTTATTGGACGTATGAACTAAAACAACTGATCATTTGTATTTTTCGTACTTTCTGACCAAAAGAACTGGGTATAGTTACCATGCTCTTAATTGTTAGTGGGACGATACCCTACTTATACTTTTGTTTTTCGTCAGAAATTATTCTTTTACTAAGCAAAGGTAGATGTAGGTAGATGATAAAAGTAACGTAGGAGGATTTGCAACTTCAAAAAAAGTTTTGCATTGTTTCACCAATGCGACGCTTTCATACATTATCTATGCAACATTTGGAAAATGTTAAAAATGTCAGACGAACAATGATTATCATGAGTGCACGATCAAGTTTCATGTTTATAAATACAGTCGACTGTTACATTTAAACCGTTACATGACTGTGCAAATTGATGTAATTAATGTTTACGACTTGCTCTAATGAGGTCATGAGTGAAAGATTACGTATGCTGAGAATTTCATTGAGAAAATCCTGCGAGATGATGCTAAATATAGAAACAACCAAAAGAGAATTAATTTATTTATTAGACTTCTGTAGGTACTTGAAGTATTGTTATAACGGCGTAAGTGTATGCACCAGCACCATTGTTCTAATGTTTCAGAGAATGCAAATCTAACAAGAATAAGGGTCAATTGCTTTGCTGATGTCAGCGGAGTCGCTATCCACTTGCTAACGACCTTTCTTTAACGTTCCCACAGACTTTGTGGGATCAAACGTATTGTCTTTTTGGCTTTATAGAATGCCCCTCTATAGTAGCGGTTGTTACCCCAACCCAGACGTCTCATAGGATTTTCTAGAAAAATTTCTCACAATAGCTATACACATTCAAGTTACATGATTGTTATTTTATAGGGTTGCGATTTGTACGCACATTTTAAGCACGCAAATATCATCCCCTAAACCACATACCACATAAAATGGGTGACTGTCCTGTCTGCGGTTAGTTGACAGAAGGATGGACAACCACTTTCTGAATAACTGTTGCGTAAAATTGAAGTAATCGATTCTTTTGTTACAGTCGTGGGAGCTGTTAGTCTTATCAAAACTGCAATGGAACGCCGCCGCCATTACCGCATTTGATTATATAGATCATATAACAGATCGCTTTACGTGGGGTGGCGAAAGTACTTACTTAAGGCGGCATGCTCATACTTTGGTCTCTATTTGTTATACTGGTAAGTGTTGCTTTTTTTTGTAATTTAGTATTTCTCGCCCTTTGCGTTGTAACTTATATACCTACTGTACAAATACTGCGCGTAGAAAAGTCATGGCCACCCGCATTCTTTGCATGCATTCAAGTCATAAATGAGGGAGTTTATGTTATTTTCAATTTTGTAGCAATTGTGAGTAAAGTCATCGGTAATTGCGAATGCCCACATCGCATAAAAGATTAATTTGCTAAATATCGTAGAAATGACGATCCGCAAAATTTGTACCTACTTACGTCCGATGCAAATTGAATGTGTAATGAGATGAGAATGGATGCTGTAAAATGTAATTACTAGTAATGTAAAAGATGGTGTCTTGAACAATGGTTTATACTTAGTTCATTTCGCGATATCAGAGTCCGCTCTTTCCTTAATTGCAAAATTGCAAAAGCGATGTCTTCTAAATGTTCGTTGGCAAAGCGTTTATCTCGTCTGACCATAGCAACACCTGTATTTTAATCTGTTAATTGCTATTAATGGCTCTGGCTAACATTAATTTGCGCAGCAAGTCACACTTGGTTAGTGATTTGTTTAGGAAGGTGAGCCAGTTTTCACGAAAGGAACAACACCCGGAGGAATAATGACTAAATTAACTTATATGAAATAGTAATAGCTTATAGGATATTTAATTTGTAGAAAGGTTATCATTTATTAGAGACGTCATTGTTAGGGACAGGGGAGGTTTTTCAAATAGAACTTAATTGAAATATTAAAAGGAATAGTAAACTAGGGAATGTATACGGCCATTATAATTTAACTAAGGGAGAACAAAGTAAAATGTGAGAAAATTATATTTTTATTATTATCTTCTGAAAATGAAAATTTCGATAATACATTTGATTACTGTCACTGCCGTCCCATATCTGCTTTTGTTCTGCGGCAGACAAGGTAAGTAGAAAATAGCTACTCTAAACGTCTACTTCACTTTCTACAGCTCGATGAAAAGAATATCGCTTCATTAAAAAAAGACCCTCAGTATTATTATTATTTCTTTCGAAGGTATCCTTAAAAATGTTTCAAAATGTTCTTCATGGAGGTTTTTTGCAATAGCCCTAAGTGTAATTTTTTCCCCAAAGAACCTGTCCCTTAAGGGTTTGTATGCTTTGCAGTGACACAGTATGTGTCCCGCATATTAAGTCTGTTCAAAAGCCAATTTTATGAAAGCGTGTTTTTAGTCGACGTGTGAATCTCAGTAAATTTTCGATTATTGACTTACCTTTAACCAAGGCTATTCCAAGATTCTCTTCTTGCTCATCCAATGCCTTTCTTGTACTTCGTGAGAGAGGACCGATATGCAACTTACTCACCTGTTCTTTTTGTTACATTACATAACCCCTTTATCCCATACACGCATCCTAATGAACCGTTTGTGCCACCATGGACTTTTCGTGAGATTCTGTGTTCCTTTAGCGGGAAGTTGATTTCGTAGGATCGTATATGGCTGTTTGGAGGTGACTCACCAAACTTTCACTTTCCACCGGATTCTTTAGTATCTAGAGTAGACACAGAAATATTTTTTTTGTGCAGAATTGCATCGGAATATCACAAAAAGTATCTTGCGAATGACATCTCGTTGGCAGAATTGATCCTTTACAACGATGCCAGGTGTCGACGTAGAAAATCGGGAGAAAGAAAATTTTTCAGCAAACACCAAATTCGTATCTAATTAGTTAACTGTTGTAATCAACCTTGTCAAAAGCGGACTTTCTTTTGTCAATTCATAATAGGGCAAATGGAGAAGGAACCATTACTGCGATTGATAATGAGAAGAGGAGTAAGCACAAATTGGCAGACTACACTCTACGAATAACCAGAACCATTTTTCGTCTTCCTCTGATATTCATCATTTTACTGGTTGTATTCTGTTATAAAAGGTATCAGCTCGCCCTTTCTTTCGTTGAATTCAAATGGAACTTAGCTTCTAAGAAACATGAAATCTTGAATTTGCTTTTCACCCTACAAATCTCTGGATACTCAATCAGCTTGAAGTACAATAAAAATAAAGAAATTGCATAGTTTTTTCGCCTTGCCAAGAACTAATGTTTTTATTTGTACGTGTTGTAAATTCATTTAATCTTTCATAAAAATTTCTGTATTGAAGTTGATCAAATTCGCTATGAGTTGTGCCTATTTAAATGGTAAGAGAAGTCAACATTATTTAGCGTGCCTCTCATAGAATGTCTTGAGTTCGGTTGCTATTGATACGTCTATTGTTTGTTCGACCTTTTAATACAATAGTTTCAAATATTGAGAGAAGTAAGTGGATACTGTAATAGGAAAGTTGTTACATTTCAATCGTTTGGTATGGAAATAAGTTGTGTGCATCAAGTAGTAAAATATCTTCAGAAGGGGTTATCGCCTATGTGGATATGGAAAATATGTCAGGCGAAAAGAGCAACATAGATACCAATATGCTGGACGGCCACTGTGAATATGCGCGCAAGGAAATATCGACCGTAGTAGCGATTTGGTGATGAAAGTTCGTAGATTTGGGGAAATAATTCCAACCATTCTAAATCGTTCCGCGGGGGTCAATCAAGTCCTCGGATAGCAACATAAGGGAAATTATTTGGGCGTGCTGGAGCCGCTGAGCAAGTTTGATCCATTTCTTGCCGATCATTTGCATAGTTATGCAAATAAAGGTAAAGGACACGTTTCCTACTTGTCAGCTCCCATTTCCAATGAGTTCATAGAATCATAGCCATAATGGGCAAGTATTGAGCAAAATTATTTTGGAACTGAAGGAAGCGAAGTACTATTCGATAAGCGTCGATTCTACCCTTCATATCTCTCACGTCGTGCGGGACATAAAGGAATGTTCCCCAGTAGAACGATTCCTGGACTTCATACCAATAGAACAGCATGGAGCAGCGTACTTGTCCGATACCGTTGTATCTTTTCTTAAAGAAAAAGGTGTATTAGAGTGGGCAAACGTACTACAACGCACCAAACATGGCAGGGCAGTTCAATTTGAACCATGTCGTCAGAGAGACCGCTGGGTCTCTTTACACTTTCTTCGCAAGTTCTACTCATCGTTCAAACATGTTGAAAGAGTCTCTCGGGCCAGGCATCGTAGTGAAACGTGTTTCGGATATCAGATGGTCTGCACGTGCGGACTGCGGATACTGTATCAGCGTTACAAAAAGAGTACCCAAGCATCATCGAGGCTCTGAGGACTATGGGTGACCAACACAGAACTGCTGGAAACGCGAAACGAAGCTCGGAGCATTTCGAAGAAAATGCAAATGTTGTTCAGGTGCAACGAGACGTCGAAGGGTCTACACTCTACAGAGTGACAGTCTTCCTCTTGATGTAGCGCTCAAGTTGGTGGACTCTCTGACTGCGTTTATGAAGTTCGAGATCTACGAAGCTATTTCAGAACGGATCTACCCGGACTTCGAATACAACCCGTTCAAGACAAAGGAGCTTCCGTTTGACTTTCTTCGCTACAGGGCCGCGAGAAATTCATAATTGAGGTCTATCTTCCAATTATCGACACATTGATCACTCAACTGCAACAACGTTCGAAGGCTTACGATCAACTACTTAATTTGTTCGGAGTGTTTTGCGAACAGAAGAGCTGGAAATTCATTGTCAGACTTTTACCGAGTTTTATGTAAATGATGTCAATGAAAAAGAACTGCTGCTGGAATGTGAGCATTTTAAGCATTATTTGTTACTGGAAAAAATGCTTGGTCATCACATTCACATACACATGAAAAGTAACAATCTTGTGGAGAAATCGCGTTTAGGATTTTCTTGTCTTTGATAATTACCAACGCCAGTGGCCAAAAATCATTTTCAAAGCTCAACCTAATCAAAAATGAACTGCGAAAGAGTATGAGTCAGGAGCGATTAAAACGTTTATCTCTGATGGTGATGGTGATGAGCACTGAAAATGATGTTTTGCAAGAAATTGATTTTAATTTTTAACGATGCGATCGAAGGTTTTGCGTTACAAATGGCCCGAAGAAAACCTGTCTAATCTATATATGGCATAAAGATAATAACCCTATAAAATATCTGTTTTTGTTGAAAAATTTATTTATGGGGGAGGGTCCCCCACGTACGAATGGTCCAGGGCCCCGAAAATCCTAAAAACGGCACTGATACCATTGCTGACGATTCTACTTAACCGTCTTCGTGATTGCTCAAGATGCTCGGTTTGAAATTGTGGCAGGTTTCACCTAGCCACTGACTGACTTTTATTTGTTCCAAGAACTTTAAAATGATCCCCCCGAGAAACAATTTTTGGTGTTATGGAAAGTTGGAGACCGTCACGAATTTCTTTGGGGACCAAAAGTGCTTTGGTCCACTGATGGTATAAATGTAATTTTGAGATTTCTACGACATTTAAAAATGGCCCCCAATCATTCGACCTACGTAAATAAAGCAATTTACTAACTAGGTAACACGATTGGAATTTTTATTATTATTATAAGCTTTAAACATCTGTCACAAAAGTTAAACATTTAAACAGCATAACGAACACGTGGCTTTATTGTTTGTCGAAGCATATCCAAGCCCTTTAAAAATGGCGACGGAATTTAAATGCCCATTGCACCTCTCTCTCGCGAACCACCTGGAGCAAATCATAGCCGCCAAAATAGAAATTAAAAATTCCAGCATCTGTTAATACAACAATAAACGCACGAGGCTGAACTGGTTGAACACGTTGCGAATTTCTAACAGGAGTTTGATTCGGTGCAACGGGAATATAAAAGGAAAAACCGTGAGGGTTTTTGTGTATATCGCGCATTGTTTAAGATCATAAATACACCGCGCACCTTGTCGGGGTGGTGTATTGAGTATGAGGTGTAATGCAGAAGTTGTTATTGTCCAGGTTCACCTAACGGCGCCCTATTACTATTAAACATATTTAATGCTTCCTCTACGTACGCCAGGTACACCTACGGTATTTGCTGCTTGCTATCGATGCCCATCTACAGCTGCTGGGGGAAATTTGATAAGCAATAGGGCTTGTTGGTGGTGGACATGTGCATTACTTTACAGTTCGCAGCTGGGGAATTTATTTTATTGATGGCCGTCATATTGGAGGACAATTATTATCGGCGCCCTAATTACGTAGGACCAACACAGTGTCATAATGACAGCGTCACCTTTGTCTGCAATTACATGCGTAATGCAACATCCGCAATTAATCTGAATCTCAATAAATATCCGCTATGACCGTGCAGTAGGTCGGATCAAAGATTTCAGTATAACTGTTGTGAATATGAATCATTTTCGAAAACGTTTTAAATAAATACACAAAGGATTAATTCATGACACTGCTTGATATTCCCCCAAGACTTTTTAGTTTCACACTAAAAACCTCTACAATCAGATTAATACAGTAGATACATACTGAGAATTAAGTTTTTCTACGACTACGTTACGTCCTTGTTTTTTCCAGCATTCCAAGCTATGAATCGCCCTTTTGCATTTTTCAACTTCAGGATGACAGCAATTGATTTTATCTCAGAAGATAATAAAAATTCGTTCTATTATCTTATTGATCTTGCATTTTGAATGGCAAATTAACGTCTAGTTCGCAAATCCTAGAATCTACGAGATAAAAAAGATGAAATATTTCAGATTATCAACAAGTTAATTAAAATGAATTTGTATCACATAGTTGGTGTTGTACAGGATGTTTCAGAGGGAATAGTAAATATTTTAGGAGGTGGTAGTATAGACGAATTGCAATATAAAATTCCATATACGTGCCCAATTTTTATTGAGTACAGAGATACAGCTGTTAGTGTGTAACCGAAATAAGCAAAGGCAAATGGGACGTTCAAAGTTGATTTTCAAAAATTCCACCACCAACGTCAATGCACTTTTGACACCACGTGTAGCTCTTCTGAGGTCGTCTTGGCGTTCTTTGAGGGTTGCACTACGAACGATCAAATAGGCTCTTGTGCTTACTTTTTCTTTGTAGACTTCGCCTTTCAACCATCCCACAGGCAACAATCCAAAGGGGTAAGAACTTGGTGGCCAAGAAACGTGAATCTTCCAATCTATCTTCCGGGAAATGTTAAGTTTAGATGGTGTCATCTGACGACTAGAATGTGCAGGAGCCCCGTCATGCTGGAAGAGCATACGGATTCTTGTAGTCAAGGGAATCTCTTCCAACAATGCTGAACATCATCAACACACTATCTACTGTTGACAATCGATAATCAATAAATACGCCCATACCCCAACCCATAGGGACCGGTGTACCAACACACGAAACGAAAATGCATAGAACTCGGTGGTATGTTTGAAAATAAACTTTGAATGTCCCATTTGCCTTTTGTTTGTTTGGGTTACACATTAATAACTTCAATTTTGCTGAAACTTGGCGTGGGCATAGATCTACTCTAGAAATAAATATCTGCAAAATGTCATGTCATAGTATCAAGTATTTTGGAAACTGTGACCTTCCATTTGGAGGGCTTCTCAATGCATCTGCGATAAAATGGAACAAAACCAAATTTTTGACTCATTATTACTACAAGCCAAAAGCTCATAGGACTCTCATACTACCACGTCTGGTACAACTTTTGGTGCTGAACTTGATAAACGTGGTCTGGAGAGGTAAAATTTGCTTCAGGAGCCAGCAGCAGTGGTCAAAGTGCCTTATAAAATCTGCAGAGGGTAGGGAGTAAGTTTTAGGGTCTCTACTTTAGGGCGACTTATCTCATGACCGTGCCATATTATCTTCATTCAGGGTCACTTATCTTGGTTTTTATTGGAGCATAAAGATGGTGCCAAACACCAAGTTGCTAAAAATGAGCAATGTGTCGTGAGAGTGCATCAGTATCTTCATGATCGTCGCTGTTATCACTTTCAGTGTTGGCATGAGAAGGTTCTGCGAAAACTTAGGATGCCTCTTTCTTTTGCTAAGATGCTTCTGTTATGTTCTCTAAATTTAATCCATGATGGTGTCAGTAATACACGAAGGGGGTAAATGGTAATAAATAAAATAAATACTCAAAACCTCCCCTTAGACAATGAAATCAAGTCTGACATTTTACACATTAAATTTCATTGTCTAAGGGGAGGTTTTGAGTATTTATTTTATTTATTTATTTCTCTAAATTTGATTGCACGCAAATCACTGACTAATATCTCTAAAACCGAAAACTAACAATACAAAAATAGACGTAATGTGCTGACGATCAAGCAGTATCTTGCGATGAAATTTTTTGACTTAATCTAGCATCGTTCTATATTTTCTATTTGTTCAAAAATATTATTATGTACCATATTTTCAAGCAGACGATAACAGTTAGTACGGCGGTGTACAAATTTCATTTACAAAAAGTGTAGTCTGTGACTTATTCCTCAACAATGGAACTCTGTTTTACCCAAAGATTGTACGAAACAGAAATCTCTAAAACCTTTTTATTATACATTTTGATTGGTTTTAAGATTGGCTAGTCGTTCTTTGAGTGATTACTTTATTTCCATGAAAATGGTCACGTATAGTAGCATTATTTTATGATTAATTGAAGTACTCGTTGAATGGAAATGTATGCTTGTATCTCCTGTTGACATTCATCTTAATCTTTCCACTTCATTAATTTATACACGTGTGAAAATCAATCAAGTGTTGATTTAAGATTTAATTGCAACCGTCACAATTTTTCCGTTCCTAAGGATTCTTTGTTAAACGCTATTGTACTTTTCTTATTAATTAAATTGCCGTTTATAATTCTACTTGGTCGCCCTTGCACGTACTTAAGTGGTTAAGTTGGTTATAGTCAAAAGTTTTTACAGAAATTGGTAGGTGAATCTCCGACACAAATAATATAAAAAAGGTGATAAAATTAATGAAAAAACTGACTCCGTCGTTATTCATGAGTAATTTCGGAAGTCGATGGTGTTTTATTGCCGCATTTGGTGTAAAGTTATCTAAGCGCTTTTAGTCAGGTGGGGTGCGTAACCTCGATTGATACGGGGTTTCACCCTTATTACTCCGGATCCAGATGTATACTCTACATACTCGCGAATGACCAACTCATGCAGCTGTATTACGATTATTTATGCAATTACCTGTAATTAGGACACGCCGTATTCGCCTTACGTGTAATAAGCTACTTAAAAATGCTAATAATAAGATAAGACGATAATGTAATTCGATATGGATAAAGCTCTATAATTTGGGGTAGTACGCAACTTCGCCTAAAATATAAATAAGAGCGTTTCTAACATTAACGGCAGTTGTAGTAAGTGTTTCTAACGGTAGGAGGTTAGCAACCCCATGTGTCTTAAAGGCGAAAAACCAGCTTGATCGTCTGCGCCCATCCCCTAAACCCAAAGAAAACTATCCTGTCCTGGTACAAAAGCATAATCACAATCAGTTTCATGAACTTACATAAAGCCAGTCTGGGGTCCCTAGGCAGATCTTGAATGCAATAGCGACCCTTATTTTTTTTTCCTTTACGCACCCTTCGATTGGCCGTCTTACCCTCTTGCAACAAAAGATCTGTAATGCATTTTAAGAACTTTTTGCTCGGCCTGGGGCTTCTTACGTCCTTTTCAATTCGCTAAATAACAATAGTCTACGGGGTGCTTGCATCACCGGTACACATTTAACCAACACCTGGTTGGCCCGTGCCGTCTAAGAAGCTGGAATACTTCGAACAATACCGTCTCGAGATTTGTTGTTGTAGTATTAGGGGTCCTTGGACTATCTTAGATTTACTCAGCACGCGTTTATGTCGCGTGTATCATTGGTGCGTGGTCCCTCGTACGCCTCCACTTTCACATCTGCTCTAGTTTCTCCTTGATATCAGAATGGGGTGCCAAATTATTTTATCGTATAAGTAATAGGTATGGCACATCTGCTATTCTGTGTTCTGCTAATGATAGTTCCTTTAACTATTTAACTGTATAGTCAGTTGTCTTCTTAGATGGTTAAAGGTGAAAGGGAGTCAGATTTATGTATCACTCCTGGAAACCCCACATAATCCGTCGAGAGATTCAATTTTAAACATTTTCTATTTCTTCGTCCTTTTTCGTTTAAGATCCGCATATTTCTCAGAATAAACTCATAAATAACATGTCACTGCGGTTACGTAGGTATAGTTAAGGAAATTGAGTAAATAAAACAAGACCCAAAAATGGTAACAATAGACGGCTTTTACTTTCATTCTTTGGACATAAAGGAAACTCGCTACCTTAACGAAACGGCCATAAGAAGGGGAAACGTTCATTTTATACAATTTCTTGCGAAAGTCGTCCAGATTAAATCTTTTTGAGTCCGGAAATAACTTAAAGCTTTAACTAAAGTTCGTCGACTGTATTTGATAAAATCCAGGTGCAAATTTCCTTTTGTAAAAAAATTTACTTATGTAGGTTTGTAGTTATTTCTCGAAATTGTTAAAATGTATGTTGGATTTCATTATCTACGGTATCTGCAATATATTACTTTCTTCAAGGTTGTAGTACCGAATTTTAACCCACCAGCTGCAACGAAGTTGTCAGCCCCTATAACATGTTTTATTAATTTTAGTCTTATTATTAAAAGTTCCTTCACATTTCCTCCCTGTACAAACAAGAAGGAGGTGAAGAAACTGGAAACATATGCCAAGGAGTGCATCGTCCACCTAAAGGCAGGTGGTCGGTAATTTTTTTCACCGAACCCCGACTTACCCTTCAAACCTGTTGTCTCTGATAAATACGCATTTATAAGTACATTCTAATAGTTTCATTATTCTTAATTTGTCGAAGAACCTCTTTATAGTACGCACAGTCGCTATTGTTAGTGTTGCTCTTTCCCTTCGCTCGCGACAAAAACGTTATCTTTGGGAATAAGCGCAGCAAAAGTGTCTTTTCTAGCTTTAACTATCGGTATTACGTTACCGGTAACACCAACTGTTGCACTTTCATCGAAAATAATGGAACGTCTTCTAACAGTAAGCCGATCTGTCGTAAGTAAAGTCAACGGCCCGTAACATTAACTCGCGTGCCTTGATGGCGTGTGCTATCAAACTTCCTCTGTTCAACCCTTAAAGACGACACACTTTGGCACTTCCGGAAACAAAAGACCATCAGATAACAATAAAATTATTCCTCATTAATATGTCAAAAATGTTATTTAATGGAACTCATTTATTTTACTTTCATTATCCAAATTTCAGCATGTCGGTTTCTCGGTAAGCGACCCTTAGTCGCAAAGGGAGCCGTCAACAGAAAAATATGACAGTTCTTCGGTTTACTGCTCTCGTTATTTTTAATTGTATGTTTGGCATGGCCTACTGCAAAAGCTCTTTATTGTGGTACCTACGAGGAGTGAAGAGTATTGATTGTTCCTGTTATACAATTCAAAATTGTGAAGTTCAAGCCTAGAACATCTTTTGAAAAATTCGATGTCCTGGTCTCCAAAGAAACTCATGACGATCTCGATGACAGAATCATCGTCTTCAGACCAGGGGGACTCTTTTGGAAACAAGTAACAGTTATTCGGAGCTAAGTCTGGCGAGTAAACTTTGCTCCATAAGTTCAAACACCCGACATTATTAACGGCGTTCACTGCTCCCAAACTTTTAAGTCCTCTTCCTTTGTCTTTATACAGTCAGGGGGACGCATAATAGTCGTTAGTAAGGGAATAATCCCTTTGCAAGCAGTCTATAAACAAAATTCCCTTAGCATTCTAGAAAATTGTGGCCATAATCTTTCAAACAGGAGACTACATATAACTTTTGCTTTGCATTTTCAATTCTTGGTCGAAATAATGAACCCAGGTTTCATAAACAAACTTACTCGGACATTGTCTAAACAACTCTAAATTGACTTCAAAACAAGTAATTCGCTGATTTCTTTGTTCATGTGTCCACATTCGAGGCGCGTATCACACTGACACTTTTTGAATGCCTAAATAATAATATTTTGGAATCGTTCCAATGGTGCCACAGGAAATACCTATTATCTCTGCGTTAAGTAATAGTAATAGTCAGTCGATGATCTTTCATGACCAAATAGTTGACACGACTCGATATAACATTTTTTCTGTATCAAAACCATGGGTTCTCTTCAGCTACTACTTACTTATGGCGTTATGCAACATTATCACTCATCTTTGAACACTTAACATCACATTATCGCACATTTCCTTGTTTTCCTTATGGTGCAATGATCATACTAGATCAGTTTTTTGATCTGCTTAATGAGGAAAGAGGTTGGATCATATCGCTTCTTCGTCCAGTTAGATCCCAAAAACCCTACAACAGTTCTTGATTAATCTTCGTTACTTTTCACCCAATCCTATGCGAGAGGATCCCTCTAGGCACCCAAAAATGTTTGGGCTTGATGTATAGTGTGAAATCATAGTACAAGGTAGTATCTTTTGTTGCTAGCAATTTCGCAAAAATTAAATTTACTGTCTGCAGCAGATTTCAAAAATAGGCGGAACCGCATGGTTCCCACTGTTTTGCTTGCGTCACCAAGATATAAAGCTGTAAGTGCTATTTTGCTATTGCACTTACTCACAGTATGAATTAAAAGGTACCACGATCCAAAAAAAATAGTTTCAAGAGTGCTACTTCTTTGAGGTTTTTTTTGAAGTAGACTTGAAAATATGTAGTAGCGCATACTCCAAACTTAGGGATACTGAAGTTTTGACAACCATTCCGGGTTTGTTTCACTAGCGTGATTGGTTCCTTCAACTTCTTTCTGGCAATGAAATAAAGCATTTGCACCAGGAAAAATAGTAGTTCTATAAAAATGACATGGGTGGAAATTGTTAAGAAACTTCGTCGAGTCCTCCATACAAATTCACCGTTAACTATCATAGAGCGACTTGTTGGATTTGAACATTGTGAATAAACCGCATATGGTTATGTTTATGTTTTGCTCTTTTTTAAGTAGATGTTCAAATGTGTTGGAGTTCCTTCTAATTTTGCCCATGTTGCCTAGTACAGGTTATGTCCGTTTCATGTCTGTCACATTTTTATTTTGTATAAACGCTTTGGCATTCATATGGTTACAATGGCCAAAAACTAATGTTTCTTTATACATACTTGTCAAGCATTTTATTAGTTTGAACCTGACAAAAAGTAGCAACAGTTTTCAAATTTATTGCGAGATCCTTAAATCTTTGTCATTTTCTGCAATACTTCTGAACTAATTGAACTAGTCCAAACCAGATGCTCTTCTTAGTGTAGAACAATCATGAACCTCCTATGACGGCGTCTGCTGGAATTTTTAATACTAAATTACTCTTGTTCGTCAATATTCCTCGCAGCGTCGTCGCGTCGTAGCAATTTCTCATCTAAGCAAGTGAGTCAAGTAGCACTTCTATTTTAGATCCAAATTCCTTTTACAAACTTCCCATGGAGTAAACCACAGAATCTATTCTAAAGGATTGCGCGGAAGCTACATTTCTAATCCTTTCATCGAACATGATATCCTATCAACTGCTCTAAATATCCTTCTCCGACTTCAGTCAGTGGCCTTCTCGATGTTTTTAAATTAGATCATCATCGTAAAAATAATACTAAATTTAAAAACAAAGCCATTAATCAATTTTATTGTCAACTGGTTTTCTTTGTGTCAGCGCCACAAGATCAGTACGGACAGTACGACATTCATGATTTTCAAGGGATTACTTTCCAAAACGCATGTCCATTCATTAATTCTGGTGTAATTTGTGATTAGGGCTCGTAAGTTACAGTCAAGGATCTCGACATGGATCTTAATCCAGGAAATCTCGTAATTATACCACACAAATAGCGGTTATTACATGAGGCGCAACTATCTGCAATTATGTGATCATTTATACCACCCTTGCTTACGTAATACCGTAGGGGCGTAGGGTAATTTAATTAAAGGTCCAATCTTACTTCCGTCCAAAATAGTTCTCAAGTTCAAGTGTGGAGGTTAAGGGCATTTTTTGCAGTTAAAATGTAAATTAATTAAAATTCACAAAAGACGTATATACATAATTTGCGAATATTAAGTCGACGCATAATTTTAAAGCAATTAAATTAGTGTGTAAATGGGTATCTATGTAGATGGACATCGTATACTGTCGTGATCGGGTTCAGTGTACTATTGGGTCAAATCGAAATTGTTATAACATTATTATAAACATCTGGATGTTGAAAAAACTTGGTTGTATGGAAGCAGGTGAAATGAAAAAAATTTATAGCAATAAAATCGGTAGGAAACGGCATGTGGTCAACTTCTCTATTGAATTTTTGTCTTCGTAATTGCAAGGTTAAGGTTACGCCATTTGAAAGCGAAACTAATGCACTCCTTAGATTAGAATTTCCTTCGCACATATATTATTTTATACTTAAATATTTATACTTCCCCCGACCATCTTCATTATAACGTGAATTTAATTACTTATGTACGTTATGTAAAACAACGCATGGTTGCTCGGGGAGCTTTAATAATAATCACTGTTTTGATCACGTGGACGGCTTGGTCCACGCAGCAGCAGATGCACAGCGAGGTGATTTAAACACCGTAATCGTAGGATGTTACGTTATGAGTAAAAAAGAGCAAGGTGCAAGGTACCATCAGAATATCAGACTTGGGTCATTTCTTTACCTGACTGACTGTCTACCACCTGCTATACGTAATTACGATTCTTATAATTACCCTCCGACATGAACTTTCCATTAAATTAGTTCACTTGTAATTTGTATTTATAAGTCATACGTAAGTAGCCGAATTAAAACCCAATAATCAAAAAGGGCAAAACCTTCAAAAAGAATTTTCAAAAAGCGCATAACGCGCACCTGTCACATGTATAAGTACTTTTAATTAATGTTGACAAAGCTATCATTACGTCTTCGCTTTATTGGCTCATTTAAAGCTCAAGTGGAATTAATCAAAATGTTTTAAAAAAATTATCTACCTTCTACCTTTACTTAAAGCAGCTGTATCCGGAAATTCTAAAGAACTATTTATATAAAACAAAAACTTTCTCTTCATTTAAGTCGAAAAAAGGCCAAATGCCCCGTGTTAAATAATACCTACGCCTACACATACCCACAAAAAGTGCACATTTTCGTTAATTGAATGCTGCTACAGAGACGAGCAAAGTTGTTCATGATTGATCGTATCTTCGTTCATTTAGTAGGTATCTTTTTACCGATGGTGACAAAGTTACTTTCTGATTCAGAGTTGAGTTGATAGCGTTGCCCTAAATTCAATTTTAAAATGTGTTTGTTGTCATTAACGTCGAACGTTGTAATTCTCATTATACATGGTGTTCATGCCACAAGCGTTCATTATACAGGGTGGCCCAACGAAAAGGTAACAGACGGGTTTCTGGCCAGAGGGAATTTTTTTTTGGGAAACGTAAAAACACGTCAATTTTTATATCAAGGGGGACAACTTTCGCCATGATTTTCAACCTGAAGTGATTTCATCCCTTAGCGCTGTGAGAACAACCCCTAAAATTTAAATAGGGATGATGGGGCAAGTGATACGTCATTTGAAAGGTCTTTCTGTCCTGAATTCAGTGCACTAGTTTTTTTAATATTTTTTTTATTTTTAACCAAAAAAAATGAAAGTTCCAAAATGGAAAATGAGGAAAGAGATTGAGGCATTTAAAAACTCAAAAAAGCTCGGACAGGTCAATTGTTTTTTTCTTAGAGAAGCTAGGTACTTTTACTGCTATTTGACAACATTGTTTCACCCCTTGGGTACAGGGTAAACAACCCTTAAATTTTTAAATAAAAACAAGGGTTAATTTTTTCTTGTGCTAATTAATAAAACCAGTTTATGCAAATTCAACCCTTATTTTAATAAATGTTCGAAGTGTCTGCCTTCAGCTTCCATGTAATAATACAGATTTTGATTAAATCGTTCCTCCTGATCTCACCCCATTAGATTTTTTTATGGGGTCATGTAAAGAGTAAAGTTTTTTCCACTGGTCCGGAATCTTTGAAGGAGTTACATGACCTTATAGTACATGAATGCCGCCTGATCACTCCTCAAATGTTGCAAAATGTACGGGAACGATTTAATGAAAATTTGTACTATTGCATGGAAGCTGAAGGCAGGCACTTCGAACATTTAGTAAATTAAGATTGAATTTTCATAAACTTGTTTTATTAATTAGTACCTACAAGAAAAAATTAACCCTTGTTTTTATTTAAAAATGTAAGGGTTGTTTACCCTGTACCCAAGGGGGGAAACAATGTTGTCAAATAGCAGTAAAAGTACCTAGCTTCTCCAAGAAAAAAACAATTGACCTGTCCGAGCTTTTTTGAGTTTTTAAATGCCTCAATCTCTTTCCTCATTTTCCATTTTGGAACTTTCATTTTTTTGGTTAAAAATAAAAAAAATATAAAAAAAACTAGTGCACTGAATTCAGGACAGAAAGACCTTTCAAATGACGTATCACTTGCCCCATCATACCTATTTAAATTTTAGGGGTTGTTCTCACAGCGCTAAGGGATGAAATCACTTCAGGTTGAAAATCGTGGCGAAAGTTGTCCCCCTTGATATAAAAATTGACGTGTTTTTACGTTTCCCAAAAAAAATTCCTTCTGGCCAGAAACCCGTCTGTTACCTTTTCGTTGGGCCACCCTGTATTATGTTTGTGTATCCCAGTGGCGTCATTAAGGTCCAGGGCCTCGTCGTGCAAAACTAGGAAGGACCACATTATTTAGGTGGTAAAAAAAAGGTTTGAGTAGTTATTATATTAGTATTATGTAAAAAAAAACAAAATTTTATGTTTATAGCGTTCTTGAATCAGTTTGTTATATAGTCTTGTATATTTTATTGCCACTTATTTTTTGGATGGCCTCATTTGGCGAGGGTCTCGTCGTGCGCACGACTCGCACGCCCGTTAAATAAATACGCCACTGGTGTATTGTAAAATTGGGAAAGTCTTCTGATTTCGACATTTTTATTTAATTGAACCTAATTATTTTCAATGAAACACCCTATATATTCTCTTAGTCTTATACATATACAGGTAGCTTAACATTGCTGGGATCCATATAAGTTGACGCGAAACTTGGAAATTAGTAATCACAAAACATTCCCCATATGAAATTTATTAAGATTGTAAAATAGAAATTTACATTAAGATAAAATTATGAAGTTGATTTCAAAGAAATTAATGAAACGTTGTAAATTATGTATATAAAACTGCGACATGTTTCGACAATATCTGATTGTCATCATTAGGCTAAAATTAGAAGTAATTAAGCACTAAAACTCTTAAACCAATATCTTACTTACTAGAAAATTGAAAATTCATAAGTGTGTACTAGAAAATTGTTACATCACGTTTACACACTTATCTATTTTCTAGTAAGTAAGATATTGGTTTAAGAGTTTTAGTGCTTAATTACTTCTAATTTTAGCCTGATGATGACAATCAGATATTGTCGAAACATGTCGTAGTTTTATATACATAATTTACAACGTTTCATTAATTTCTTTGCAATCAACTTCATAATTTTAACTTAGTTTCACTTTTAACTTAATGTAAATTTCTATTTTACAATCTTAATAAATTTCATATGGGGTAGGTTTTGTGATTACTATTTCCAAGTACATAGCTTAACATAACATTAATAGTTTTTGAGTTATTTAAATGTTATTAAGAAAATGGGCACTTTTTAGCGTTACAAATTTAATATAGTATTAATAGGTACCTAGATGTTTGCGTGGTTTTACTTTTTGTGTTCAAAATTAATGATCAAGTGGTACCAACATAACAGTAAGTAGTGTACTTTCGATATATTTTTTCCAAATTTAACAGTTTTAGAATTTAAGTACTAAATATATGCGTGTTTTTTACAAATGAAAACTTTTTCAATTTCTTAATAATTTGCTATAAACGTGAAAAAATGATTAATATAGCTTGTAGAATATTTAAGGACGTTATCCACAAAGATCAACAACTGCAACAAGAGACTAATTAATTAATTAATTAAGAGGGGACTAATTAAACAAATCCAAACAACACTCAACCTCCCCTGTGTTGTTTGGATTTGTTTACATCGACCCCTTTGTGTGCGCCAGCGAACTCCTCCATGAGGGAACTAATTAATTAATTACGAGGGGACTAATTAATAATTGTGTGCAATTAAGGCAGTTTAGACATAGATACATTTAATAACGATCAAGTTTCTAACGTAATAAGCTTTCTTCTTTGAGCACCCTGAAAGATGCAGAAACATTTTCTGGAATGTCTTAAGTCAAATCCTTTTTCACTTTATTATAGTTTTGTACTGTTATCAATCTGTCCTTCCGTCGGTGTGCGCGATAACTCTTTAGAAGCGACCAAGCATTTCGAAATTTGATATACGTGTTCTATACATATTAAGAATGGACGCTATTGACTTTCAGAACTTGGCATAACTAATTCTTTAGATTACATATCTACTTCGGACTTTTACTAGATTATAGCATATAGTCCTTAGATCATCTTCCGTGGCCTACGTCAAAAATTTTAACACCCCGTACCGTACCTTAGAAAAAGAGAGTTTTAGGACCTATGTTTATAGGAGCAAAGGGGGGTTTCAAAGTAAATAACAGAGAAAAACTGTGAGTTTTTCTCTGTTATTTAAATGTCCAAGTCCTGATGATTCAAACTGGGACACCCTGTATTTAGAGTCTCTACTTCTAGGAATTTGTCACTGATATTATAGCTATGCATCTTCTCTAAAGTGTTGTAGGCCATAGAATTTAGGTGCTCCATAAGTACAATTTTAGCGCCTCGGTTTATTCTTCAGTGTTACTTTCACAGGAGAGACTGGACGTGTTCTTTATTTGAATATTTAGTATTCAGTAGACAGTACGAAGAGTTTGCTAAGGAGGGCCGCAATAATTCTGTGGTTTGTTTTTATCTGCCTAGTTAGTGGATTCAAAATATCATTTGGCTCAAAAAGATCGTCATTTTGCTCTTTCCATTAATATCATTTAAAGCGCCTTTTTGCTTTAAACCTTCATCTATTGCATGTGCAAATAACTACTTTGCAATTTGATTTTGAAGAACTGCAATATTCTCTGTTTTGTTCAGTAACATCATACCTACTTATTGTATCATATTTGTGTCCCTTTTATATTTCGCTGCAACAATTTAAAAATTCCTATTAGTGTTTTGCGGAAAGAAAATATCAACAGCTTTCTTGGCAACTTCTTTCCAGTACTTTCCAAATTAGATCCAAATCCAGTCAATTTTAACAAAATTTCAACATGTTTACAACTTTTTAATTACGATTTTTTTTACAAAAGTACGTTTTCTCGTCTCTTGTCTTTGGTATGTGTCAGAACGATACGATTCTGGATTCTGGATTACGATGGGAGGGTGGACAAAAATAGGCCACCTTTGTGCTGCCTCCCTGATTAGAGTCGTTCGACCCCGCATCATCACTCAAGCCATCCCACACGTGAGAACGATAGGTAAAGCTTGTATGATTCGTGAGAATGTGCCGTCAAAAACATATTCCTGCGTGAACCCTTCTTCTGTGCGTCGGTATCCACCATCATTCAGCATCTAGAAAACGTATCTTCTCTAGTTTACACAATGCTGATCGATAATGACAAAAATTCGTTATTGTGGTCCACTTTCGATACTCTGTTGTCTATCTCCTGCCGTTTTTCCCATGCTAAAGCTAAAAAAGCACAAATTTCATGCTGAATTATAATTGGTATTAATAAATTTTGAAACGTAATGGCATTTTTTGATCAAATGTTTGTGTTATAGACTTTATAAAATATTACAGGGATTTTCGAAAGAGATAAAATATAAATTTAAGTATTATTTTCAATTCTGCCGAGTTTTAATATAAAAGAAAATAATAGGTAGATGTTTTACCATATGGTTATGTATCTTTCTTGCGTCTACTAGCAACATTTTTTAAATTTTACGTCCGCCTCTTGAAGGAAAGTTCTGACCACTGTTATTAGCCCTATATATACTTTTAAAAACGTCCCTGTTCGAAGGTAGTATGTAGTTATGTACTAGAAGGTTGAGATTCGAACCCGAGACTATCGAGATGCAGTTTAGTGCTATATGAGATGAGATTACGCTACGAATGATCACAAGCAATATTAATAGTAAAAAAATGCAAATTAGCGCAAGCTGGTAGTTCGATAATACATTCAATTAACATAACACAAACAAACAAAATAACTACGCAAGCGACAAGCAATTCGGGTCCTGTAGGTAGGGTATTTAAATTTAATGCGATATAATTTGATTATGATTCCTAAACAATTAAAGCGAATAAATTAGTTTAAGTGTATTTAAGTTTCACTCTACACTGATTAATTGGTTTAGCCATTAGCCCCCCCCCCCCCCCCCCCCCCCCAAAGTCTAATTAACACACTTCGAAATTATTAGTTTTACAAAGCGTATCATCTTATTAGGCGTTTTTATTGATTAAAAAACACCAAACTCTTGTAAAGCCGGTTACTATAAAACCAGCATATTATTACAGTTGTTTTATAATTTATTAATTTATGCGAATGTAATTATTAATTATATTAGTGATTATAATTAGTTTGTATATCTATTTCAGAACCTGCTTTGATACAAGTCGCACCATCCTTAATTGCCTCAGCTTGCATTTGTGCAGCAATGCGTGGATTACGCATGTCGTCGACCACCGCGGCCACGAACGATATATGTAGCTTACTTAACGTGGATCCAGAAAGTTTAGAAAATCTCAGAATATTCATAGACCAAGCAGTTGAAAAAGGAATGCCTACTTCACCACAAAAAGTCAACGTTTATCCTAACTCAAACTCATGCTCAAATGCAGCCTTTGAAAGTCCAAAATACGGCCAACCAGAAACTCCTCCCGATGTTGAGAACATATATTTTTAAGAGCTGTTACATTTCGTGAAGATATTGTTATCTTTCTAAAAGGTTGTTGTTGACTAACTTCCAAGTTGGAATTACTTAAAGTTGGCATGTTTGTAAAACGATAAACGCCACACAATTCTGTCTAAACGAATGTTCATGTTATTTATATGTAGTTTCAATTTTATAGAAAGTCTAGTTTCGTTTGTATTTTGTTAATTCTCTTAAAATTATTAGTATAATTCAAAACCAAAAAACTAGATAAGAGCTCTGTAGGTAGGAAATGAATCTGAAAGTTTCCATTTTTTCATGCCATGCGGAATTTCATTTCTGGATGTTACTAGTAAAATATAATTTATGATCTCATTGTTTACCAGTAGTTAAAAATTTTAACGTGCTTTAATAAAGTGCCTGTAGTTTTAGAGTTAGGAGTAAATTATTTGATTTTGTAAAAATATATTCTCCTTACACGATCTCATTGATCTTTAACGAAAGCATTTTTTAAATATTATTTTTCATATTGAAATGTATGTAACTCATGCCCTTCTTGTTGCCAGTATTAAAGCTATGTATATACATATTTACAAATGGGAAAGAAATGCTTTTGTTAGAATTACATTTAATCCATAGTATAATCATTAGGTTACTCTCATTCTGTGATTGATATATAGTAATCAGGTTAACGTTAAAATAAAAAAGTACAGGTTTCGAATTGCACTAATTTAAAATAAAATTAATTTTTGGTTTTTTTGTTTTTCATTTTGTTATCTAGTCTTAATGTAAATTTTTTGATCTGTAGATAATTTTATATTTAGTGACTTAACAGTACATTTAAAATATTTACTTGTTTGTATGTTTTTGTTTAGCACTTTTAAGTATTTTAAATGTAATATAACTTACACCAAAGTTTATTACTTAACTATAGTCTTAGTTTTTTGATATTTATTTAGCATGTATTTCATACACACTTTAATATACTTTTTAGTATGAATGGATTTTTATTTCTCTACTTCAATTTTACTCATGAATTCACCCATTAATAGAGATGATAATGAAGGCAATAAAGAAACTAACAATTGATCATATAGAGGGCATTTGTAGATGTGTTGAAAAGTACATCTTACTTCGATACTAAATGATTCAATTGTTTGATTTTTCCCTTAAAGAAGTAAAATGAACTCGTGGCAGGACGTTGTGAACTGCGACCAAATTATATGGCGTCTCTAAATCAACATTGGTAAAGTTTAATGAAAGGGAAAATCCTAATAATATAGACATTGGTGCAGGACGAAAAACAACGAAGACGCCCTGGCGAAATACTTACATGGATATGGGCCAGCAAAGATGGAATTACAGTGCTAAAAAAGGGGTGGAATGGCCTAATAACGGACCAGGATGGAACTGATATGAAGGATTTATGAAAGGGGATCCAGAGCTATCTGTACGAATGTTCCTGAGGGCTTCTTCCACGTGACAACAATCTAACATCAAGTCCCACCTATCCATGTGCTGGGCTTGAGTTGTTTACAGTTGATACGGTAAGTGGAGGAGCCGGCTCTGGACGGTTGCTTTGAGGCCAGTCGGGCTAACTTATCGGTTTTCTCATTGCCTTTTGTTACAGCATGCCCTTTAACCAATACGGGCTTGAGGGTATTGCTGTTCGTCACTTGCTCTAGTACTTCGTGACATTCGGAAACATCTGTTACCAAACAGTGAATTTTCTTCAAGGTTAAAAATTATTTGGGAACTGGCATTCAAAGCCGACTATCTAGTTTCAGGCTTCAGATCCAAATTTCCTGAAGAGGCTTTCGATATCGTAAAGTTGAATAGATTTAAGGGTACCAACCACACAGTGACACAGTTACAGAACCTCCCGAACTAAACAACGACGAGGAAGTACTCCTGTCCAATCATTGAGCGAACATTACAGAGCAAAGTTGCAGATGGAACACCAGAACCTGCTCAATTGACAGAACAGTTAGAAAGATCAGAATTCGAAAATTTTATAAGGACTAAATTGACAGAAAATATAACAAAAAAAGGCTACTGAACAGAAAAAACTAAAAAAGGCTTGCGGCAGTGTTAGATATCTTTTGACATCGGAAAAAGCATTAAAGATTCTGAAAGAAAGAGAAATAGGTAAAATCCGTGCATATGAAGATAAGTGCAGGTCCTATAGTGGCACGCCCTGACGCCCACATCAAGCCGCAAAAAATCGAAAACAAAAATATCCCTAAAGCAACATCTAGTAGCTTTTCGAAATCTGAAATTGCGACATCAAATTGGAGAGCGAACTTGAAGCAGAAGATTTCGAAGAAATGGAAATTGAAGAACAATCTCATCAAATAGAAACAGAACCAAAAGAACAACACTATGAACTCGAAGGAGAAAACGATACACTAGAAAAACTTGAAAAAGAAGACGATACAAATGAAGCAGTTCGAGAACATAAACAATAAGAGGATGAAGAAGCACACGAAATAACGAAAAGACTGATAAACGTACTTAATGGGGGACCTTTGTAAGGGTCCAGTTCGTTTATAACCATGCTTGATACTATATAAGAAACAAGTCATACAATTTTTCATGCGGGAAGTTATAAAAAATAAGCTGTGATAAAAAGTACAATATTAATTGCATGAGAAATCATAAGGGTAGCAAAACTACTTTTGTTTTTCGAAAGTATTGGATACAGTTAGGTACAGAAGAACAGATTGTTGCTGTTCGAAAATGGCGCATATAAGATAAGAGGTCTTTACACGTTTACATTCCAACCGTAGGGGAGAAAGGCAGCGTCAAAAGCCGAAAACATAAAGTTTTTTAAGGATTTTTGGTGGTTGAATCGGATCACCAGCTATTTGCTGGTTGTGCCAAATAAACAGTAAAGTTTTGGAAGTTGTGAAAAACAACTAACATATCTATTTACAAATTATGTACAAGTTATAACAGCGCGGGAACCGGCTAATAATGCAGGTACCTACAGGTAGTAGGTAGGTTGGTCGGTCGCCAGAGAGTAGACTGCCTCTGGAATACAAGGTGACGGGTCGATGTAGACGGAATGGTCGGTGTTGGCTGATTTCGTTGGCGGTTATGACTTCTGTGGGTTCGCTTATAAAGGATTCTGCCCGGTGTCGACGAGTTGTCATTGGTCGGCCAATATGTATTAGTGTAAGTTTACATCATTATTCATTAGAAAGGTTCTGTTTTTGTGAATTTCTAAACTTTCATAACAGTCGAGTTCATTCTTATTATTTACTTGCTTAATTGAGTAAATATTATCTACTATATGTTTGCTGATATCGTTAGTAGTGCAATTACAATCATCCTATGGGTGATATAAACATTTAAATGAGGCGTTGAGGGACAGAATGGTAAACCGTAAATGGATGGGCACTAATGTGATGGTAACGGGTCAATATATTTTTCAAAATTATTGGGAGCACCTATCAGTTTTAACCAGCTCTTAGCATTTAGACATTTGTGTCAAGATTATGTTTGTATCCCAAGAAGCAGGGAAACTATCAGTTTTTTTGTAATAAATTTATTATGGACCCAATTGTCATTAATTTATTATTGTATTAGCAAAGAGTATCTAAAATAAGAGAAGCAACGCCATTAAAAACACTGTAGTTTAGTAAGGTGTGTTGCCTAACCAAATATTATCGAATTTACAACGTTTATTTGTACGCCACATACCTGAGGCGATAATTGTTTAATTACAAAAAGGACAACTACCTGGAAGTTTTGAAATTTAAAGCAAAGATATCTCAATGTTGCCGAATCTTTGTCACATAACTTTCTATACAAAAATCTGCAACCTTCATTATTATTGCTACCCGATATTTATTTTGGTGGATACTTAGGTACTTTGTTTAAAATTTCGGAGCTTGTAATGAAATATTTAAAACAAAACAATATCAAAATAATAGTTTTAAAATTGTCCTATGAGTTCATACAGTAACGTAGTAGATTTAATGAATATGATTTTTAATAAATATATATGAAAATTTTAACAATAACAATTAATACATAAACACAAGTCCTTTACATGAAAAAATTATATCAATCAACAACTCATCTTCTGTTTTCTTTTTTCAACATATGTGATTATTTGAAATTAAATAATTATCTAGTTGCTTTCCTCTCTTGCCTTGCAAACTACTCACACAAACTTAAATGTTCGCGCCAACACTCCTCCTTGAGTAGTTTTTCTCGCAATAGTTTAAACAGACCCTTACTAAGTGGTTTTGTTAATATATCTGCCAGCTGATTTTTGGAGTTAATGTATACCAAATTTACAGTCTTGTTCACGTGTTCTTTGATAAACTTTCGTTTTATTTCAATGTGCTTTTTACCTTTAGTAATTTTACCATCATTGCCATTCTCCAACATGTTGATAGAAGCTTTATTATCTATAAACATTGATGAAGGTGAGGTGTTTGGTAACATTTTCAATTCTTTCATAACTCGACGTATCCAACAAACTTCTTGTATACCGGACACTGCAGCACGAATTTCAGCTTCTGCTGATGAAATAGAAGTTGTTTTCTGTTTTTGTGTATACCACACTATTGGACCACCATTCACTACGAGAACACCACTAGTTGATTGAACATTATTGCTGTCGCCTCCATAACTGGAATCTGTATAAACTTGCAAATTGTTTTCACCATTGTAAAATATACCATAATGCTGAGTACCATGTAAGTATCTAAAGATCCTTTCAATTGTTCTCCAATGACTGACTTTTGGTGAATTTACTTGACGACTGATGAAGTTTACAGCATAAGCTATATCTGGACGTGTGATTGTTGAAAGATATAACAAACTGCCAACTACTTCTCGATAAGGTTTATTTTTCAATTCATTATCATTTACTAACTTATCAGTTAACATTCCAGCTTCCATTGGTGTTGCTGTATCATACACATCCTTGAAACCATATTTCTCCAAAATTCTTGCAGTATATCCAGACTGATTGACAAAAATACCATTTCTCATAACATGAATTTCCATTCCAAGATAATATACAATGTTATTCTTTGGCTTCCCTACTTTGATTTCAAACGCTTTGCCTAAATTCTTCAATAATCTGTCTACTTCTTTTTCAGATTCGCCTATGACCAGACCATCGTCCACATGAAATGCCATCATCACAGTTCTGTCTTTGTTGTAAAATAAACAAGGATCATCATCTGTATCACAAAAGTCTATACTTTTAAGATAAGATGTAAACTTGATATTCCATGACTTAGGAGCTTGTTTAAGTCCATACAGGCTCTTACATAATTTGCATACTCTGCCACTACCATCATCGTATCCTTCAGGTTGTGACATGTATATTTCTTCTTCAAGGTCTCCATTGAGAAATGCAGTTTTGATGTCAAATATCTTGATACACCAATGTTTGCAGGCTGCATAACTCAATAGTAATCTGATACTGGCATGTCGAGTAACAGGAGAAAATATATCAAAATAATTCACACCGTACTCTTGATCATATCCTCTGGCAACTAATCGAGCTTTTTGAACACCATTTTCTTTGACTCGAAATATCCAACGACAAGATAGAGGTTTATGACCATCTGGCAAATTAGTCAACTTCCAGGTATTCATTTTTAATAATGAACTCATCTCATCATCCATTGCCTTTTTCCATTCAATGTCTTTTAGTGCATCTTTAACACTCAACTTGTCCACATTTCCAATCAATGCCATGTAGCTAGTTTCATAATCATGATACCTAGGATGAGATTTTATCCTAGTCCTGTCTCTCAACTTTCTACCATTTCCATTTTGAATATTTTCTTGCAGATCTTGTTCTTTTTTTATTTCACTGTCACTTTCTACAAAATCATCATCGCTGCTGGCATTCTCTTCAATTTCGCTGTCAGACACATGCTCCTCCTGAGAATCAACAGCTTCTTTCATTAAATAATCAATACCTATTTCAGTCTTTGGACTTTCTACATTCTGACTTTCATCAAATTTGACATTGCACGACACTTCTATAACATTCTTTTCACCAAGATCAACATGTACCATATCCAGACATTTCTTGGCAACTACAGGATTTTTATGGTGAACAATACTACATTGTTTTCCATAAATGCATCCTTCGCAAACATAATCATTCCAGTCATCGATAAACTTGATGTTATTTCTTTTCAATACATCTCTGACATATCTGACGTTTTGATGTGCCAGACGTTCATGCCACAATTTAATAGACACAGCAGACAAACCATAATTAGTCACATTCACTTGCTTAAAGTTCATACAAAATAGATTATCTACTCTTCTAGCCGTCATTACAACTTGACCTTTGTCTTTAAACAACATTTGTTCTGCATCTGCTTCTTGTTTAAGACCTTTATCTAACGCAGCAGTTAAAGAAAATAAATTGAAATCTAATTCAGGAACAAACAGCACTCTTCGAAGAACTATCTTTTGCCATTTTGATCCATCGTATGCTGTCAGATATGCTTCTCCAACACTATCTGAATAAAGAATGGTTGAATTACCTAACTTGATTCTTTGAGTTTCATTCAAAGGAGTTACGTTTGACAATAAACTCAAATTTCCAGTCATATGTATCGTCGCTCCACTGTCCATGTACCAATTTTCTTTAAAATTGTTTTGCTGTCTCACTTCACATGCTTTTAATGCTATTGTAAAATAAGCTTTCACTTCCTTCGTTTCTTTCTTTGGACATTCATTTGCAAAATGCCCTTTTTCTTTGCAGTTATTACAACTATAATTAGCTTTACAGTATTCAATGTATTCTTTACAGGACTTTCCATGACAATCTTTCTTAACATGACCATTTCTTCCACATTTGAAACATTTTATTTCCCTGGAAATCTTTTGCTTCGATTGACCTTTCTTCCCTTTTGCCACTAAAGCATTTTCTACTTCCGACTTTGGTTTTAATTTTTCTTCTTTCTGCAGACGTTCCATAAGATTGGATTTTGTTCTTTCATTTTCTGCCGTAGAATCCCAAGCTGCATGAAAGTGTTGAAATTTTTCAGGTAAGCTTTGCAATATTCTTGTCATAATCCATTCATCGCTAATGATCTCTCCAACAGCTTTCAGTTCCTGAGCCAATCCATCAATTCTAATGCAATTGCTCATAACTGTCTTACATTCATCATACTTATAATTAAAGAACAGTGTACGTAAACCATCTTTCGATATTTGTGCTTTTGAACCATATAGTGTCTCCAGCCTGTCTAACATTTCTTTCGCTGACTTGCATGTTCTTATATTCATTATAATACTTTCTTCAACATTCAGTCCTATGATTGTTCTTGCATCTAGGTCCTTTTTATTCCATACTTTCAATTTTTCTTGATCAATTTCAGCTGATTTAACTTCATTACCATTTGCTACTTCAAGTAGACCTTTTTGATTTAAAATCAACTCTACTTTGAATCTCCAGGCTGAATAATTACTGATACCTGTCTTCTTTGACATTTCAACTAATTTTTCCAGACTTGTATTCGTTTCCATATTTATTTTTATATAACTTGACAATCTTTCTTCACAGTAAAAACTTTCACTGACTTATACTGACCTTTCTTTACTGTTTTCAGAATCATATCACTTTATAGCTTCCTGGTACCCATAACCTGTTGTACATTCAGCAGTAACGTAGTAGATTTAATGAATATGATTTTTAATAAATATATATGAAAATTTTAACAATAACAATTAATACATAAACACAAGTCCTTTACATGAAAAAATTATATCAATCAACAACTCATCTTCTGTTTTCTTTTTTCAACATATGTGATTATTTGAAATTAAATAATTATCTAGTTGCTTTCCTCTCTTGCCTTGCAAACTACTCACACAAACTTAAATGTTCGCGCCAACAAAAAACAACTTTTAAAATTTTTTACGCGCTCCTCTTAAAATGATTTAATTTTTTGCTTTTTACAGTTTCTAGGGGTTTTGATGTTTTTAAATTTTGCGAAAAAATTTTCAGAGTTTTGTATAGCTTGCATTTCATTAAATGCCGAATTAAAAACAATTTATGGCAGTGGCAACTATTAACTTCTTGCAACCAATTGGGTTCTGAAATATTTACAATATTTATACTATTTACAATTAAATTTTTCATAAAATTTGAAGATGTTTGATGTTCTTTGAAATACGCATAAAAAAAATTTAACAATGTTGTTAGGTAGGTACTACTCTAACAACAGTGACCGACGGCTTTTTTAAAAACGTTTGCTCTCGTGTTAAAAGAAAAGTTTGGAGTACCACAATACTGTAACCACTTATCACAACGTGCATTATAAGTGGGGAATCGAAAAAAACTTAGATATGTTCGCATTTCGGCGACTTAACTCGCAATTGATATACACACACGAATTAAACAATGTTTAAAATAATTATGTAAACTAAAAATAAAAACAACAACCACCAAGAAGTCCTTACGTCAACTTTATAAAAAAAGCTGAATAGTAGTTCGGGGTAGGTACTTTAAAACAGGTAATTAAATAATTGTACACCTTATAATTCAACTAGGAATTTACCTCATAATGTACCGAGTTTATAAATAAATAGGGTTGTATGAGCAAAAAAACAAATCATTTAAAAGGAAAATTACAAATGTCATTGGTCTCGCGATGAGACAAATGCTCAAAGACAGGACACAGCGCAAAGGATTAAGATCAAATTTAATTATACAAAGAGTACGTAACATACATACTTAAAAAAATGCAGTATGTACTTCAATATTAAAAACTCCGTAGAAAAAAGTTCAAAAGATATACAAAATATGTATTACAAAAAGACCGTGAGAGAAATTCTCGAGACCACCTCCGCGTTAATGTTGGAATGTAATAAATTTAATAATAACATTTTAATAATTAATGTAGGTACCTATTCCTTAAAACCTAATTACCATTTGTTTAGTACAATCCTTGTTTATATAAACAAGGGTACAATTCACTTATCAGAGCAATCCAGCTATTAGTCATTAAACAAACTAAATGTGGCAACCTTGCAAATACTTTTAACAGACTTACCATAAAGATTTCTGTAAATTTTCAATGGAAGACAATATTTAAAGTACATTTAAAGCAGTGAACTCTAATATAACTGGAAGGGAAACAACAACACTAAACATTGAAGCAGTTTTGTAACTTATGCAACCCGCGGTGTGGTGGAATTGTTGTCCTTGTTTAACTTGTATGAAATAAAATACATATAATTAATCAAAAGGAGCTGCAAAATAGTCAACGAACATAACAAATCAGACAAGGTTAGTTGTACTACCAGCATTACTAACTCAATCTATCTTTGTCTTTTACCCCTGCTTCAACGAGTGCATTTGCGAGATACATGAGCGTCCCTTCCAGTTATATTAGAGTTCACTGATTTAAAGGGACGCCTAGTTCTGGCTACGTCTACGCGAGGGCCCGATCGTGGAGTCCTAGCGGACGAGTTCTTATAGCCTATACGCATAAATCCTATACCACTGTTTCTCTTATTTTAGATACTCTTTGGTATTAGTCTTGAATATACCTACCATTCAAAGATTATAGTGTGCACAAAAGAAGAGATGCCGCCTAAGCCCAATGGTTTTCTACAAGATTTTATGGGATTGTTCAAGCATGAGATGGGAAGTGATGATGAGATATCATTATGTTATAGTTCGTAGATTAGTCTAATTTTACATGGAACGGTCAAAAAAGAACCTATAACTGGTCGAAAGTGCTTTCCAGGAATTGTTAATTATGAAGCTCATGCTTAGAATGATGGGATTAATCTGTAGTAACTTCGTCTTTAGGAAATGAGGTGTACTCTTTTCCAATTAAGATTGTTCCCATTGAGGTCTTCGATTAAAAATGTTGAGAATCAGGAACTGAACGTATTTTTAAGATCATCCCATGATATATGACTGGTATACAGAAAGAGGACTTATAAATGGAGGTCCAAGTGCTGTAGAAGTATAAAATTTTACTGATTTTTTGTAAGTAGCGATGGACGGTTTTAATGTGTGATCACCAAGACCCATATAACAAACTGTTGGTGAATCGCATGGTCCAGAAAGTATGGCCATTGATTATATACTTCGTATGGCATATACTACAATCTAAGCTCGATTTGGTTTTATTGAAAAATATTTTAGATCAAAGCTGTTCAGTACTTTTTAGTTTAGTGCATTATACACTAATGTATTGTTACTTTTACGAGAAACAAAAGTGCAGTGGAAATTACTTATTAAGGTCAGTTTTAAAATTTTCGTTAATAAAACAAAAATGGATAATTTGTCAGAAAAGCAACATATTGAAGCCACCTACAGTCGTAGTCACGTAAGAAGGCGAGCGCGGCAATGCGCGAAGGACGAATTTACGCTGCTTGTAAAATTGGCGCATATCTATAAGTCAGTGTGGTTTCATCTTGTTTTTGTAGATATGTTTATTCATCACTAAATATGAACATTTATTTATTGAATTATAATTACATACTTTAGTGAAATATAATCAAATTCGAATAAGTTATTGAAAAAAATGCACTCGTGTGAATGCATTTATTATCATACGTAACTGACTAGTATTTTTACAGTACTCGGCTTTCGGAGTCATGCATCGGGTTGCGCCGGTGCTCGCCTTCTTATGTGACTATATGACTGTATTTATTATGTTAAAGATATTTTGACAGAAGCTGTTTGATTCATTTTGTAGACTCTATGCAACCCAGCACTTTCGTAGGTCAAATACATTACACACAGTTCTGAATAAGAAATGTTTTACAAATACAATATAAAAAAGAGTACCTAATATAATAAATACATTAAAACCGTAAATAATAACACTATATCAGCTTAGATGGTACAAAATGTTGATAATAACTTCGCGTAAATTCGATCATTAAATCCTGTTGGCACTCGGGTACGCTTCCTATTTCCATACCAGGTGATCCTCCATATCTAGTAAAAGGAGGAACAACAGTTTCGGGAGCAATAATGGTGTTATCTTCTATTACACAACAATCTTTTAGTACACACCGTCGTCCCTTAAATAACGGGTTAGACTTTAAAAATTGGAAATAGATAATACTTACAATAACCACATTTTTACCAATATAAACGTATGATCCAACAGTGGCGGCATTAACAATAGATCTTTCACCGACAAACACATGATCACCTACGCCCATAGGAAAAAATGCAACCCTAAATTTAATTCGTTACTCATTAAACATTTCTACTCGAATTTGAAAATACCCTTTACTAAATTTTTTATATGGAGGTCTTATCACTGCTTCTTTACTAATAATGCAGTACCTTCCGGTTCTGACATTAGCCAGGTCTCCTCTTATAATAGCGTCCGATTGAATTATAACTTTGCCTTGTAATACAATATTTTGAGAACCACATAACACTGTTTGGCGACTCACTTTATTTCCAGAAGCCTGTAAGTTGTTCGATGATTTTTGTATTATAATATAAACTAAATGTACCTACAGTTTCGACATATTCACTTTTATTGTAAGTTACATCTTGTAGTTCCATACTAATACAAATTTTGTGTTTAATCAAAATAAACTATTGAAGGTGAAAGCAAATACTTTAGTAAAGTATTTGGTGAAAGGAAAAAGAAAATATTTTTTGACGTTTGCAGTTGTCCAGGTTAACCTCACTTTAAGGTTTACAAAAAATCAAAATATTCTGTGCTTACATGACCGACCAAGATGTGTTTAATATAGAGCGACTGATAGATGTAAGTAAAGCCTAGTTTTCATAAATAGGAATTTCGCATTTTTCCCCCTACGAAATCGTACTTATGAAATTTCGTATACGTTTTAGTTTTCATTCATACGAATATTTGTACGCAGTTCAAAATATCCAACCAGCGATTTTCACATTTAACGTGAAAGTAATCGCAGGGCTGGGCAAAATACATGCACTAACGTATTTCAAATACAAATTACAAAATACTCCTAGAAATGTATTTGAAATACAAAATGCGAAATACTTTTATATTATTTTTAAAAATACAAATACAATATTTGAAATACAAAAATACCTATACGCATACGGGGTGTTTTTTAAGAGGTTTAGCTAGACGTTTCTAAGAAAATTTTACAGGTAGATTCTTGAAAATGTGTTCTTAGAATTCACTCTGAACCTATCATTAACATTTCGGTGGGCAAAATACATACATTAATGTATTTCAAATGCAAAATTCAAAATACTCATAAGAGAGCATTTGAAATACATACAAAATACTTTAGGGAAAAATCATCAAATACAAAATACAAATGTATTTCAAATACTGTATTTTCAATACAAGTATTTTGTGACTGCCCACCCCTGAGTAATATGTACCTATACATATAATCGGTATTAATTCATTAATAATGCTTCTGCTTTTATTTATGATAATGAATCATTATCATAAATAAAAGCAGAAGCAATAACCCAATAACTTCTGTGGCTTATTTATTGACTTAAGTTTGTTCTCCTTGGACAGGAGCCTTCAAGAGGAGGCTCTTGAAGGCTCCTGTCCAAGGAGAACAAACTTAAGTGATTAAATTAAAGGAGACAATATTCCTTATTTATTGAGTTACAAGAGGAATATAATGTTTTTCTTCGAACAAAAACGGATATATTGGGCCGGTCCACAGTGGATCTGCCCACAGGCCACCACAGTTCTAAATCCGGCCCTGGTGGTCAGTAAATAGAAATACCGAAGGCGAGTATAGGAGCTTGCTTTTGGAAATGGAACTGCATGACAAGGTATGGTTTTTTACTCAGTTCTCAATAACCCTATTCGTTTTAAAAGCTTTATTTAAGTTTTATATTTACCTGAGGCAGAAATGTCTACATGACGCAAGGCACTTTAATCATGTGATGATTGTAACTTTACTTAACCCTGTGGCGATGCAAAAAGAAAACACCTATTGTATACTTACTCGTATGACATCTACTCCTTGCGATTAGGTATTTTACAAAATTATAGGTTATAAACGGCATAAACGCTTAACACATCGTTCAAATAATAGAAATAAAAGAAACCTACTCTGAGGAGTTTGCTTTGCACACTTCAAATATTCACGTACTTTTTACGTTTGGTTGTGAAAGGCTTTCTAATCGATGGTGAAACATTAGTGAGTGTTAGTGCTTACTGCGTCCTCGCCCGCGAACTCAGTGTTCACAGTACGCACAATTCAAAATTTAGGACCATTTGCAGACTTGTTAAACAGTGCTGACCACACCGCGAGTACCCATAAACAAATCGTCACAATCAGTGACTCACCATATAATCACATTCGGTCCACCAGTATTTTCCAAGCCACATCGCCTTTCCGGACGTAAACTCGCTGCAGTCGCTGCTGCTCCAGACGAATTCACCGGCATGATGAAACGAGTTATTTGTCGACCTTCTCAATTCTCCTTTGCCCCCCCCCCCCCCCGTGTTTACGCCACTGGTAGCAGTTGAAATGCGCAAACAATAGGTGTTTTCTTTTTGCATTTTGTGGTACACTTAAGGCACCTCTGTCAATACACACCATTCGTTTTATAAAAATAATTTGACTCAGTTCTCAATAACCCTATTCGTTTTAAAAGCTTTATTTAAGTTTTATATTAACCTGAGGCAGAAATGTCTACATGACGCAAGACACTTCAATCACGTGATGATTGTGATTTTACCTAACCCTGTGGCACACTGTGGCGATGCAAAAAGAAAACACCTAATAGGTGTTTTCTTTTTGCATTTTGTGGTACACTTAAATCACCTCTGTCAATACACACCATTCGTTTTATAAAAATAATTTGACTCAGTTCTCAATAACCCTATTCGTTTTAAAAGCTTTATTTAAGTTTTATATTAACCTGAGGCAGAAATGTCTACATGCACAAGGCACTTTAATCACGTGATGATTGTAACTTTACCTAACCCTGTGGCGGTGCAAAAAGAAAACACCTAAGGACACAACATCAAAGACAAAGCTATTTTCTTTTTTGAGTTTGTGGTCGACTTAAGTCACTCCTGTCAATAACAGAAATCCAGAAAACGCCATTCGTTTTATAAAAAAACTATGACCCAGTGCCCAATAACCCTATTCGTTTTAAAACCTTAATGTCAGCCCCAGGCCCAATGAGCCAATGAGAATGTTCTATTTAAGTCAACTTGAACATTCGTGAGGCAAGAAATGTCTTATGACGCAAGGCACTCCAATCACGTAATTTTTTACTAACCCTATGGCTGTATATAAGAAGCAAATAGCTAAAGATACATCTATATGTCCCTATCTCAAGTACGATTCACAGCAAAAGTGTAAATATGAAAACAAAGAAGTGAACATAAAAAGTATGGTTCGACCCCCACTCAAAATAACACGTGTTTTCTTTTTGGACAACCATAGGGTTAGTCAAAGCAAAGAGCATATTTATATTCTCTATGGTCAAAGTCACAATTATCACGTGAATACGTGATAGAACATAGAAGTACCTTGCGCCATAAGACATATTTCTGCCTCAGGTTAATATTAAACTTAAATAAAGCTTTTAAAACGAATAGGGTGTTATTGACAGTCAAACACAACGTGCAAAAAGAGAAGATGGAGAAGACCTATTGGTTAGTGCGCATCTCAAACTCAATCAGACTCAAGTGCCACCTTAGACTCAGTCAACTGTAGTATAGATGGAACATGGAATGCTGGTGGCCTGAAATCCTGAAAAAAAACTCAATAATATATAGAGTTCAGTGCCTGAAATACATATGACCATAATAGAAGTATTATGATATGACATATGAGTAAGTTATAGAGCGTTGCCCATATGTTCCAAAACGGGCGCCGGGCGGTAATGAAAGTAGAATTGGTTGTTAAAACGTCAGTAACTCTCATTCTTACATAATCTTTTGTCTTTTATTGAAATAGGTACCCCAAGAGAAAAGCATTGAACAAAAACGTTATCACACTAAATATAAAAGGAAGACTCTCTAAAACAATGTTGTCATGTGCAGTGGATCAAAATACATTTTTAAGCAATTTAAACACATACCTATTATTATAATAATCACTGCACAAAGAAGGTCCATTTTTAACTAAAACAAAAATGGAGAAAATGAGTAATTAAATGGTCTCTACATCTTATACACATTAAATACCAAGAACTCTAGACTATATACTTGCTTTTCCAAGCACCTCATACGAATTTTGTCTTCTCCGACTCTTGTTTGTGCAGGATTAGTCGGTAAAGTGTTTATATTTACAGCAGCTACATTTTTAGTTTTCTTCCCAGTAAGATACCTATGCCATTTATATAACAAAACTTCCATTACTCGATGTAATGAACTCAATTTCTTCTTGAACTTTTTGACGTTTGTGCACAATCGATATACAAGTTGCTCCAAAAAAAAGTTGAATGGTTACAAATTTGCACAACCAACCAATGTTCCAGTGTCTAGGTACGGGATGGTTGAGGAAGAAGTGTTCCATGTTTACCAAATGGCATTGAACGACTTTAATAATTTCATGAATATAACGAGAATATTATGCGATTTACAATAATCGAGGTATTGCTAGGCATAAAGATTATGCTGTGGCACGACACCGGTAATAACAAAACCAAAACATATTTAAATGCATTTATTTAAAAATTTATTCTTGATTGGAGTCAACATTTTCTGTTTGTAAACCTTTGAAACTTGCTACTGGAACATATGTAACAAGGGTAAATAATTTATGAGCCGAATCTTCATCGTCATTTCTTCTTCGAGACAAACGAACTCTAATACGGAAAGGTACGTTCCTATCAAACGCATTATAGAAATACTACATTAAAATGTAAATAAGAACATACCTGATGCCTCTTGACCATAACTGTTTGTTAAGTCGTGTATCAATTCTTACATCGGGGGTACCCATTTGCTTTTCTGCAAACTTTCGTACTTCTTTAATTGCTCGAGGTGCTCGCTTTTTGTAACCGATACCAAACAATCTTTTATGTAAGTGAATTGTATATTCACGGGTCACAACTTCATTGATAGCGGATTTACCTTTCTTTTCACCTTTTGTCTTTGCCATTTTGCCTAGAAAGAAAATAAAGACGTGACATAACCACAAAAAGCAGAATTTCGTATAAATAACTTAATTAAGAATCTAAAGTGAAAAATAAATAAAATGGAAACAGTACATACACAAATTGTATGTTTATTTATAACAATATTTGAGATGTTTGTAGATTTAAAAAATGTATGTATTAATTCGTACCTGCAAAAGGACTTTAATGTCACTAAAAGAAAGTTACTAATTTTTTTTCTTAACTTTGGTACGATTGTTTTATGGACGCGTTCATAAGGTAGCGGAATTAGGCTACGTTCATATAATAATAATAATATATAATAAAAAATCATTTTAAATAGAATCATTGGGCGCGTTTAGCGAACGTCAGTCGTCAGCGGCTGAGTTGCTGGCAACAGCGGTTTCGCTAAACGGAACGCTAAGTAGATGCTTACTTACAACCGCTGAGTAAATTAGACAGTGTAAAAAGTTTACGCTGAATCGGTCAGCAATAGTTAAACGACTAACTTCAGAGATCATAGTTTGAACAAGTAACCCTTAAGGGTAGATAAATCCTAAGAAGTAACTTCAAAATCTTCTAAAACATAACCTAAAGCAAAAGCCATAACATTTTGTTCCATGGTTGATTTGAAATACTATACAAACGCAACGTAACCTCACACTTATATACCGACGTCTACAGCAAGCAAATGCTGATATCAGTTCACGGTTTAGCGAATTTTAAGTTGCTGGATGTCAGCATCTCATCATTGCTGACCGCTAACGTTAAGCTGTTGCGCTCGCTAAACGCGCCCATTGATTAGTTGTGTGTATAATTAATGATAGAATGTTCGTCACTTTAGGGCAGATTGTACCAGAGTGGTTGAACTCATAGTCATATTTGAACTTGGTTTAATAAGAAAATTTCTTTGTACTTTTCTTATTAAACCAAGTTCAAATATGACTATGAGTTCAACCACTCTGGTACAATCCGCCCTTAAAGCAACTGGTTTTGATGTTTAATTTGTTGTGTTCATCTGAATTTAGAGTGAGGCTGTAATAAACGAAGATGGTTTTATGGACTTACTTATTAACTTACCATCTGCCTTACATATTGCTGTATGTATACCGGGTCATTGAAAAACGTGCCCGTGATTTTATTATTTAAATACTTGAGAAATAAACGAGTCATCAATATGTAATTAACAAGAGATTGATCAGCAAATATCCCAGATTGTTCTATGTTGACCTTGAAGTCAGTCGGCGCATGCGCGGACATGCAGACGTAATAACCATTTCCGTGCGGTTACCGTTAGTCAGTTCAGACCCATCATGACTACCGTACAGCAGAAAGCGTAGTGTGTGTTGTGGTACGCTAAGTTTAAATCAGTTGTGTTAGTGCAACGTAATTTTGGACGAACTTATAGACAAAATCCGCCTACAGACAAAACCATTGTTCGTTGGTTTAATCAGTTTAAGGAAACTGGGAGTGTCGACATCAAGAAATCTCCAGGACCATCACGCACATCGAAAAAGGATGTTGAGCGTTCGTATTGTGTTTGAAGAAATCCGAAGCATCTAATTAAGTTCAACTGTGACTCCTAAAATGTTTCAGAAAACCTGGCGGGATGTGGACTATCGAATGTATGTCTGCCGTGCAAGGGGGGGCTCAGATTGAAGTTTTCAAGATACCGGACACCTTTTTCGAACACTCGGTATATACTGTAACTTAACTGTTTTAAAGTAATTCATTCATTGTAGGGTTGTCGGGAAGCTAAACAAACGAATTTCGCAAACAGAATGATCTATTATGAATTTTGGTAGTACTAGTCCAGTATTTGAGGGAGCAAAGATGCGATATTGAATCTGGTGATTTGGTAGTATTTGGCGCCTCGCCAAGGTATTGTAGGGCAGGCATACTTCGTTCTCCTACCTTCGCGTGTTTATAGTGATCTGCACTACACATGGGAAAAAACCTTTAACTTTACGTTATCGTTCTACAGTACTATAGTAGAATTGCCGAACAGATGGAAACAGGCTCCTCCCACAAATGCGTTTGTAATAGGTTAATTCAAAATACGCGGGAAAATTACATTGAAAGTCTGATGCACTTCCCCAAATTTAGTTTCTGTCACGTTAAAATACCTAACAACTAACAAAATAAAATTATAGGTTAAGTAATAAGTATATTATGATGGATCTTTCGCCACCAAAAAAACGTATATCGAAACATTTATCAGTGTCTGATAAAGTGTATGTAAATCTGCCTTAACATAATTCAGCCCCTTTTTGTAGTAGGAGGAGCCTGTTTCCATCTGTTCGGCAATTCTACTATACGATTTTATAGAGTTAGGGGACGAGAGAACACTTACCAGAGATCTGGGCTCAAAAAAATTTAAACTAATTTTCTATTCTTCACTAATTTCTAATGTGCAGTAAATTATCTATCCCATGCGTATCATTATAGAAATAAACTTTTTAGAGTAAAAAAATTTATAAACTGTGAGGGGCGGGGCGAGGGGGTATAGTTCCATACTAACTTTTACTGCGCTTATGTTTCACACAAAAATAACAGATGGATTTTAATGCACAAAAATGTACTAAACAGGATCGCCCTAACACATTTTTTGATAAAACCAATACTGACTGAAATATACTTAATACAATACTCCATAATATGTAGACACTCTGTACATTCAAAAGCCAGAGTTATTCAACGCATGTTAGGTTGTATACAACTCAGGCGGCAACGGGCGCACATTTTTAGTAAAGTATTAAATAAGAAATCTTTGTAGTTGATACAGTCCCTTTAAAATAACTGTTCTCATACGCTCATAGGTGGCGACACATTGCAAACTGAAGTTGAAATTTGAATTCTGCCTCCATAAAATGTAATATTATTAAATTTTTCCAAAAGCCTTGCTAAAAAAAATGATCAAAATATTCCTCAATACGATACCAAAAAAAGGAGGAACGTGTAAGTGGATGTTGGATAAAAGTAAACATATTTAACTGACCGGTTGAAAAATTGAAAGGTAGAGGAGCCCATAAATAATTTAATTTGATTATAGGCATTCATTATCAACTAAATGTTATAGGGCTAATAGCTTTCTAAGATATTAATTGAAACGAAAATTTTAAGTAGTTTATTAGGTACTTTATAAAAAAATATTGCCCTAGGACAAAATTTTAATTTGTTTAAAATGCAGTAGGTAAGTGAATGTAAAATTATAATAGATCAAATAGTTACAATTTACTAATTACAAATTAATACATTTTGTAGAAAGTATTTTTGATTACGAAAAAAATTTAATTCCAAATTTGGTCGTGTTCCGAGAGAATTTGGAGTTTTCGGTTAGTAGCGTTTGGTAATCGGTAGAATAGAAATGTAGGTTGGCACATATTAAGTACAGTAAGTTTTAAGGTCAAGATGTTAGGGGGGATCTTGGTGTCTGTTAAAACATGATACATTGATGATGCTAAGCGAACTCCCTCCATTTGCCGGCTTGCATACGCATTGCGTGTCCTCTAAAAGCCCTCTAAAGTTAGGTCATTGAATTTGGACTCTCTTGTCCTTCAATAGTCGCGACCGCGCTGCATTCGGCAGAGCAATGTCCTCAATAACCCTACATCGCCGCCATCATCGTTGAGCTGTTTACAACACTCACTAAAAGTTCCTAAGCAATCCATTCCTGTTGCATCCAAACCAAATTTACCATCCCACCATATATACACACGCAAATGCGTTACAAAAACAAGAATTTAGCGCTGTAATTAATTTGTTTACTTCAACTCTATCGAAAATTATCTACCCATTATGAAAATTATGGAAATTAAGCAAAATTCGAATTGTAAACATTCGTCTAATCTAAATTATTTATACTTTTGGGTATTTCGATTTATTTTTACGCCGGACTTAATTTATTAATGAGACGCGCCGAGTTATAAATCTATTCTAACATGCGGGCGAACAACAATGCCAAAAGGGAGAGTTACCAATTGGAGAAAAAAAATTTAGCCCACGCTCATTATAATACTGCATTCTTTACGAGTTTAATGACTATTAAAGATTACATTTTTTACCCTCCGTTAATTAGTAAAACGTTAGCATTCATACCTAACTCGATTATGTAACCTTTTCCTTTTAATTGAGCGTGTAACCTTGTAATTAATCAATATTTGCAATTTGTATACCTACTAAGAATTTTTCATTAATATTTTACCTTGTAAGTAAATGCGAAGTGCACCTATACCTATTATTTAAAGGAACAACAAAGGTTGTGGTGATGGTGAATAATAATTATGCACCCTTATCTATAAGGTTTTTACCCTAAATAGGGCGTTGCACGAGTTTACCTTTTTATTACATTAAAATTAGCTACATTCTCTTTTTTCATGCACCCAACGCATGTGCTTTCATGCACAAATGCGTGAAAGTTTTTTTTTTACTTACTTCAATGTCACAATCTGTCTACAATTACATTTTGGTATTCAGTAATACTTTGAACAAAAGAAACATTGGAGAAGTATGTCGATTATGCATAAAATACAACAATATTGCGAATTTTATACTATTTCGGCAGCGGGCGCGGATTAAGTAATTTTCCGCCATGAAGTCAAGAAGTGTTTGCCGCTCTTCTATGTTAAGTAATTACTAAAACCATAGCGTAAATTTACATTATGGTAAAAGCTAAAACGTACCCCTATTCATTGCTCAGTGCCCATCCACTTTCTGAAAGGCCGGATTTTAGGTCATTTTTTATTCTTTTAAGGCAAGAAAAAGAAGATTTGCAATAGTGACGTTTGGAAAGTGTTCATCTAAATATTCCAAATCGTTTCCTCGGAGAAACGCTAGTAAAGAACTGTATAATCTATTTCCTTAATCGTATCGTTTGCGTTTTCATGAAAATTTATCTATCTATGTATTTTTGAAAATGTTCTTCATGGTCTCCTGTACTAACTGGCTAATTACATCTATCAAATCGATCCCTACCGCTTGAAGAGCCTCATTTGTTTTATTAAAATATTTCAGCAATGCCAAAATACCAGCCGTTTGTCTTTGATTTCTGGCTTTTCGGATGCATTCCTTTCTGCATTGCTCAATACATTCATAAATTCTCTCCAACTTTTAGAAAAAGCGGGGCACTATTGACAAGACCAACTTGTTCCTGTTACCATTTTTATTTGTTTCTGACCAGGTTTCAACTTTCATACAAACGATTCCCACTTACCAGTAGACTTGACGACAACATTTTTAATATATTCAAAAATCTTCAAGATAATACAATAATTACATATTTTCCTTCCTACAAGGTTTAAACCGTGCGGAGCACACGGTTGACGGTATATACTGGGCCAAGATACATCACTCCGTGGCAAATCTTCATAATCCGACGTATTGTGAAGATCAAACAATAACAATATTAATGTTTGATTCTAAACCTATAGGGAAATATTTTATCTTCTCTTCCTTGTTTTAAAAAGAAAATTATTACATATAGAGTGGTCTAAAAGTCTGGAACAAAACTCATAATTTCCAAAATAATTATTTTTGGTAAAATCTCTTGCACACGTTGATTTTTATTTTTTGTTGGGCATATTTTAGCATAAAAAATATTTACCAAAAACTCAAGATGACGGCCAAACGCCATTTTGTAAAAAAATTTAAATGGAAAATGCGGTCATGTGACACATCGTTGGAAAGTTCTTAACAATGGGAATTGAAATTCCAAATTTGAAAACAATCGATTAAGGTATAATGAAATGGCGGGCGAACTTTTCAATGCGTGACTTTTTTCCTTTTTGGAACGCATTAACTGAGTTATCATACGTCTCATTACTTTATTACAGAAATAAAATTGCCTTTTTGAAATTCGCAGTGTTTCTTTTTAGAAAAATTTGTTAAAAGGCGTTCCAGAAAGGAAAAAGTCACGTATTGAAAAGGTCGCCAGTTTGTTATACCTTAATCGATTGTTTTCAAATTTTTAAGATGTGCCACATGACTCCTTCTTCCATTTAAATTTTCTTTACAAAGTGGCGCGGATTCCACGACATAACGGCGCAGACAAAAACTGCGCCGACATAATGGCGCTGACAATAGGGAGCGGACTACAAGGGCGCTACGTCAAAACGGCGCTGCGACGGAACAGCGTGGAGAAAACGGCGCAGACCAAAAAAGGCGCTGCGACAAAACAGCGCTGCGCTTTATATAAATGATAAACCTACCTTTAACCTCGTATCAATCTACGCTTAGGTTAGCATTCGTTCTAGTTTCAAACGTTGTTTAGTTTCACATTCCCATTTTTGTATCAATTGAAAAAAAATATAGATACTAAACCTACCTTTAACCTCGCATCAATTTACGCTTAGGTTAGCATTTGTTCTAGTTTCAAACGTTCTTTAGTTTCACATTCCCGTTTTAAGATGGTATGTGCTAGTCTTCAATTGAATGCAATAAAATAATGTTGGCGGCGAAACGGCTGGCGCCGAAACGGCCAGCGGCGAACTGGCCCTGCGGCGAAACGGCCGCGGCGATCCGGCCGCAGCGAAACGTTCCACACCGAGTTTATACGTATCTATTCGGTGTACGTAATGGTCTGCGTCCAAATGTCGCCGCGTCCAAATGACGTTGCGACCAAATTTCGCTGCGTCCAAATGTCCGCGTCCTTTTGTCGCGCGTCCAAATTTCCGCGAAAAAAAGAACGGAAAACAAACAAACGATAAATACCATTACAGTACATAGCGCCCAAACATCATGAAAAATATGCGCCGTTTTGTCGCAGCGCCCTTTTTGTCGGTGCCGTTTCTGTCTGTGCTGTTCTGTCGTAGCGCCGTTTTGTCGTAGCGCCCTTTTTGTCCGCGCCCTTTTGCCAGCGCCGTTATGTCGGCGCCGGTTTTGTTTGCGCCGTTATGTCCTGATAGGAGTGGCGCGTGGCCACCATCTTGAGTTTTTAGTAAATTTTTTTATGCTAAAATGTGCGCAACAAAAATTAAAAATCGACGTGTGCGAGAGATTTTTCCAAAAATAATTATTTTGGAAATTATAAATATTGTTCCTTATCACCACACTGTATTTACAAATTTGAGTCATTACTCCTCGTAATTGTCCAAGCACTTCACCATTCTAGACACATAAGTTACGAGGGGGCGTTTTTTTATTCGTTGGAGAAACTGGCAGGGAGTGGGGGAAATATGCGAACTGTCATATCTTGCGCGACTTGTCATTAATGCATGTGCAATCATAACACAGTGGAGTGATTAGTTGATGCGATATCGTCAATAGAGCAAGTCACTCCCGAAGAACGTGTTGAATATAGAGAATATGTCATCAAGTTTTTGTCAAAACAAGGAAAGGCACCTCAAATTATTTTGGAAGTGATGTCTACTGTTTACCGGGATTCTTTCCCTGGAAAAACCACACCAGAAATTGCCCAAAAATTGAAAATCTATTAGTAGAAGATGCCCGGTTAAAGAAAAGGCAGCTTGCAAGAATAGTTAGAGCATTTTCAAAATCTTACACGACAATCTCGCCAAGAATGCTCACGCCACCGCAAAAACGTATGTACGGGTGAGTTACTGGTCCTCTGTCTGTAAGGACGAAGAGGACAGAGTACTGAGTCGGATTGTCACTGAAGACGAACCTTGGGTTCATCATTATCAAGACTCCATGCGGTGTCATAAATAGGTGGTACCATCCCCAAAGAAGTTTAGAGTGTCTCAGGCGGCAGGAAAATCATGGCGACGATTTTTTGGGATACAGAGGGAATACTGCTAATTGATTACACAGCAAAGGGGGTTTCTAACCAAAGGTGTCCTGGGACCTACATGACAATGCACAAGGTGTGTTTCGATGTGATAAACCTGGCCCCCAACTACTATTATTTGTTTCCAAACATGAAGATAGAACTGCGTGGAAAAATTTTAGCAGCCATGAAGTGAAGACTGCCAATTCCGCGTATTTTGACGAACGAGAGAATTGTTTTTTTTCCAAGGGATACACAAATGAATTAAAAAATCTAATAAGTAAATGTGTTAGGATTAAGAGGGTGAATATATTGAAAGCGAAAAATAGTTTAGCATTTTTATTTAATCATCTCATCCCTCATTCCGCGAATATAGAAACGCACCCTCGTATATCGATGTTTTTTTCTGGTACCTAATCGACAATTTACAGAAACTACTATAAATGTGCCAAATTTTGATGCTACGCTAACATCAAAATGTTACATCAAATTAGTTTTGATAGATTGCTGATCATCAAATATTGAGATTTTTGCGTAGTTTTCAGGACATTTCTAGCGTTCGTATAATATTTGCTTCAAATTTAATGAATGAATGCACTGCTTACTTTCTATCCGAACGAATATTGTTAGGGCGAAAAACATGAATACGTGTAGTGAATATATTAAAAATTGAATCGGCGTTAATAATAGTGACACGTTAAATAAACTTGTGGGCTACCGCCATTAATGAAAAAAAAAACTTTTATCAACTTTAAAAATAATGCGACGTGTAACAATAACACGTTCACGTTTTGTTGGCTACCACAATTGCATAAATGAACTTTAGATATCCTGTGGCTAGGACAAGTTAGAGTTAGACAAGATGGTCAACAAACTCGTACCCGCAATATATCAGTTAAACCATGTACATCCTCTATTCATAACCCTTCCCAACAAACTGATTCTTCCGGTGGACGAACCACAAAACATGTTAAACTTTTGCCGATCTTTTACCTCTTTTCGTAGTCGCAATTGGTAATAATAATAAAATTCTAAAGACACTCTTAAATTGATCACACATGAATACCAATTAAGACTCCTCCGTCTATCCTACACGATTTGTGTTGATAATTTTATTGTACAGTTTCGTCATAAGTTACACAAAATTTTAACTAACTATGTATATTGTTAACATTTAACGAGATACTTGCATGTAAAAAGTGATCTTGAAACGCAATTGCACGCACTGCGCATTTGATAATAATCACTCAATTACTCTGAAAATCTAAATCTACCCCCTACCGATAAGCTTGTTTTTGAGCAAGCTTAATCTGAGTCGTAGATTTTCCCCTATAGCGAAAGTGCTCGACAAAAGATCATTGAGGGTATCAAATAGGCTCTAATAGGATCTCTAACGAAGCATGTGCGTTTTTTACTGTTTAATAATAATTGATAAGGTGGATGTGGGTGAGAGGGTCGGGGATAATGAGGGTTTCGGGACACAGACTTTAGAAACCAATTTATATATCGCGAGATAAAAATATTGAATCATACGCTTGTTAAACCATTAATTAACTCTACGGGATTATTTCAAATTGACGAGACGAATTTGTAACAAAAAAAAAAACCTACTGTTTCACTTGAAGCTATACGTTACGGCGTTGCTGCACGCAGAAAATTCAAATTTCAAAATAGACTTGCTTATTTTAAGAATCATACATTCGTATATACTAGTGGGACTTGCCCGAAATACTCGTTTATTTAACAAACTAATTTTAAATACGGGATATTTTTATGCAGTTTTGAACAGTTGGAGACAAATTACGAATTGCTTCGAACATTTTTCGAATAGATACATGTTAGTTCTTCAATTAAAACACGCGTGATGCACTTGAACTTTACAACACTCAAATATTATTATAATCCTCTTACTACTTTGTTTACGTATATAAAAATCAGACAAACACGTTTTAATACCTGTCAGTATCTCAAGAGTACCTACCACTTTCGGTGATGTGATGCGTATCGTCATGAGAAAATTATAAATCTCATGGGCGATCTTTTGAATGACATTTTTTGCGGTATAAGGTAGAACAAGAAAATGTTGAAGAAAATAGCCTAATTGAGTTTTAGAGCTATCATCAGTTGTATTTGTAATACTAAATCTTCACACAATTGTTGAGGCAGTTACGTCTAGACCAGGGGTTCTCAAATTTTTTGGATAACGGAACCCCCACCACCTTTTATTTTACGGAACCCCATATTAAATGATTACAAATCAAACACTTCAGGAGATCTACCAAACGTGCAGTTATTATAGTTCTCATTTGGTAATTCCAACGTGTTTTCGTGTATAAAGTTGTATAAAAGTGGAAAACATTCAATGTTGCCCTTTTCTACGCAGGCAATCCAGAAATTGAATTTTCTTTTGAAGGCTGATAATTTGTCTCTTGCCATAAATATGGTTGTTGATTTTCCCTGCAAAAGTGTAGTAGTTTCATTGACCATTCCAAAAATTTCAGCAAGATAAGCTAATTTTAAAAGTCATTGCTCATCATGCAATTCACTGAAAATGGTTGAAGCCTCAGACTTCATTTGCCTCATTTCAAAAACCTTCAGCTCGTCACGAAGTTCACATAACCTGGCTAGAACTTTGCCTCTTGAAAGCCATCGCACTTCGGTGTGCTAACCCGTTTCTTCGCATACCTGTTTGAACAATCTTCAGTACAAGCGACGACTTTTCGCGTAATTGACCATCTTTACAGCTTCATCAAGAACATTCTTTAAATCACTTGACATTTTTCTTACAAGGGCATAACGATGGAAAATGCAATGACTGCATCTACATCCCGGCGCAATATTTTTGATTTTTGATACAGTGCCTTTTATCTTCCCTACCATTGCTCCGGCCCCGTCGCTACATACATCGATATATTTCTTCCAGTCAATATTGTGTTTATGTAATTTATGTAACAATCTAAAACCTTAAATATTTCTTCCCAGTTGTATGGGTTTCCAAAGGCGTACAGAGCAGTAAATTTTCTTCGCCAAAAATAAATAATTTCGTGGAACACTTGTGACTCTTCTACGGAACCCCTAGGTTCCGCGGAACACACTTTAGGAACCGCCGGTCTAGACAACATCTTACTGAAATAGACGAATTTTTTCTACACGAGGTGTAGTCACAGCAACTGAAAGAACATTGTTGGTCTTTGAACCGTGGTCAGTGTTTCATGTTTCATTAGACTCATTAGAGTATTCTGTGATAATAAAGAACCCAGCACAAAGCCCAACATTAACTTTGCTACTTTTGTTATATGTATACCGGGTGCTGATCCGGCCGCTCGGTAATAGCATTTTACATGTAAAATCTTGTCTATTTCCTGCTCCCCTAATTGTTTTAGGGCCAAAACATAAGAGTACAAAAATTTTCAAAACTAAAAATACTACCTGAATGGTATATTCTTTCCGACCAAAATTGTACTGTAAGAAAGAAAATGAAGAATTAAATGTTGAATAAGAATTTTCAAAAATCGCATTGCCATGACGGTGGTCATGGCAACTTCCAGTAAGGTAAATTCACCCATTACCGCCCCACTTAAGGAAAGTTTGACTTTCTAGTTCAAAATTAAGCCCAGTTTGAAGTTTTTCGTATATTGGAGGTTTTTTTTCTGTAAATGAAGATTTCTTATGCAATAAATGTTTAATTTTTTCTTACACGACAAAGCCTTTAATTAAATTTTATTTTATTTAGTAAAGATTACGTTTTTTCCTATTACCGCTCTACCTTAAGAACCGCTTTCCTGTTTTCGCCCTAGAGACTTCCTATTACCGCCCTATTTTTTTAAATGATATAAACAAAATATGTTAATATTTTAACCTTTTTTTTTCTGAATTCCACAGGTGTCACGTTCATATTTTTTATTAATTTTATCTTATATTGTAGTTTTTAGAATGCCATAGCTCTGAGATGCTCGGTAAAAAGACATTCCGTTTTTCTGAACACCTTCTAGGGCCTTTTGAAGAGCTTCAGAAGTATGATTTTTTTTCTTTTGGCATATTAGGTTTTAGTGGTGCCATTTTGTTGAACAACGTTAAATTTAAAAAATAAACAGACAAATGGGAACAAAAACCAACAGAAAAAAGTATGCCTAGTCATTTGTATGAAATAGAGCGGTAATAGAAATATAAGCGCACAAATTTTTCGCCTATTACCGCCTACATTAAAAATAAATATTTATTAGTTTTTTTTACCTAAAATAAAAGGAAAGGCATAAAAAAGTGTCCTAAATATAAATTTTTCATGTATATTGGGTATAAATATTAAAAATTGATTTTTTGAAATATTCCGTATTTTAATATATTGAATATTGGGTCCTAACTTAATCCGTAAAATAAGGTATTTCTGAAAGCAAAATCATGGGGCGGAAATTGATTCTAGTCTATATCAAGGATTATTTAAAAAATGTAGTATAAGAAAAAAAATGTATTTCTTTAATTAAATTAAATAACTGGGATTTAAAAAAACATTCGATTTCCCTTATTCCGCCCTAATAGAGCGGTAATAGGAAAATAACTGAAATCGTTTCCTATTACCGCTCTATTTTTATTTATTATTTTTCTACTTTAGCGTAGTATTTATTTCAAAGAAAACCTATATACCTATTGCTGAATACCTATTCTGTTTACTTCTGTATAAGACTAACAAATATAAAGATTATTTAAAGCTTTATTTGCGAAAATACCTTAACAAAGCACAAATGATTGCTTACCAAAATAGTTAGATTATTCACTTCCTTCACCACGTGCACCGACCTTTGACTAAATGATTTAGGCCTGCTCTCCAGACGCCTATATATTGCTCTCGCCATAAAGTTTTTTGAGTCGCCTAATAACTCCTGCCTCACATAAAACAATGGGAGATAGAATTTTGCAAAGAATTTTAAGAAAATACTCTACAAGAAAAGACAAACTCTTACAGGGCGGTAATAGGTAAAGATTTTGCATAGGGCGGTAATGGGTGAATTTACCTTACCTACTAATGAAAACGTCAAGATTCTACACTTGTTCATAACGCAATTATTTTAAAAAAGCATGGCAATGTGATTTTTGCAAATTCTAATTCAACATTTAATTCTTCATTTTCTTTCTTACAGTACAATTTTGGTCGGAAAGAATATACCATTCAGGTAGTATTTTTAGTTTTGAAAATTTTTGTACTCTAATGTTTTGGCCCTAAAACAATTAGGGTAGCAGGAAATTGCATAGACAAGATTTTACATGTAAAATGCTATTACCGAGCGGCCGGATCAGCACCCGGTGTGTACTTACGATGATAATAATCAATTGCTTATTTGATGAGCGTCTAACACCCAAAGAGCGAAACAATATTTTTAGTATTGATCCGCACCATTGTAACAATTGAATTTAACTTTTTGGATTACTCCAATAGTATTTGTTGTAGTTTTATTTATGTTCAGTACCTTCCATAATTTGTATATTGGTATATTGTCACCGTTTTTAAGTCGACAAACGTAATATACCTCGTACCTTTTTTTCCATATTCTGTTATAACCTCTTCTGCTATCGTATGTATGGTCACTTTTGTACGATTATTTTCTTCTTTATGTCTTGTAGGTAATACGGTTTAACTTTTTGCTAATCTTTTTTGTCTGAAAGTCTGAAATCATATAGGAAATATTGTGTGCTTTATACATAGTGTTGTACTGTTGTCCGTCTGTAGGGCTTACAATACCGGAAGAAATTTTGAATACCGGTTTTCGGTATTCAATCAAGTGAATTCCGGGATCCCGGTATTGACTTTTTTCTGCTGAAACTATAAAAGAAAAAGAAAAAACGCATAGCTTAGAAATTCAAAGTTCAAAATTCCAAATTCAAAGTATTCAAGTTATTCAAAGATGTAAATATAAAATGTAAATTTAAAAAATCCACATAAAATTGAAAAATTTCGTATTCAAAATAGAAATTTGAAATAAAAAATTGAAACTCAAAATATTAATGATAATTAATCCTAAATTATAATTTGAAAATTCAAATTTCAAAATTTGAAACGCAAAATATTACTACTACTTAAAGTTAAAAAGTTTAAATTAAATTCAAAATTGAAATTGGAAATAATAAACTCGCAATTATAATTTTGTAAATTAAAACGTATCTAATAAAGAAAAATTGGTAGTGCCATTTGAAAAATCAAGTTACCGTTTATAGAAATTTTGTCAATTGACATAGTAATTTCTCCGAACACAAGAAGATTTCGATTTGACCGTCCGGTTTACGATAGTACATTTCATGTTTTAGTAATATCGCATCGTCACGGCCTAGCCTTGTGATCCCTGCGATATTCAATTTTTTGGACACATGCGGTCAAACGATTCGTTTTAAGTACTATGTGTGATACATAAAATCGCACTGGAATTGACCAATACAGGGGGTTCCATTAAAAAAATGCAACTTTGATATGATCATCCTCTATAAACTTTGCGATTCGAGTGAAAATATCTTAGATTTGTAGCCTTACCATATCCTATGAACGAAATGTTCGTTAATAAACCCACAGTCTTCCATCCACACACTATTGAGTATTGACCCACCCTGCATATATATAATATTTTGCACTATAAATAAATATCATTAATCCAAAATATTTTTTACTAAAATAAAATAAAATTAATACCGAAATACCGGTATTTACGTATGAACACCGGTTTTAAATACTGCATCAATTTGGTCCGGGATCCCGGTTTTCGAAATCCCGGAATTCCGGTATTGTAAGCTCTATCCGTCTGCGCGATATCTCTTTTTAGAAGCGGCCAATTGTTTCGAAATTTGGTATGGTATACGCGTTCTTTATAGATTAACAAAACACGCTATTTTTAGGTCCCTAAGTCAACAGGGATAAAAGTTATAGGGCTTCGTGGGATCTGGATCGGCTAAAAATAAATGGCAAAAATTTTAGAATAAGGTATAAGTAATGAATTTCTTAGATCACATATGCTGGGTTACAAGATGTACAACTATTTCATGTAATTCCCATTCGTGAAGCAAGTCAAAAGTTATGGAGCAAAATTTTTCCAAAATAGTTACTTATTTCGTGCGAAAAATGCTCAATAAATGGAATGTTATACATTTTTGGCTACCACACGGTTTTTCCAATTTCCAATAAGCGAATTTCATTCGTTTATGGCGATCACATGGATTTTGATCAAAACTTGTCAAAATCGTTGCTTATGCGCCAATTTCGTGGGGGAAATGTTCAAACGAATTGCATCGTTGCCCAATTTTATATGTACATGTTTGGCCATCACATAGATTTTAATCCAAAAATGTCAAAATCGTTATTTTTGTGCGACTTTGGTGGAAGCAAGGGGAAATCACATTTAATCGATGCCTAATAAGCGAATTTCATCCATTTTAGGCTACCACATGGCTTTTCAACAAAATTCATCAAAATCATGAGTGATATTAATATTGAGGATTTTTCGGCATTCCATTGTATCGGTTTATTATTGTATATAACATACATACTTTTGCAGCCAAGTCGGGAGGGTTTTGTAATATTAATTTTTACAAGGAATTCAACATTAATTTTTATGAAAAAAATCTCAGAAATTAAAATTTTATTTAAGCAAAAGGGAATAATAATAATAATAATAATTTATTTATCCTACAGATTATAAATCCATTTATAGGACAATGTACTATAGTATTATATTGATGAGTACACTTGCAGCTATAACCAAAATAAAACAATAAAATTAAAAATAAAAAAACAAATAAAAGTTAACCACCTATAAAGATTAGTATAAACTAAAATAAAAGCATATTCTAAATTAAACAGTTTCTCAGTAAATTAAGGTTTAAATTAATCGAATAATATCGTTGAGTGAACAATTATTGATATCCACGGAGCTGCTCAAGCTATCAAAGATCCTTATGGCACTTAACTATGGGTATTTATATAACATAGCAGTTTTTGGTGTAGGAAGATGGAAAGTTTTACAATTTCGTGAGGGATAGGATGGAACGTGAAAGTAGATGAGAGACAGTACGTGAGAACATTCAATTGAATTATTGTGCAATATTTTGTAAAGAAAAGTTATTGCCATTTGACGTCTTCTGCATTCCAATGAACGAAAGTTAAAACGGTGAAGCAGCAATTCGTGATCGAAACCCCTTGGTGGCTAATGATGATCAATTTTGAATACTAGGTATTTCAAAAATTTCCTTTGTACAGTTTCGAGCTTATCCTTTTGGTATTTGTGAATAGGATTCCAAACAACAGCACAATAATCGAATGAAGGGAATGAAAAGAACTAATTACAATAACAAAAGCAAATAATGTAAGAAATAAAGCAAAATCTCAATCTTTTAATCATAATTTATGCTTAAAAAATCCTTCAACTTATTTCAATTTCTGGATTGGCTTCTCTAAACTGTCTAAAAGTTTCTGCCGCAGAAGAACACTATTATCATATACAAAAATTATGTTAATTCTATTCTCTAAAGTTAATCTAACGATTTTGTACAATTAATTATAATAATTTTAATAGCAAATTGAAAAGCAAAATTATTATGAAAAAAATTATTTTTACAAATGTAAAATTTTAATTTCCAAGAGATTTTTTGATAAAACATTAATTTTGAATGGCAAATTGCATGTAAAAGTTAACATAAAAAAACCCTGCCGTCGGACCTGACTGCAAAAGTATGTACCGGGTGGGCCATTGAAAGGAAACACGCCTGTTTTGGGACTAGTTTCTTAAAAAAACGCTCGGACAAGTAGATTCTTGATTTTTGGGGGACAACTATATTGACACATCAATTTTTTTTCGTCCCCATGAAAAGTACTCTCTAGATTATAACTAAGGTGGGGATGTTGTTTAGGAAAAATTCTAAAACACGCCACCTTTGACCTTTTGAACGGCACATTTTGATGTCAAGTTTGACTCTGTCAGGCGAACCTTCAAGCCCCAACAACCCCCAACAAAAACAAAAATTTCGGTAAGGTGGTGAAGTTAAAGGCCTCTTGATTCTCTAAAAATTGAATAAAACTAATTTCGGCCGACCATGTTGTCGCATAGAGAATTGAAAGACGCTTCAAATGAGGAGTCGGTCGACCCCCTTTCCCTATTTAAATTCTTGAGTTAGGGGTTGCTGGCGCTAGAGGGTTGATGTGTCAATGTCAAGTTTGACATCAAAGGTTGTCCCCTAAATCGACCTGTCCGAGTGTTTTTTTAAGAAACTAGTTTAAAGTGTCCCAAAACAGGGGTGTTTCCCTTTCAGTGACCCGCCCTGAATATAGTATATTAGATATGTTCGCCACAACGTGATGTTGGTGTACATTCCACAGATCCTCTCCTCCCAATCCAATTTCCGGGAAACAATTCATCCAACCAGTACCGTAGGAAACCTGCACTCGAAATCATAAGAATGCATTATTTTAAAATTCCATCTTTATGAATGCTCCATAAATGTCTAGTGGACGCTGTGGCTTAAACACCTTACATAGATTATGGATAAATGGGAATATGTACTGATAATTAACCTCATAGTGTTGTAGACCAATCAGACATTAAGAACAGTGTCACATGCACCAATCACAAGTTTTTTTAACTGAAAAGAATGTATGCTACTTTTCTTGCCGCTACCTCATTGTTTTAGCAACCTATATTTTAAAAAATCAAATGTCATTTTGACAAAAGTAAAAAATTTGACGTATTTAACGCTTCATTCAGTTAATTCTCCAACCGAAGATCATTCGTTCTCAACTCTTGTCAGGCAAGATTTTTTTGTATGAGCATTGATTGCTAAAAGGTAATTAAACTCGATCAAATTCTTGGGAAAAGAACCCTCGCGCTTCGCGCTCGGGTCTTTTCGTCAATTTGATCTCGTTTAATTGCCAAGCAACCAGTGCTCATACAAAAAAATCTTTCCGACAATAGTTGAGCACTTATGATCTTACTGTTGAAAAAAACACGACACAACTAAAGTAGGAGACGGTTACAAGTTAGTGGAGCCTGTTCACGAGTATCGTTTTCTCCTCTTGACTAGTAAAGCGTTCCTTTTCCCCTTTACTTCTTCTCTCTTGTGCCAATTACTTGGGTAAGAAATTCATCAATTTCATTCTCGTTATCTTGGCTCTCCAAGATTTGCTTGACTGTTGTTTCTCCTATTAGATCTCTTAAGGCAAGCACTATCAAAATCTTCTTCTTCGTGGTCATTTTGCGCTTTTTTATTCCCCAATCCTTACTAGATACGCCACATTCTTCAAACGGACAGATAAAAACAGGGTGAGGCAGTTAACTCTTCCCCATGCTTTCTTTAGGTTCATGGCAAGATGTTTGGGATCCCCTGTACTCCTCTCTCCATAATTTCTACGTCGTTGCCTTTACAGCAGTTCATTAGAACAGGTTTCGTAATCTTTTCGCCTATCCTCGCTACTATCAGTGGAAGCATTATATTTTGTAATTTAGTAACCGTTTGCCCCGCTGTTTTTAGGCGGCACAAAACGATTTCCAAGGATTGCTACCCCGTTTACTGAATTGAGTGCTCCTGCTGGAAGTGTTTTTCTCCGAGCTGTAAGAGCCGCCATTTCATAAGTGTTTTCCCTCGGCCGAAAACTACCAGCGTTATGTTAACTGCGTAAGCATAATTCCATTGACTACAAGTTTATATTACTCCCAGAAGTTCCTTTCCACTATTTTCATAAGTTAGGTCGCTTTATCCCTCCAACAATCTCACTAGGTATTACTTCAGACGGGATTGAACGTTTAAAGCCTTTTTAAAAGATTCGTGCTTTTAATGTACTACCCTCGACCTCGTGTTGTTCTTTTCCGAACATTAGTGTCATATTTCTCTTTTATCTTTCAGATTAACCGTTTGGATCAAGTATCTTTATCAATAATGAATTCATTTACTGGTATACTCTACGCGTGCCCTTTACGGATATTGGATGTATCAAAAATTAGTTGCATTAAGCTGCTGCTGCTACGTATGATACACTCTTGTGTTTACACCTCCGTCAGAGAAAAAAACTGTTGTTAGTTAGGTACCTATCTCTTTTTTTCTAAAAATGAATAATTTTCAACTGAAAAAAGCGCTAGTTTTTCCATTTTTCTCGGAACTTATATCATTTTCGAGTTGGCAAAGAAGAAACTCGGACAGTATCACAAAAAGCATAAACAACTAAATTTTTTACCCCGCCGCCATACTGTAACTATTTGTAATATGTAAATGTATCAAATGCCATTTACTTTCTAAGTTGTCGGTATTTGCCACCTTCACTTTGATTATATCAATCAAATAGTCAGTAAAATGGGATGTTCGGTTATCGATTTCCTACTCTTACAAGTCCATTTAGGCACCTACACCGTTTATTTACAATTTGCATTTTTTAAATTGACGTGAATGTGGCATAATAAAATCCACTTCCTGAAGGATTTCCGCCCGGCCAGTTACAGAATTTTCCTCTTTTAAAAAAAAATCCCACTTGTTTACCAAACTTTTGAAGAATCTGTGCAGAATGCGGATCAGCCTTGAACTACTTCAATTTGTAATACCTACACGTTATAGCAGGTGTATATTAAAAAATTAATGATAATTAAGTATAATTTTGTTTAACAATTTGATTAATATTTATTAATACGTAAGTGAGGACCTGACTATAAGAGACAAGGCGACTGTATTCGTGAACCAGATTACAGGATTAACATATACATAAACATCTCAGTCATGGTGATGTTAAAACTGTAGCAAGGTTATTGGCCTGAGTAAACCAAAGTCAAGTTAGCCTAACCCACTCCTAATATCGGTATTTTTATATTATTTTTATCTTATTATCGTATTTATTTTAAATTCGTTCTGTACGTAAATGTCGTGTTGGAGCGGAATTACTGTGCATGGAAAAGGCGAAAGATGCCAAATTAAGTACTTAAATCTAATTAATTAAACTGTCACCCGGTAAGTATATTAAAATGCAAAATAGAAGATTGACGGAGCTTTAAAATTACATATAAAACTTCACGGGCAACAACGTACAGGGAATTGCACGTGGATCTCATAAAAATAGAAAAATGCGTAGAGCAATGAACTTCGCAAACTTTGGCTACTAAAATTATACGCACGTTATTATCAAGATTGCTCGTTTGCTTTGGGAATATAAACGACATACTTAGCGCGAAGTTTATTTTAAATTTCTACTCTACTCATAGATATAAATGGATGTCCTTTCGGTCACAATCAAATAAATTGGTTAATTTAAAATACATACTACCACCACCAGGTCAACCCAATGTAATTCGAATTATCGTCCATCTATGCAATTTCCTAATTTATATCTGAAAACAATGTACCTTTGAATTGGATCAATCTAGCCCAAAAAAATGGGTCGTAAACAGGAAGTGCACACTTTTCCACATAGCAGTTTCTACTATTTTACGTGTACCTAATTCATTGCACTTGTTCGAGCAGAGATTTTCCTATTTCGTGTGTCATCAGTCTGAAAAATAATTAGCATTTTAAATCAAGAAGATTCAAAATTGATTACACAAAAGTGAAAGCTTCTGTCAGATACTATTTGACATTTACAGTGCAGAGTAGACATATGGCAAATTTGTCATGTATTAAAAGAGACTTCATATTTATTTATTTATTAAATCTAAAGTTCAACCAGTAACTTGACAATGTTTTATTTTTGCTTCTAACAAAACGGCGCCATCGCTCATTCGCGTTACTAATGATAATTATTTTTGTTTCCTTATTGTGAAGCTATTCGCGTAATTTAGTATCAATTAAGAACTCTTTCTACATATTTAATTGTCTATAATATATTGTTAAATGAACGATTCCGGCAACTGAAGTAGTAAAATTGGATTCATGTAGCTGTAGAGTTGTACTATACCCTTTATGCAAATAGAACGTTTAATGCAATTTCAATCAAGAATAGATTATTATTGAAGACCAAATACACTATGAAATGAACTAACTGTTAATTGGTGATGTGCAACTTGCGGGAAATAACTTGTGAGTAGGTCAATAAAAGCACCAACAACGTCGAGAACTATGCAGTTCGTCTGTGCTTATTAGTGCTTTATAACTTGCAGCAGTTTAACCTCCAGTTTCCAAAAATACGGCATCCTCTTGTTGAAAGCACTAATGTCGGTACTAAGCAGGTCGTTAGTGCTTCTTAATGCTTAGGTTTCGACGATAGTTCCTTTTTTAGGCACGTAACAAATCTTTTGTATATCTACTGTGAAATGTCATCAAAAAAAGCAAGGAAGCAGCGAGTTCGAATATAATTCTACAGATTTTTTTATATTATTCTACTAATTATTTTACTAATTATTCTACTACAACCGAAGTACAATAATAATAATATTTATTGTACATAGAACAAAAGAGTAAAGAAACTAATACAAAATTCTATAAAACTATAAATTATACTGCAATACTAAAAAAACAAATAAACATCGCACATAATATGTAATACTAATAAATAATCATAATGATAATCATAATAATAAATTAAATAAAAAAATAAAAACACAAAACGAAAAAAACGTGTTATGTTCAAAGGAGACAATTTGGCATTGCCGTTTTTCACTGCCCCCTGTAATGTTGAATTCAGACTTATACTTGGAATTAAGGGACCATGCCTTTTTGCACATTTGTTATTTGGACAAAAATAATATCGAGTGTAAAACATTCATGCGCTACTAGATTCAATGTTAGTTTGCTTTTTGATAGGGAAAGAAATGAATATTTAAGAAAAACAAAATATTATCATAAAAAGAATGTTTTTAGGATCCCAATAATAAAAAAAAGTTATATCATTTCATTTAAAAAAAAACTGAAAGTCGCCATTTTGAAATAATTCGTTCAATTAAAAATCTGATATCACCATCGTGTAGAGAATGTCCTGAAACATATTACTGCCAAATATTTTGAAAGTAGTACCAATAGTGTGGCTATAAAAAATAAGGCGCTTACTCTGAAACAGGCTGTATAAATAAAGTTTGTTTATTATTATTATTATTCTACTAATTATTCTACTAATTATATTAAAACAATGAACACGGACGTCATCGCGGAAGCGATTCATTGCCAACGCTACCATCTTACTGTCGCTTGATGCTACCACTAGATCACCTCCCTTAGTGGAAGGTCTGTACTGCGTTCCTCATCTAGAATGTCATCTTTACAAATTCGTTGAGGCCAAATGGCGTAGTGATGGCTGTATTCGGTCTCTCTACTGGGTCTATAGGTAATTGATAGTATGCTTTACCAGATCGATCGAAGAGAATATCCAATGGCTGATGACTAAAATCTTGGATGTGCGGAATTAGATACCTGTGGATTCACTATAAATTACCCACCCCTTATTATCGTTATTATTGGTCTTAGAAACAAAAGTTATAGGTATATGAATGTTGTATGGTTCTAACTGAATTTTCTTAAAATGCTATCAATAGTTCAGTTACTCGCCGTTTATAGGGTAAAACAAAAATATGGTGCATTATTTTAATGTAACACCCTGTATATTATTACATTTTTGAAAATATCTTTTTTCTCTGATTTCAAAAATATATCATAATATGTTGTCTTTATCTTGAGCCGTTATTCAGTTATTAATCGTAGAATAACACAGTTACCTACTTAATTACGGAATTGTTAATATTGTCAAAGTAAGCCATGTAAATGACAAATGTTTTGTTTGATAATTGACATTTCATTAATTAAATCACCAAAATGGTTTATAGTGATGCAGAAAAACTTCGCATATTTACCTGTTATATTCAAAATAATAAAAACAAACGTGCTGCAAAACGAGTATTCTACGATTAATAACTCAATAACGGCTCAAGATAAAGACAACATATGATATAGGTATTTTTGAAATCAGAAAAAAAGATCTTTCCATAAATGTAATAACATACAGGGTGTTACATTAAAAAATACATCATATTTTTGTTTTGCCCTGTAAACGGCGAGTAACTGAACTATTGATAGCATTTTAAGAAAATTACAACTTTCATATATAACTTTTTTTTCTTCGAGAAATAATAACGATAATAAGGGGTGGGTAATTTATAGTGAATAACCCTGTACACAAGTTGACTGTTTATGTTCTGTTCTGTAACACGCAGAATAATTTTCGCATTTGTAGTATTACATGTTCCTATACCTATCTTTAATAGTTTCTGACTTACTCCCATTTCATTCCATTGATACCATTTTTTTCGGCCATTACCTTACCTTACGGTAATCTAATTTCAAACAAATCAAATGACATCCGTTACCTGTCGCACGTTAACATAAGCTTTTTAATAAACTAAAAATCTCTCGCAATTGTTTTACAAATCAAGATTTTTGGAATGTAATTCTTACTTATGGTGAAATGGACAAAATCGCGATACGCACTTGTCGTAATTAACATTCATTGAGTAATGGCCAAAACAAATTGTAGTTAGTCAGCGAATTTTACTCTAATTTTTTAACGCGATAGGCCGAAGAATTCAACTTATGAAATTATCTTATACCAAATTTGTACTTAGTGTATCAAAAAAACTTAAAAAATGACGACATGGTAACAAAGTATTTATTCACAAAGAAACCAGCAATTAAAAAAGATGGCGATTAAACATGCTATTTTTGCTGAATTGGCCTCGTCTGACCAAATAATGTTCCCCAAAAAATTAACATCTTCCTGGACCCTTCGCAAAACTCAATTCGTCTTGGGAACGTCTGGTTACATCGAACACACATTATTAAAATTCGATTGCAACAAGGTCATGGCCAACTACTTACTAAAAAAAATCCGAAAAAAACACCCTGTATAGGAAAGTATCGAGAATCGCCACAGAAAAAATAAGAACACAAAAATGTTTATTTCAGAATTTTTAAACGTTCATTTGTTCTAATTTAGTAAATTTCTTCCTCTAGGATTTTCGTGTTTGTATTTTAATTACAAGAGTCTATCGCTACCACAAAGGTCAAAAACTGCTAAAGCTAAATACGATATTACCACGATTAATGCAAACGTATAATTCTATATATTTGTGCTATATTGGCTAGTAATGTCTTTGTACTATAAAAATACGAACATTACCGTCGATTTGCGACAATTGTTGAACAAAGAGAAGCCTAATTACAGATTAATGACAAATGTGACATGCTAGGCTCGTATCGATTTCATACATCAATTTCCATACGTACAGTAATTTTAGTTTTAGCAGTGAAACTTATCCTTTACCTTATATGTATATTATTATACTTACGCACTTAGAGACAGTAAACTTCGACCAATTTGATTTGTATATCTATACGAAAAACGAGGACACTTTTTCTCTATATTTACACATAACGCTTTTAAAGGAAAATGTTTCTAATCCCTGTACATTGGAGAAATTGAGCCTTTTTTATAACCCCAATACACTTTCTTTTTTTTTTCATCGAAAGGGTAAAAATTTGGAAAGAGTTGCAATTCTTTATTTCCTTCTTAATTGACGTATCGCAGTAAATTGCACGTGTAAAAAGATATTTGGGTTATAAACGGCAAGGGTTGAAAAAGGTTGTGGTTAGATGAGGGTACCTAGTCATAGTATCTGTATAAAATTGCAGAGTTTAGGTTATAACGGTATTGGTTGAAGACCGAAATAAATTGCCTTACTTAACATCTCTAAACAGGTTGCTATAAAAAAGGGTTTGCATTCTGAAATCTTTCGGAAGGTTTAAAAAGTTAAATTGCTTACAAATAAAACTTGCATTCCTTTTAACTTCCCAAATTTTATGATTTTTTGTCTAGCGGTTAAGGTTATTGGCCAATTCTGTTAATCTTACAAGGTGCAAACTGTATAGTATAGGCATCAATTCTTGTTATACCCAATTCATAAGAAAATATTGTAAAAAGTTCTACTTCTACCAAATATTTACTTACTTAAAAATTCGAAAACACTAACTTCCATAAATTGAATTAATCATGTGTAACATATTTGTACTAATTACACCCACTATAAATATACTTTATATTGATCAGGTCGTTATGCAATCAATTCATAAAACTGTAAATTAGATTACAGCAAGTATTTAGCCAGTTCAAGTGAAAGAAAAGTAAGTGTAGACCTAATTAAAAAAAAACAGAAAACCATATCCTTTAATCCTTATTATCGAAAATGCGAGGAACCGAGGATAAAGGTCTTGTAATCTTTGTTTAAATGTTAGTCTGGCATGAAGTCGAATTAATTAAGTTAAATTCGTTTCACCAGAAATATCTTTTCTTATAATTTCACACCGCCAAAAATGCATGTTGGCTGCCTTTAGGTCTTTAAATACGTAAGGCAAATATAGGTACTAATTAAGGAATTTCAGTCATTGAACAGCAATTATAAACCAAACATTTTATAGATCCTTTAGTAAAACCAATAAGCTATAAAACTAGCAAAATCAACAAAATTTACCCTCCTGAAATTAAAAAAGAAAATGTGAAATACGCTGCGCTCCCATATAATAAAATACAAAAATCTAAAATCCGTAAAGTAGCTTTTAAAGGCAACTTGAAATTTCTATTTTACTGGAACGTAGATGTCTCATGACTTCGTATCAAACTTTTACATTTTGCAATATAAAATCCAAATTAGGTGTTTGGATTCAAAAAACCTGTAAACATAGCCATGTGTACCAAGTATCTTTAAAGAATGACCAAATTCACCTTATTGATTCTCCTTCACTACTTCACATTCATGAGTCATGATTTCTAACCTCCTGACCAAATTGAAAGGGCAACTGGGGGGACCAAAATAAAGTTATTTTTTTAATAAAATTTTGATCAAATTGTATCTAATAATAAGAAAGTTACAAGTGTTTAAAGTTCTTAGAAACTATTGAGTTTTTTTTATAAAATATGGTAGTAATTTACATTTTGAATTCAAATTTGAAATACTTGAAAGTTAAATAAACAAAGTTCAGTTAAAATTTCACTAAAATTGTTATAAGATTAAAGTTATGGCTATTTAAATTGTTCTTTTAAATACACAGTTATGGGTGTTCATTTATTGAAAGCCGCTAATTTATGTAATTTAATCATGTACCTACTTACGTCAATATTACATAAATTTCAGAATTTATGTAGGTTAATTATTATTTGTCAAATCAATAATTCGTTTGAAATGGTGAATTACAGTAATGAAGAATACGTAGACATGATTATGGCGTATGGAGTTTGCTAAAGGAAACGCAAGACGTGCAAGACGTATCTAAGAACTTTAAACACTTGTAACTTTCTTATTATCACAATTTGATCAAAATTTTATTAAAAAAATAATTTTATTTTGATCTCCCCCAGTTGCCCTTTCAATTTGGTCAGGAGGTTAGAAATCACCCTGTATGTACAATTTATTCTTGCAAGTTGAACATCTTTTTTAATTTATGCCTTCGCGGAAAGAGGGTTCATTGGATTGGATGTTATTCTTTCTTGGATTTTTGATCAGAATAAATATGTTAAAGCTTTCTTTAATGTTGTTAATTTTTTTAATTTTAATTTTTAATCTGTCACTACTTGTTGCTCTTCATACTGACACATAGTGTCAAAATGCACTAGAATGTATTTTAAAATGAATATTTGAGTGGAGTTACGTCTTATTTATTTACCTCTATATATTATATACTATGCAGTTCCACAACGAACATTTGTTATAAACTTTTGAACTAAGCGAATTTAGAAATAGAGAGAATGGAGACTGGCTTTGAACACGTTTTGATAGCAAAACTATCATTTTTAGGGTTGCCAAATTATATTTTTACAATAAAAATGGCCACCGTATAGCCTCTTCGATTGATTGCGTCAAACCAGTGGAGTGGATTTTTTCGTGTTTTCATTGGTTCAGAAAATCGTATTTAAAAATCAAAATGTAATAAAATTGAACTGTAGTGCAGTCACCCGAAAATGCTATGAGGATTTAATGTAAAGACCAAGAAGTAAGTAGTGGTTGGTTATACGTAGATAAATCCATTATACACAAATGGGAAAGTTAAGTATAGAAAAAATATAAATCAAAATAAATTTACTTTCCCAGCTATTGATTAATTTCCATATACCTCCCTACAACATGTTCAAAGTGAAGTCGGCACTATTGCTAACTTTGTTATTATTGGAGATACGAAGTTGATTAAATTATCAAATGTGAAGCATTTTTTCTCAAGATTGAAATGATCTAATCAGAAAAACAATAAAATGCTAATAAAAGATACTACCTATCTATCAAAGACATTAAAATATTTTTCTACGTGACATAAGTTGAAAAATTTTAATAGGCAAATATGTTGAAACTGTGGCGTAACAACAAGAGCAATTATCATTGTTTCGAGTTTCTAACGTTTTTTTCTCCAGTATCGTGAGAAAATCGATATAACTTTTACTTTCTTGGCAGTTGGCAAGTTTAATTTCAAAAATTATAGTAGGGATGAGGCATTTGCATTGCTCGGGTTTGGTCAGTATCGCCACGATGAATTAACAATCAACGCAATTTAAATTACTTACGCTATATATCTTTGTCATGATCGCTTTATAGATAATAACACAATAGTAATCATTTGATCACCCTCGTACAGTTACGCCACCTCAAAAATTTTCCTTTTTCACCTTTTTGGGCCAGTGTATAGGTTTCCACAAAATGTGATTATTATTAATTATGTAAAAATGTTAATAGTAGTATTTTATAAAAGAAAATTTTTGTATAATGCTTATTAGCTAATTAAACATAATGGGGAATAAATTTGCATAAAAATGTAATTGTTTTTTATGAATATGCAAATGTAATAACCCTAAAGATTATTGTGTAATGATTTTTTTATTTATATGAACTGCAGCGCACATATATTTATGAATCACAAGAAAGTATATACTTTTGAAATTCCACCGTGAATCATGGACTTATTTTTAATAAATTAGAATTTAAGCAAATATGGAAGACAAATAAAAATTAATTACGGTAATATTTCACACAAAATAGCATATTTATAAATACCGTGATAGATTTTTGGAATGGTTTTGAAAGTAGTAATTTGCTTCCAGGATATTGTATTAATATAATTTTTTGGTGCAAGAAAAACCGTAGGATATATAAATAAAAAGGCTGCACTGGATATCGAACACTTTATTGTATATTGAAGAAATAAATTTGATATACTCATTACTTATAAAAAAATAAGCAAGTGATCGGATTTTCAATTCCATTAAAGCAAGAAATAAATCATTATTTCCGTCAATTTTGACTAAATTAGAAAGTAGACACCATTTTATTTTTTTCAAAACGCTATGTCAAATTTGAATATTCCTTTGTGTTTCACTGTATAAAATTTTGTAATGTAAGATGTACATTCCAAAAATCGGTAGACAAATATTGGGCGGATAAACGAAGCTGCGGAGTGGCAACACTATGAAAAAAGAGTGGACCTAAACCTTTTGGGTGATTTACGTAACTGAGGAACAGTTAAAAATGTGAAAGTAGCGTTAAGTAAATACCTACGACAGTATAAAAAGTTTATTATCTAATGTTGCAAAAATGGTTGCATGGATTTTGGAAAAGGCTTCTGTATCATATTAATTGAAGCATTATGAATAAATTTTGTTTGAAACAATTTTTTATAATTTGCCCTGTAGAACACTTTCTGAATTGTGATAACAAGAACAATGCAATAAATCAGGACAGCACCTTCATTATTTCAATTGGCTTTAGTGGGCATAAATTTTCGTTTAGTACCTATGTTTTTCGAATGCAATTTATTTCATTTCAACCATGAATTGTTGCCTGAAAATATTTACGAGAGCCTAGAAGAACACTTGATCATTGATATTTTTAGGCTTTTCATCAGAGGTCTTTATCGTTAACTTACAATGGGGGAGCGGTAAAGAATCTGGGTTTTGAAGAGGGCGTTCTTGCTGGATTCGCTGAAGACTCTATAGCAAGTACTAGATCTCTGGTTAGGGATCTTAAAGTTGGCCACGTGACAGTTTGAAAGGTTTTGCATGAAAATAGTTTGCATCCCTATCACCTTCAGAAGGGGAAAATGATGAGTTAATTTTCTTTTAACGAGGCGTGGCTGGGGACAGTTGTAAATCTTGTAGAACGAAAAAGATTAAGTGTAAGTAAGTTTAAGGAAACAGCGATTTACGGAATTTGAATTGCGCATCCAGCACCACGCTTAGCGACATATTCATTTAATGAAATTACAGTCCGCTGCAACTTACTTAGTTTTTACAAAATAAACATAAAACTAAAGAGGAAGCCTAGAAAACCGGAAAACCATTCACATGTCCTCACTAACTGTTTAAAACCGCCGCCACCGCGCCGCCCGGCCGGTTATAGCTAGCACTCGACTTTATCTCACCTCCTCTCTTTCGCTCCCTTACGGTTTCGCTTGGGACGTAACATTGCGGGCTGGAGTGGGAGTTGCTTTTTTTAAAATCTCCAATTGAAAAAAATCGTGGCGCTTGCTGCCCCCTTTCTTATGCCGCCCGGGGCCATGCCCCCCCCACGCTACGCCACTGAAACGACCTTAGACCTAACGTCTAGAGAGCAGCTTTGCCATTACTAGATATTCTGACAAAAAAAGTCATACAGACCCTCCGCGTTACATATAGCATAAAGTGATACTGATAAGCCTGTCAACAATAAGCAGATGGGTCCTAATTTTGAATCGAATTCTGTCACCTTGTTTAGTTTTGTTTTCATTGCTCTCACATGTGGAAAGATTTTTTCGTTTTCTGTTTTGGCTCCATTCCCTTGTACTTGGATGTTCCAGTCTTTGTTTTCATAAATATCAAACTCTCCTCTAATATAGGTTATGTACTCAGTTTTGTAGTAAATATCCTTTGATGACGACGGAAAGATCGATATTATATGATTGATAGATAGAAGCTTTTACTTGTATTGTTAATTGTGAATAGTAGGTCACTCCACAAAGTTTTCTTCTTGGCTTAAGTTTTCTCTTTTCATCATTTACTATTGGTGTCAGCGCTTACGACTTCATCCCAGTTTATGTTACCCCTGCAGAATCATCCCCACGTGAAACTCAACGAGTATTTGTTATAATTTTCATTACATTTTCTTTTTTGACTAAGCAGTTTTTTAATACTTTCTCGTATTTATAGTGAAACCAACACAATGGTTACAGTATCAAAAAGTTCATCTGATTTGTGATCATTAGATAGAAAGAAACAATAGCCTACGTGCTTATCGTTTGGTAGCAGTTGCCGGTACCACTGCCACCTGCCCATATTTTTTTAAATGACAGGAGATGTTCTGATACATTTTTGGCAAGGACATTTTCTGCCATTTTATTGGACCTCTGATCTCAGGTTTGTGTGCAATGAATTATTTTTTTATAACCAACCAGGAAGTAGGTATAATAAAAATAATATTTTTTAATACTATACAAATTTTAATTTTAATAGTATTAACAATAACATCTTGTTATGAATCCTTCATTAAGTACTAGGAACATGTCTGACGTGACGGAATTTTCGCGACCCCCCTATATAAAGATTTTTGACATATATTCACCTCTTCCAAAAACTGGATGAAGATGGTAATAAGTGGTTTAGAATTTTGTGAATTCGTTCTTCTTCAATGCGAATCAAAGGATCTATACGAGATTCATACTTAACATCCTATACAAATACAAAATGAAACATTTAAGCTGATATTTTTGTTGGTATAAATTGACTATTTCTTTTGCCATGATATTTAGATGGAGAGAGATATCTCTAACTAACGATTAAGAAATCAAGACTCCTTCTCGTTATGCTTGTACAGCATTTTCCACATAAAACGTTTACTGGTGGATGGATTGGAAGAAGATCGAATGGCTCGCTGCGAGACCTTATACCACACGCAGCCTAAACCTCCTTTTCTTTGCTGCTTATTCATGTAATTTTCGTATTCCGATTTCATTGTCATTTATTAGTGTCGCGTGTACACTTGCTCTGTATTTGCGGTAACGACGTGGAAGAGCAGTTTCCAAGGAGACATTCTGAACGTCATCGCGTTTCCATATCCATCTTTCCGTTCTTATTTTTAGCTATATAGTATGAGCTTATTTTCTCTTTTTTTCTTTCTGTTCTGTTTTCAATGGATTGTATAATTTGGTATGGAAATAAAGTTAAATAAAATAAAAAAAAATGTTGTTAATACAGTGCGACTACATACAACTTCCGTTTCTTCAAAGTACGAAAAAGATTTCAAGAATGCCAGTAATTTAACTACCTTCGTCTAAAAATAAAAACCAAATGCACGAAGGACTCTTTGAATAAGAGAAATAATCGTATTTGAATTAAGAAGGAAGTGTAATTAAACTTTAACATGACAGCATATTTTGTAAATAATCGGATAGTTACAATTTCGACCCTTCTTCTATTAAATAGGAATCCCGTCTACCTAATATACTTCTCCAATTTTAAAATAACAGTTATGTTTGAAAATTTTTGACATTTACACATAAATATCTCGTTTTAAGGCGTGATTAATGAGTTTCACAAATACGACGTTTATAATATTCCCACGGGGGTCCAAAATCTGCCAGCCAACCTGTTCAACAAAAGACCGATTATGCGGCTGGACCGCAGATTCTCGATAGTACCGTTAGATTCGGCTGCCGAGTTGACTTTTGCACTTAAGATAACCATCCCTTAAATAGAATTCAATGGGTGAGAAAGAATTTTATATGTTCTACGTTGCACCCCCGCCGAATACCGAAACTTTTATAAATCGACTAGTCAAATCTTACCGCTTTATTCGCGTCTTTTATAAAAACATTTTCTTGTTCCATAGATTTAATACAAAGTCTACACCTGTGCGCATTCAAGCCCATATTTATGTGGTTCGGGGTTGATATGAATTTTAAGGGTTCACAAATGACTCGCGATAAACTTAGTTTTTTATCTGATCGGAGATGCAGGCAAAGAAAGGGTTGCTTGTTGCGTAACCTTGAAACTGTTCGTTAAATGAGCCTGGGAAAGGGTAAACCGGCGAATCTCCTGCCACCCTCTTAGTTTTTTTTAAGAGCGCCGACACAGATTTTACCCTTTCAAGCACTTGTCTCACAGTCAGGGTCAGGTTCGAGTCTGCCAGACACACCCCGACGGACCCCTTGCATTCCGCGTTTTTACTGCGACCTCAGACCTTTAGGGCGGGTTCGCGGTGTCATAGTTTTTATATTAAATTACGTATACCACCTGCATACTATAAGCTGCTCCTTTTTTGTTAGATTTTTTAAATGAATACATATATACGTACTTTACAATAATTAAGTAAGTAATCTACAATTTTTTTAATGGAATGGAATGGGAATGAATGAATTGTGAGTATGAAATTCAGTTGATGGAAGACTTATCAGCATCTCATTTGTTTTCAAATACGTAGGTGCCTAGGTGGGTTGACGGTTGACGGGAATGATTAAGCAATAATGCGTACTGAGTGGTTTGTTTAAACCGGGAGAGCAGGAAGGGTGTTCAATTTCGAATACTAAAATAAGATCTGGTAGAAATTTTAGCCTTTTATAGTTTTTAAAAATTGCCACATTTACATTTTTTTTAAGACTTTAGTTCTCTCATTCGATCAAGAAAACAACGTTCATCTACACTTTGGATAACTTTGGATATTTCGTTTTCTAAATTATTTTCAAATTTGGGGACTGCGTCCTATGTAATAACATCTGGACACTTGAATACAACGTCCACTGGTCGCAACGCCCATCGCCTTTTACACTTGCATTATGTTTAGAACGTCCACTTTTAAATTTGATAAACATAAACGTTTACAAGTAAGGTTAGTTACAATCTTCACTCTGCTTACAAAATCAAACCATACCCAACAACAGTCGGATGTAACGTGCGCTGTTTCTTTTTCCAAAACCCAAATCCCCACTTTTAACATTGGTTACAAGCTCCACTTGGTGACAGCGTGCATCAATCCACCAATGCTCTTATAAAAATCCACCGATAGAGCTCCTAGATTTTGAATGTGTATAGTGACATGCAATTTTCAACGAACTTCGTTCGTTACTGGAATCAATATTCCGTCCGTGCGTCCGTGCGTTGCAAGAGATGCGTATTGTCTACAATCGAGTTAAGATATGGATCTTATGTGAAATTTTATGCTGATTCAAGATCCGGTCCCAATTTTTCGATATCTCAAATACTTTTCGAAATATTCGACTTTAAAGTCGAACTTTCGAAATTATCAAATTTTGTGTTTTTGATAAGGCCAGATTTTTTTTATACTTTCGTTACTGCGGTATTCGAAGTTCGTTTTGTAATCCAGGGATTTCAACTAGTTGTTTCTATATGTGACGCATAGTGTTTGTATAACAATAGAATGCTATGCGAACGAGACACTACCCTCTAGCAAAACAATAATAGAGAATGAAACTTTAGAAGAAAGAGAGTTTGGAGCGAGCTAACAAATTGGAAACCGGAAGATCACACTCACCTTTCTGTGTTTTAAAGATTGGATGTAGAAATGTCTGCAAAAACAGTGCCGTACCGCTGAAGGACTGGATAATCAAGAGCTGGATCGATAAATTAATCTACGAGAGCAATCCGATTTTAAATGTACACACCGCAAGCGAAATATTACCGTCATACGCATGTCTATTAGGTTGAAACGTGGTAGTAGAGTCTGGATCGTTGTTGTGTGTAAAACTAAAAGTGTGAAATGTGTGCGGTTATCCGATTTTTGCAAGCCGAAGGAGTTAACCAGAACGAAATTCATCGCAGATTAGAGGGCGTTTATGGCACGAAGGTCTTAAGCCGAGAAGAAGTCAGCGTTTGGTGCAAACAATTTAAAGATGGACGAACGTACTTGATTGATGATCCGGAGAAGAACAGAGGCAGACCAAGTACCTCACACACGGATGAAAACTGTTCAGTTGTTGAAGGTTTGATTAGGGAACATCGTCGTATTAAAGTTCGTGAAATTGGGGAAATGACTGGCATTGTGTCCATGAAATCATATTATGCGATCTAAACTTTCGCAAAGTTTCGTCTCGATGGGTGCCGAAAATGCTCTCCGAGAACCATAAAACCAATCGGAATCGAATGAGTGCGTCACTTCAACGTCTCGCCCGATACCGACAGGAAGGGGATTCTTTCATTGAAAGTATCATTACTGGAGATGAAACCTGGGTTTATGAGTTCACACCAGAGTCGAAACAACAGTTTACGATGTGGAAACATCCAGATTCCCCAGTTAATAAAAAAATCAAAACTCAACCATCTGCCCGAAAAACCATGGCCACCGTGTTCTTGAACCGGATACAACCATTAACACCGACAGATACTGTGAAACTCTCCAGAATTCACTATTCGAAGGAAAAGGCCAGGACAATTACCTACGACAAGGAATTAAACTTTTGCACGATGGCGCAAGACCGCACACGTCAAATCAAACCAAGGAGTGGTTGACACAGCGGAAGTGGGAGGTGCTCCAACATCCGCTATAGGTATAGTCCCGATTTGGTCCCCTCCGATTTTTAATTATTATTTATTTTTTATTGTCACTATTTTATTGTTTTCGGTTTGACTACTTGAAATGTGTTGTTGCTATAACCTATTATTTGTTTGCGCACGTGAAGCAATTAACGTATTCGGTGAAATTGAGTAAGAGATTGCAATCTAAAGCAATTATTGCTATTACAGAAATTGGGTAGGTTAAAATCGCCCAGTATAATAACATTTGTTTATTTGTTACAATATAAGTAATCAAGTGTGAAAGTAATTCTATTCTAGTAAATCTTGAAATTCAATTAATGTATATTCGCAGGTATAAAATATATTTAACGAAAATGTAGTTTCACTTGACCAATCAAACTTCCAGATATCTCCCCCCATTTAAATATCCTGGTAAGAGAAATGATCCATTTTAATTCACTTTTAGCGAAATTTTTAAGAATTAAAACAGGAAGAATGTGCTCTATGCCATATTAAGTAAGTGTTTCGAAAAGGAATGCGCTTAGTCTGCACAAGTGCACGTGTCATGTGCCCAATTTGTATTTTTTGTTTCGTAAATTTTATTCTAATTTTCTTCAGAATCAAGGACTGTTCAGTGTTCACTGCCTAGATCAGATGGTTTAGCATTCTAACATCTAATATTTGAAATGGGTGGCAGTTCTTGTAGTTAATTGTTGATTTATATAGTCCCCCTTCTTTGTGATTATTAGTTTCTTTTACTGGTGCTTAATTTTTAGCACCATTTCGTGTAAATCTCCAATATTGTATTGTGTGTAGTGCAACAGCCACTCTCTTCTTTGCTCTTTCGTGCTTTTCCATTTCACTTGAAATTATTACAGTGGCTGTTACTTTTAACTGGCGCGCGTTTCGGATTAGGGTAAGGCGTTGGCTGATTGCTAAGTGTACCTACTCTAACTACTGTAATAAAGTGAGATACGATACTAAACTACCTATGTTATAGATTACATTAATTAGTAAATGCAGAAATGGGTTATATTTCAAATAAAAAATCAATCCCCCCCCCCGAGAAAAAGATAAATTTGGTACGAAATCTTGAAAAAACGCCAGAGCCACGAACCCCAAGTAGTACTTGCCCTCCCTGGGAAAATTTTCTGGCAGCGATCTTGAAAGAAGATGAACAATTACTTGACCAATACAAAAAAATAGATAGTTTTTACAAATATAGCCATTTAAAATATCTACTAGTTTTGACTACTACGAGTCATCTTCAGACCGAATTATATAAATATGACGTGGATGATAGTGAAGTGATCGTCATCATGTTTGTATACTTCGAAACTACGCTCTAGCAGTCGAAACTATAGTAGCTATTTTAAATATTGTAATGAAAAAAATAATAAAACTCGACCTTAATTAATTATTATTCCTTAATCATCGCTTCGTCGTAATTTTAATCCCACTTGGTAGGAGTAGAGAGTCACCTTAGATAGATTCAGTCAATTTTAACCTTCAGTTTATTCACTCATTCACCACAGCACATTTAGCATTAATCTAAAACATGCTATAGTTAAAAGTAACTTCTTCTACGACCGTCCTTTTAGCTTTTTTTTTAACTTCTTACAGAGAAGATACCGGTAGTGCTGGCATAAAAACGAATCGATTAATCGATTCGTTCGAACACGATTAGTGAACGATTTCCATAGGCACAGAAATCGATTAATCGCGATTTTCGATTAATCAAGATTTTCGATTAATCGCGATTTTGGACTAATCTGCGATTAATCGTTTTTTCAGAAATCGATTAATCGATTTTCGATTTTCACAATTTTTGCCAGCACTAGAAGATAGGTATGCCATTGTTATCGTCGATTAGTCCTTCGTCATTTTATTGATAAAATATGTTATGTTCAATATGGTGGTTTTGCAGTATATTCTTCTTTTTCTAGCTTTTAGTCCTTTTGCGCACAAACTTCCAAATAAACTCAAATTTTCGATTTTTATTTCAAGCTCAAATTCAAGTTCGAAACTTCGAAACGTGAGCTTTAGTAAATACAAATTTTCAGCAAGTAACATTAGCAATGTTCATTCAAAATGTTGGCCTTCAAAAGCAAAAGGTCCGAAAAACAGTGTTGGAATTTCAAATTCAATTGTATAGGCATTATTATTTGCGCTTGTAAATTGTGTCACAGCAGGACACACCAGACCACAAAATGGTTCAATAATTTAGATATAATATTTACAAGTTTATCACCTTTTATTTTAATTGCAAAAATTACTCTCTTTTATGCCAAAAAGATACAGATAACTATTTATGATTGAATTCGAGATTAAAATTTTCTATTCGTCTCTTATACTAACGTATTTACAACCTTTAAATTCGTATGACCTCTTTAAAAATTGCACACCTTGTGTGTAAAACTACGAATAAATTATCCATTAATGGACACGTTAACATAATACTGTGAAATTATAAAAATTCTGATTAAAATGGATTTAGGAATTTTAAAATATGCGAAATTCCGTTTTCTCACCCTGACACAGTCGTCAATTATACCTATAGTCGGTTTATTCTTAAATTACTATGGCTAGGGAACTCCTTAAAATTGCTGTAGCCAATGATAAAATGGGTTTCACTTGCAAATAAAAGAGTAAATGTCATATACAAAACGTTTCAAACGAAAGTAGTACATATGACAACAGCATTATGATGGAATTTCCTTTACACTCCCTGATTACCTGCAATTCTATTGTATTCCTAAACCCTGACAGAATAAAGCAGAAGTTCTACAACATTTTTTTAAATTAACGTTATTCCATAAACGTATTGTCTTGAAATACGAAAAAAATGTAGAACTTCTGCTTTATTCGGTTTGGGTTTAGGAATTGAATAAACATGCAGGTAAACAAGTGAGACACAATTTACCATTGGCTACAGCAATTTGAAGGCGTTTCTTGTCCGTAGTAATTTAAAAATAAACCGACTATACACTATCTTTTTTCCTATCTTGTTTGTGAACTTATGCTAACTTACTATTAATTCTAAAAATAGTAAACTATCTGGTTACGCAATCCTTTAACGTGAATAAACGAGCTCGCAAATAATGAATTATATTATGTTATTATGGGGCTATGGACCTTTTAAGTTTTGCAACACGAAAAGCGGTCAAACACGTGGGGGACTTGCATGACGGCTATATCTGCAAATCGCCATCTTAATTATAGATCTAATTAGATTTTATTAACCTCACCTACTGTGAAATAACTAAAATTATTATTTAAAATTTGTACGCTAAAATAATATCGCACGTATATAAAGTAATTTAAAAGATCATTGATTCTCGCTGCGTGAAACAAATTGAATGAGTAATTAGCAGCTTATAATTCAATGTTATTTGAGTAGGTAGGACCTTTAATTATGATGAATTATATACTAATTAAAGGAAACTCGAAATAATTGATTTCATCAATTTACCACATTGTTATTTTTACATTTATCCGCATAACTAAATCTAGAAAATTAAGAATTTTTGGAGTAAATAAATTCGAAGCAGCCATATTAATTTAAGTGACTCTCCAAAAATAGATATAATTAGAGGAATTTCACGATTTTTTGTAACAGAACTTTTTCAATTTTTTTAAATTTAAGAATATTTTGGACTAATTGAGGCATTGGTGCATTTTGTCAGTGGAAATGGAAATACATAATATGCTTTAATTGTCTTGATGTATTTCAATTTTTTGAAAATTGAACTTCATTTTTAGAACTCAATATTTGTTCTTGAAAATAAAACAATTGGGATCATCATATACATAATGCTCAATTTTTAAACATTCGTTAAAGTCTAAAGATGAATAAATGATTGATCCACCCTTGATGTGCAGTTTTTGGTCAGTTCTTTACTGTTCCTTCGATTCAACTTAATCATAGTCCTAAAGGGCAACGGCTGTGTTGGCGCTATCAGTGCCGCTCTTAATATCTGGGGCGAACCGGCATGCGATGATCGAAATTTAGTATTAATTACTATTATTCACTTCACTCCAAGCTTTGGTAGTGCTAGTAGTGGTAGTTTAAGAAAAGGCAATAGATTAAATAAAGCAAAATAATGTAATGTGCAAAATAAGAAACAATGGGACGAAGTCGCTATCGCGTTCCCGAAACATAAAAAGTAAAACAGTCTAACCTCTAGTCTAGAGTATCGCTCAGAGATTCCACCCCCGACCTCGATCACCCGTCAATACAATTGTGTGTTTAATCTTCGGACTATCAACACAGCTTTTTCAAGAAGCCAATCCATCCACGTTTGCTGAGCCCAAGAATAGACAATGTTATTCGTTTGGAATCTGATCTTTATCCACCCCACCCGATATTGACCCTTTGAACGTTTCGTTTAACAATCCGAGGCGGTTCTGTGTAAGAAGTCAGTTCACAGTTCTCAAAAATAAACTTTTCGGTACCTATCAATAGTTAGTCTTTCAAGCGCATCATTAATATTTGTTAAGTGTTGCTGTTTGTTGATGTTAGTATTTCAATTTTTGAAATAAACAAGCGAACACATTAGTCCGCAAATTTCATTTCGTTACTTTTTCAAAATGTACAAATATTGGCAAAAGACTATGATTTCTTTTTTCCAGATTTATAATTTTTTTATAGCCGTTGGTGATATTTAGATGATGAGGAAGAAATAATTCAGCTGATATGTGGGTCAGGTACTTATATACTTACCAAATTTTTTTTATTACGAATTAATTAACGTTTCGCCCATGATTCTGGGCTTAATCATAATTACAAAAATTTTTGTAAGTTGTCCTGCAAGCTTTTCAAAATTGTGATCTGGCACTTATCTTCAATAAAAATTCGAGATTTTTGTAATTATGATTAAGCCCAGAATCATAGGCGAAAAGTGAATTAATTTGCAATAAAAAACTTGGTAAGTAAGTATTTATATAAATAGGTACCTGACCCACATATTAGCTGAATTATTTCTTCCACATCATCCAAACTATGATTTCTCTTTTAAAAACCTGGCAAAATTACGAGGTCTATTATTATCTATTTTCCTTTAGAAATCGAACGAATTTGCACCCAATTCTCATGTGTCAGCCTTTTATTGCCACTTCTTGGACCTAATTCATCAACTCACGAATATAATAATTTATAGATTATCGTAAAAATCAGGCACTATTTGCACATTAAACGATCTATTACAAAGTAAACTAACAGGTTCTTAACTTTCTTCGGAAAAAATTTTCTTCAATTTGTTCGTGAAATTGCAAGGTGGAAATTGGAATTTTTTTTGTTTTCGTACAGATTTTTTGGACACCAATTCTATAAATACCACTCTCCTTGTTCAAAGACACACCAGCACCGTTTCGGAGATATCGTTCAAAATTCAAAAGAAGTTCTTATATCTTATGAAATTTTCGAAATGAAATTCGCTGAACTGTCTTTTCTTATTAAACATTACAATTTATAATTTTTAGTTTACGTTTTTTGTTATTTCGTTTTTTTTCTTATTATTATTAACATAATAACGTTCAAAATTAATAAATTCTGCCATCAATGACGTTTGATACCCTAGAGAAAAGAATTTCTGGCGGCATCCTGCTCGCAAGCTCCTTGTCTTGAGTTTTTGTATACATATTATCTACTAATAATCTTAGAAGAATCAAATGCTTAGTTCTGTATCATTAAACAATTTTTCTAATCTTCATTCCTTTCTCGGTTTCTTCGGCCGCATTATAGGCTCATTCAGAAATACCTTTTAAAGCTTTGGAAGCAGCCAAAACAAGGGAAATACTTACATGGCATACCTATGCCTAAAATTGCTTAGTTTTTCAGTTATTAATGAAATCCGTTAAGAAAAATGATTAAAGTTTCTTGATTTCGTATCTGATCAAGTTAAAGTTGTCATTATTCATTCATCAACTTCATATTTCAGGCAATAGGTCTCTAATACTATAATATAAGGAAAGTTGAGCTTCATCAGAAACATTTTTTGTTTCTATGTCAGTCCTATTATAGCTAATGAATAGTGCTAATGCTAGTGTTAATAAACAACTTCCATTCAGTTTTGATCTTCACCGATAGTGGTGAATGTTTGTAGAAGACTTCCCATCTTGAATTCAAAGCTATGAAAATAGATATAAGATCTGAATGGTTCCAAGAAGTGTACAACTTTCATCAAAACTGTCGGATACGTGTATTCTATGTCTACTTCTACCAAATGTAGAAAAAAATAAGCCAATTCACACTTATGCTATCCTTGCCTAAACGTCTTTGTTCTTTGGTTATAAAAAAGTGCACATTTTTGATCAATAATACCTTATCACAACGAATTTTGCTAATGTTACAATGCCTTTCTGTTCTCATTTTGTAACATCTCTCAGAGTCACACAATCCATTTGTATCTGTGCCAGGATTGTTACAGTCACCGGTTCCATCAGATGGTGCAGTGTCAGAACTAGGAAAATCCATCTTCCCTTTCCTCTTGGCTTCACTAAATGTTTTCTTCTATCTACTACAGTTTAAAAAAAAATTAACAATGATGGAAATACCCGTACAATCCAAAACTGTGCTCGGTTCTCATCAGAAACAATTTTCATTGTCCAGAACAACCTGATTCGTTATGGATATAATCTCTCTTACCTGCCCACCGCGTCCCGTAAGCAAATGAGGCGTTATGGTATTGATCGTTCAAATAAGCTTCATAAATTCAAACTATGTAAAATATATACCAATTTACTGCTTTCTCTGATTTAAATTTTGGCATTTGTTTTGGCGGTCTTATTGTGATAGTCTTGCTAACAAAATAATTTATAAAAAGTAGGAGGAAACAGTTTCTGCTTCCTCCCCCTAAAGCATTCGGCACGCGGCGCATAGTCTCCCTGTATTCTTTTGGTTTTCGCTCTGGTTCAATGACGTAAGGGATTATATTTGAAACGCAGTTTATCAGTCACATCGCACTTGCGTTAGAAAAGGAGAAGTACTGTTCGCTTCTCCAACTTTTAATTGGCAGAGTCTGGTGGTAAAGCTTCATCTAAAAAATGGCTAAACCGCTATTTGGCAAATTATTATTATTATTATTATTATTAACAAACGAGAGGCGGCATAGCCGTTTACCTCGCACCAAAGTCTATATTACAGTAGAGTGCAAAAAAATTCAAAAACAAAAATTACATGTTCTAAACTATTCCTTCTTTATCATATTTGAAAGCCAAAAATATTTAATTTGAAAAACTAGATTATCTGGAACTGAAGATCTACCTTCGAGTCCTGGTTCTTACAACATCGTACACTTTCCCAATTTGGTATTTTGAGTAATTCAGCCAAGTATGCCATCGCGAGATAATTTCTACCACAATACACAAAAGCTCTCGTGAATGTACGTCATGAATTCTATTTTGGGTTCCATTTCGACTCGGACTCGGTTCCATGTTGGCATCATTACCGTAGAGTTGCCTACTCATTATGACATATCGTATTATTATTATTATTTTCACCGTGCCGGAAGAATTTGATAAATGCAATATTACAAATAATTTAAATCACGTGTAGTTTGAATAACTTTACTGAAATATATATCGTTTCACCTTGTACTTTATTTTATACCTACTCTTCTCAAATAGTCTTCCGTTCAGAAGAACGGTTGCAGGAAATTGGTATATCTATCGAAGTTTTTATCACAAAATTTAATGGACGCCCCAATTCATCCCAGAGGTTTTTTTCCTAAATAATTTGCAACACAAACATTGTTCGTCAAAGTAAAATAAGTAATCAATTCAGATTATAACGTTGTCTACTTTTGCTTGACATACATCAATCTTTCTAATTTCAACGTAATCTCAACATCATCTAAATTTTTTGATTAGTTTAATAGAACAGCCCGCAACAGGACTGTGATAAATTTATATTGTCTAATAAACACGCAAAATACAATTGACTGTAGCGGAAAATCAAAACAACGTCAATAATTACAATAATAAGGCTGACCATCCGGTAAGTAATTAGTGAATAATAGCAAACCCAGACCAGACATGCTTCAAAAAATCGCATGCGTCCTCTCACTTTTTCCACTGTTCTCATTTTGTTATCTAATAGTTATTTATATAATTAAGTGCAAAAAGTATATGTTTTTAGCACGCGTCGCGTCTAACGAGGTCATTCCGCCGAGATGGAGGAGATGTCATGGCGTAAACATTTAGCTTCCTACTGAATGAATTAGATATTGGACAAATTGCAGGCTGGTATTGCATCAACAATTAAAACGATAAAATTACATAAATGTTTTTAAATGAGGAAACGTTGAGTTACTTACAGCATGAGGCATGAGGCTAATAATTGTGTTGAAAAAAATTTGTTAGCGTTCCTCCATAACAGACAAAACAGTTTTAAATTCCTTCTATTATAACCGCTAACTGTGTCAGTAAGGCATAAGGGGTAGCATTGTGAAACACCTGTTACTACGTGTACTAGTATTTCCGGATATTTCAGACAAAACTTCCGTTTTACAAACACTTAGTTCAGGCTACTTATTAAATAAACATTTCTCATTTATTTCATTAATATGTATAACTGATCAATATCTCAAGATGTCTGGCCGAAAAAAAATAAATAAATACTCGCACACTATTAATGCGGATATTTTATAGTATAAAAGGGACACAACTTCGTCCCTTCAACCCCCCTGGTCTGTCTGGCAAGTTAAGGGCATCTAAAACGGGGTAAATCCTAGAAGACCGCCGAATTCCAGCATCACAAAAAACTGCCAGACAAATCAACTGCTCCCCCCCTCCTCCTATACATCAGAATTTACCCTAAAACTTTGTATGCGTATCCCCTGTCACAAAGGTCTCTCGCTTCCTAATTTGTGTAGCAGGTACTTTTTTTTCTTGCACGCACCTGACACTTTTACTTTCTTTTTATTTTTACGTCGTTGTTATCGTACATAGTTTGATGTACCAGACGCAATTTTTAACTTCAGTACCAAGTAGGTACATATTATAATGAAAGTTATTATTGCACAACCTGTGAAAAAATTATAAAAGAAAAGTTAATCCTTTGATGGGTAAGGTATGGGCAGACAGATTAAATATTTTAGCACCTTACAACAATGATTGCGACATAAAGCAACCCCTTTTGATTTCTTTATTGTGTAAAGCTCTAGCTTCCTTTAAGGGATTTGAACGTTTTTGTAAATCTACTTTTATGCTTTTCTTTTCAGTACTGACAAACTTTATTTATGGGCGTAACTGTTACAATTGAACCTTTCGACAGGTTTTAAAACCACAAATTACTTTTGATGGAAACGAGATCATCACCGTATAGAACCCATTTCATTTTGTATTTAATTATATTTCCATCTAAAGTTTAAAGCAAAAGAGTTTGAGTTACCTAAAGATGCAAATCTGAAAATAAGTTGTTTTATCTTTGTGGTGGCGGTCGTAGTATTCATCAACGACATTGATTGTTGATAATTACTACTGTCCATTCATGTTTGCCAACGTAATATAATATTGAGATTTAATGAGATGTCAAAAAAAATCAAAAAAACAATTCGAAGTTACAAATCTAAACAGCTACAAAATTTTATTCTTTTGAAAAGCATACATTAGAATTAAAACACACACTCGAAAAGTTAATAGAATCCTTTTCATTTTTTGGCTTTCGCTCCAGTTAGGGACGTTTGCTGATCCATGAAGAAGCTATCTCATAAGAAAGTTGGACGGAGATGATGTATGTACCTGATCCTGGCAATGTTGGCTTAGATGTTCCTCAGCGTAAATTCTCGTTCTTGGACGAGGACATGGTATTTACAGAAGACATCAGTAGGTGACTGCAGAGTAGTATCAGTTAATTTCATTCTGTGATGTGATTGTTCAAATTACACTGTTCAACAAATGTGATACTGCACAGAACACGATTTTTAGATGGTTCAGATCGCAGACTATAGGGATCTATGCCGAAGGAGACTAAACCGAGCGTGGATATAATTTGATTTTTATACGACAAATATGATTGCAGAGTTGGTCTCGAATCAACGTAAAAAATACTATCTCTCAAATTTCGATGATTTGACAAAGTTAGGTCTTCCGAAATCACGTTTACATGGGATTATGTAGGTATTGTGTGGAAAAAAGGGGCGAATATAGTAAAATATTCCACTTAACGACTTTGTTAATGACAACAGCTTTGCTGTCGAAAGGTGTACGGTATAATAAATTATTATTGTGGCTTTTCGTATCTCTATCTTCATTTTGTGTTCTACGGCCACAAGAGCTCTCACATGGATGCAATCATTGCTCACGAGAGACCTTCCGCACTTAGACGTGGTTTTGGCTGTATTATTTATCGCATTATGATGAGTTTGTGGTGGAACACTTCCAATCTCGAAAAGCGGTATTCTAAAACAATTTGTGTTTCTCCGAATGAAGTTGACGGGTGAGCACAAAATTTTCCAAGCACCGAGCAAGTGCAGTAAACTACTTGTAAGTAAAACTAATTTGCCCTAAACTTACTTTATGAACATGAGCGCCCATAGGTACAGTAATTTCCAAAGGGGGCAATTTGGGGAAGATCATTAGCTATTTCAACAATATGAAGCAAATTAAAAAAGCATTTCGTTATTTAATAAATTATCACTGCTTAGAGTCCGAGTTCAGGAGGGTGGGAAGGGGGGGGGCAATCGCCCCTCTTGCCTCTCCTTATGGGCGCCCATGTTTATGGAACTCCACAATTTATTATAATAATAAATACAAGTAATTCCACTAATTCTTTATTGTAAATGTAACCCGACACATAGTGTGAAAATTACGACTAACTACTGTACGTATTTAGGCAAATTGTTAATTACCATAAACAAATAAACATGTTGACATTGTGGTGTAGGTAGTTGTTTTTAAGAAAGTTAGATGCGTGTGATAGCGTCATTTGATGTATGTATGTCTAAATTGAACCTAATTAGTCTATACTATATCATATGTATTGAAAAATGTTGCTTGTAACAAAGATTCGAACCGGAGACCTTTACCTCGGTAGGGGTAGTGCTCTAATCTGCCTGGAAAAACGTGATTGCGAAACCATTTTCAATGGCTACTGTACAATTCAGGCATACGAAATACGACTTTTTTTCATTTTTGGCACAACCAGAGCTGACAATATCAATATCACAGAAATGGACATTTTGGTTTATAGCACATGTGTGAAACACTGGATCTGGTTGATATACCTTTGGAGTGTGGACCAAGATAATTTGATCTTGGGTAAACAATTTTTGATGATTCTGAGATAAACGACGGTATGGAACATAAATGTTATTTTTGAAATGATTATTGTATAAGTGAATATCCCAGATCCCACTCTACAGCATAATTACAAATATTACGCTTAGCATGACAGATACAGGTAAATATAAATATAGAAGGTACAGTTAGAATTTGAAAATGCAAATACAATTTTTTACAATCCCTATAACCATGATTTGCTGTAATTCTTTCGGCCTTTCTTTGATACCTAAATATTGTTTTCCAAGTAGCAGAATGGTCCCATACAATTATTGAGTAAGATAGATGACAATGAATCAGAGCAAAATAAATAATACATTATTTGATAATCGCCTTAGAATGTATAAATTACTACAAAATTTTGACTCGTACATAATTGGCATGAGCTGAAAAATTTAATTTAGCCTAAAAACTAGAGCTTACAATACTGGAATTTTGAGATTTCGAAAACCGGGATCCCGGACAAAATTGATGCAGTATTTAAAACCGGTATTCATACGTAAATACGGGTATTTCGGTATTAATTTAATTTTATTTTAGTAGAAAATATTTTGAATAACGATATTTATTTATAGTGCTAAATATTGTATGTATACAGGGTGGGCGAATAATGTGTGGATGGAAGACTGTGGGTTTATTAACGACCATTTCGTTCATGGGATACAGTAAGGCTACAAATCTAAAATATTTTCACTTGAATCGCAAAGTTTATAGAGGATGATTTATATCAAAGTTGGATTTTTTTAAATGGAACCCCCTGTATTGGTATTGGTCAATTCTAGTGCGACTTTATGTATCACACATAGTATTTAAAACGAATCGTTTGGCCGTATGTGTCCCAAAAATTGAATATCGCAGGGATCACAAAGCTTAGAAGGCCGTGACAATGCGATATTGCTATAACATGAAATGTACTGTCGTAAACCGGACGGCCAAATCCGAAATCTTCTTGTGCTCGGAGAAATTACTACGTGAATTGACAAAATTTCTATTGATTTTTCAAATGGCACTTCCAATTTTTCTTTATTACATTTTAATTTTTGAACTATGAATGTACAAAATTATAATTGCGAGTTTATTATTTCCAATTTCAACATTGAATTTAATTTAAACTTTTTAACTTTAAGTAGCAGTAACATTTTGCGTTTCGAATTTTGAAATTTGAATTTTCAAATTATAATTTAGGATCCATTAGCATTAATATTTTGAGTTTCAATTTTTTTTTATTTCAAATTTCTGTTTTGAATACGAAATTTTTTAATTTCATGTGGTTGTTTAATTTACATTTTCCATTTACATCTTTGAATAACTTGTTGAATACTTTGGAATTTTGGACTTTGAATTTCTGAGCTACGCGTTTTTTATTTTTATTTTATAGTTTCAGCGGTAAAAAAGTCAATACCGGTATCAATAGCGGAATCCCGGGATTCACTTGATTGAATACCGAAAACCGATATCCAAAGTTTCTTCTGGTATTGGAAGCCCTACTAAAAACTTTACAAAAGGAATCTGACCGATAAAGTCATTTTTTCTGTCTTATTTAAATTAATGCAGTTGATTAATATGACACCAGTTATTAGTTCTTCTAAACAACTGTTCAGATTCTTTGCACCAACCAACAATGTAGTACCGTCTGCGTACAATGGACAATTATTCCCTTGTGATACGAAATTAGGCATATCAATAATGTATATCAGAAACAAAAGTGGACCAAGGGTGCTACCTTGTGGTACACCTTTAGTTTTTTTTTGTTTATTCTTACACATTGACATTAATTTGATTGATAAATAAGATTTTATCAATGCTATACTTCTCTCATTAAAATTGTATATTTTTCTAATTTTGTTAATAGTATGTCATGTGATACATTATCAAACGCCCTTGATAAATCTATGAAAATAGCACGTGTATGTTCCTTCCTGATATAAGGAGGTGATAACATTTCTTTTGTACAGTTGGCCGAAGCAAACATGATAGCTGAGAGGGCGGAGCTAGCGCTGTCGTTTTTCTCAGAGTACATTCAAGTTAAGAAGTATTTAGGAGGTAAATTTAAATATTTGAAAATTGGTCCTTGAACCGCAACACAAGTACTTTCTGGTCAACTAAATGTTACTTGTCTAGTAACTAGATAGAATTAATAGAGGCGTTGTTGCTAAGAATTATCCATTACAAAAAGTAATGATTAAATTTAATACACGTTATTACAACTTCCGGTATAAGTTAAAATGACGGCACTCATTTTTTTATAAGATAAAGTTGCAGTTTTTTTATTCTTTCCAGGATCTCGCGTTTCGAACACTGTTTTTGTAAGTCATTCTACACACATGACCAAACCATCTGAGTTGCTATTCTATGATTTTGTTTATTTGCAGGTTGTGTCTGAATGGTTCATTTCTAATTTTGTCCTTTCTTGTTTTTTTTCTATTTTCTCAGAAATCTCATTTCCATTGCATTGATCCGTGTTTTTTGTATTACAGTTAGTATCCATGTCTCACTGCTGTGATTGTTGGCCTGTCCAATTTCCCATTTTCTTCTATTATTGCGCCTAATACTTAAATTGTTCCACTTGTTCGATTTGATTTCCGTCCAGATTTAGTTCATGGGTTTTCCTTGTGTTTGAGATTATCATTGTTTTTGCTTTTCCGATATTAATTTTCATATTTATTTCCTTTAGTTCTTTCTCTATTACTTTAAGGATGCATTGTAAGTTCTCCTTCGTATCTACTATCAAGGCCATATCATCTTCGAACATCAATTCCGTCAACTATGGTTGTCTCACTTGCCAGTATCCCAGTGTTAGTTTTTTCATCTTATTCTTGACTTTTTATAGCCCCATCTATAAGTACCGTTGAGAGTAGTAGTGGACTTAATGCACACCCTTGCTTGACTCCTTGTCTTGTTTCAACTTCCCTAGATTGTTCGTTATTTGTTCTTACTCTATTTGTATTTCCTTTGTTCTTTGTACATGTTTTTATAACTTCTATGATATTTTTATTCACTCCCCTCGCGCTTTCCAAATGTCTTCCCTTAGTATTCTGTCAAAAGCTTTTTTCAGATCTATAAAGCATATTGTATATCTCTATTCTTATTCCATAATTTTTCACTTGTTGCTTAAACTACATTTTCGTTCTTCTCACATAAGTCAATCGCCTATAATGCTATTGGGTTTAGTTAGATACGTTTAAAAATAATATTGAAACTCCCAATTTGTTCTGGAAAAAGGAATCGCTATATTTCTGTATTAAACAAAAAAAAAACGCCGAAGAACTTCAAAGTTGAACTTTTATAAGCATTTTGAAAACACCATCAATAATCGGAAAAATATTCATAAAGCTATTCCTGATTGTATTTTTTAGAATTGTGCACACCGACAACTTTTCAAATGAGCAGTAAAATGACATTCTGTAACATAATTAATGATATAATAAAGTTTATATCTGTAACATTTTATGTTTAAACACTTCTGTTAGATCTTTTCGGATCATTAAACAAATATTTTCGATTTTTCACACCACTTTGCACCAAAGCTAGCTCGTGTGAACGGAAAATTGTCGAAAAAAAAACTGACTATTATACGTGCTCATATATTACATTTTTTACTTCGTACAAAATTACTAGTTCCCTTGAAGTTAAAATTAGTTGGAGGTATCTACGCGTAATAGTTGAATAAAAAATTTATAGGATCTCCGTATCAATAATTTATCGAAATAATACTGCACGTTTCGATCTGCAATTTATTAAGTTCTATACATTGTAAGAAAGTTCTAAGAATGCAAAAACGGGTGTTAATTCACATAATAAATAATTAATAAATATCGGTAGTACAATTAGTACGAAATCTGATAGATTATTCATCACTAAATAGTAATTAATCCCCGTATGAACAACATAAGAGAAATGCGCGATTTTATTTCTAATAGGGTTATTTCCTACTCGCCGCTTTATAATTTATCTACAATCAAATCAATAATACAATTTTCGGCTTTGCGTTTTATTTATTATTAATGAAAATTTGTCCTGGATTCTAAGAAACGTTTGTAATCAGTAGCAAATACGTGAACGTTGCATGTCGAAATTGCTAACAAATGGGCAGGTACTTTAACTGAACTTCATTTTGTTCATTTCCGTGTACATTATCAAGGACAAAGAAGTTATTACAATTCTTTTACAGTTAGTATCTAAACGAATTGATTTCTCCCTATAAATGGGGATGAGAATTAATGAATTAGTTCTTGTTGATTTTATTCAAATCCGATATCTAAAGTTTTTGCAAAATCCTTTTTCCAGTAACGGAACATAGAACCACCACAAAACTATTTGAACTTGGCAAAAGCCGAGGGTATTTTAAAATGTATCATAGAGAGTTAAAAATAGCTAATGGCTGTTACTCCATCCGAATAAGAACCAACAGTGAGATAGTTGAAATGGTCCTTTTGTGCTATGCTATGATAAAATTTGTACATATGCTGGGTACCGCATAAGAAAATGTATGCATTCAAGTGCTTTCTCGTTGCCTTTCGTTCCAGCATGCCCTTTAACCTATATGAACTCGAGGGTGTTGTCTGATGCTGCTTGATACTTGCGTGGTCTGGGTGGTCACATTCAGAAACCAACCTAGAGGTAATTTTACAGTGACCAAGTGCTTTCGGGACAGCCCTGCTGTCATTGGAAATTCTAATAGTTTTGTTCATGTTATGCATAAGAACTTTTCTTGCACCAAGCGTTAATCCCACCAATTCTGACTGGAATGCGACTATTTCATCTTTTTGTTTTGTAGTAAAAAGGGTTTTCTGCCCAACAAAATGTTTTTGGTGCTATATCGTCCTCTAGGCCTATCTTAGTTCCATAAGGTATGCGAAACATACTTACCCCTCCTTATGGGATACCTTCCTATCTGTTATCTCTTTAATGGCCCTTTTCATAGACTGATTCGCCCACGAAGAAATTCCACCCTAAAAGCGGTGCGCCACTGGTTAGTTATTATTATTTTTTTATTCTAAAATTATATAAAAAAAATATTTAATTTTCTAACACCCTTAAAACTTCCCCGCCATTGATTAGATTTTGCTCATTAACGAACTTGACCTAGAATTTTCGTAAATTTCATATCGATAGCTTCAATGGTTCAAAAGATACAGTTGGGACGGTGGATCTTTGCGTCTGTACGTCAATATAAAACGACAAACGTTAGTCCAGTTGAGTTTAGGATTCCACGTTATAACAAGGATAGATATAATGAATGTTGTCATTCTGCGTGATTCAATTTATGAAATACGTCATTCGTACTTATTGAAGGTCAAAAAGGGTAAAACATCAACTTGTCGGTTGCTAGTTGCATAAATTTCTAAACAATTCTTATTTTCAAGAAATCTGTTCTTATCAGAACAATTTGTTAGAATCAGAATATTGTTAATGAGTTACTGTGCAATGAACGAAAATATGTCATGATTTTGGAAACCAATTTGACTTCAATTCATATCAGCCAAGGTAGTATGAGGTATGACTCAAATGGGAAGCAAAACAGAACATATCGAATGAAGAAATCGAAAACGCAAGTAAGAAGAAAAAAGAAGACTGTTTACCCGATTTAAAGCAAAAAGGCTATCAAAATGATAAGATATTTCAAAGAAAATTAAACTGGATAACTGCACTCTGAGTGTAGAAGTTAATACTAGACATATTAGAAATACAAATTCCAAAATTTCACTTCGATATATTTAAATATGGCGGAACAGGAGCCTAGTTAATAACTAATTTTTTACATAAAAATGTCAATAACTTAGGAACCGTTCGTTGTAGACCCATAGTACATTATATCGTTTCACTCATTTAACACGGAATTCAAATATATAAAAATATATGTATAAGGTGTTCCATTAAAAAAAAAGTTTAGTGTAGTACTCGAAAATGGGTCATCCTGTATATACAAAAATATTTTTACACGATGCTCCTCGTTGTTAACTACAATTAATCTGTTAAGTATAAGATTTTTTCTCAGATCAACAGTATAGGCGTAATCTTCCACCACCAAATCGTTGGGACACCCTGTATATAAATTTTTATTTTAACGGCCTCCCGACGGCGATCAGATCAAAAAATTTACCAGAGAATTCGCAAAGACTTTCCTATAAGATGACACCACTTCCAGCTTTCTAAACTCTGTAATATCGTGCAACGCACAGACAGACACACAGACATCTAGACGAATTAATTATCCAACTTTTTGAAGTTGGTTGAAAATACCCTAGTCGCGATTGCGATTCAAAAATTCTGTTATCCAGTTTTCAAAAAACCTAATTATAACACCCTTACGATTCAACTATAGTTGAACGAATACTTTTATGTCTTGCTTTATAAATGGATATCCATAGTTTGCTGCTGTTAGCATGCCCTTTATTGCATTCTGTTGTTCTATTACACTTAATACCGTCGGTTTTCCCAGAATATTCACAATGAGCCTTCAATACCTACAGGTAAAGTAATAATAACGGACTCTATCTATTTTTGCAATATGGCAGACAAGCGAAAAGATATTGAAAAATAAAGAAGAAGTTTATTTATGTTTTATAGATTTGGAAAGAGCATTCGACAGGAGGAATACAGTGCTTATTATGGGAAAATGAAGAATATCGTCGGGTCAAAGCACAGGAAGTCGAGAACGGCGAATGGAGTTAGACAGCGGTATCTTATAAGCCAATTTTCGAAATTATCGAAATAATTCAAGATAAAGGTATTAAGAAGAAAAGAAAACAAAATGGCCAATATTGGATATTGAACGAAGAATGATTTAAAGATTTCAATAGAGTTTGTCGACGACATAGTGCTCGTCGCAAGGATCGAAAAGGTGATTTGAGGGGTACAAGAATTAGATAGAATATGAAACGAAATAATGGAAGGACAATTAAGGTGTCTAGGACACGTTTAGAGAATTGAGGAGAATATATCAGTAAGGAGAATGATGAAGCGAGGGCATTCGGGCAAAAAAGGAAGGACATTGGTAGAAGAAGAAGAGACATCAAGTGAAACGTGGCTCACAGATATTCACTATCATTGATACTAAGCGAAAAAAGGCTTTAGATTTAAGACTAAGAAGAAATCCGTTTTTAACTTGTGCATATAAATGCAGGTGAGTGATTGGAGACTGCTGGGTTACTGTGCTTAATTTTCAGATAACGGATGGGTTGTGTACCATAATAATGCCCAAAAGCGTATTTTGTACATATGTTGCAGGAGTAGTCTGTTAAAAGCAAGATCATCGCGTGCGTAAGTTTAAAATCAGTCACCAAAAAAATTCTATTACAAATATATTAGCTGCTAAATGCATAATGTTGGGTAGGGTATTACCAACTTTATGAAGGGCTAAATGAGAAACGGAAGGAAATCACATGTACTTTACCTAATTTTAACTCATACCTGTTCACACAGTTTAAATTCGATTAATATGTAGTTCATCAGGTGACGTGTGAATAAGTAGAGAAACGCTCATTTACAACTGAACGGAAGCAGATACACATTTTCGGCAGCATTTATTAACAATAAGAAGGAACAAATGTGTAATTCCGAACGTTTATTTAAGATGAATGAGCGGTTTGGAAGAATTTTGAATAAAAAGGCTTTCCGACATTTTTAGAATTTAACTGCATGTGCCAAGAACATATTCACAGACATTTTCTTGAGTGCAGTACTGTAAGCAGATGTATGGCAATTACATCATTACATCCTGCTGCACTTCCAGCCTTTATTTACTCTGGGTAACGTCTTTCTTAAAGCAAACGGAATTTTTACGATAGCTGTTCGCCGTCTTCAACGTTACCTCCGATTCCCCCTTTTTTACGGCATAGACGTAAGTCGCGTTTAAGCGGCTTTCGTATCGCAGAGTCGCGGAGGCGCGAAGCACAATGTGTTCCTACTTGTGCCGAGGTCACTAAACTTTCGGGGCCACGAAATTCAAATTACTAATCTTCTAGAAAACATTTGACGACTTTTGCCTACCTCTTAATTACTTTCGTTTTGATTTTTTGTTTCATACAGTGTCAATTTCAATAATTACTTTTTACACTTAAACTACCTACTGAATGACCTCGTTTTTAAAGCGCTATGTGATAATTGTATTACCGTCATTTACGTAGCAATGCAATTTAGATTATTATGGGCAGGTACACACTTATGCCGAGAGTAAGAACCTTGGAATTTTAAAATGAGATAAAATTTGTCAAATTTAGAACAACCGTTTTCATATTTACTCACTGATCTATTAGTTTTTTAACCCAACCGAACTATTGAACAAGTAGATTAGGTAAAGTGCTCACCTTACTAATTATACTTAAATTAAACTACAAATAACAAATTTCAGTAGCCTCTTTTGCAAATATGGTAGGACTTCAAATTACATCCTGTATACCGCGAAATCTTTTAGTTGCCGATTTCATCCCAAGCTATTGGAATAAAATTTCGCAAAAACCCAAGTAGCTATACAAAATTTCCTATTAACAAGTTTAAAATCCTAGTATTGTTTTCAATTCAATTTTTTGGTGTTTTAAAATTACTTAATGCCGGGAAATATGTAATAATATCTGGTAATTACGTCGGCGGGGATTAACTGTAAATTCTAAAAAGACGTAAACCATTATTTTTGTAAATAATCTGACTCCGAGACAACTTTTTTTGGCACCCTGCACATCCTTGACTGCTTTACAATAATTACATACAACTAATGTTTGTGCACTCAACGGTGAAATATACCGATACTTTAATGACGATTTGTTTTCAAAACTTTTCGTTTTTCATAAGACCGAACTGAAAAAAACGAAATTATGACTTGAGTCGTTAATCCTTTCCTGCACAAAAGGTTTCGTCAAAACAAAGGGAATGGAGAGCTAATTTAATATTATATCAATCGTCACAATGAGAACCGGAAGGAAGTTGGCGATACTTTGGAAGCAGGAATGTTATCCTGTTTTTATTATTGCACCTAATTGCACCGATCCTGTCGAAATTGTTGTTTCTCAGGATCGTCGAAATCCTGTATAATGTTTATTTATTTCTCATTGTCTATACAGGACAAGGCCTTGCACAAGGGGAGGTGTTGGGGGTCGAAACCTCGAAACCCACCCCAAAATTAGGATGGTAACCGTTTATAGTTTTCTGTCTTCTGCAAGTATCTAAAACTATAACTAGGCAATAGGGGAATATGTAGTTTTCCAAGTAATGGCTAAACTTTATTTGTTTGTGTCCTTGCTTACAGAAAGGTAGCTTATGTGTTGGATTTCAATAAAACAATATATTAATAAAAAATATGGTAGGTATTACTTTAACCGTTTTATATCTCATTATTGTTAACTTATGTTGATTAACAACCATTTGTCAATTACTTCGTAATGAGAACGTCATGCTGCGTCATTAACTTTCGTTGCTAGTAACCGACCTAGTAAGAGCGAAGTAATTGCAGTGCAACTCACCCTTTGGTTAAATTTTGTTACAAAAAAGCCAGTTTGACAGAATCGCTTCAAATAAATTCATATAGTTTTTGGAGCCTTTTTTAAAAGAGGAAGAAAAAATTCAGATCAGTTAACAATAAATTAATGAGTATTTTGTGGTAGATAGATACGTAGATATTATAGCTTTTTAGAAACTTCTGAAGTAAATAGCAAGGCCGTAGTACCATAAGTTCATGATGTGCATTTTTGGGCATGGTTTTTATACTACCAAGTATTAAACTGAGTGTAGCCTTATTTTAACATCACATGCATTAAGTTAACAAATTTATGGTGGGATATTGCAGCTTGCATCTTTAGAGTGATAGGATCACTCTGAAGATGTAAGCTTGCGAAACGTCAGAACTTTTGGTTTCACATTCAGCATTCAGGCCAGGCAAACCTAGACTTAACAGCTGATTACCATCGGGAGCTAAGACGATGGATACCTAATCATCCCAAAAATCCTTGGTTTGGCTCATAAGGTAAAAGGCAAGGCAAGCCTTTTAACGTAGGCTGTGGAACAAATATAACGACGCGGTATAAGCCGAAAACTAGTTACCTTGATGATACTTACCTGATGTTCGGTAATACGTAATTCCCACATTGAATTAATTGAAAACTTACTTACTTCACGGTTGTTCGTTTCAGATTCTTCAGTTGCTTCCTAAGTTGTTTCAAACTCAGCGGTTTGCTTGGTTATTTCTGTAGGTTCGGTCTAAGTAATTTTTTGTTGCTGTTTGTTCAGTAATTGTTCAGTATTGCCTCAGTAGTTTCTTCTGTTGGCTCCTTAGTATATTCCTCAGTTGTTTTCATAGTTTCCATTTCAGCAATACCGTCCGTTTTTATTTACATGCAGAATTGTTCGCAACCCTCTCAAAAAAAATTCCTCCACGTCCTTCACACACGGTATCCCATCTCGCATGGTACTGCATGGGTAACTATCTTGGGTAATGGGCAATGTTTTATAGCTGTAAGTATAATGGTGATTTAAAATCTGTTTCATGTCGAAAAAGTTCTGATCTTATTAAAGTTCCATTGAAGATAATAGATCCAATAATATACGGAACATTAGGCTCACTAGGTACAAGCATAGGTGCGAACATGGGCCAGGGGCGTAAACATAAACATCGATTTTCTATTTAATAAACAACGCGAAAAAAATGAAAGTGTACCTAAGGCATTCCGCACTTAGTTTCCTCGTAAAACTAATAATAATCATATATAATGTTACAAAACAAAATTTTAGAACATTTTTAAATAAAAAAATTTGGGCTGTAAGTACAATTATGAAACATTATAGCATCGGAGTGTCACACAAATTTCGATTAAAGAAAATGGGAAAAAATTGGAGAAAGGATCGTTACTTTGTTGTGTAAACTTGAACATTAACACAGTGTAGATCAGGCGGGTTCTGTGTTCACTAACATCTGAATAAAATTGAGTAGACTGAAAGATTCGCATAATCCTTTTAAAACGTTCACTCGTAATTTCGACTTCTTGGGCTGAAGTTATGACTAAGAATGAGATTTGGTACATTATTTTGATCCTGAGAGAAACAACTCTTGCAAAACTGATGAATGTGTGTCATGAAGCACAAATAAAGACAGATGTCTAATGTCTATGTAATTTGAGTAAAAACTTACAATAGGTGTATCTGACTTCAATCTATTGAAATTTTCAAAGGAAAACTCGAGATGACGGGCGGTTCTGACTAAAAATGACTGTGAACAACATATTAGAAGGCCAAGAAAAGTACACCAACGTTAGAATATAATCTAAGACACCAACGCATGTCTGCTGGAAGTACATGATTCATGCGAAAAATCAAAAATAAACTAAGATAAAGTATTCCATTACCACACGTTTCCCATCTTAGAAGATATTTTATTGTATCTCTCAACCGACGAACGTGTAATAATAATTATTATGTTAAATAAAACACTTAAAATAAGTATAACCTTAACTGTTATTTTTTATAGTTCTTATGGACATAAAACATGGGAGATTTATAATTTCGCTTTTAGTATACTATTATTTTATAAAATGGGCATGCTCATTAAGTAACGGGTTTATTCTGCGATTATGCAGGAAAGTATTGAAATAATACTTGTATATACACTAATAATTTACAACGGTAGCAGTGAAAAATTTATAGTTTGAATTAAGAAATTAATTCACACGATGAAGCAGGACAGTAGATGGCTCTTGGGTAGAAACCAGCAACATTACTCATTTCCAACGAGCTTCGTTCGTTACTGTATTCAATATTCCGTCCGTCGGTCGGTCGTTCCGTGCGTCCGTTGCATGGTTTCCACTGTGAAAGAGCAAAGTTAAACAATGGAGTTTATCTTACTTCAAAATCGAAATGTCGACATAAGCAAATTTTGACTTTATGAAAACCTAAAACATGGAGTCTATAAAGAGGTGTAAGAGTAGGTACCTAACTACCTATGCTTATTAAAAAAGCAATGTCTGGACTTCCATAGTAAATATTCATTTGGTATAGTATTTTAATTTATAATTTAGTACATCATAATCTTCAAACGTTTCCATATAAAGACTTAAAATTCACTGCTAAAGGAATATTAGAATTCAGTATACCTAGTGTGTTTTTACATTGCTGAAGTGTTGGAGGTTGTAAGTGCTCAAGTGCAGAAGAAAATAACAGCATGCGTAACATAGATCTGATTCAAGGTTTTGGTATCTATTTGCACATAATGTGTTGCACAGCCGGCGGCTCTAACGTGTAAAGTGATAACACCTCATTGTACCTTCATTCATTGAAAGACATTAGTTTGTCTAGCCCTTTAGGCTATCTATCATCAAGACACGCTATAAAATGTACGTAAGTTTAGTATACGCGTTTGCAAATCCACCTAAACTATTATCAATTTTCTCCATTTTTGCATTTATTGCGGACCGTGCAATAAAAAATCTCGTTACACCTGAAGTGACACGTTTCTTAAGAGCTTTAAACCCTGTCTGCATTTAACACCAATTCATGAGAATAAACATTGAATATTTCGTAGGATGGTGTCGAATGTTTAAAGCTGGTAGACCAAATATTAACGACAAAGGCTAACGTGCTTTGGGACAAGAAGGGATTATAATCAATAGGAATAAATGATGAAGAGTAACTTAAGGAATATGAAACCAGAAGTTCAAGGATCATTTGAGTGGCTTCATTGGAATACCTAATGAGTATAAGCCAAACTTACACATCTACAACTATAATAAGCTACAATAAAGCATGCATCTTTCTGTCTTATTACTCATTTTTATACTCAAATAATTGTCAATGAATATAATAAATAAAATAAAGCGGTATTTCCAAATAAGTTTGAAACAGCTAAAATTATTCAATTATTTAAAAAAAGGAAATGAGTACCTACGATACAAATAACAATCGATGTGTTTTTTACTAACAGCCTTCAGCAAAATTTTGAATAGAATAGCGAACGATAGACTGGAAAGGTATAAATAATTTACTATAGAGAATTGTTATAAAAATAATTCTATGTGATTCACTTGCTTTATCGTTATTTAGTTTTGTTGTAAACGACTTCAAATAATACATAGTTGCTGTAAAGGGTTCATTTTTATCATAACTTACGTCATATATGGTTTTAAAGGATGGTTTAAGGTGGTTTAGTTTGTGATTAATAAGAAATCCTGAGTATCTACAACGTGCCCAAGATAAGGATGAACAGCATGGGGATCTTGAAAACGGTAAGAGATACGAAGGCGGTTGAATTAGAGAAAAGTTGTACAATTTAGGGCATGTTCACATGTAGTTTTCAAAAGTTCATTATTGTTTATCGTTTCCGAGAGATAAAACAAAATATGATTTTTGGGTTTTTCTTTTTTCGTAATACCTTCGTTTATTTTAAAAGATTGTTTAAAACCAAAGATACTTTTTCATTGTCAATTTTTGAATTCTATTAGATGGCGTTTTCAAATTTTTTATTCGACGTTTCGCATTCGAGAAACCATCATTAACTTTATTTTTTTATATCGCCGCAACCAACGAAACATCCTGTATTCGATAGCATTTTTTATTACGAATTTAACGATGTATTACACATTATGGTTTTGATGCTAATTTTTAAGAAACATTTCAGTAAACACAATAAACCTGTGCCCAGAAAATAACGGCAACCTATTTGAACAGATATTGTAATTATTTAACTTTAATTGAATTGAATTGAATTAACATATTTACATAATTCTTAAATATTTAAGTTTATGTTTCAATAAACGTACATTTCTACCCAAAATATAACCTAAACACTTAATGCACAGTATTACTTATCTGTGCTTAATGCTTTCATGCATATAATTTTAATGTAGTTATCTAGGGATTAAGTTCCAAACTTGTTACCCCTGAGAAAACCACCCTATCAATATATTTGATCACCCATTTTTTATGCGTATTACATATAAACATTACATTATTACATTCTCATAATAGTTTGAGTCATATATGTCTTGTAATTTAAATTTAAAAGATTGTTTATTTGTAGTGATCACTGCAATTTATTATACACCTTCAGGTTTATAGGTTTAAAAGTTTGGAGTTGTTAAATTTTAATCCGAATATTTCTTATCGTTTTCAAGATCTCCATGCTGTTCATCCTTATCTTGGGCACGTTGTATAAGAAAAAATAATTGCGACGAGGAAAATGCACAATCAAAGATCATTTTTTATGCGAATATGAGCTTGGAAATTAGGTGTAGTTCTAACTTATCATTTGCTTTGAACGGCCGTATTTGTAGTGAACTCGATGATACTCGTGAATTATTAAGTACCTTAGTATCCTTACTTCCTTCAACTAATTTTCGAAATATTTGGGTTCGCTCTCTTAAGTACCTTAGTATGCTAAGGGAGCGAACCCAAATGTTTCGGAAATTAGTTGAAGGAAATGGTTTCACCGCGGATGATAGTTACAAGAAATATTTCATAGACATAGACGATTGTAGAATTTGCATGGAATAGAACGATCCTTATATGTTTATGGGTTCATTTAAAGTTTTCCTTTTCTTGCCTTTGGCAATATCGTGAATGTCAATGGCAAGATGAAACATTCTCGACCTGGCAGTCAACGACTGTGTTTTTTCTTATATAGTCTTCTTATAGTTCAATGCGTTCTGTCAGATCTCTTTCCAATGAATGAATTTCATCTCTGAAGTGCGACTTTACTAAAACAATGTTTAAATACAAAACCTTTATTATTTACAACTGTACACATCAAAAGTTGGTGTACCACATACAGCCGAGCAGTTAAACGATGTTCGAACAAATGCACATCAAACTCCATGTCTTTCAACATATTCTTAGATCAATGTCGTGCATGGCACCTTTCACCTCTTTCTTCTATTAACAGAGCTTCAACTGCATAATCTCTTCAAAATGTTCTGTAGGATTCAGATCCGGAAAACTGGAAGAAACATTGTTTCTAAAGATGTCAATCCCACTCTCACTGGCAAAGCCTGTGTAGCTTGTAACATGAACATACCTTCTGTGGGGTCACAGTGGGGTCCTTTAGAAAGAGAATTAGTTTGGCATTAAGAAATATTTAGTACGTATATGGTCAACATAGATTTCTTTTTCGTTGTCATGTACTCTTCCAGCAATTGTTTACGTAAACCTGCAACAAAACAATAAATATCCTAATATACGTACTATTGTGGCACTTTGCTCAAAGCTTTAACAGGTTTAATTCTTGTATTGTGTACAGTCCATATCCTACAGATTAATTTACTATCGTGCAATACGATATTGAAAACCATTGTGATGTTTTTATCACTGTTAGTAGTTTTTGTCATCCTTTATGTGGAAATACGGTCTTATTTAAATTCAGTCGCTCATTTCTTTACTATTGAAATCCAAAACAAAGAATTTTATGGCTTCACGATATTCAAAAAAACAGGTACTTTAACATACCTATAGAACACATTGTGGGACGCATAAAACTTGTAAGTATAACACGTATACTCAAGACAATAACGAAACAGTACCAGTAAGAATAACCACTGATCTTCACGTTTTGAGCGGGTAAGTCAGTTGGTTTGTGCAAGAAACTTCTGAGTGCAAAATCAACATTTACCTTCCCAAAACAACCCTTTTATTATAATGCCAACACAAAAAGTTTAGTTTCGTATGGTATTTGAGAAAATGACTAATAGTAATAATGACTAAAAGGTTTTAGTAATTTAGCATTACTTGAACGAGGTAGTAGCACAAGTTTAGCATTAATTTATTCATATCGTATTCAAATTGGACGACGACTAAATGGTTTCATTAATGGATATACAACATGGTTTTGTGGATGTGCTCAACTGAAGTTCTGTACAAGGAATCATGGATCCTCACTTTACTGAGGGGAAATTGTGTGAGAAATTTAAGAAATTTTTTTGGTTCGCGAAGTCTTAAAATAAACAAGCAATAGTTAAGTTACAATAGGATGAGCCATAAGGTGAAATTTTTGGAAAATAAAATAATGTCTTTGGCGGCCGGGAGCGCTGCAATTTCGATCAAAAGAGGTTATTCGAGAACTAGATACGACAAGAGGCCAGTAACCACTTTTTGAAAATACAAAGATCCAACGATCAACGAATTTACATTGTAAAAATGACAAAAATAACTAGCAATTCTCTTTTTTGGTACTGTTTATTTTGGGAAATACCGTGTTTGTATACGGAATAAATTTGAAAAAGTTATGATATTTGTGGGTAATTAAAATAGGTGAAGAAATTTGTTGCGGATATCGAACAGTTTTTGCTACTTTCGGCCATTTACTAGGTCCGTTATAAAACACAGCAAAAAGTTACAAACTTTGAAAGTTTTAATTACGCCATTTAATTGGAGACTATAATCCAATTATAGGTATCGCAAACATTAGCAATAATTAATAGTATGTTCGGACATAATTTATGTACAAGTTTTAAGTGTGAGATTTAATCAACTGTTACTTTCTATAGATAACCAATTTCGCTTCTGGTTAATTTTGATATATTGGATTAAATGTAATAAAATTAGCTCTAATTTCATAATAAATATAGAACTAGTTCATACAATCGCCGGAAGTAATCGTTTGCGATTTATAAATGATTACAGGCTTCGATTTGTACGAGCGGAGGTATAATTTAAAAGGCAAAATGGAATTAACGTTACCTAATGTAATGTAACTTGATAAATCAATATACACGCAAACTGGGGTTTCCCAAAGAAAAATAAAGTCGCTCGATTGTTTATTAATTTCATTGATGTATTATAAAAGAAAGGTTTTATATTGAATAGTACGAACCGTCTGAAGAACCAATTAACAAAATCCCGTTGTATATTTACCTGGTCTGAGTGAACTTAACCCACGTAAGATAGGATCGGATTGGGCAATCTGTGCAAACCCCTTTTCTTCCTGGCTCATTAAAGAAGTAGGCCAAAGGAAGGGTTATGGGAAAAAGTGGCACCTGCAAACCGCTCTAAATTAGAATTTACCATATGTCATTGATGACGGATTTTTTTGTTAGATCAAACTTCATTTGTAATTTACTAAGGCGATTGGGGTTTTCGTAGAATTTTTATGCTTAATATTTTTTCTAGAGCAGATGTATAACATGTTGCATGTGTATATTTCTACGCGAACTTCATCTAGCAAAAACTTTTTACATGATAATTAAACAAGGGAGCATATTATTAAAATGAACCTATTACTTAACTTCAGAAGTGTACTTATTAAAAGGAAGTTTCAAGGTAAATGGGTAAATAATTAAGTGCAAAGGGCAGTGATCTGTTGTACCGTATCAGGTAGTTCCTTTTTTTACCAGAAGGCTAATTAAAGCAGGCCGCATAAAAGCTCTCATTTGGTGGCGCTTATTACTACCAATTATATGAGAAAATCAAGTAAAAATAAATTCATTCAGTGCATAGGCGGGCTACCTATAAGGAAAATGATTTTTCTATACCATTCAAATTAACGAAGTCATCCAATCCTAGTTTCGCTGTGTGTGTGCAAAGTTTTTGCACATTTAAATAAAAAAAGAAATATATTGTGTGTAGTATAGTTGTAATCAGAAAATTATTTCTCATTTCCTCCTGAAATGACATACGGGGTATGTCATAAATATTTTTAATATTTTGTTCATTTGGTAGACTTATTATACTTGATTAAAAGATGCGTATGTCCTCTACTTCACTGTACAATTTTATTTCTTCATCTTTGTTAGCAAAAAAGTTATAAAGATATAACATTTTCAACTTCAAACATTCATCCCCCCTCCCCTATGGGAAATAAAGAAATAAATGTAGTGCCAATAGTTTTTCATGAACTATATGTATAACATTTCAAAAAATCGACTTTTAATTTTTGACACCAACTTTTCATTTTGGGTACCAATAAATTGGCTGTTTAATTTTTGTTCTTTAGCAATAAATTATAACATAAGTAATAGTTCTAGCCATCCCTTGGTTGTAATTTCCAATTTTCAGATTTGAATTTTAATTAAGTTAAACGGTTCTTGAGCTAGAGCCTAAAAAGTAAAAACTTGTAGAATTGCTGTATTGGCCGCCATTTTGAATTTAGAAACAAACGAAAAACGGCGTTTACTTGTAACCTTGTCTACTAACTTTTCACCAAGGGAACTCAGTTTGGGTTAAAATTTGAATGTTTGCTACCAAAATAATCCCCCTAGTTTGGGCCCCTCTGGGCCGATTTTGATGAGAAGCTTGTTTTACCGATGAAGTTTTTTTATAGGCCTTAGTTTTAAATTTAATCAAAATCGGTCGCAACTACCTACAGACAAACATTTTTCAAAGATAGTGGTTTTGGACTCAGGAGAAACGTTGAGATTCATCAAAACCTCTAGATCGATTTTTTTCCGATTACATTACTTTCCCTATGTGTATACACGTGTGTATATGCACGGGAAAGTAAAAATAACATGATGTAATAATTAGAACACATCATTGAACTCTAATATTAGATAAACATTCAAAAAAGTTTTTTCGTAACTAAAGGTGAGGTATGTAATTGTGATCCTGTTCTCTTGGCGGCAGCTAGTGGGGATTAAAGGGATTTTTTAATAATCAACCTCAACAGAAGGACATACTAATCAGGAAACCAGAGAGTCTCATTACAATTTTCGTTCTCCTTCAGGTTGCCTTTTTTGTCTCCATTCCTGACTGTATTCTCCGTTTTGTTGTATAGAGATATTATAGCTTTTGTTAAATTCATTTCAATACCAGTTCTCTCCAATATCTCCCATATGTTTTGTCTCACCACCTTGTCAAAGGCCTTTTCCAGATTCAGACAACACATATATGTTTCCTTAAGGTAGCGGTCTCTCTATTATATTTCTGAAAGTAAAAATACTCATATAGTCTTGTGTGCAATGGCCGTGCCTGAATCCACTTTGTGCTCCGTGTAGATTTTCATCTATTTCCTTTCTTAAGCTTCCTTTCAAGATCATCTGGTATACCCGTATACCTACAAGATGTACAGAGCAGAGATACACTTCGATTGTTTGAGCAGTCCCGGTTACCCTTTTTTAAAATAGGTACAACTACCGATACTTTTCATTCAAAAACACCCCCCCCCCCCCCCCAGCCCCGTACCTTTCAGTCCCTGCTTTTATTCCATCCAGTCTTGCAACCTTCCTATTCTTTAACTTTCCTAACACTTTCTTAACTTCTTCTAGTCAGCTGGTTCTTCCACTACTTCTGTCACCCACAGGTTTCTAAGCACTTTATTCTCCTGCCTCCGCTCCCATTTCCTCGTCTGTTACCTCTACTCCCTCTAACATATCCTGAAAGTATTGCTTCCACCTGTCCATAACTTTGTCATCCTCTATCAGTATCTTTCCCTCTTTGTCCATAATTTGTCTCGTCTCAATTTTCCTTCCATTTTTCCTCATATTCTTCAGAACTCTGTAAAATAGCTTTTGCTTTGACCTACTGTCGTTTTCCATTCTAGAAACAAATTGTTACCAGTCCTTAGGTTTAGCGATTTCACGTTTTCCTTTACCGTTCAACTTGCTGCTTTGTAATTCTCGTAAGATCGATCACTCCTCTTTTTTGCAAATAATTTTTCTACGCAGTCGCTTTGACGTTAATTGCATTTTTAATTTCTTCGCTCCACCAGCTTGTTCTTTTCTTAGTTCCTCCTACATTCATTTGTTCCAGCGTTCCAGCTTTGTAGATAATTTCTTTAAGTTTATCTCCTCAATATTAATTTTCTATATCTCTTGTCTCGCTTTCTGTGTCCTCTTCGTGATCTGTTTTGCATACTCCTCTTTTACTTGCTGGTCTTGCAGTTTGTGTATCTTTATAGTCTTCACTTCCTTCTTATTTGCTTCCTTCTTCTTGTTCTCGTGGTTTTCCCTTTTTTGTTTTTCGTTTTTGCTATTAATAGGTGGTGATCTGTCGATAATTCACCTGCGCTGTGAACTCTCACGTGATTTATAATTCTTCTCTTTATTTTTTCCTTTATTACTTACGTAATTTACAATTGATCTTTCATTTCTTGTTGAAAAATCCCTCTCCATTCGTATTATTTGTATTCTCTCCATATCTTCCCATTACCCCTTCTCTCTCTACAATCTCATTCTCAATTCTTCCATTAAAATCTCCCATGATTATAGTGGGGTTGACCGCCTTGTTCATAGAGCATTTGTAGTTCATACCAGAATTATTCCTTTTCCTGCTTCCTATTATTTTATCAAATTTATCCTGATCACATCGTACAAATGTTGCTTTCATTTTCCTTTTTACTTACTGCTTTCCATTTCACTAACTTCTTCACGTACTTCACTTCAGATGAACGAGAGAGCGGAACTCAGTAATTCAAAAGTCAAAAACTACAAGTTTTAATAAGAAACTAGAAAACGAATATAACATAGGTAACTATTAAGAAACCCAAATGGAGAGCTTCAGGGAAATTAACCGCAAATTTGTTTTTCTTAAACAAAATTTTGAAAGAAAAACCTTGTTACAGGGATGATTCATCGATATCGTAATTGGATTATCATCAAGCTCAGATAAAAACAGACTTAATACGCCATCGCTATCATCTGAGTTGCTCAGATGTAAAATAAACAATAATGAAGTAATACTAGTTTTTATTATTAATATTAGTTTCACTCAAATAGGTAAAGTACCTTTAGTTACAACTATAATTTTGCATGGGCGGGAATGCCGGGATTCCTGGTGAATAGGCACTTTTTTTTGTATATTTAGGAAACGAAAACATTGTCTGCATTTGAAAGGGTAATAAATATTTAATTTCTAATGTACGATAAGCCCCATCAGAATATGTACTTTAATAATCAATAAGAGAAGCTATTATTACAGTCACGCTTCCACCTTGCGAATTTATTAAAATTTTACATTGCGAATATTCGATAAAAAAATTGTTTTATCGATTTTTACCTTAGTAATAACGAAAAATTATTTTAAAATAGTTCGTTTATGCTCAACATTTTTATATGATTGGGTATAAAAACCGGTGGCAGTATAACAAGAAGAGCATTTTATTCGTTTTATTACGCAGGTGAGAAACTTTGACTAAACAGGCTCATAGGGCAGCTTTCCTTGCACTAAATCCCAAAAGCTGAAGGGTGCAAAGTAAGGATGCACCTGCAAAGAATAATTACATTCTGTGGCCATTCGGTGACCAGGCGCATACGTCCAGTTTTTCTTATACCATATATTTTATGGTGTAGGTACTTGTTTTATTTTCATATATAGAATTTAATTACGACCCGTGTCGTTTCTTTTGACTTATTATCTCCAAAAAATATATTAAAATTGGCCTTTAATGAAGCGTTACGAATGAATGAGCATGACACCGTGCAGGAATTTGGCAAACATCCTAGTTTGGGAAAGTTTCTGGATATACATTAGAGAATAATTAGTCACCATCAAGCAATAAATCAACAAACTACTAATTTATATCGAAGTATTTTAAACGATAAAACATTCGAACTACATTAACAATCTTTATCACCGAAGGAAGTGTAAGATTCCGAGCGTTTTAACGAAAAAGGCAATAAATCTGAATGTTGCTTTTAAATCTATGTTCCGTTCAGTTTTCCTAATTTTTATAGTATTGTTAATCTTCGATTATTTCTTAACAGCACGTTTGTAATTTAAATGTTTTAACAGAAAAGCTTGTTCACACTCACATCAAGGGCAATGGAATTAAAATAAAACTATAGGTAGTAGGTTTACTTTTGATAGGTTTACACTATAGTACCTATACGATTTTTGTTTAATTACAAAACATTCCTATTTCCTCGAGTTCGTGAAACGCTAAACCGTTGCAGAGCTAAGAAGCACATTTTCATGAATTAGTTTGCATCACATTCAGCAAACGCATTAAATAACAGCAAGAAAATTAAAGTACAGCTAACCGACTGTATCTTTGCCGGTGTCCTCGAGAACTGGTAGCAAATCTGAGTGAGGAAGGGACCTCACTTTTCCACTTCGTCGTGTTGCTTACTTTGGACACTATGCTAAAAACTAATATTTTATTAATGTTTCTATCTTTTACTGAAACGCTACAATGCAACTACTTTTGCTGTGGATTGTACATCTTTGGTGTTGTGTCCTTGTTTATCGTCGGCCCATCTCACTTGCAGAAATACAATCCATTTGCGGTACGTTTACACCTTTCAATGGCCAGGTTGTTGTCCTTTTGCTTGTATATTTCATGTCACAACAAGAAATCGTTAATAACTGATTTAAAAATAGCGATTCTATGATTTTTAAAGCTAAATTGGATTCATTCGGTAATTTTCTAATTATTATTTAACTGGCAAAAGGTTACATCTGCACTCTGTAAAAAATCAAATGGAATAACAATTGGGTAAATTGTATTTCCCTCTCATTTTTGCCTCAGTAAGATATTCAAGGTGGTGTCCAAAATGGTTCCAAATTAAAACATTTGGAAAGGGAATGGCATTATGTTTGTGGGGAGGGAAAGGCACGTGAACATGTACACTCCCTTTAAGCATAAAAAAGTAGCTCTATTGCAAAATACAAAAAAAACATTCAATTATCTTCTACACACACACGACACATTTTTTCACCTGCTTAAATAGTTGATCAATCAGGAGAGTTGAAATTCACCTGCCTCTCTATAAAAAAACTTTTCCAAGCACCAAGTGGATTCGGATTGGAGGATGGGACAAAGGTTCACGTCGAACCCTATCCTTGCATTTTGTGGTATCGTCTTAAAGCCACCTGGCAATGTCGATACGTGAAGGGAATTTACCCATGTCCATTGTCCGTCCAGTATTCCCTCAACATAGATTCTGTCAGTTGGAATAGTACAACATTCGATGATGGAAGACCGCTAACTGGTGTAATTTTGGTCAGGATCAGGTGTTCCGCAAAGTTTTCCAATTGCCGCATACTTCCTGTCTCGGTAAGTCTCACACATTTTGTGGAATTCATTTTTTTAAGGGGTGGTTAATGTCTACTATGACACCAGAAATGATAAGTCTCAATCTCTGGCAGCAACCAATTCCTCAGCTTAAAATCAGCAGTCAAAGTAACTCCATCAGACAGCTATATCAGCAATGCATTTCAGACTACTGGTATAAAATACCTTTTAAAAGAAAAACATTAAAATTTTGAGGTTTGGCCAAAGAGTATCTTTGGCGTTTCAAACGGAAAAGGGAAACACTCTTTATGTGCGGGACGTGATTTCAAGAATCTGGTCTCAATTAATGTTCTAATGAGACTTTTACTTATAATTGATAAAGAACAAAAATTTAACGTGGCCAATTTATTGTTGCCCAAAATTGGTCAAAAATTAAAAATCGATTTTCTCAAAATCTGCTCCGAGCTTTTTTTTTATTTTTTTAAATAAATAAATTTAAACATATAGCTCATGAAAAACTATTGGCACTACATTTATTTCTTTATTTGAAGTTAAAAATTTTATATCTTCATAACTTTTTTGCTAACAAAGATGAAGTAATAAAATTTCTCTGTGAAGTAGAGGACATACGACTTTTTTAATCGAGTATAATATGTATACCAATTTACTTCGGGCCTAGCCGGAAATTAACAAAATATTAAAAATATTTACGAAATAGTTTGTATATTATTTCAGGAGAAAATCAGAAATCGTCTTCTGATTACAACTATACTACACATTATATTTTCATTTTGTTATTTTTTTGAGTTATTATGCGAAAACTATTTTATTTTTTTTGAATAGTAGTAAACACCGGAAAGTTGTGTAAACTGGTCATTTAATTTTAGCTGTGCCTGAACTTTATATGCTATTTGGAAATTTAATGTAATGTTTACAGTTTTCTAGTTTGTCAATTTAAAAGAATATAAAATAGGGACTTTTATTCAATTCTATTATTTTAGCAATTATCTAACGTCCATCAATTAAGAATTACATGTATGTAGGTACCATAAATCACAATGAGACCATCGAAGTCTTGACCAAAACAATTGTTGATTGGAATATCTTGATCTTTCAGTAAAAAAATAATTCAGTCACCCTTTTCACGGACTGTTGTCTTATTTCGTGAAATCTAGAAGATACTGCCTAATTTTATAATTTACAGGTTCTTCATATCTTATGCTCTAGAAACTTGATCTTTTTGGAAATATCCTGTATCATATCAAATAGCAGTAAGTAAAACGGTACAGAATTTATTTTAGAAATTATATCATGCATTGCAGCATCTGATTGACATTGGTTTGAACATTAGTGCTTATAGATAACTAACCAATTCTTTACGCACTTTTAACATTTAGCATTACATAGTCATAATCACATGACAAACTGCTTTTTTTAAAATTAAGTAGGTAAGGCTCTTTCTGTTACTCGAGATCCCTGTGCAGTGCTACACTCTGCCTTTTTTAATTCCGCCCCTGTTACCAATCATGGTAGAATATAACTAAGGAAATTAGTTCAGATAATGATATTAAATTTTGAGAAAATTTTTATTTAATTCAATGAGGGATAAAATTTCTTACATCTGTCTGAATGGCGAAAGTGGCGAGATGGCTACGCTGCAATTTTCGTATATATGATTAGCAGTTGGGTCGAATTCACGGAAAATTAAAAAAAATAGGATCTTTCACCTGCCCACCACTAACAATCTCTTCTGAAGTTACACCAAACACTTACATGATAATTTCTTTTATATTTTATTGTCTATTGACTAATCTCTCAATGGTGTACCAAGTGGGCGATAAAACGTCTTCAATTACGGATTTTATGCAATCGCATTTATATCATTTTTTATTTTGATTTAGCTTCAAATTAAAAGAAAAATTTTCGCATGTATTAAATTATTTTATTGTCAAAGGTATATCTTTTTCTGCAATATATCATTAAAGGTACCTTCTGTTACCCATCAAGTAATAACGATTACTAGGTATATTTCTGTATATTTGAAAGATACAATAATTTATTACTTAATATATTTTTTTGCATATGTAACTAATTGAATAAGACTATATCCCTATATGAATTACAAGTATTAGTACAAGCTATTCAGGCGAGTTCGCGTGGGTTATTACATGACGAATTTGGACAGTCGAATAAATCTTTTGAATTATACTAATTCTCTTTCTTAAGGAATTTATTAATAAATTCGATGTTAAAAATAAAATATAAATAATTTTATACAAGCTTCAAAAGAAACGTTCTTCTAAGTGTTAAGTGTATTGGAACCAATCGTGTTCTATTTTTATATTGATACCACGACCTTTTACTCGTTTTATTTTACTATTTTTGTTCCCACAATCATCGACTAGGGATTTGTTTTTAACCCTTTCCTTTCACATCTGTTGATAAACAAGTGAGGGTTGTCGAGCTGATAGATCTCCTTGCATACTACCACTTCCGCAATAGTATAAAACAATGCCTGCATCTTTCAAGTTTGTTTAGTGTTGTATTAACAATACTCGTAAAGAGGTTGTATTTTCTCAAACTTGTCAATTTCAATTTAGGAATAAGACCGAACGCGTTATGTACTTGAAATAAATCAATACATAATGGTAAGTCGTTTTCATGGCGTTGTGTAAATCACATACCTACCTATAAATGTGACTGACAAGAATACAAGATTAAAATATTTCGTCACATCACTATTTGCAAGTGTTTGTTTCAGTAAGTATTTGGATGTATTGCGTGGGATTACCTTTAGTGTAAAATGACATATAGTCGGTTTATTCTTAAATTACTATGGATAGGGAACTCCTTAAAATTGCTGTAGCCAATGATAAAATGGGTTTCACTTGCAAATAAAAGAGTAAATGTCATATACAAAACGTTTCAAACGAAAGTAGTACATATGACAACAGCATTATGATGGAATTTCCTTTACACTCCCTGATTACCTGCAATTCTATTGTATTCCTAAACCCTGACAGAATAAAGCAGAAGTTCTACAACATTTTTTTAAATTAACGTTATTCCATAAACGTATTATGTCTTGAAATACGAAAAAAATGTAGAACTTCTGCTTTATTCGGTTTGGGTTTAGGAATTGAATAAACTAGCAGGTAAACAAGTGAGACACAATTTACCATTGGCTACAGCAATTTGAAGGCGTTTCTTGTCCGTAGTAATTTAAAAATAAACCGACTATAATTTCCTATGAAGTCGTAAACATTTCTCAAACATAACTATTCACCGTTAATTTATTTAACATTACTCTATCACGAAAATGTACTGAAATGCATTGAACTGTTTAAGTAGGGCATGGTTTGTGAATTAATGAGACAATAAAAGAAAAATGCACAAAATATATCAAGAAAGATTAAACGTGCCATTCTTTAAGCTGAATAGTTTACGCTGCAGGAACATACAAGTGGGCATAAGTGTGAAGAATTATTTATCATTTCCTGTATATGGGAATCATAGCGATGACAGGACTTTTGTGGTCATCATCATCATCATCGAATTACGAATTATTGAAGCAAAAGTTACATTTATAGCTATCTGTACAAAAAAGTATCGCTGTAAATTTTTCTTAATTATTGGTTTTAACGAAAATGATCTCTGTACAAGGCTAAGGGTAAACCAAATCCAAATTCACCACGTTTTTGACTGCAGTTGTGTGTCGTCACTATTGACTAATCAATCAAATTGGTCTGCCGTACGTATCCATTTTGGAAAACGCATGCAACCATACTCTGTTTACCCAACAGAAATAGTTAAGCTCCTCATCTATTCATCTATTCTGTAAACTGTTATTTCATGGAAAGAATGTATTATTGAACTGTGAAGCGGAAAGGCACGGCGTGTTCTAACAATTTTTCTATTGTTGAAAGCCGAAAACCTTCTTCCATTCCTCCCTTATTTTTATGTACTTACATAAGAAAAAAAAATCTTTTGGTCAATGTTAGAGCCATAAATACAAATTTGTTTAGTTAAAATTCGATTGCCTGAATTCCACGGCACTGAAACCTCTTCAATAGTACGTCGAACATTTTCACCGTTCCGGTTATTTCTTATTCGGGAGGATCGTTATTGTTGAGGCAATATTGCCTACATTAAAAAACAACGCTCTTAAGCATACAGAATTGATAACACACAGCTCAGATTTATAATCAACACAGAACAACCAAGCTCATGATTCTGATTTTTAAATAGGCTCTCCCATGAATTATATAGCAGAATGGATGTGAACATGCGTTCAAGCCGATTCCAAATAACTACTTCTTTTTCTAAGAAACTGTGAACAAAAACTTTGCAAAGTCAAGTGGAATGACATATAAATAGAAGAACGTTCTACAGCTAAATGAGTTGAAACACTTTAATAACTATTATGTGGCTCAATACCTAGCAAAACGTTAGGTAATTACTAATAATTACTAGTAATTACTAGTCATTACTAAAAAAATGATTAGTTTGATTCCATCCTCTTTTTACTTCTCGAATACGAAGAAAGAATTGTATTAGTGTTCCAAAAAATTGACCTATGCACATTTTTACATATCTTTGCGTTTTTGAATACGTAGATTCAAACAATGAAAAAAAATTTTCCGTCTGTCGTCTGTAGTCTGTATAGTCTGTCCGTACACATTCCTTGCAACGCTCTAAACTCAGAAAATATTAAAGTTATCGAAATGCGGTTTTCGCCAATCGATTGCATTCGGCCCAAGGACGAAAATGCTGATATTACCTTTGATGACGTCACTTCCGGTATAAGCTAAAATGGCGGCACTCATTTTTTTTATAACATAATATTGCAGTTTTTTATATGTAATTTAAAAGAGTATTTTTTTCTGAATTCAGCAATATATTGTGCTATACTGATTTTTTGAAAAAAGTATAAAAAAAAATAATTTTTAAAAAATCACTGCCACCTTCTATACTCAGAAACTATTAAAGTTATCGAAATGCGGTTTTCGCCAATCGATTGCACTCGAGCTAAGGGCGAAAATGCTAATATTACCATTGATGGCGTCACTTCCGGTATAAGCTAAAATGGCGGCATTAATTTTTTTATAAGATAAAGTTGCAGTAGCTCAATCATTCTTGAATTTAGAAATAAACGAGTAGTGAGTGCTGCTAATGGCTGAACTTCAGGTGACAGTGAGAATTGTGGCAGAAACGTTCTTTTCTTTGCGTTCTCGATGATGATTTTTGCTACAGAATAATCATTAAGCTTATTTTTAAGTTTACGTCATTACAACTAAAACTGCGAAGGAAGAGAAGGAAAGTTTTTTAACCTCTTTTAAGGAGAGTATTCTTGATTTCAACTATACTCTGTCAGGATTGGTAAAAAAAGGTTTTTCCAGGTGGTGTTTATGCCATTAAGTCAACGTACCACTCGGCCCACAATGGTAGCAGAAGAGTGATTAGTGTTTTATGAATTCGACAGTGTGCAATATTATCGGCATCCCTACTGTCGCCCTGTTGTATCATCTACCTTGAAATTTTATCTTTGATTTTGCTGTGATTATCACTGAAGTGTTGTCGTTGTATTATAATTAGATAGTTTCCTCAAAATTAACATTATCGGACATCTGATTTTTTACCGCACCACAAGATATTTTAGCAAATGAAAACAAAGTTGGTGGTTTGGAAGTGTTGGAAGAACGAAAAGAATTACGCAGCATAACCGTGGAATATTTAAATAGGTACAAGTATTTCTTATATTAAACATAGATCAACTATAGTAATATTTTAGATTTGGAAAGGATGAAGGTGGAATTGTTATTCAATTTACGGTTTTCCCTTGGCTATGACAAGAAAAAAACTGCTACTTGAAGAATTACAACTCTCGCTTATGTTGAACAATTACATAAGGTGATTCAGAGACCCACACTGCTGAAGAGGGTAAAGTTGTTGTGACTCTCTCGAATCTCTGGCAACTCTGCATCAGTTTCTTCACAGATTTACAAGAGACCATGTGTTTTCCGGTTACACAAGAAATCACATGATACAGTCATTAAAGTACTTATGATCAAATTTAAAGCTTATCTGTGAAATATGTAATAATGTAGGTAGGGGTCAAAGGGGTGTAGTATGTTACTTATTACTTTATTAGGATGGGCAAGTATTAGCATTTACCCGAGAATTTACCCTTCGAGTTGAGCATATTATATTACCCGCCCCCGAACTCATTCTTTGGTAAATATGTGAAATAACAAATTTGACATTACGAAAATATACCTATCAAAAAGCTTATGAAAATTCTAGCTGATGGAATGCTTCTAACACTATTAGCTGCTGTGGAGATAATAAAGTAAATTTTAGTTATCATATATTTCTTTTAAATATTCTAATAAATACATTATCTGTATTTCTGGTTGTTATCTCACTCATCTGGTATGTCAGTATGTGCCGTTAAAACGATTTTTCGGTTACTTTCACGTGCCTGAAAGCGAAAGGTATAATTGCTTGGCTACCACGCCACGACCCACGAGTTCGATTTAGTGACAATAGGTACCATTTAAGCCATTGGTTCGGATGTTCCTACAAGAACGATCACTATGCTGCTGTAGAGTTATTTTAAAATTTGAGTGATTGTGCAAAATTCTTAGATGGCTCTTTATTGCAGAGAGTTTATAAGACCATCGGCATTACTTGCTCTGCATGTCTCTAGAGAAGGAAAAAGGAACATCAGCGCCTTAAACTGTATAATAATGACCTTTCACTTCACAGTAAGCATTTATCTGACAATTCAACACCTTTAGAGATGATAGATCATAGTCTCATTAATAATTATTTTCACGTGTCGTTAAGTACATCCGGGAACGCGCACAGAAGAAGTAATTGTCCTGCTGTTGTCTCAACTTAACAGTTGACATTTTGTCTATCGGTAACTTAAATGAGTAAATAAGCATCTCAGATTTGCAAATCCGCATCGAGATCCGCACCAAGAAGCAATGAATGACTTTAAAACGAACACCTGTTACCGGTGAGAGTAAAATTGTACACTTTATATGAATGGTAATAATGTCCAGTTAAATTAATCAATCAATATGCGATAAATTGCAGGTTATGATATTGCGGAAAATGGTAACTTGTTAATGTTTCCGTTAAGTATTAAAATGTATACTAATATGTTATGTTGACATTTAACGGTCACATTCAACCAGCAAATTTTAATATCCACTATAATAACGAAGAAGGCTATATTCATTGATTAATAACGAAGAAAAAGGACAATAGATATTGCACATTAACTAAACAAAATCCATTATTGAATGGGAAGTGCAACCGCTTATAGCTAGACACTTCCGCCCTTTTGTACTTTAATTTGTTTGCCAGTTTTACATTATGCCTGATTATGACTACTTTTTCGAAATGGTTCAATTCACATTATATGAAGGGCTTGTCTCTTCCTTTTGAAATTTTCTTTCATCGTTTTTAACTGTTAAATGATATAAAAGTTTAATGATATTCAAAATATTCGTATGAAAATTTGCAGGTTCAAACGAATTAAGCCAATTTTAAATAATTATCATAAATATAAATAAGTGGGTCGTTGGCCGATTAACAGCGAAATTGCCACGTGTTGCAAGTTCTTACGAAATATTTTAAAGGCCAAGCCTACATTGCAAAGATTCGGCACATTAGAATATAAATGATTGAAAGGGGGTCACCATTATCATGTTTAAATTTAATTACGTACAACAAGCGTGGTCCAATATACGACCAAAAATATTATTTTTTAACGGTGTTTTGCGATTTGGTATTCCGCGATTGTACGAAACTGAATACTAAATGATTCGTTGCATTAGATGAACGAAAAACTTGCTTAATCGATTAAAAAATTATGCGGTTATGTAATTTTGTAATTTGAAAGTGGAAAAATTTGCCATACTTAATTTCGGAAATATATGTATATGTAAATAGATGCAAATTGTAAAAAGTTGTAAAAAATTAATAAATATGCAATTGCGTAATTATTAGTGTTGCCTACGTGCAAAACAAAATCAGCGCAATTATTATGACCCTAATTTTCTACTTATTAACGAAATGTTCAGCTCAATCAATAAAAAACAAATCAATTGATATCTGAAATTTGCTTTCCGATTCACTTCCATTTCGTTTTTTTCGTAAAAATATACAGCTTTGTAGTGAAAAACCACAAAGACGTTATTGACAAAGTGATCTAATCTATTTACTAATATCATACAGGTATGATCAAATAGTATAGGTAAACTTAATTTTCTTGTAGATACAAGCCAGTAATCCTATATAAAATAACGGATAGGTGTTGGTAAATCGTAGTATGTATAGTGTATATTATGTATCTTTTACTTGATATTCAAACTAAAAATTGACATTAACGCTCACAGGTATACTTGTTTTTTGTACTCTCACAGTAGCAAGTAAACATCCTTAAATTGATGACCTATTATTATTATACTTTTTTCTCTTTCAAATATTACAAATGTGGATTTTTATCGCTACGTACACAAATCTGTTTTCTATTACAAATGTTTCTGTAAATGCGTTTAGAATAATAGCATAATGCATCATTTTCCTTTTCTATATTATGATTATGACTTTTCTATAATTGAGACACGAAAACAGCCCAATTTTCAGGAACCTTTATTAAATTCCAATCTCGGTAGGTATTTGGTGTTCAAAGCGCGAATTTAACAACCCTTATCTTATCACCTATAATGTATAGAATCCACCCTCTTAGGCACTGAAAATATAATCAATCAATAAAACATCGTTTTTCCACAAACTGATCAATTAAAAGGAAATGAAAATATTCAGATTTATTTAGAACACCACTGTAAAGTAGAAACGTTGTGGAAATACATATCATAAAAATTGTTAATATTTGCGACTGTTAGTTTGATATTTAGTAAATTTTTTATGCGATTTCGTGCTCACTAAGGGCCAGTTGTATAAAGTCTAGTTGAGTTTCAACCGGCGCGGCGGTTAGTGTAAAATTGAGTCGCACAAACTAGTGTTGACGTCCGGCCCAGGGTTGAACTGACGCTTTTACCGCCCATTTTCCAACCCATATGAATTGGTAAAATGGTCAGTTCAACCCTAGTTTGTGCGAGTCAATTTTCCACTAACCGCCGATTGAAACTCAACTAGACTTTACACAACTGGGCCTAAAAGTACCGACGAATTAAACTAAATTTTGTTGCAGAATGCAACCTACCTATATTAGCACTTTGTATCGGAAGAGAATCGATAATCTATGAAAATAATTTAAGTGACAAAATCTGAGAGTGATTACGAAAATATAACTAAACCGCAAGATCAAGGTGATTCCTTCATTTCTGTGAACGGTTTAGTGACCTTTTCGATCTTCTAAAAATACGAACACGAGAAACATTCTGTTCAAGGCTATGAACAGAGGCAACTGTATATTTTTCAGTGACGGCCACCTGACCTAAACAGACCTGACTCGATTTCAATTTTTGAACCACATTTCTTCTTACAATGAATGATCTTTAACTGGAAGAAGGTATTTGAGGACCTTTCAGAATCCGACCACTTTCCCCATAGTTTTTCCTATTGATATACCCCAAGTTCCCTTAAAACATAGTATCAAACAAAATATTTAATCTACTACCACCTTATTTTTTGATTGACCAAAATATACATCGTATTTCTCGATTGACCAAAATATACATCGTATTTCTCGATTTTGTAAAATGATTATTAACAAACGTAGCAAATGTCCACCACACCGGTGGAAATCTGCATGAAATCAAGTTAGTTTCGTGTCTAAAAAAGTTTCAACCAGTACCATTAATTTTAAACGTGTAATCGCATTCAGCAAACGTACATTTAAAATTAACAAGCATCAAAAGGTGCCAATTCTCATAGAATTCTAATTTCAACTAACTTCAAATCTGTACAGTGCAGGGGTTAATGTATAAAATTACAAATTTAAATCGTCATCTTTGCAAAGATGAAAATTTCATCTTTGTACTTGGTTTCATCTAGTCGTTTCTCATAATCTTTCATTAGCCCTTCAGGACATCTTGGGGTTTCTCTTTAGGGCCCTTTTTAGCTATGTAACTTGACGATTTAATTTTGTAATTTTATACATCAACCACTGCACGATTCTTTTCCTCTGATTTACTGTAATTTAAATATGTAATTCATGTGCTTGATAATGGGTTTAGTTTTGAAACCCGAAACATGTCGCAACAAATGTGATTCTTTTTCAGTAATCACAATCTTGGCAATCAAAGTTCACTAAGAATAAATCAATGTATTAAGGGGAGGTAGAGTTGTTTCATATTTATTTATATAACTTACTAAAGTATGGAAACCCTTAAATATCTCGTGAACGATATATCCGGATTACAAAAAGAAAAAACGCGTTCCTTTATTTTTTGAAATCTATTCAGTCGTGATATGTAGACATCACCCTCATCCCCATGGGGGGTGGAGCAGGGGTGAGTTTCATAAACCTAAAGGGGAACACCTATTTTTTTTTGCAAAAATAAAGGAACACGTGTTTTTTCTTTTTGTAATCGAATGTGTCGTTCTCGAGACATTCAAGAGTTTCCATACTTTTTGTACACGGTGGATATTTTGACTTTAACGTCCTCCCGCATGGCCCCCACAAGGGGGAGACAGACAGGGTCATTTGTCCCGGGGCCCGTGATCGGAAGGGGCCCGACGTAGAGTAGGACACGATTTTTTACTCAGCAGTATCAGGTGGAAGGTAGAAGTATGAAAGGTAATGCACATTATTATTTGTCATGGTATTCTCAGAACGAGTTTATTGGTCTTTGTGCAGACAATGTTCTCCAACCAATACTTGATCAAAGAAAAGAAGCAATTTTCTACGGAATTATAGTAGATGCCACGCCAGACATATCTCCCAATGAACAAAAGGTTCTAATTCTTATATAGGTGTTCCAAAATCCAGAAACACACAAATTGGAAATACATGAACGTTTCATTGAGTTCATGAGCTTCACTGGAAAAACATGAGAAAAAATAACTGAAGAAATACGCACAACTCTGGAAAAAAACAATATACTTCCCCAAGATTTTTTATTTTATTCTTAATTAGATTATAGGGATTAAGCCAGAAAATATAACATTGAAATGATTTAAGTTTTGGTTTCAGCGTTTGCTGCGGGAAGATTGTGCGCGATCATTGTCAAAATTGGTCAATAATAACGTTAACAACTCAACAATATAGCCCAAAATTTAAAAAATCTTCCAAAAATCAACTTGTTCGGAGGCCCCCCCCCGTTCGGCCCCGCCGCCCCCCTCCAACTAGTTAAAATATTTTCTGGGGGCCCGCGAAGAATCGCGATCCCGGGGCCCGGTTCGGGATGTGGGGGCCATGCCTCCCGACGGCGCACGGATAATCCGATCAAGAAATCTACCATAGATTTGGAATCAGCAAAGAATTTCCTATAAGATGACATCACTTCCAGCTTTCTAAACCCTGTAACATCTTAGAGACACTTAATTGCAGCCCGGAAATGTCTGGAGTATATCCTGAGCCGCCTATTATTACTCGGTACACATTTTGGGAGACTCAAGGAGAAAAAGGAAAAGGAAACTAACCTTCTTCTCGAATAGGTGTTGTGATGTGATGGTAGATACGCTATATGTAGATGTATTGATGTAAGTGTACTTCCATCAGTTAAGGCAAAACTAAAGCGCTAACAACTGTTGTAGTGCGCACTGCACAGAAATATCTAATTGCGACTAGCGCGTTAAAAAAATGTAGTGTTTTACAGGCAAATATTACATTCACGAAACCTTCAAGTAAAACCTTACTGTTTCTTCCACGACCTTTGTATGTACTTAAATTATTATTCTGCGCCATCTACTCCACCTCCTTGCTTCAGGCTTCTCACTCCATTTTATGAGTAGTTAAACTTTGCACACAACACAAACACAGGTTGGAGCTCATTTGTAAGCTTTCGTAAAGTGTGATGGACGTTAGCCGCGAATTCCTTAAACTTGCAATTAATAATTTGACTACGATTATTTCTAACACCTCATCACATAAAACCTTTTCTTGAAATTAAAAAGCGTTTTCAAGGATCTAAAATTGCGAAATTTCAATTTTTAAACAGGTTACATTCGCGGAATTTCTACGATTGCAACCCTTAAACGATGTGGTACCGTTAAATTTACTATTACGGAGATCGATCATTAGCAATAACAATCCTCTTTAACAATGCCACCTCTTGATGCTTTAGTTTCTCTGGCATTTCATGTCAAGTTTCCCCAACGTAACCTTTTAATTTCAAAAACATTTAGTTTTCGATACATCGAAATCTGACTTCATAACTTACAAATATTTTCAACACGGCATGAAAATGCAGTGAAAAGATATACAGATATACCAAGTGTCCAAAAAGTGTGGATCCCCTTGAATATCTCGAGAACGACACATCGGAAATATCACCTCCACCTCCGACCATTTTTTTGGGAGTGGAAAGAGGGAAAATTGCACATTCCCGCAGAAAAACGATCTTTTTTAACTTTTTTTCCTCCACATTTTTTTGTTATTTACTAATTGTCCGCCACAATAGTGGAAAAAGAAACAATGGCTCATTTGAGCAGACTCTGGGGTGCTAAATTTAGATGAATCTTGGGGATGGTGGAGCGGAGAGGGTGGCGGACAATTTATAAATCACAAAAGAATGTTGGAGGAAAAAAAGTAAAGACAGATCGTTTTTCTGCGAACATGTGCAATTTTCCCACTTTCCACCTCCAAAAATGAGACCGAAGGGGGGGGGGGGCAAAATGTCCAATTTGAGTGCAATAAAAAATAGGTGTTCCCATTTAAATGTTCAATACTCACCACCCCAAGGAAGTGATTGTGATGTTTACATATAATGACTGAATCGGTTTCAAAAATTAAAGGAACCCGTGTTTTTACTTCCCGAGTACGAAGTAAAAGGGATGTATGTGTTCAAAAAAAAAATTGACCTATGGAAATTTTTACATATCTTTGCATTTCTGAATACGTAGATTCAAAATATGAAAAAAAAATTTCCGTCTGTCGTCTGTAGTCTGTAGTCTGTCCGTACACATTCGGTGAACGGTGAAAACACTTTTATTAAAACATTCATTCTATGGCTTAGATGAGTATTTTAGTGCAATACTATAAATGTATGTTCTGTCTTTTTTACGCAGTTGTGGTTGTTCTATTGTATTGTATTGTTGACGTTTTCTATACCATATATATGGTCCAAAGAAATAAATATATATTATTATTATTATTATTATTCCTTACAACGCTCTAAACTCAGAAACTATTAAACTGATCGAAATGCGGTTTTCGCCAATCGATTGCATTTGGGCCAAGGGCGAAAATTCTACTATTACCTTTGATCAGGTCACTTTCGGTATAAGCTAAAATGGCGGCACTCATTTCTTTATAAGATAAAATTGCAGTTTTTTATGTTGTTTAAGAGTATTTTTTTCTGAACTCAGCAATATATATTGTACTACATTTATTTTTTGAAAAAAGTGTTAATACGAGGGAAATCTCGTGGCAACTTGCCAGAATTTTTTCATTGCGTAATCGGATATTCAAGCGTTTCCACACTTTTTGGACACCCGGTAGTATTTTTTGTAAAAAGGTAGAAAGGTAGAGAGAGGTATTTATAACAAATGAATTTCATGATTCGCCATTAAAAATTTTAACCTTTTTTTACGTAAAAAATAATGAAACAACGAAACAGCATTCGGTTCCTTAACTTTGTAGCATCCATGAGTAAAAAAATCTTGACGAAGTTCATAAGTATGTATACCTTACTCAAAAGCTACCAATTTTGCTTCAAGCAAATTTAAGCTAATTCAATAATTTGAAATTGATGAATTAAAATTATCTGCAGGATATTAAATATGTATTAACTAACTTCTATTTTATCTCTAGAGATGCAATTTTATTAAATCATACTTTAGTTTAATTTATGATTTTAAATTATTTCTTTTCTTGTAGGTAATTTTAAATGAATACTAATTATCTTAAGATTTCCATGTTACAGTTTTAAATGGCTACCTACGACACTAAAGTGAGAAGATATTACTACCCTTTCTGCGATATTAAAGTGAACGAATTTGTGGTACTACTGATCCTGGCTAATTTTTATGATTAGTTGAATTTAATTACGAATTCGCTCGAACAACTGTTCAGATATAACCTAAAAAGGTCTTTGAAGCAGACATAGATTTAAATTAGATTTATAAATTGTCAACAATTCAAATGTAATCAATAGGTCGTTACCGTTAGCATTTTCTTACATACATCGTCGATTTATTGACGTCATAAAGTCCTTTATGGATTTCTTTATGATTTTAAGCTATACGCATTAGCACTCAATACAATTTTATTGTACTAATGTAATTACAATATTGGTAATTACGCGGTAGTTTCTGGTATGAACAGAAAATGAACTTCTTGCCAAATTACGATACAATTTCGATCAGATATAACGAATTGTCTTTTTCGATAGATAGTAACATTGTATATTCCGACAATCAGATGAAAAGCACGCGATTTAAAACTAATCATTCAGCTATTAGGAGTCGCCATTAGTGTAATTTAAGGCTGTTATTAAATAATGCAAACAGGGAAAGGTTATATATCCAGGGGATGACGCGTAAAAAGTTTGCATTGTATTCAAAATCCGTTAACATAGCAACGGCTATGTAAATTTGAATTATTCTCATCAGCATTGCGAATAAAGAAATGGGGTATTCTGGAACGGGACGTTAAGGTTCTTTGTGCCAATTGTCTCTCGTAACTCGTCTTACCGGTATCCCATGACTTTTTATGCTTCTTATACTCCCCAGTTCTTCGTGGTTTATGCAATTTAACTCGAACGAAATTGTTGCGAGATTCAAATGCACGTACGGGAATTGTATGCTCCTATATTTTAACGATTACAATCTAACACCTGCGGGATCACAATGCTGTAATTATAATTAAATTCTAGTTTAAGAATCCTTTTCCTGTCCACTAAGTTAGAAGGGCAGATGTTGTCCAGCGGTGGTTGTCTTATATTTTTAAGAGTTGCGTTTTTTGTGCAGTAGATTTAAATAATGTCGAGTATGTTTTAGGGTAACTACCAGAAAAACTGAAAAAGTTATTAACTTAACACTATAATCTTATTTAAATTTATAGCCTTATAGCCACACAGAATTTAAAAAAATTAATAGACCAAATAAAAATATATTTAATCTTAATAGCCAGGATTGAGATTTACATAATCCTGGTTAAAAGTGAAAAGAAACTAAACAGGTGCCAAATTGATTTTTACGTTGTAATTATTGCACGATACATATAAATGATAAATTAGTGTCGTAAAATATTACATTTAAATAAAAGCACGGCTACTTGCAAATACAGTAATCTATTGCCATCAAAGTTAGCTACGAAATAAATTATTTCCACTAATGGAAAATCGAATATAACTTCGAACAAATTTTGTACGTAGAAACACTTTTATAAAGTGGGTTACAACTTTTTTCTTTTAGGTTCTATTGATTTATTTGTGAATTATTGGTAATTAGGAACATTTGGCTAAAATAAATTTATTTACCTCGCCCGTTCTCTTTGTACAATAAAATCGACTTTACCTAAAGTAATCAAGGGAAGTGAAGCAAGAAAAATGACTAAGTAGGTAAGTATAATTATAGTATAAAAAAATCCTATTTACTCACATTACGCTTTCCTTTGCAATACGTAACAACAAAGGAATTCATTTTGATATCTACCATTTTCTATCTCGCCAAATTTGTACGAAATTATAATAAAAACGAAACTTAATTTAAGTATTATTTATTTATTTTTATGTAAATTAGCACTTTCTGCGTAAATTGTAGCGTGTTTTTTCATACATACGGAAGCACGCAACTAACTGCATAAATTTTGCAAATTAGTATAGGTACATATTTCTGCGAAATAAAGCGTATTGTTTAGTTAGGTCAATCTAAAAGTACATAGTTTAGTTTCCCAATAGTAACAGCAGAGCAAAGACGCCATGGAAAGTTTATCTATCGATAATCAAGCAAAATAGTATACAATATGTATCTGACAGAATGAGTTACGCCTTCAAAAGTCCTAAAAAAGACAAGAAATAATAACTGAAACTATTAGCCCTGAAGATATCAACATAGAGAACAAGAATTTCGAAATCCAAGACTATTTACTGATTTAGAAAGCGGCCAATAGGAACGAAATAGGTGTACCTATACTTTGCGACTGCACTTACAGATAGATTTTCAAAAGAAAACTCGCACACACCTATTTTGATATTGGGGGGGGGGGGGGGGGCGTGCCGCAGCTTAGATAGATAGTTCTATTCTATTATAGATAGTTCCGGACCATCTTTGGATAGGCAAAATGACAATTTAATGTATCTATTCTTTTATTAGGTAAATATGGCGAAAATACGTAACAATAAAAATTATTAAGGATCTTTTACAGTTTTTACTGTTTTCCGTCCTTTTTAGAAGCGTCCAATCGTTTCGAAATTCAGTGTACCTACGCTTTGTTTATAAATAAAAAAAGCTTCATTAATTTTCAGGTTCACAGAAACAAAAGTTACAGGAGATTGTGTGGATCGGGAACAGTTACGAAATTTTAGAAATAGGTGTAACTCGTCCCCTAGATCATACTTCGGATTATATAACTTAGGGTCCTCAGATGTCCCATTCGCCGCCTAGGTCAAAAATTATGAAGCAAAATTCCAACCAAAACCGCTATTTATGCAACAATTTCGTGGGAAAACGTGTAAATGCATTGCAACGATGCGAATTTCATACATTTTGGACTACTACATGGTTTTAACCGAGGCATGTCAAAATTGTTCAAACTAAGTGAGGATCTCTCGATATTCCGTTACTTATATGTATTGGTTTATTAATTTCGCATTGATCTTAATTAAATGTGCCTTGGTCGCCATATTTGGTTGAATTTGTGTTTGTATCAATTTTATTTTGATTTGGAGTGAGACCGTTATTCTCCTTATCTATAGTACTTCCACCTAGAAGATTTCTTCTTCCGTTCGTACTTTCTTATTCTTTTTCTAGTATCGATTAAGCTTGTGTTATTACATAGTTGTTCACAGTCATAGAAAACCAAAATAGTTTGTTCATTTTGCCATAATCAACTAAAATACCGTCGTGGATATTTTCTTCATTATGTTGTTTACAAGTACATAAGTGGTTTATTGTTTACATTTCCAATGATATTTATAAATTCTTTTCAATTTTGTAAAGTTAATTTTGAAACACTGTGCTTCATATTCAAAGTTCCTGACGTATTAACATGCTCACATTTTAGATTTACCTTTGTCCTCTATCCTCTTTATACGTATACAATCCCTTGTAAAAAATTGTAGCACATAGTAATTTCGATGTAAGGGTGGTTTTACCAATTTATCAAATAAGTGACGTTTTTCGATTAATTGATATTGTTATGCGAACACCCTGCATATGGCATAAATAAATAAACAAAGTTTGAATTCAATAACAACCAGTCCGCACTGGTTTACCATCTTGTCCTTCTTTCCGTATTCAGTGCGATTTTTTTCCAAATTTCCACGTTTTCTAATGTCAGGTGTCCCAATAAAGTCGCCTTCTTCTTACACCTAATAATTATTAAAAGAGTGTACCTACCATTTGAACAAGTAGCCGTACGTAATTGTACCCTTCGTCCCTTCCACTGCTTGATAATGTTTTTAATAACTATAGTGAATGAGGGTTTATTTTGTGATAAAATGTGACAAAGAGTATCGCCAAATTGGACAATATGATTACCTTACCAAATTGTTAATTTATATACTAATACCAAGTCGTTGAGTAGGAGAGCGCTCGCGCAAGTGATTCGTAGAGCCAACACCAGGGTAAAGAGCAAATCACACCACAAGCTGCACTATTTGAGCACCTTCCGGTAGCTGGCGTTTTTCCGGAAACTAACATTAATCCAACATCCAGTTACCCGTTGAAAGCTACACCACTAGAAAATCTCTCAGAAGCCCGTCAACAGTTCACACACGTAAGAATACCACGTAAAAAGCTCTCCAACGATACCGATTAATGTAATCTACCAATTAAATATACATATATGTTCGTGTTGCTTGTAATAAATTATTTTCTTGTTAATTGTTAGTATGAGTGATATGCATGAGAGGGATGAGGTTTGTTTCAATTTAAGCTTTCACCATGAAAGCGGCTTTTACCATCTTTGTTTCAAGTCAAGAACATCTTCCTTAAAAAAGTCGGTATCTTGGTGTCCAAAGAAAGTGGTAGCCTCCGTGACACCATCCTCGTCTTCAAATTTTGTTTCACGAAACGAACAAATAACAGCCACTTGGTGGGGCTTGGTATGGTGAGTAGGTTGTTTATTCTACAAGTTCAAAACCGGCATCATAGCGTTCATTGTTAACTTGGACATTTTCTCTTGCTTTTTTTCCCCATCCAATTATGGACACGTTTAAAATGCATAATAATTGTCAGTAATCGTGCCCAGCATCCCAAAAAATGTGGTGTTTCGGACAGAAATTCGCCACTTCATGCTTGGTATTTGTGATCCTGGGTCAAAATGATTGTATCCATTTACTTGGACAATAAAATTGTCTGGATTTCGTTTAAAAAATGTCCACCGTCTAATTAATTGAAAATTTAAACAACAAGTAAAAAAATACTTACTTGTAAATGTATTTCATAGCATAAAGGAATTTTTAAACAAAAATCCAAATCAAAACTTCAATGGTGATACTTCTAGTACCTATCGTATAGTAACTTTAAACCAGCTCATAATTCTTACTTACCAATCTTGTAAGTGACGTTTGACGTTTGTAAACACAATTGTGTATTAACAATAAATGAATATTATTATTATTGTAGTCTCTTGCAACCTGGGTGCTTTTATTTATGTGCAATTTAGTTGTTTTTGTATTTCAATACTAACGCAATAACCGATCTTCCATTTCTACTCCTTACTACTCTATAGTGAAAACACTTTGCAAAACTTACTTTTTTTCCTATAAGTCGTACTCTTTTATTACGTCAGTATAAATTAGTATGTGCTCTCCATTTATTACCATACAACTACTAATTTTCTCCTTGGTCTGTGTTGTTATCCAAAACAAAGGCAAACGGAGTTTCTGAACAGCAGGCTCCTATTAACGATTGGACGTCCTTAGCAAATAAGGTGAACCAATTAGAACTAGTGTGTCAAGAAAAACATACGAACATTTTTCTGCTTGACAGAACATTGGAATTGTGAACATCATTTGCAATGAATAAGAATATCTTTCTATACCCAAGTGTCAAACTACTGTCTCGAGGAGAGAAAACACGGAGGTTCAGTAGTTTTTGTGGAAAATCAACTGGTCAGGCAATGCAAGCTAGTGAGCGTGATTAATAAGTTATCAGTGCCTCTTTGTTATGTTATGCGCGGAAATGTGTTATGACAAAAAATTATGTGTGTTGTATGTTTATCGTCCACCACAGAACGATGTCAACCTTTTTCGAGATTTACTACAGGAAGCACTAAATATGGCAGTAACTAAATTATTCTTACAGGTGATTTAAATATAGATTATTTGAAACAAACTATAGAGGTAAGAAAACTTCTTGGTGTATTTGATTCTTGTCGATTGAAATCATTAATTAAGCTACCAACACGTGTTGATACAAGAATAAATTATCATAGTGAAACCGCAATTGAATATCTTGTTACAAATATAGAATCTAAAGTTCAATATAAACTGATAGATGCCGTTTTATCTGATCGCACTATGCAAATTTTAGATTTTTCATTGCCACTGAATTTATCAAATGTATGGGAGAACAAACTGATAAGAAGTCGTGTAGAATATTTAAATACTACAACTCAGAAATTTGCACAGGTTGCGGAAAATGCTTCCGAACTCAAACCCCGACGACTCCAAAGCAACAACGGCGCTACCCTACTGGACATTCTATCCTTTTCGATTCGACGGTTGTTTCTCGCTCTGCAAACAGTCTCGTATAACGTATAGAAAAAGATAGAATAATGTTCAGTTGTCGCTTTGGAATTCTCGGTCGAAGTACGCTTTTAAGATGACAGTTCGGGAAATTCGATGTTACGTCGGAAATACCGTACCGAAATTATCACATAATGATTTATTCCAACGTAGAATCTTCTGCTCCACAACTTTTATACCTACTGAAAAATTTTCGATATAACTTACCGTTGTTTAAATAATAGTGAGAGAAGCAAAATACACAAGAATTTTCACACTTTTTCATCAATTTTTCACGTTTCCCGGAGGTTTTTTTCCTGCAAATTTGGATTTAATACCTGGAGTACTACCTAAATCGAAATATCAGGTTTGCAGGGGTAATTAAAAATTTCCATTTCAGCCGTTCGTTGACTTATAGTTATAAACAATACATATGTAAATGTATGTTTTTCACGAACGTCCGTTTAATTTCTCCTGTTTTTAAGTTAAACAAATTCCAAAGGTGCCAACTCTTTTCAACCAACTTCAAAACTTGATCAAAACTCACCCCCACTCCCAGAGGGGTGAGAGGATATTGTAAGATATTCAAGCGTTTCCATACTTTTTGAACACCTTGTATTGTATAATTATAATTTATATCTTATATTACCTACAAAAAAAATTACTTATATCTTAATATCGAAATTTTGATTTTAACTACCCCTCCACGGCGCGGCGAACGGGTGATCAGATCAAAAAATCTACCAGAGATTTGGAATCAGAAAAAAATTTCCTATAAGATGACACCACTTCCAGCTTTCCAAACTTTGTAACATCGTGCAACGCACAGACACACAGACATCCGGACGAATTTATTAACCAACTTTTTGAAGTTGGTTGAAAAATCAATATATTTTTTTAGCTCTGTTCGGAATAGGCGGATTTTCGGAATAGCGGGACTGTACTGTACTTCTTCTTCATATAAATTATACGAGGGTTGGGGCAAAAGTCATGGCAACTATTTTTTTTTGTTCTTGTTCTTTGTTCCTCATGACAGAACGGTGACCGCACAGTACTACAGGGACTTTCTGGTGCGACAGGTACGACGTGGCGTTCGGGATAAACGTCCGGATCTTGTGGACAGTGCAATAATCCTGCACGACAACGCAAGACTATATAAAACAGAGTGTGTAGGGCAGCTACTGCGACGTTGGGGATGGGAAGAATTGGAGTACCCACCGTACTCCCCCGACATTTCGCCATGTGACTTTGATCTCATTCCAAGGATTAAAGAACCACTACGTGGTAGGCGGTTTGCAACACGAGAGGACATTGCTAATGCTGTGCGCCAACAGGTGACCCGATTCACACATGCTGAGGCTGATGGTATTCAGCGCCTCCCACATCGTTGGCAGCGTATGGTAACAGTAGCAGGGGACTACTTTGAGGGCCTTTAGGTCCAGGTTTGTCATGTCAACTTTGTGCGTACTGTGTTATCATTCTTTTGCACTGTGAAGGCCATATTGCCCTGTATACTACCGTAATAAATTAGTGCCTTACGATATTTCAGTGCTTTTTTAATTTTGAATAATTTACACTTTCTAGGACACACAGTGTTGAATCGCATTGGGATATTTTAAAATAAAAAAATTAAGTGGAATTCCTTATATTTATATTTGTAGATATAACTGTTTATTCGACAACTACAATTTTTAAAAAATAGAAGAAAGGAATTTGTAAACGGTATAAAACCATAGTATCTCACTTCATCACTGATTTTTAAAAATCTTCTTATACATTGTATACATAACTGCGTGACAAGAAAAATCGATTGATGCTCTAAAACTAACATTGGCTGTATCAGAGAGTCCCTAAATATTTTCAAAATTGTTAGAGGGTTCTAATGTCAGCGGAATTTTAAGATTTTTAAAATTTATCTTTATACTATACTAGTAATAATTCTAACAAATGTTTGCTACTATGTACAAATAGCTTACCGTATTCTTCCTTAGTACGTGAGTAAAAAATACAGGATGCGAGCAATAGAAATGTCTTTAAGGAATTTCACAAGAACGATTTTAAATGTTTGTATATTTCACATGTTGATAAAACTAACTACGGATATTATTTTATAAATAATAAGTACAGCAGCTTCGTTAAAAATATATTAATACACGTGTTATTTGTTTACTTACATTTTACTCTCCACCCTCATTATAAACTTTTTTTTAAATAAACGCGTGCAGGCATTACGAATTCGTAGCACCTGACGGTGATACTGCTACATTGGGAATATTTAATAAAATTATATGTACCGTTATTTAGCCACTATTTACATATTTAAAAAACCTCGTCCTAAATTTCCAACGCTAGTCTTATTAACCTAAAAAATTATAATGCCTGCCAAAAACCTTCAATGCTCATATTTTCCTAGTATTATTATTTGGTAAGAATCCACTTTCTGTACACGCGTGAATTCTTGCATGCAAGTCGGACCTGTTTAGCCAGTTAGTTTTCTCCAAACAAATAAAGAAAATAAAAAATTACTTTAAGAAGCTTCTAGATGGGTTTGGATTATTTCAATTCCAATAACTTCGTCCTTTTTAATTTTATTTTCAACTCGGCGAATTGAATTATATTTCTCAAGTGGACGATAAGGTGTAATCTAACCACATTTTTATTAAATTTGACGCGGGTTAATAAACTTTATTCTTTATGTTAGCGTGCGTAAAGAATTCTAAAGGATGATGGCCTAAATTTTAACCATTAAAATTTATAAAATTGCATCCTTCAGAAAGTTAAGTAAAAGGGTTTCAAAGAACAGATTATAGCTTAAGGGTTGAATTCTTATTTTACGGATCGAAGGGTTTTATAGAAAGAAAATCTATTGATATTTCATTAATTTGGGGTAAGAGTAGAATATTACGTCCAAACAATTTTATAGGATTGTAATTGTGTCGTCCAACACCTGTTTCGCTGTTTTATGCAACCCTTTTCATCTAGGGGTGTCTAAATTGTTGAGGATGATGGGTAGACCTATTAAACTGATTTTTTTTCTAATCGCATGATAAAAGCGAAGGGTTTTTTGTTATTTTATTTACAGAAAGTAGGTCAGATGTCAATTTTGTAATGTGTAAATGCTATTATTTCGACAACTGTTCAGGAAACAGAGCCCTATTGTTTAAAGTGTCTGTTATTGTCTCAATTGAAATATCATAAGATTAAGGTTGAACGTCTACCTGATACTTATGTTTGGTAATCTTAACCGCTTATTATTTTTCTTCAAAGTTAATGTATTTATGAACGCTACGCTTCAAAATACTAGATAGAATTATAAATTATTTATACTAGAGCTTTTGGCTAAGAAATTGTAATTCCCTTTCTCAAAGATTTTATTGCAAATGGAGAAAATCCACTCCGTTTGAAACAAGAAAAGTGAATTTTTAAACATGAATTGATTGATATTAGAACTAAATGCATCAAATGTATGAAATTTTTGGAGGGAATAACATGTAATAGCAATAGGCAGGGCTGGGCAAAATACATGCACTAACGTATTTCAAATACAAATTACATAATACTCCTAGAAATGTATTTGAAATACAAAATACGAAATACTTTTATATTATTTTTAAAAATACAAAATACAAATACAATATTTGAAATACAAAAATACCTATACGCATACGGGGTGTTTTTTAGGAGGTTTAGTTAGACGTTTCTAAGAAAATGTTATAGGTAAATTCTTGAAAATGTGTTCTTAGAATTCACTCTGAACCTATCGTTAACGTTTCGGTGGGCAAAATACATACATTAATGTATTTCAAATGCAAAATTCAAAATACTCATAATAGAGTATTTTAAATACAAAATACAAAATACTTTAGGGAAAAATCATCAAATACAAAATACGAAATGCAAATGTATTTCAAATACTGTATTTTCAATACAAGTATTTTGTGACTGCCCACTCCTGGCAATAGGTACCTATGCATGAAAAGTCCTTTTCATTGTGATCAATTTTCTAATAATGTAATACAAAAAACATTACAAAATTATGATTGTAAAATAAAAATAGAAAATGTTATAACACATTTGACGGTTTATAAACAAATGAGTAATGCAAATTGAAGAGATTTTCATTTAACACTAAATGTAGTCGTTGGTAATCAGTATTTGCATTTGGTCTAATTCGTGTTCTGTAATCTCACGTCTTGATATGTTTGTTTTACTTAATATTACTTATATTCATTTTCTTGTTTACTGTTTTACCATTGTCTCACTTATTGTTAGACAGTTCCAATTTTCAAGCTTTAGGAGTGGTTCAGTTAGGTTTATACGTCTATATTTCGCTCGTGCAACCATTTGACATGGTTAGCTTTCCCTTTTTTAATTAAAATTCCCTACTTTTTACTAGAAAACCAATATTACTCCATTTTGTTCACAAACCGGTTTTTGGTAGGCTTAAAAAGTCGAATTTCCTAATGTCTCTGTAAACAAGAATATCTTGCAACTTTGGATGAGGCTTTCAAAAAACGTTTGCGAATACTATATAATTTTTCCTACATTGGTCAAGAAATAATAAAAGAAAAGCATTTCCTTAGGATGAAAATGCCATGTTTTTTCTATTTACCAACCTTACAACCCTTCCAAATATTTTATGTAGATCTTTCGTACAACAGTATAAGGAGTTGATCCAGTGCGATTTTATTAAAACATGCTTTACAATTTAATTTCACTCAACACAGGAAAACCGATTAACTAGTTCGTTACAGTCTTCATCTTAAACTTTTCGAAACGATAGAAATTCATTATAATGATATTTACCCGCTTTGAACATCTGACTATTATTGTACGAGAGTCTAAGAGTCTTTTGAGCCCGGCCATTTCTGGAAAATGTTTCTAGGGATGAGTGTGACCGATATTGTTCTCCTTAGCCGCCTATTATCACTTCAGAGATAATTCCCCAGGTACTTATTTTATAAACACTGATTTGACCCCGAATAGGGAAGGTCTCAAAGTTATTGCGGCGGGATCGGAAATCGAACCCGATCCATCGGCGTCTCAGTCTAGCGCTGTAACCACCAAACGACACTCCACTCTATAATAATTTTTTGCTTATTTTAAATATTTGAAAAATATGTTTTTCATATCGAGTTAAGAGAATGTTTTCAGAAATAATGCATTACCATTACTTTTAAGAAGAAAAATTCTGAAATCGTTTTCTTTGTAGCCTCGTTTCTTGTTAAAAAATGTGCAATGAAAAACATTTGTTTGAGACTACAAATGATTCAAAATCCATTATGGCGCCTATAAGAAAAATTAAGGTTGGATATGAGTAAGTACGTAAAATTTGGAATGTCAATTGTTCATAAGCATAAAAGAAGCTCACTTAGCGTGTCTTTGGGTCCATCAATGCACTGGCATCAGTTCTCCTCCACCTAAATTATCCCAAGCTATTTTTAGGCTATCTTCTGGTGCACCTAAAAGTTATGTGAAGCGAGGTCTGAACTGTAAGGTCTAAGATTCTCTCACAGTTGGTCAGATTTTGGATAGTTGTGTTACCATGGAGGGGGACCAAGTGACAATTCACTAAATTCAGTGACATGCGGTTGGTGACGTTTTGATTTTTGCGGTTATCTTTAATTTACTGAAGTTTCAACCGTATTTGCAATCGTCCGAAATTCATCGATGCTCTAGTTCTAAATGAGCATACACTAAATGTTCCTCATTGTGTAGATTTGTACCTTTAGAGTCAATTTTATCCACATTGAAGTAGTTTTCCAACATACCCAACTACATTTCTGGAATTAGGAAATTAATATTACCAAAGATGATCAACAATTCACTTTGTGATGGAATACAGACCGAACTTATCTAAAACGCATTACTATGATTTTTTACCTCGCCTGAGCTTTTCTTCTGTCTCACTAATCACTAAGTAGTCATTTATATCTAATGTAAATTGTTTGGTGATTGAGAAATGAACACAGCCTTTGACCAGTGGGGATACACACGTTTGTGCATCTTTTAAACATGGCAAGACATAGATAATTGTTAATTATATCGAAATCAATTATCTTTGTTGAAAGGACTAATGAAAATCTATCGAGTAATTATAAATAGGTATACGGCGTTTGCTTAAATTAATTTTAATATAGATCGTTTATATGTATATGTATCTCTTTTGAGATAATTAACATTGTAAGTAACGCTAACATGGTCAATGTAGGAAATACACCAACTTACGGTTCTATAAATTATTTGATAACTGGAAATCTAATGCTATGAGATTAGGATTGGTGTTAAGAAACTTAGATGCTATCTAAGAATAAAGTGGTGCCTAATTAACAGCACTACTTAAATTTGACTTTCTTATCTAAATTAAAATGCATAAATAATATCAACCTGCTTTTAAATAGTAAAACGATACTTTAAGGAATAATTGAAATTCTTAATAATTTATAAATAAAGCAATTATGGGAAGCTTCTTCCAATTATAAGGTTAAAATTTGAAGATACCAAATAATAATTATTTAATCTTCTTAATTACAACACATTTCAGAATAGCTACGAAGAATGAAGTGCAATAATTGCAATTCGAATTTTTTCAATTACAATTACTGTCAAGTGTTCTTATAGAATAAAAACGCTCACACAAATTATAGCCCCTATGCATTTTAACCATCTATTTTATCTATGCATAATTTTTTTTGGCCTTTGTCATATTAGGAAAAGAATTTAATTTCGGGCCGACTTGAAAGGGTAAATAAAAACTACATTCACGGTGTTTGGTAATATTACACCTCGTTTAGGTTGTCCTACCTTATAAAAATTAGAACCTCGGTAGCAAGTGTCAGGTAAGACTGTCAATAGGAATTCACGCTCTACTGTTTTTTGTCAGTTTTGTTTCGTAAATTGAAATTCGGATATGCAGGTTGCGGTCGAAGCTTTTCCAGAATTTTAAAAAGGCCGATTTTACTTTATCAATTACAAGGATCCACAACGTGAAAACAGATATCTAGCGACCGGTGGCTCAAAAGAAAATGTTGGCGGTAAATTATGTGTACAGGGGTCAGGGTGGCCCAATACTGTGTGGATGGAAGATTGTGGGTTTATTAAAGAACATTTCTAAAGTTTGTTGCTGGGGTATGGTGAGGCTACAAACAAAATATTTTCACTTGAACAGACATGTACAATACAGGGTGATTTATATCAAAGTTGCATTTTTTAAAATGGAAACCCTGCAGATTATTGCATATTTGGATTCCTTGGCTAATTCTAGGGCAAGTATATATCACACATAGTACCTAAAACGAATCGTTTAGCCACAATTCGCCATTTTCACAAAAAATAGCTTAAAAGGCCGTGACTAAGCGATATGACTAAAACGTGAAATGTACGAGGGCGGATATGCTTTGTCCCTGACCTCCGTATAGTAAAGCTGCAGTGGATTTTTATTTTTTATTTTTCGACATAGTCTCCTCTCCCTCTCCACCAAGGCACTTCGTTCATCCGTGCTCCAACATCTGAACAGGCTGCTCGAAACATTTTATACGACCTCTGCTAACCACCTCTCTACAGCTTGAATCAGTTCATCATTACTGGAAAATTTTTTCTCACGTAAGTTTCTTTTAATTTAGGGAACAGTATGAATTCACTGGGGGTGAGATCTGGCGAATATTGTGGCTGCCCCACCAATTCAAATCCTGCTTGATGTGTAGCAGCCATGGCAATACAATGTGTGTGGCTGAGAGCTGTATGTGGTACTCCCTGCGCCACATTTTAGAAGTCCGTATCTTCCACACTGTTCCTGATGTGCGCTCCTCGGTTTTGCAGTATGATATCGTGTACTTTTTTAATGTTTCGTTTGTAGTTATTGTTATGGTTTTCACAGGACGTTCTTCTGCATTTAAAATCTCGACACCACCGTTTGACTATGTCATAAGAAACTGTAGACTCCCCAATAGTTGCCACAATGTCTTCTGGAATTTGAGTTGGCGTCATGTCCTTTTTCTGGAGATATTTTATTACGGCTCCTTGTTCTACAGAATCCATTTTTATGAACAATCACGACACAAAGTTCAAGAATTAACCACAGCGCATCAACGCTTTGAGATACACAGTTGATATTTTGTAGATATAATCTAACGGTCAAAAACATTAATCAAGTTAGACATAGGTCAGGGGCGTAGCATAGGGATCCACCCTCGTGCTAGCGTAACCGGCCGGTCAATTCCCAATTCTTTTTGTCTTCGGAGGAATTACTACGTCAATTTAAAAAAATTCTATCAAAGATAACTTAATTTTTCAAATGGCACGGCTAATTTTTCTTTATTGCATCAAATGTAAAATTTTATTGCCTTTCCAACGATATGAGATTGCCCGATCTACATAGTCCATTATGAAAGTAATGCGGATGATTTTATTGTGATGCAACTATCCATGGTAGCACGGTAAAATCAATCCGGCAATGCCAATGTGGTGGGGGTGTGCCCTTCCAACGCAGCCGGTCGCGGGGTCGCCAGTTTCTTCCGAGTAGTGGGAGCAGAAAGACGTGCCTCCGCGTGAAGTGTTTTTTTTGACTTTGTAGCACGGCGCGATACGCCATCAAAGTTTAGCGTAAAGCTTGGAAAGAGGTCCTTAAGAATGACTGCATTTCAAGGTGACAGTTTGGGACGTGGCAGAAGGCGTTCAAGCAGTACCGAGAGGTGGTCGCCGACGAACCTAGTTCTGGATGCTCAACAACGGCCAGAACAGACGAAAACGTGGATCGTGTGCGCGAAGATTTGCGTTGCGATAGTCGATTGAGCATCCAGCAAATTGCTGACACCTTGCACGTGTCCGCATTTGCGGTACATGGGATAATGACCGAGGATCTGCAAAAATGCAAGGTCTGCGTGAAGCTTCTGCCGAAAGTGTTGACGGAAGATCAGAAAGAAGAAGTTTTGCGCTGTCAAGAATTGTTGGATTTGATTCAAAATGAGGCGGACTTTCTTAACTCTGTCATAACCGGAGACGAATCCTTGAAGTCCGCCTTTTTTTTTGTTTCCCGACTGAAAAGAGAGCTGAAAGGAAAGCATTGGAAGACCGTGGAAAACATTCACAAGCATGTTACAATGTTCCTGAGAGACATTCCCGTCGAGGACTTTCAGGGTGCCTTCCAGGCGTGGCAGATACGTCTCCGCAAGTATATTGATGCAGGGGGAGAGTATTTTGAAGAATTTTAATAATTTCTACTGGTCCGATGAATAAATCTATTTTTCCCAGAAAATTCGCATTACTTTTATAATGGACCCTGTATCTCCGGTATATTTCTTTTAATTTCATAATCTCTGATTAGTTTGCTGTATTTTTCAATTTTTAGTTTCTATTTTTTCAATTTTTAGTTTCTATTAGTAACTACTAGCTGTGAAGGTTAAACCAACATCCTGCACCAAGAGCTCAAGAAGACGGATTTTCAAAATAGAATTTTTGCAAATGGATAGAAGAAAAGTAAAGTCAAAATGAAGAATTTTTGGAAAAGATCATGTCTACAGATGCGTGTACGCTTCACCGCAATGGATTTGTTAATCACCATAACTTTCGTTATTTCTCAGATGTTAACCCTCACTATTTCCGAGTTCATAGTCAAGAGAAATGGTCGATAAAAGTTTGGGCAGGTTATGTTGGGCACTTCTGTTGTTATCTGAAGGGGAAAACTATAACTAGAACTCTGGTTAGACACTATACCCGCGAACTCATCATCTTCACTTTCCACTGTGAGTTTTTAGAAAATTCACAACTATACATTCTGGGACCCCTTCATACCATAAATCATAGATAACGTCTTCAATCTGTTCTTGGCATGTCAATTAATAAAAATAAACGCCAAAAGCACAACTTTCAGCCGAGTATTTAGATCTTTTAAGAAGAATCTAACCGACGAGACTTTGATTCGAAACTGCACACTAGAATCTAAACAGTGGACCAAACGCGGTGAATCTTAACTGCCCAAAAGAGGATCGTTCGGGACATTCTAGGAGTTGGAGTGTATGAACCTAGTAGACCGCTGAAATTCTTAACTTCAAAATAATGCCGAAACAGTATTTATTCAACACGAATTACAAAAATATAATAATAATAATAGTAATCGCTAAGTACAGTGATGGCAGTATCATTGCAGAAGTTCTCCGTAATTTAGATTTTCTTTGTATTTTGTTTAAGATAAGTGTACTCTTCAAGGTATCATTATTATTTGATGTTTGTCCTGTAATTGGAATACCTCTTTTCTGTTGGACAATATATACAGGGTGTAGAATTGGCCGATGCACCATAGGGATTTCAATATGTTAAAATCTTAATATATTTATTTGCTTCCCTAACTATGTATTTTAGACAAAAAAATATACATCCGTACATGTTGTTTGTTTTTATTTTACTTAATATAGCATTAAAAAAAATTAAAAATATAAAGTGATACTTTGGCTAAAATATAATGATACCATGACATGGTTGATGTAAAAACAATAGTTGAGCGTCGTTGCACCAAGATTCAATTATACAGGGTGTCCCACTGCTCCCGAATCGGTCGATAACTCAATGTGGGTTGAAGATACAGAAAAAAGTGTCAAATAAAGGTTGCTTTGATTGGAATTATTCATCTTTTAAAAATATTTTTATATGTACAGTTTCACCTGGCAGGAATACCGTTGAATAGGGTTTTTTGTTGAGAATCTGATGGTAAATAAAAATACAGGGTGTTCCATTTAAAATATTCGTATAAACTCTATTTAAAGTTAACAAATTTTGAATTCTCACACACACATTCGGTATAAAATTAATTACTTAGTTTTTTTTGTAGAGTAACACGACATTAGCGTAATATTATTCATCAAATAAATTTTTCCTTTTTTGAAGAGTAATTAGTTATGGATATTATAGCCCGACCTTGAATTCTACAAAATTTTGACAAAATAATTAATAATTTGGCAACCGCACATACAATATCAAAAAAAATTGCAGGCGTGATATAAATATGGTTGGTCGATACATGAAGGTAAAAAAATACAGGGTGTGCCATTTAAAAAAAGTGACATTTTCCTGCCAGGTGAAAATGCAACATACTGTACATATAAAAATATTTTTAAAAGATGCACAATTCCAATCAAAGAAACCTTTATTTGAAACTTTTTTTCTGTATCTTCAACCCACATTGAGTTATCGACCGATTACGGAGCAGTGGGACACCCTATTCTACAAACGAAAAAGTCGAAATGATGAAATGAGTTTATTGTGGAAACTAGTTACCATTATTTATTTATTTCGTATTATTAATTAAACGATTTTAAGTTTATTTTTTTATTAAATTAATACCTGTATACAATTTCAAGGCATCACCGATTTTGGAGAAAGTGGAAATTTTTATTTGCTTTCTGATAAATGCAAAGTAAAAATAAGTACCTAACATCAGTCGATTCAGAATTCTTGTCTCTACCAAAAAGTTAAATAGACTTTTTGTATAAAATAATTAGGGAAGCAAGATTTTTACATTGAAATCGGCCAATTCTACACCCCGTAAATATTATTATTAAACCTGCTTTCGATTCTTTCTGTAACTCAGGCGGACAATTTCAACTGATGTGTCTACAGGAGGAAAGGTCGCCGAAAGCCCATCGTACAACAGCAACAAGTGTGGAATTTTCCAAAAAATGTCAATAAGTGCGAGACAAAGTGTCAAATGTCTGACGCCAGGCCCACAATTTTTCATTCACTCATTTAAATTGGTATTTTAACTTTCTCCTATACAAAGTTTAAGTCACGCGATTTTTCAGTTGACTACATAAAACTTTTCCAGAATGTTGGATATTACTGCTGGATTGTAAATCAAGCAATTTTTTGAGATCGTTTACTTTTGCTAGGGCATGTACGATGGAAGTTTATGAAAGATCTAGAAATATACAACACTCTATGCAGAACTTATAATGTGTACTTATCAGCTCACTATGTTATCAATCCCCGTAGTAGGTATTAGAATTTATGGAGGTATAGTGTCTAATTGTCTATTACTTTTCGGAAAGAGATACTGAGAGACAGCTATTGAGGTGTAACCATTGTTAATTTCAAGAAGAAACCAAAGCAGAGATTCTGCTAAAAAAATTCTAGGAAAAAATAATAGATAGATAGGAGGCAATATTACCATTAAATTTCATAGCTCATGCGTTATTTAGATAACCCTGTTCATGGAAGGAAAATAATTACCTCTGTCCAATGTGCACCGTTGTCGTTAAGAGTTACAACATTAACACGATAACCCTATTGACAATTAAATGTTACTAGTATCAATAACAGTCTAAAAAAATTTTTGTACACAAAAATTGTATAATTAAAAGTTCACGCATGCACACGATTAAAAGTGAAATTTGATCAATTCATTAAAAAAAACAGATAGACGTTATTGCTTTTTATTACCATTTCAGATATGACGCTTGTTAGACATATTTATAATTAAAAATAACCGAAAATTTCTTAAATATAAATCACATATTTTATTGTTTTTGTGAGTTGAAAAAACCTTGCAAAAAATGTTTGAAATGGGTCCCCTACTATAAACAGTCGTCTGTTAACGCCGAGAAGTTTAAATATCTGTGTGGTGGGCCTTTGAGAAATTTAGGAATTGCACAAAAAAGTTGAAAAAATATCTGCCTTATAATTTATAACATTTTTTTATCACCTTTCTTAGATTCGAGTTGCCTTTAACTTGTCATCGTTAATATTAAACATATGGTTTTTGTAAAACATAATATTTGCGTGGGACATTTTTCGAAAATTTAATACATGTCAGTGTTAATTAAACATAAGCGCGGCCCAATGCACGAAATAATCTTTGGGATTAAAAACATTTTTAAGTTATAAAACTGAGTAAACAATGGTATAGTTTATCAATCTTGTACGCACAAAAATGAATTTTTATCAGGCCAGTACCCTCTATACACAAACATAATGTGTGAAATAATTCGGAATTTAGACCTTATAAATATGTTTTATCAAATATAACTTTGTTGTGATATTAAAAATATTTCAATAAGGAGTTGGTTGGTTGGTTGGTTGGTAGTTTATTTGAAGTGAGTAACTTTCGTAAATATTTGCTAAAAGAAAACATCGTTGTTCTAATTACAGTTCATCCACAAAAATCATACATTCTCAAACTTGGCGTTTAATAACAAAATTATGCGATAAGAGACTAAAAGTAAACTTTATTATTAATTTAAGCTTCATTTTATCTTTTCACGCACTTAAATCGTTTTCGGCAAACTAAAAGTTACCTAATCGATTTTTCTATTTTATTAAAATCGACTAGGCCGAAAAGATTTTGCACCGATTAAATGAGATGAATATAATAAAGAAAACAACACAAACACATACAATTCCAGACGAGTGAAACAAAAATTATATAATATGATTATTTCGTTTTTGAGTTGCGGCGATACGGAGACTGGTCAACGTTGTTTGGGAGTTCTGTCGACGCCATATTGCCCTTGCTCTTGCATAATGATCCCATGTAACACGAAGTCGTTACCAATTTCTTCATGAATGCATTTAACGAGTGGTAACAAAATACTGTAGTTTAGGCGCTCTTAATTTGAACTAGTAGTGTCTGGAAACCACTAGTAGTTCTAATGAAACTATCATGGTCCTGAGCGAAGTTATTTTTCTTACTCAGTTCTCTCCAACACGCCTTCTATGAAATCAAATACAAAGATGTGGTCCAACGCAAACTCTCGGTAGAAAATCTGCTCAGCAACTTCTGGTCTGTCTATTAACGTTGAATGCAAAATAATGGTGACCAGCAATCAAGAAATTAACGAGCTTCATGATGTACAATGAAGATCCTTTCTTATAACATTTTTATGTTTTATGTAACAACAAAAAAACAATTAAGCGTTGAAACACGCTGAAAACGATGTTATATTATGAGAAATGAATATTTCTAATTGCAGTAAGGAGTTTTACAATGTTCAGGGATGTTGTAAAAAGTGCAATTAAAAAAAAAGTTGTCAAAATAGATGTCGGTGACAAACGATGCAATTATATTTCTTCGCACCCCTTTGTAGGGGACGTTACTTAAGATTCTCATACCAGCAGAAAACTATACTTATCCCCAGTATCCCTATTTTCTCAACTTGTCAATTGCAATATGCTTATTAATTTCTCCAATAATTACATAATATAAAGCGACTTCGGTAAGATCAGCAACAAAAGGTGGTATGGGTGTATAAGTTTATCGAAACCTTGAAATAAAAAATTAGAAGCGACAAGTGAAAAAGAACAAACCAAAATCAAATAACATTTTTCTCTTCTCACAGTCTTTCCTCATCAAATCTTTATTGATATTTATCAATTAAGTTATTTATTAAGGAAATCCTTTATTCTTTTGGCCGATCAGACAATTATAACTAATTGTAGATGCGATTGTACAGAAAATGTGCCAAAAACATGGTTATCACTAGAGGGCGGATTATATGCAAAATGCATATTGTTCAATATTGATGCTGTAAAAATACCTTTCCGTATCTAGGTGAATTACAATGGGAGTTATATGACACCAATTTAATTTTGCATATTTTGCATATATTTGCAGCAATGTTCACATTTTTGTAAAATGTGTGTATTATTGCATAATTTGTACATTTCTAAATAATTCTGTATTTTACTAAAAAAAATTCTCTCATCTCCTCAAACGAGCACAGTAAATGAAACTGTTTAAATAAAAGATTAAAATCTAAGAAAGAAAGCCTTTAAAAATTACCGTAGAAGGTAAGCTGCTTAAAATCATTCACAAGAAGCATCACTGCTATAATTTCCCCGTAGCAAGCGATCATATCGAGATTTAGATGGAGCTGCCTTGCATTTCTTACCAAGATTTCTTAGTCGCGTCCCTACATTCACTCGATCGAACGGAGATATATTTTAGCTGATAGGCGACAAGGATTTAATTTAAACAATTTGGAAAAACACCTTATTCTATTCTAAATTGTTATAGGTAGATAAGCGATAATCAGAATAATATGTTTAATTCTCCAACTGATCGTAAGATTATTTGTAGTTAATATTAAACAAATACATTATTATTATTTTAATAATTACTTAATTTTTTTAATTTCATTAAGAACCTTTTCCACATAATAACAGTTTTTGTTTAATACAAGTTGTTTATTATTTTTTGGTACGCATATTTTGCATATAATGTTGCATATTTTAACAAACTGACTGCATCTTTTACATATTTGGTGCATATACAGGCCGTTTCATTATGGATGGCCACCGGCAATATCTTCAAAACCAAAGGTCTTAATTTAATCGGATAAAAATTTTTATAACTAAATCAGGCATGAGAAATTCAATGAAAATATTTTTAAACTATAAAAACAACCGCAAGAGGGCGTAACTGCTACGACAAACATTAAAAATCGATTTTTTCAGTGGAAATGCCCTACCAAGCTACAATTTCAAATAAGTTTTTTTAAATCTTAGTTCATTTCAAACAACTTTTGTTTAAAACATTTTTTGATGTTTCCAATAATAAAGCCAGGGGGCGTGGCCAAACCTTACGAAACAAAAACCACTGTGACTTCTATAATTTTTAGCCGATTTGAATGAATTTTGGCTTATTTGAAAGGGCATTCAACGCATATTCTGGGCTTATAATCATACTTGACAATAATCGTTTAATACATTTGATAGAGGTGGTTATATGCAACTGAAGTTGTTTTTCCAAATTTTCTCTAAAATTTTAAATGGAAGGATATCATTCTTTTGTATTGGTTTTGTAGAACTTTAATGGTCTAAGATACTGGCGAAAACCCCATATTGATATCTCTTGTGGTTTTCGAGATATGACTAAAAATGTCTTTTTCTGGTAATTTTTCACTACCCCATATTTATTAACGTCAAATCTTAACTGAAATAATTTTTTTTAAATAAAATTTATTTATTTTACCTTTACCAATAAATTCTTTTCTTGTGTTTATTATTTACTTTATTTTTAATGGCATTTTAATGGCAAATAATGTGGTTTCAGCATGATCGATGCCCAGCACATTTTTCTCAAATTGTTAGAATCTTTTTGGATAACACATTTCCTTGACTTTTATTTCTGAGGAAGAATAAAGGGAATTGTTTACCAAACACCACCCACAGCACGGTAAGATATAATAAATCGAATAAAGGATGCTATTTGCCAGCTTGCCCTGATCTAAAATCGCGGCAGCAGTCTTTTACAAAACGTTTTTCTTTGAATAATGACGGCAAACAATTTGAATATTTGATATAGTTCAACTTATGTTTTTTTTGTTTTTTGCTTACTAGTCCCAGTTTGTTTTCTAATATAAGTGTTTGTGTTTCGTGAGATTTCCTTAATTTTCAATTAAAAAAAAACACAGTGAACTTGTGTGATATTTAATAATTACTTAAACATAATAAATTACACCGCCATCTAAGATATCGACAATATTAAAAATGGGGCAGGTACTTGAAAAATTACCAGAAAAAGACATTTTTAGTCATATCTCGAAAACGACAAGAGATATCAATACGGGGTTTTCGTCAGTATCTTAGACCATTTAAGTTCTACAAAACCAACACAAAAGAATGATATCCTTCCATTTAAAATTTTAGAGAAAATTTGGAAAAACAACTTCAGTTGGAGATAACCACCTCTATCAAATGTATTAAACGATTATTGTCAAGTATGATTATAAGTCTAGAATCTGCGTTGAATGCCCTTTCAAATAAGCCAAAATTCATTCAAATCGGCTAAAAATTATAGAAGTTTTTGTTTTTGTTTCGTAAGGTTTGGCCACGCCCCCTGGCTTTATTATTGGAAACATCAAAAAATGTTTTAAACAAAAGTTGTTTGAAATGAACTAAGCTTTAAAAAAACTTATTTTAAATTGTACCTTGGTAGGGCATTTCCACTGAAAAAATCGATTTTTAATGTTTGTCGTAGTAGTTACGCCCTCTTGCGGTGGTTTTTATAGTTTAAAAATATTTTCATTGAATTTCTAATGCCCGATTTAGTTATAAAATTTTTTATCCCATTAAATTGAGACCTTTGGTTTTGAAGATATTGCCGGTGGCCATCCAAAATGGAACGGCCTGTATATGCGCATATATGTGACTTTTCATGTGCATATTAATCCGCCCTCTAGTTATCACAGTGTTACACTCTACGTAAACAGATTATTTCGCATTTTGCATGAGTATTAAAAAATTCTATGCTTTTAAATAACAATAACAGCCTAAAGAGTAAGTCTCAAGGCACAAAGCATAGGTCGAAGAAGTAAATAATCTATTTCTTCATTTCTTTTCTACCTTTATTCAAGTTATCTCCGATGTACTTCTTCATCAATCGTTTATAAAATGCGATAAGATGATAAGTTTTTTATATGTACTCGTATACCTTAGGGCTTAGATAATCACAATCTGTCAATTACATCTGACAATAAGTAATTATGTTGGTCATATTAATCTGGGAGGGTTCGTCCAATAAATTTAATTATTTATTTTATCGTATCATCGTTTATCATCTCTCTATAATTGCAAATATTTCTGTACAATTATATGGGTCATAATATCATAGAAATCTCATAATACGTTTATTAGAACTGATATAGCTATTAATATAACGAGAATATTATGCGATTTATTATAATCGGAGACACCAAAATCTTCCATTAGTTTTATCAAGTACGACCAAACGTGGCAAAACTTTTGGCAAATTTTCTTAATTAAATGTAAATTAAATCAGTATTTTGTTTCAAAATTACTTGTTTCAATGATACGATTATATACGATTTATACCATCTCGGACGTTGCTAAGTGACAGCAACGATGATACCATAAAGCTTTGAATGTAACTCGAATATTTGCGATTTATACCATCTCAGTTACATACGTCGCTGTCAGTGTAATCTGCTGTGCAGATGAGGTATAACAGGTCCCAGGTTTTTATTTGCATTAATTCAGTTAGTTCATCATCGTATTTAACTTGGCAGTATCTTTCCTATAAGTATGATTTTAGGATAGTAAAGATTGGGATTGGGATAACTTCAGCTTAAGCTTGAATAGCAGGCCTTCGTGCCAGACCTTGCCGAAGGTCTGCTTCATATCAAGAAAACCGCAGCATAAATGTGTTATTGATTACTTCAACGATTCTATGGACTTGTTCTATGGTTGCATGATTTTTTTCTAAATCCGAACTGGTGTTCGGGAAAGAGATCTTCAGTATGTGTCATCATGATTCTTTTTGGTAGTAGTTTTCCAGTAACTTAGATAGGACCCGTAATAAACTGATAGGCCTACATGACACTACGTTGTGCGGGGGTTTGTGGGTTTTTTATTACTATTAGTTACTTGAGTGACCTTCCATGGGGTGGTAAAGAATCCTGTTCTGAGGATTACGTTAACATTTTAATCCCTAATTTAGGAAGCTTCTTGGCTGGATAAGTAAAGCAACTACTATAAATCTGGAAGTTTACCGACACCTTTATATCTCTGATATACATAGCTTCAAAAAGGAAAAATGAAAAATTGCACAAAGCAATCCAGCTATTCATCATCAGATCTTCTACAAAACCATTAAATGGCTAAATTAATACTATAAGAACTGTGCAGTTACTTCGATAGAACGGAAGATAAAAGCAAAAATTGACTAGAAAGTGAGAACCAAAAAGAAGCATTTCGCAAAAATAAATATAAACAAAAAAAAAACGAATTAACTTTTATATCACGACGTATCTGACAAACGCAATGAATTAAGAAATAGTGTTAAAGGCATTTACAATTCATGTCACACATATATGCATGTTAAATAGCGTTATTACGCATCACATTAACAAGCAACTATAAAATGTTTGTGTTTCCCATAAATAAATCTTCAGAGGCTAGTTGAATTAAAACAGTGAAATAACAAAAACTGATACTTACGGGTCATATTACATAACAAAATTAAATCCACTGATTAAATTTGTAATAAATATTGGTTATTATTGGTTGCGAGGACTCCACAGAATAAAATTAATGGTTGTAATAATTCACATGTCATGCGCCTGGACGTTCCACGAGGATCCACTTTAAGACCTCCATTGTTCTCTATTTTTTTTTAATGAGGTCGTTAAGTGTGTTAACAAGAAATACTGTTTATTTGGGGACGACCTACAAATTCATAAATACTTGCTTCGTCGTGTTGAGTTGCAAAGGGGCCCGTCCATATGTGAGCTGTGAGCTGATTGGCATACCCTTAAACGTAAACAAATGCCATTTGCGATTAGCTTTAACCGAAAACGCCAGCCATCTATTCCAAAATACACTATTGACAATGTGATACTATGATTTGCAAAGCGAATAAGGCGTTGCATAGATTTAAAAAATCCCTACGCATTGAAAACACTATAGTTCGCTTATCAGCTTGGAAAACATTGTTAATGAAGATTGAGACGGTGTGTTTTCTGAAAAGATTCGGTATCGAAGCCAAAACAAAAAGTTGCTCACGCCATCCATATTGAGAGATGTTCCTATTCATGACGATCTTCTCATGAACGCAAAAATCATCTACCAGTACCCCGAACAATTATAGCGATTCCTAACCATTGTTCTTGTTAACGCTGTAATAAATTCATAGTGAACTCTTCACTACTTCTTTAACAGCTCAAAACAAGATAAAGGGCGTTTTTTAGAGGTATAGAAGTTTAAAATAAAATAAAACACATACAAATTATGTTAACGGCCATGGAATTGGCTTTACTGGACAGATAATTTTATGCCATTAGTGCTTAAATATGATCTCGGGTATATGGGCACCGCGGCGGGCTCCAATGAAGCGCAATCTGGAAGTACAATTGTCGACTACTTTTTCGAGCAACAGGGCCAACATAATCTTTGAAGAAATATGGGCCAATGATTCCACCAACCCATTAAGCACACCAAACCGTGAGTTTTTGTGGATGTAACGGCGTCTCAATAAAGGCTTCAGGATTTTCTTTACTCCAAATCCGCCAATTTTGTTTGTTTACGTAGCCATCCAGCCAAAAATGAGCCTAATCGCTGAACAGAATTTTTTGGTGACAATGAGGATCAAGAATAATCTTATTCGTTCGCACATGATGGTCACGTGGGTTCAGTACGAGTTGTACGAGCTGGGTCTTGTAAGCTCGTAAAGCAAGATCTTTCCGCAAAATCTTCCATGTGGTGGATGGGCACAGCTCTAATTCCCGTGCACGATGACGAATCGACACATTTGGGCCTTCCGTCTCTGAGGATACACATTATCAATTAGAGTACGCGTGGTGCGAAAACGATTCATGGTTATTTAAAAAACTTGCTCGGATGAACGATTATGTCGACCGTAAAATGGACGTAGCATACGGTAAGTTTCGCGAACTGAACCACGATTTTCGAAATAAATTTGCACAATTTGTAAGCGTTGCGTTGGTCTGGCGTAAGTCTATTCATGGTGAAATGTCAAAACATACTGAGTACAAATCAGCTGTCACCGGTCAAATTGATTGTGGCACCAATTCGAAAATCAAACCTCTAAAAAAACACCCTTTATAATTCAGTTGAGAATATCAGCGGATTTGAATCCCAAAATTTTATGTAAAAAGTAGGATTATATTAAATTTTCACAAAAAAAAACGGGAATATGCAGTACCTAATTGTTATAACGTCTGTTCATCTCTTTTGGGTTGGCCCATTAGAAGCGCTGTTTCAGAAATTTGTTGTGGAATTAATGTGGCTTAAATAGAGTATTAACTACTAACGAAATATCAGTGTTCCATCACCTATTTTGATGAATTTTGAAATGCCACGTGGTAGCTTAAAGTGCGTGAAATTCGATTATTGAGCATCGAATCAACGCGTTTAAACGTTTTCCCCATAAACAAGCACTTTGGGTAATTTCCGCCGCACCACTTTTGTCCTAGGAATTCTTATGGATAGTTCCACAGTCGATACGTGATCTAAGAAATTAGTTATAACTATTTCTAAAATTTTGCAGTCGAATTTTTACTGTTCTCCATCCACACGAACCCCTGTAACTTTTGTCCCTGTTGACCAAGGGAGCTGAAAATCAATAGCGCTCTTTCTTGATATACAGGGTGTCCCAGGTTTAATGATCAGGACTTTGACATTTTGTAGAAAAACACATTTTAAGGCGGGTTGCTCCTATAAACGTAGTTCTTAAAATTCTTTGTTTCTGAGATACAGGGCGTTAAAGTTTTCTAATTTTATTTATTTATTTCCAAACTGTGGTAATAATTCAAACCAAAATGGGCACACAAGATACAAGGACAGAGGGCCACAAGATTGAAGAATATCAATTTTTTTAATCAACCAGTGGCGGAGATATGGGTAATCCGTTCTACTAATTTGATAAATAAAAAGAGTACGGCCCTGAATTAAATATTCGAAATATACTTTTCGATGCAGCATTCAATTCTGAACAAAAAATGTCTCTAGACTTTTTTTCGTTTCTGTTACCGTGCGGCCGCAGACTAGATTTTTGACATTTATTTCACGAAAAATGTATTTTGGCTGTGTACAAAAATTATGGTTGCCATGGATCTGATTCACCGTCCATGTATCTTGTGTGCCAATTTTGGTTTGAATATTTTCAACAGTTCGGAAATAAATAAATAAAACCTTTATTTTTTAGAAAATTGTGACGCACTCTGTATCTCAGAAACAAAGAATTTTCGGACCTATATGTATAGGAGCAACCCACCTTAAAATGTGTTTCTCTACAAAATATCAAAGTCCTGATCATTAAACCTGGGACACCCTGTATAAAAAACGTGTATAGCACGCTTACAATGATTTCGAAACGAATGGCCGTGCACACGGACGGACAGTACAACACTATAAAGGATATGGAGATCCTTTATGAACCATATAAACGCGGTAGCCTAATGACGTAAAAATCTGTCTCAATTATTTGCAGGGTGTCCCAGTTGAAAGTGATACATTTTAAACGTGATTATTGACTAAACGAAATAAGATAGAAATGTACGGGTTCAACCAATTTTTTCCAATCACATTAAAAAATTCAAGTAAAGTCCAGTAATTTTTAATTAAAAATAGGCATTGTTTTCCCCCGCTCTGTATAACTGGGGAAATTTTTTTAATGTGATTGGGAAAAAACTTTTCATACAACATTATTTAGTTTAGTCAATACTTAATCACGTTTAAAATGTGTCAACTGGGACACCCTGTATTAAGACGAAGGCAGTAGGCATTTGTTACAGTACAGTGCAAATTTTTTGACATTGACCGGATTAATTTATAAAACGTGGATTACTTTGTTACTTAATTCGGCGTTTGACATGCATATCAAAGCTTATGACACACACGCATTGTGTGCGTTACAAATGTCACGAAAATGTGATAATACCTTCACACAGTAAAATTTTCGTACATACAAAAAATATTAATTACTAATCATTGCGTTAACAAAATATTTCCAGTGAAAAATACCACCGTAATTGTTTGTTTTGCTAACAACATTTATGATTACCTAGAAACGAGGTGGTAAATTACCAATAGCCTTTTATCCATTTAAGACTGATAATTTCCACAAATTTGAATAAATTCAGACAACTTCATTAATTCTTAATTTTGACAATTTTGGGCATTAAAAACCTATTATAGTTTAGATTAAGATGTATAAGTGAATATCCTTAAAAACGTTCATTAGCGTTTACAACTTCCATATGGTCTTAATTGATTAATTATTATTCACAAGATTGTTATTCTCTTGTTATATTTTTTCAACAATCCCTTGTTTTGCTTTTTGTCGTCAAGTTTCATTTTAGAATCGTGAAAGAGATCTATTTATCTTGTCTGCTTTTGCTATTCCCGTGCATGCGATTATTTTCGTTCTGGTAGTTTGATGTTCATTTAACATGACTCATTCATCCATAGCTTAATGTATGCAACTGCATAGTACACACCCAAATTCTGTTCCCCCATACTGCATGCATTAAATAAAGACATTCTAATAGAGTTTTTATATAAATAAGAAAGAGAGAAATAGTTGCGTTAATAAAATTGTGTGTCTGTTGGGTTAACGACCCATCCTAATCTTAGAAGTATTGAATCCACCTCGTCTGTTTTTAAAGTTATTCAAACAACTCAATGGCCCTGATGTAATGCAATAAGCAGTCTCAAGTGTTACAAAACAGATTTCCATTATAAAGGGTATATTGTATTAGGGAAACCTCCCGCTTTTTTAATGCGTATACGTATTCGATTGCAAACTGTGGCCGAAATAGAGTTAACCTTTAAAAAGAAAGTTGGGAAAATTTATTACGCAACGAGCAATCGAATTTCCTAAAAAAAACGTCGTTGCAAGAATGTATTCTAAGAAAAACAAAAATAGAAATGGAGAAAGTTGGTCATATTTATTTTGTACCTTGTCTATACAAATTTTAGCTATCTATAACAAATTATGTCGTAATTATTTAAACTAATTGAGATAAATAACGGAGTTTAAACGAACGGAATGGAATATTCCAAAAGATACGTGACATGTGAATAACAAATATTTAAATTTTGCTTTTCTTTCTAATACGAATTTAAAAGTGTGTTGATTTCTGTAATCAGCGATTGTTATTCTTACTGTCGCCAGTAATTTGAAAAACCCAACTATTTTATCTCCTTGGCGGAAAACCATTATTAATTATAAAGAGTTTTACTGAAGTGAGTGACAAAATTTGAAAACGGAATCTGTTGCTGAAAAAGTAGGTTTTTTAAAATTACAATATCAAAGTACGTCGACTTGAAGAAAGTCCCTTGTTTCAATTTGAATTACGAAAAGACTTCAGAATATTACATTTTCTTACAGGATGTGATTCAAATATGTAATTTACGAAGTAAAGTCTTTATTTAAAAAATTGCTATTTTATATAAGCTTGATTCAAACTAATTTACATAAAAAATCAATTCAATTAATTAATACGTTGACCAGAACTATTTACTTTACATTCTTGCCATTATAAGGCTTGTTTGTTGAAATGCTTACTGAAATAGTGGACCCCACTTGTTAAAGGTGTCTTTCTTTTCCTCTTCATAGTTTTTTTTCTACAAAGTTATTCAAATTCTGAGAAAAGTCAAAATATATAAAAATATAGGGTGAGAAAGAATTATTTCTAGCTGTATGCGTCGTGCAGTATAATGCCTATTGGTACCTACATAATTTTCAATTCTTGACAATAAACATTACATCGTGTTATTCTTGTTTTACTAACCCTTTTAGTTCCCTGTTTTTTCTATTAACTACATAAATAATGACATTTATCAAATTGAGGAATGGGTTGGGGTTCAAGTTAGGCGTTGTGGTCAACATCGAAATTTGGGAGTTGTGATCATGTTCGTCGTTAGCTGTTGTCCAGACTTATGTTACACCGCTGGTTTCTAAGTCAAAGCTTGAAACATTATTAGGCCCATCATATCTTTATACTTACGTATTATTATTATTTGAAAACAACGTAATTTTCTAGAACGCCATTTTACAAATTTCACGCTAAAAAACCCATGTCTTATGTCTTTAATAATAATAATTTCAAATTTTAACTGAAGATCAAAAAATATTTTCCAAGATCGCGATTCCAAAAAAATACCAATTTAATAGGTATAGACTTAATTGAATGTTCCCCACACAAATAAAAACTATAAATTTTAATGGAGCTTATCTTCCAACGACGGAACCCAAATGCAAAATTTCGCTAAAAATGCTATCTTGACGCTATTTTGTGTATATCAAAGTAACCTTTTCAAAACGACCAATGAATTTTCGTAGTCGACTCACAGCCGAGAAAAATGCTGTCATGTGACAGTATTACCATCATTTATTTTGACGAATTTTGAGATGTCTTGTTCAAAAACCATGCCGTAGCGATAAAATTCGCTTATTGGGCATCGACGTAGTGCATTGGGACGTTGTTTTCACGAAAGGGGTGCATATCGACTTTGGCACTTTTTGATCTAAATTCAAGTGATCGTTAAGATATAAAATTCTCATTTTGGGCAACGGCGCAATACGTTTGGACATTTCTGCCACGAAATTGGTGCATTATAGAACGATTTTGTTGGCCTAGGGATTTAAAAGTCAGTAGCGTCCTTTTCTAATCTATAAAGAACCCGTATACAAAACTTCGAAACGATTGGTTGCTTCTAAAAAGAGACATCGCACACACGGACAACAGTCAAAACGATAAAGGATCCTTAAGGCTCTTAAGGAGAGCTCTGCAATTCATATTGCTAAAATGGTCATAAAATGGCCATTTTGGACGTAATCATCTAACAAAAATTAAAAAAACGATGCATAAGTCAAATGTGATGTAGCATAGTGATCAATTAATGTAAACCTTCTGGTTTTAAATTAAATATTTAAGTTACAATCTTGGTCGAAAGTCGCGTAAATGTGGTACCTCTCCTTCAGAACTTTCGACCAAGATTGTAACTTAAATATTTAATTTGAAACCAGAAGGTTTACATTAATTGATCACTATGCTACATAGAATTTGACCTATGCATCGTTTTTTAAATTTTTGTTAGATGTTTACTTCCAGAATGGCCATTTTACCAATATGAACTACAGAGCTCTCCTTAGGAGCCTTAATAAAGGACTATTTTGTCAAGCTTTCGATTTTCCACATTTGTGGTAAATAGGTCTAGTATGGAAACTGAATTTACTAATTCTATTAATGACGTTGGAACGCAGCTGTCTGGTTCAAACGGTTTCGTTCAAAACTTTGACAACAATTCCCAAAAAAGTACATCGAGTATTTTAACGTACAGCATGTGAATTTCACAGATACTGTTCTTCTGTTAAATTGCGCTTATGTTGCACTCTCTTTCAAAACTCAGATCGGAAAAATATATTAGTTTACAATTATTATGGTGGTGCAGTAGCTACATTGTTCTATATGATGTTTTAACTATTTATCTATCTATCTCGGTAAGTTCTGTAGTTATATCAAAATAAGCCTAGACCCATTATAATTGACATTTTTCTTTTTTTTTGTTTTCAAGGAATACGTTATTTTTCAAAATTTTGGTAATTCATGATCGCTGAGAATTTTTCGTATCTACCTAATTTAAAAACTCCTTAAAATACTTTTTCTACTAATGCAGTGCCGAACCTAAAAAACGTTTGGAGATACTGTTTTCAAATTATAATACAAAATTTATATTTTTAAATACATATTACAGAATAGATAATTTTCTGCAGTTTTCTGTTATAATTTTTTTGGCATGGGTTTTTAAATAATGCTTCAATTTTTACTCTGTATAGAAAACTCCATAAACAAAATGTAATTAATTGACAAGAAAGCATGTATAAGTACGTATGCAAGAACAAGGAACCCTGGTGTTATAAAACCAAAAACACATTACATCAGTAAACACAATGTAGCGCTTGAGAATAAAAATACAAGGCAGTTATATATTATATAGACTTGACGGAGCAAATGAAGCTATAAGACAATCAAAAGTGAACCTCAACAAAACTCGAAAAACACTATGATTTACGCATGAAGCTATGGTCGAAAAAGAAAAATCGCATATACAATATCTACGAAATAAAGCTCCAGAAAATTGAACTGAGGAAACCATTGTTAACAGTGAAATGAAAAAAGTAATGGAACATAATATGTACGCAAGCTAAAAATCGATGTGGAAAATCCAATAAATGAAACGCACTAATCCTCCCCCATATGAAGATATAATCGTATACAAAAATTATTACAACATGTTTCGACGATCAAATCGTCATCATCAGGTATATACTATAATATTGTTACATTTACAAATTGAACTAAATTGGGTCCCTAGCTAGGGAAATTTCCTTTCTGAATCAAAGGTATCATCACGGCCAAGGGTTCCCACGTGCAAAAACTAACGTAAATCGAACAAACCCCCGGAGATGGGAAGGCGGAAGGCATGGAACGAACCGAAGGTCTAAACAAACAGTTGTGAAATTCTAAATCAACAGAAGGAAAAGTTACCTCCGAAGAGGCAACCCCCTAGAGTTAAAGAGATGTGGAAAATGTTAAGTAAGAACAATTTGAAAATCACGGATACAGCCCAAAAAAGGAGAGGACGGATGATGAAATACAAATACCGAAAGGACGTATTGCAGAAATTCCTAGTCACCTACATTTTAAGGTTGTGTACTATGCGGCGCTCTCATAACATGGGAATTATCGTAGAGAAATCAAAGTGTATGCCAATAGCCAAAGAGTCAGAGAAGAAAACAACAAGGGACAATAGACAAATCCGAATAAAATTACCTAAACGATGACTATAAAGGTATTATACTATTATGGGCAACCATATTGAAAGATAGAAGAAGAAAGTAATTATTAGGTAACGAAAAATATTGAATTGCTACCATGAGATTTTAAAAACTTAATAATGTTAAAGGTATGTAGCTTATTAGAGCCACCTTCGGTTTTTTTTAAGTATAGGAGAAAATGAATAAATCTGCTGTAGACGCTTTAAGGTCAGTGACGTGGACTGTGAAAATTTTGATTGTAAAAATATTGAAATTTGAAACTAATTATAATTATAATTACAATTCTTCAAGAGGGTGTAAACTTTGAAGAATTGCACCTGTCTCAGGAATTGGATAATTTTATACAAGGAAAATGCCGCATGTTTATGAAGTACATTCAAATGCAAAAAATTGGTAATATAAAAAACGGAGCGCAAACTGCAAGATGCATAAACTGCCAAACAATTCTAGAGTTGATTGTGTCACGCCTTTTTCAAGACTTATTGGCAGGGGCGTAGCTATGGATAATTTTCGGCGGGGGGGGGGGGGCTGCATGAGAGTCTCTCTCTCTCTCTGCGATCAATCAAATGAAATCAAATCCTCTGCAAAGGGCAGTTTGTTTTCTACGTTATAAGAAATAAAAAATCCACCTATTGCAATATGAGTACATAAGTAATTAGCTAGCACGAAACTTGTGGAACCCAGATAAGATAACATTGATCCAAATTAAACGTTTTTGCTTTAAAATATTGTTGTTTGTTACGAGATTATTGAAAAACTTTGATTTTATTTCCTGCTCTTAAGAAAATAGATCTCAACCCTACGATACTTACCCCTTGCAGAACAAAAAATTTCAACAAACTGTTAGAAATCAATTATTCAGTATTGATTTGATTTGATCCCCATTTTTATAATTAATAAAATTCTCTAAAATACTAAAATTATAGGTATAAGTACATGTGCTTGATTTTTAAAATATTAGAAACTCGTTTCAAAATAAAATTGTTCAAAATTTATTTTTCACAAAAGTTATTGCCCTCATTTGCAAATAGCTTTAAAAGTTTACTTAAGTAATCTTTAAACACTTTATATCTTATCACTTTTGACACAATTTTCACACAAGCAAATATGTATTACCAATTTTGTAAGTAAGCTCCACTTTTCTACATATTAAAAATATCAGTTAAAAAAATCGTCTTTTGTAAATGTTTCACTGTAAAAAGTATTTATTTATTTATCTACTGAAATTTCGTGAAAAACATTCGGTTTTCTTCTGATCGGAATAATAAATTAGTACTGTAGAAATTGCATACCTGCGGTTGACCATGTAGTCGAAAACCAGTATTTTGCTATTTAAATAATATGTTTGCGTTGAATTAATTCTAATAATTCAGTAAATTTATAATAAACTGCGTAATAATTTATAATGTGCATTGTAAATTAGAACGATTTTCCTCATTCGATTTAACACCCAGTAATTAAAAATAAGTAACATTTTTTAATTTATTTTAATTCAATTTCAATTTAGCGTCAAGTCAAAATCGAAATTTGGAGGTTATTTTATATTGGTGATAATGTGGTAAATAGTATGAATCTCATATTACAGGGGTTAATTAAAGGTAAAAACAAGTTTCAAAAAACCACGATATTACCTACGTTATGCATCAGTGCTTGTAGCATTAATGTAAAACCCACCAGAGCAATAATAAATCTTTCTTGCAAAATTATCGAGAATTGCTATTTTAATCAATTAAGTAATTTGAAGAAAAATTTATTATTTCAAAGTTAAAATAAAATTACACAACAAAAATTTACACTATTTCAATAACAATATTTTTCACAATAAAATGTGTAGAATTTTATTTCTTGATATAAATTTTAAAAAATAGCTAATTTGTTTATCATTTGAAAGAAAAGAATTTGTAAAATAACGCAAACAGTACGTTTTTAAGGATTTTAAGAATATGGTTTACGTCGCTCTCGTAAAAAATGCTCGCAAATTGAGAAAAATTTCAGCCCACTTTTATCCATCTAAAAAATTGTTAGATATTTCGTATGGAAAAATATTTACGCGTAAGTAAATATACATGAGTGTGTAAATCATTTTTCAAGTTCATGATGAAAAACATCGACTTGAACTATACTGGAGGAGGTTATTGCAGTTTTGACAGATATTTCGCTGATTTCTATAGGTGCAAAATTGGATTTGATTAAATTGGGAACACGAGTAAAGGAATTTATAGTAATTTTAAGAATTTCCGCATGCAAAAATAAAGTAAAAATACACAGAAAGGAAATGACCATATTTCGTAAAAATTTTTTTTGCCCATTTGAAAGGAAACAATTTGTACAATGAAAGTTTTTATCTTGGTTGCCAAAAAAATCGAGGCGCCATTTGTGCTCTTTTTGTTTTTAAAAGTCGCTCACAAGGTGAAAAATAATAATTTTTCGCCCATTTCTATGCCGCTAAAAAATTGTTTCCCCTACATATCGTTTTCGAACATTTAATTCACACTTCGATGTTATATCTATAGTGCTAATAACCACTCAATTAATGAAACAGAATTTCGTGTATAAATAGTTTTTCACGTTCACGATGAAAAAGATGGATTTTAACAATATTTAAAAATGTTGGCGAAGGTTATTGCAATTGATCTAAAAATGAATTGAAGTTTTGGCACATGTTTCTCAAGTAATTTTGCAAAATAACGATTTCCTTGGGTACAAAATTGGATTCGCTCAAACTGGGAACGTTAGTAAACAAGTTAAAGGAATTTAAAGAATTTCCGTACGCAAACAATTTTCCAATCGGTTTTCTCAATCAGTTGCTTGAATAATTTCCGGAAGTGACTGATGCTATTTATCCTTGAGCTATGGATTGGCTAAACTTTGTGGTTTAAAATTCCATCCCGAAAGACTCTTTCCCCCAAACAATTGTTTTAATTACACCGCTTTTACAATTAAGTGTGGATTTTGACACGACGTGATTTAGAAAATTCGAACCTCCAGGTAAGGTAAATCGATTCAGATTGAAGGAAAATTATACTCGTTAGTGAAATTCACGCGTTCGTTATTCTATTACGTTTCAAGTGTATAGGAAAAAAACTAAATTAATTCCAAGGGCGTCGAATGACGTAGCAGTTAATTTTGCAAATTAGCAAAATAACGACAAAACACGCACAAAAATCACCCAAACTGATTTAAAACACCACCAATTTTCACTTGTAATATCCAGGATTCCAAGGATACGCAGCCTCCCTTGTAGACGGACAAATCGCGGATCCGCGAATGGTGGACGCGAATCAGAAACACCCGCTTTACAAACAGCTGCTTCAAGTTCGCGTTTGCTCGGTTTTTGCACACATACTTCGGGATATTTGCCTATCTCACGATTTGCAATATTGTGGTGGTCATGATCTGCTGACGCCATGGGCATTGTCCTTATCGTAGGTCGCTAAACTAACGGTATTTGGCGTATTCGCGAGTGACAAAACGGAACACGTGCCATTCATTTTGCAATTGTCATGAAATGTAAAATAAATTGTACGAAGTTCAAGATTCGATTTTTTTCGTAAAAGTATTTTACGATAAAAATTGTGCAATTTATATTATACTTTTTTTTGCAAACACATTGTGATTTATGTATGTACTTTAAAATAAATTTGCGGTCTGTGGAAGTTACACACATCCTAAAAAACCGTATCGCAAATATCAAAATTAATAATTTCCCGGAATTAATTTTACGTATTTGCTAAAAAGTGTGTGTGTGTATTTTACAAATCTGATAACCGGTTCGGAGTTTGCTAAGATTAGTAAATTTGCGCATTTAACAACGAAGTTTTTTTATGTACAGTAGTCTAATGTTTTTGTGCCGTATTTGTGTTATTTATAAATTATGAGAACAAGTTCTAAAAGGTGAGTGGATCTAACTAAAATTAGCGTCGAAGGTGAAGGTAATTAATAAAAAATTAGCCAAGTCGTTAGTAAAGTGCGTTCGTATTTTTCAACAAAAAAAAATCCCCACTTAACGTATTTCACTAATTATGTTGAAATTACTTTGTGCAATCGTCTGGTGAACGGTATCATTGACTGATAAAGCTTAGAAGTGGGAGATTATGTTTATTCTTGTGCGTTGGCACTTCGCATTTTCGGCGTTTTCTAACTTGTCGTTTTTCTATTTTATCGGTTATTGAAATATAACTTTTGACTTTTGAACTTTGTCATTTTGATAAAACAGCGAGCGATCTAATTATACTTTGATTAATGTCTTAATATCGTTTTGTGGATAACTACTGTTACGCTTTACTTTTTAAAAAAATGCCAAACACAGACATACGCTTTTATTAACTTATCTCCCGTCGTGATAAGGACTAGAACTTTTCAATGTTATGCATAATATTGTTTTCAACTTAAAACTTCTTATTATCAACGGTATGAGGTCTTTATTTCAAATATTATCGCCATATAAAATTAAAATTTAGTGAATCATTATTGTTCACATGACCACTTCTCATCAATTTTATTACAAAATTTATACCCTCGTGCACTAAAATAAGACACACAATAAATGGCGGCGCTCTTTATTTTGTTACAATTTAACGTACTTGTAGATTGAAGTTGGGAGAATCAACACACTAAAGCAAATGGTTGAGGTACAAATGTAGGTAAATATAGAGGTGGATGTCAGAGAAAAATTCACGATATACAAAATTCAGACAACATTCATTCATCTTTTGTCCACTTCACGTTTATCAACATCGTCATTTTCCATAAACGATAACGCAGATATTAGATTTTTTTATCCAATGTACAAAGTATGTATTGCAAATAAGTAGATAATAATGGTTACCGTCCTGAGAACACCGCTTATTTAAAAAATGTCAAATTTTACATTAAAACTGCATAAAAAGCTTTGATAACTAGAAATTGTTGAAAATTGTCACATTAAGTTTTGCAAGTTATTAGCAACTTTTTGAGCTTAGATTGTATCAACCGTGAAGCCTCACACATTTGATGTGTAAAATAGATCTTATTTTGGAAATATTGAAGGTCGATCAAGTTAGCCCTCCAAAGTAAAAAATTTAGAGCGCAATATAATGTCCCAATCAGCTGATAAGATTTGTGTGTTGCAAAAATGTGCGCTTTTTTGGATTTGTCTTGATTTCTAAAATCCACTCACAATGCGCCACTCTGTACATAGTGTATATCTATAGACCTTCTCAGAACTAACATAATACGGTAAATTGTTGTTGTTTAAGTTTTGATTTTTTAATTATCGAGATTCTTTTGTTTTCAAGAATATGTCATACTATTGGCCGGTTTCACAAAGCTCCGTTAAATCGTTTGTTAACTAACACTGATTAAATTTTAACATTGATTAAATATTGGAATGCGTTTCACAAAACAAATGCGTTCGTATTTTAACGTCGATTAACTAATCAGAGAATACAGCTGGCAAAGTCGCAAATTTGACGATAGAATATTTTTTTAACCTTTAGACCGAACGGAAAAGAACTGGAGGAGGTACGTGCTCTACATCTTTGAATGACGTAGGAGCACAAGTACTGGCAATAGTTTTTCTATGCTGGCAATTTTAGGGGATCAGGTTGAGCCACTGGCAAATTTGTATGATAGTTCCGCAATAATATATTTTGGTAAGATTTAGTTCATTAGGTCCTTGCAATAAATTTCAAAATATTTTCTACAACAAATCTTTTTTGTTATATATATTTTTTTATTCATTTTAGAATTTAGACGATGCCTGTGTGAACCTCGAACTTAATCTCCCTTTGCCTGAACCTGCAATACCTCGCCCTTTCCCTGAACCTGCCCCAGTTCCAAAAAAGAAAACAATAAAAAAGAAAATTCTTAAAAAAAAACCTGCACATTAATTGAGAAGAAACCTTTGCGGTTTCTAAATAATTCAGCATCATTCCCTCCAGGTGAATTAATCCTGACGCAATCAATTGCACCAACGACGCACGGGAAAGCAGCTATTCTGAAGAAATCCATCACAGTATCATTAATTACTTGTTGCTCAGTGGGCATCTTAATGTAGCGCTGACTTTGTCCAGCAATCAAAGGGGTGACCCGGTGTACAATTCTACACACAGAAGGTTTACTGCCCCGAAATAAGTCACCAATTGTTTGCTGAAATGAACCAGTTGCATAAAATCGTAGAGTGATTAGCAACTGATTAAGTGCAGTGATGGCCTTATTCCTTTTTGTAGCTGGTTCAATGACTGGACCTATTATATGCATTAGTTCCATGACAGTTTCTTTCGAAAACCGAAATCGCAATTTAAAATCATGATCATCCAGATTTTCAAAAGGATTATTTCTGTCCCTAATAAATCGAATTCGTCGAAGAGGAGCTTCATCTTATGACAAGGAAGAGAGTGATGAATCAGATATCTTTGAAAAAGATCATCAAATTATTTTCATATGTACCTACTGAATTTTTGCGATTCAGATCGGCTATCTTCGGTTTTTAAAGCAATATGGATGCTAAAATTAAATTGTAGCCGAAGATAGCCGATCTAAATCGCATGCGCGAAAAACCTTCAAAATTTCGAATTTCAAATGCCTGTAGGTAATTAATTTATTAAGTATCAAATTATAATCAAAAAACTGTTTTTAGAAACGTTTTAAGTGCCACTTTAAATCTGCGTCAAAATTTTTGCGATTTTTTAATTTGGGAAGCAGGAAAAAGATAATTTCAATTTTCCCATGTTAAATCCCATGGGGTACCCCTAGCGTGGGACACAAGATATATAGTATTATCCAGTTTCACCACAATTCCATAATCGATCAGATAAATTCTTGATACCTCTCAACTTGTTAAAAAATCAACTAAAATTTTAGGGTTGGCAATGGAAGCTCGATATACTGCAAAATTTTGAGGAACTCACATAGTAAGGTTAAATCCCTTTTTGTAATGGGACTATCACCATTTGCCCGCAATATATCATTATCTTTGCACAAAAGTTGTCTCTTCCATATTATCTTATCCTTTGTACAGTCAATCAAAAACCCATCGCCTGCGTTATATCAATGTGATCAAATAGCCGGATTTCGAGATCTGCAGTAAGGCCTTCCCAGCGTGGGGGCTGTCATGAAATTTTCTGAATTTTTACAAATAAAACTCTTCAAGGAACAGGACAGACGTATGGTATATTCACTTACTCTTGAGCCATCTAAAAGGTCGCGAATGCCGTGTTGCCGATATTTAAAATTAAAAAAAAACTGATCCATTTGGCATATACTTGGTAAATGAAAATATTCAGCAGATTATGTAGACTATGTCATTTAAATTTTATAACCTTACCTTATAAATTGTAAATAACTGAATTTTATTATGTATTTATTTATTTATTCCTGCCAAAATACATACAAACGTAATGTTTACAGTCGTAAAGATTTATAGTAGGTGAAGTTATGTTACTCTAACCCATCTAACCGCTAACGAATTAATCTTTCCTCATTCGAATAGAAAGAATTCTTAATTAAATATGATTTTAATGAAAGTTTAGCTTTTTGGGTGGTATTTTGCGGATTTACAATGGAAAACTATAAAAAAGCTGAATAGACAGGTTTTCAAAACTTTTGTGCACTTTGGTTAATCGAACAAAATTGAAACATAACTTATTACAATTTCTTGTATTATAATTATATATATTTCTGATCATCACAGAAACACTCTATCGACAACATAAAACACATGCAGTGTCATAGGTTTTGTATTGTATAAGCGAGGTGTTGTGGATATACATATACATGTACTACTCACTTATTTTAACGTGAGATTGAAATAAGGTACATTTCAATTTTCCACCTAAGGGGCGGCCGGAGGGGGGGGGGCGCTCGGGTTAATTTGGCCTAGGGCCGCAAGTACCCTAAATCCGGCACTGTACATGTATTAGGTACAAAAAAGTGACTCCGTGGATTATGAAAAAAGTTTCTTGATTGTATTAATTGAAGCGTTGTGAGCAAATGTTATTTCCGATATTTTGTTTATAATTTGTCCCTGTTATATACGTTTTGGGTATCAGTTTGTTCGGAAAATTTCTATTCAGATCAGTTATCTACGTTGCATTAGTTGGACCGGTATTACATTCGATCTAAATGATCTACAAGATCTATGAAGATCGCGAAAACTTCACCGGTAAGGGGATTTGGCAGTATGTATGTAAGTCGACAGATGCGAAAAACAAAATTTTCTCTGTTGAAGTTTTCTTACAAAGAAAACTTAGTTCATCAACAAGGTGTCCGAAATCTACCTTTTGACAAAAATTGTGTATCATCGTCCAAATGGACCAAAAGTTAATTGTACATTTCCATATGATTATCACTTATCAGGATCATTCTTTGACATGTGATATGCACTCATAACTTGTATGAATGAAATTTGTCCCATAACATTGACCGAAGTAGGTATATGCTCACTTCCAAGTTGTTTTGGCAAATTGATTTCTTCAAACTTTTTGATATTCAAAACCTCTTTCAGTACTTCTCCTGACGTGCTTGAACGTCTAAGTTACAATTGGTCACACTACCTGTAACTTTGAGCTTGCTAGCAGCCTGCCAACTCTTTCAGGCGGAAAGAATTATTTTCTTTTATAGAATAGGATAAGCTCATCCGCTCTATAGTAGTGAATATTTTTCAGAAGGTACTAGAATATAGTGATGTTTTTATGACGCAGGGATTTTTGAACACCTTCTATTAATACTACAGGCTAAATACACCACAATAATTTAACAATTAATTTAATAATTTTTTAAAAACTACATCGTCGCAAAACGAAAGCCAAAAAACTCCGCTCAATACAAAAACACATGCAAAAAAAATCAATTACAAATTCCTGAATCCACAGCCGAAGGTGGTACAAGTTGTTTGGTCGCGGTCGGTATGGTAAGTCAGTCGGTCGTCTATCGATGACATCCCATTATGTCCCCATGTCCATGAGGGGGCGACAATGTCCGCTTTTTGCAAAAAGCTTGTGTATAGCTCTTGCCGTATGATATGGAAGTGCAATAATCTCCAGCACATTGCCAACTAAATCGGTTGTGTTTAAGTTGCCGTCAGTGAAAACCAAATGGATCCTGTTATCGCAACATATTGCATCCCATATTATCACTCCCTATGTGAGGATTGTGTTGCGTTCCACACATTTTTGTGTTCTCCACGCATTCACCTGACTCTCCTACGACCGTCGTAGAGCCAGAAACAAAATCGAGAAATTTGATGCTGCTCTTGTGCCTAATTCGCACGTTCGTTGCTCAATTCTGGTCTGCGGGTACGGTGAAGTGGGGTAAGAAAAGGACACAATCATGGACGGTACAAATGCAGCCCATAAAATTTTATCTGGACTCTGCGTCCTATCCTCTATCCTAGTTCTGTCTGTTGTGGCAATAAGTTAAATGGCGCTCTTCAGGAAGGGAGGATCCAAGGAAACGTTGTTGAACGCATTTTTTTAGACAATCTGCACACATCATCTTACCACCGTTGCAACATCATAATTTACACAGCCAGCAATAGCTCTACGCGAAAGTCCGGTTCCAGTCATGGCCATAATACGGTCACGTTCAAAATCATTTAATTGCTAATAATTTCTACGTTGACGAACTTGAATGTTCAGAAAGTGGATAAATAAATCGGAAAATTAATATTTGACGTAAAATTTATGTGACAACAATAAATGAAGATAATTTTTGTATTAAGGGCGTGAATGAGGCCATTTTGGCTCGCGGCGGAATAATAAGTCCGACGCCAACGACCAAAATTGTCGTTCACGTCCGAAATGCAAACAAGTTTTTTAGTAAAATCGTTTAAGCGCACCTTAAAGTTTTGAAAAATTACCTGGCACGATTCGTTCTCAAAAATCACGTTGTTGGTTGCTGCAAGTATTAGAATTGCTGGTATTTTAGGCCTTAGGGCCCAAAGGCATTATTTACGCCCACAAATTACTGCATTAATACTCTAATTTTAATACGGTTTTACAAAAAACAGCTTTTATCCAAATTTTAATCATTATTTATTTTATCAAAATAGGAACTTTTTGAAAATTCGCCAAAAGTGCGTTTGGGCACGTATCTAATTAATACAAAACTATTTGAAAAATTCCGCAAAACATGAAAAAAATGTATGTATTTCACTAAATAAGTGTTTTTAGATTACAAATGTAGGGGAACATAAAAGCAGGTTTTATTTTTAGCAATATGTTGTTTATTTTATGGTAGTGACTATGAATGCAAGGTGGTGAGACAATTTTATTTGCTTAATTTGTTAATAAATTTAATTTTTTCACCAACAGTTAAATTCTATATCCGGGAAGTAGCAATATCGGAAAGTAATTTCACGTTTAACAATCGAATAAGCATGTGTAGTAGTTTTATCGTATAGCTAGCGATATAATGTGTTTGTTAAAAGATAAATGATTTAGCGACAGGGAGGTTAATATGCGGACAGGAAGCCCTAACTATATAGAAAGTTTCTGAAGTTTACCCAGCAGATAACAGAACCATTTTTGGTTTCCGCACGATTGTGTTAAAGATAACGCACGCACAATTCAAAAAGTATTTTCAATTATACAATTTCTTATCAAAACTAGCCACACGGTAGGGTCGGCGTCTGGCAATTAGAGTCGTTCATCTAATGCCGTTAGAACAATTTTCCATCCCATTTCAAATTGACGATAAAGGTCTTATGGATAAAAGCCGTCAATGTGGGGATTTGTAAAGGTACCGTTTATTTTCTAATGGTCTGTTACGTATGATAAAGTGCATTGAACTATGCCGCTCTTTGATTCGAAAATGGCAGTCAATCACTTAAACTCGGACATGGATATTTTAGAAGAAAATTGAAACGAGCATTAACACGTGCCATTTCATATCATATTTTACATAATATGTGTGGTTTGGAACCTTGTTTTATTTTACCTTCCGGTATAAACACGCAATGTGAGGTACGTGTGCGTCATTTTCGCTTTGCATGTTGATCGATAGAGTCGAGACGAGGAATACGCATTCGACATTAGTTTACGAATGACAAATTCAGACACGTGGAATCGGACAAATACATTAAGCTAAATAGCTAAAATGTCCAGATAATCACAGAGAAATCTACAAGTAATTGCTTTAAATTATTCACAAAACCACAACTGTTACTATAGGAATAAACGAAAAATTGAACGTAGAGAGCTAAAAATAAAAGTATCGTTAAAATTAAGTGCTATTTTCTAAATTTGTGTAATTACTAAGAAAATTTACCAAATAATTACATTTAGTAGTAATTGGCTTTAATGCAATTTTTTGTCTTCAATTTAGATTGATGTGATAAAAACGTTTTACACCCACGTTACACAATTTATTTCTATTGGGAAACCTTTTTTTGGTTTTGGTTGTGTGTGGCTAAAAGAGTACAAATTAAAATTAAAGTCTATTCAATTGGCAAAATCAACCTACAAAAATAATTTTAACAATAATTCTTTATATACGCACAAACCTCATTATTACTTTAGCCTACCATGTCATTACACATCCATCCGTTTGGTAGTTTTGGTGGATCCAAGAATAGGAATGAAAATGAACTTAATGCTGAATTCTACTTGTGGCACGAGTCTCACTGTGGAAATGATGGCACGAACAGGATCCCAAAGAGATTTATCTGAATGGTCTGCCGAAATTATCGAAACTGATAAGTTTGTAAAAATAACATTAAGAATGAAGGAGCGATTCTAGAATGTTTAAAAGGATAATACGTAGGGCGTCTCCGAGAAAGTCTGCTTAAGTGGCCATCATTAGCGTTAATACAGAATCTCAAATGTTCCTTGAATGAGCTGCATCTCCTGATTCGACTCACGGTATAGACTTCAGGGACTCCGCGTCACTGAAATGCTACTGGGCCCATGGAAGAATCACGGATTTAAGAATATCGTGACGATATACGTATGGTTGATTTTGATCCCTTGACCCACAAAAACTAGGAATGTTTTTCCACTGGCGCAAATTCCTCCCCCTTCCCTTCGATGGTTGATGTTTTATCGAAATAGATCCTATAATTTCTCGTCCGTGAAAAGTATTTGTTGTCATAACTGATTTTCGGCTCATATCTGAAGTTGGCGGAATATTTGAAATTATACTCACTTGTTATCGTCCGTGAGGAGCTGTACTTTTTGCCGTTTGTAAGGTTTCAACCTGGAGATTTTTTCTCGTAGGATGCATGATTAAAGTTGTCTTAAAGCTTTTTAAAAAAGCACGATCTAATGGCTAGGGAAATTGTGGTATTTGACTAGGCAAACTGAAGAGTATCACGTTATGTTACTCAGCATACTCCCAACATCCCTACAGAGTTACAGTGATTAGCAAATAGGGGAAATACAAATACTTTCTGTCTCTTTTGATGTCAAAAGTTATGGTCAGAGGTATGATTAAGCCGCTTGAACGTATCATTTATATACAATACACGGTGTTCAATATAAAAAATAAGAAATCGACCAAAAATTGCTGTTTTCAGATTGAAGAAATGCAAATCAACTCTGTAATTGAAAAAATCGAAATTTTCCAAAACATTAGCACGTTTTTATTCGACATTTTATCTCCAGATTTTATTTTTTTATGGACCGAAAAAGTACTCGCTGTGATTGCCATTTTGTTTTTTTAAATACCTTTGGAACTAGTAATAGGAATTTTTCGAATTTTTAAACGGCGCGGCGCAGTGCTAAGCACAGTTTGCTATCAAAAGCTACTTATTTAATCGGAGTTGATGGCGTTTAAAATGAGCACGTTTATTCTATAAGAGATGGAGTACATGGGAAAGGGACTCCCAAGAGAATCGTGGTCTTTATCTGTTCTATTTAGTTGAATGAAATTGGGAATAATATGAAAGAAGCACATGCTAACTTTTATTGGGTATTGTCAAAAAGTCCTACTTAATTTGATTATTAAATATTGAATCCACAATAATTATAAAAAACTTTACTTCACGCAAATTCATTAATAAATACGAATATTAATACAAAGTCTCCAAAACGCTATCATTACACGATTGAGGTAATGAAGGTCTCATAAATAATTTGCAGTCGAATTTCCTTTTCAAACTTCAAGTATATACGGGAATATGAAAGCTATTGCAGACTAATTTTACGAAGTTTTATAAATAATAGATAGGGGCCAGTTTGCATGGCAGCTTCGGGGTTTTGAAATACACGCATCTCACGCAGGAACGATTTGCGTGAGCGATACGATATATTGATAACAGTAAAGCCCTCTTGCAGAATGCATTACAAAGTTAAAAACCAAATCGACTTTTTTTGTCTAACGTTTTCCATGGCGGAATTTCGAAATATTGAATTATTGTTTTTAAATTACACGTAAAGTGATTTATTAATACTGAAAATTGATATTGATCATTACCTTTCGCTATTTTCGTCGTACTTCCTAACAACCAATAATAATAATCGATCGAAATGTGTACCACTAAATCGGCAATAATGAATATGGATAATTTTCAACTTTTATTCTTGTGCGTGACGTTAAATTAAGCTAAGTTTTACTACTACGTGTTTTAGTAGGAATCTACTCTACAATTATGCTGTTTAAAATTTTATTGCAATACATCAGCATTGGCATGTACAATCAAATTGAGCTCATTTTTTCATTTCTGTCTTAATGTAGAGTATGTACTATTACCAGTTTTAAATTAGAGCTAGTGTTTTTTTCGTAGCAATAATTATTTGGAACAACGACAACGAGGAAACCTGAGAGTATTGCACGAACTATATCTCTACTGGAGCATACAAAACATAACATAAACGATTTAGTATTGCCGAGGAAGAATAAAATCACCATATAAATTGTATGAAAGATGCGGAATTTGCTAGTGACACATTACCTTTACTTAACGAGAGACCAAGGAGCGGCGACTGAAATCCTACATAAAAAAACTGATGAAAATTAGGCTCTAGCCTACAGTAAAATAAGGTAAGCAAGGAAGGAAGGAAGGAAGGAAGGAAGGAAGGGAGGAAGGAAGGACGGGCGGAAGGAAGGAAAGAAGGAAGGGAGGAAGGAGGGAAGGAAGAAGAAGAGCAAAGCACCTCGCTCATTTTGGATCTTTGGAAAATGTCCAGAGTTAGAAGTGGATTACAAACCAAACCTTACCTTTTAAATACTAATTGAATTAGGTGTATTTCAAATTTTCTTTGCATCGCTATTCAATCACAGTCCTGTGTTAGAGCGAAATTATCTAGAACATTATTTTCTTTCAGGACAGAACTTTCCTTATACAGTGCGCGTCTAAAGTCCGTTCCCCCCCTATTAATTTTTGAACCAACTGATATATCGCAACGAAATTTGCAGGGATTAAATAGGACATGAAAACCTACTTTTCTATGGAAAAATGACGGCAAAAGTTACAAAATGGCGACCGAGCACCATCTTGAATTATTTTTTTAAATGTCCAATGCGTTTTCTCTTCCATCCCCAATCTTTTAAACCTTCATATCCTGCAGAACCTGTGTATTCCACATTCACTTGATTCTTGTCTTCCTTTTACCTCTGGGAAGATTCTTGATTGATTTTGTGTCGAAATATAAGTTTCATGTGAGTAGATGAACTTCAAACGCATTGCGCTAACATGGATTTAACACAACCGACATTTAATTCTTCCTTGAAGTTGTGCTGTTGAGATATTTTAGTTTATCACTTTCAAAATGAGCCAGAAAGAGAAACTGATCCACCCAGATTTCACTATTGTAATGGTTCATGATCCTCTCAAGTATTGAAATTGCTTTATCTTCGGTTTCATTCATCGTCTTATGTATGATAACTCTTGTTAGAAACAAAACAGCCGATCATTTCGAAATACAAGTTAGATAAAGAAGCAACGTTATTGATTGTTAGATCCCTAGGTCAACAGCGACAAAAGTTACAGAGGTTCATGTGAATCGGGGGCAGACAAAATTTTAGAATGAGGTAGGTATATTCCCTAGGTCACATATCGTCCTCGGAATTTTGCTATACTATAACTTACGGTGCTAGAAGGGCAACTACATATTCAATTTTATTCCCATCTGCGCCCAAAGCAAAAGTTGTGGAGCAAACATTACCCAAAATCGTTATTTATACAACAATTTCATTTGAGAAACGCATTGCATCGATATCCGATAAACGAATTTCGTACATTTTAGACTACCACATGGTTTATGACCAAAACGTGTCAAAAATTTTATTTGCAGACCAGATCGCAAAATGTCAAAACCCATTACATCAAGTAATTTTTATACATTTTTGGGGACCACATACATGGATTTTGAAGAAAAGTTAAAAATCGCTCCGATACTTTTATCCATTCACCCGCTTGTCTCCACTCTATATAGTCCAAGAAACCTCAATATGCCTATAGCGACCGAAGTTAAATACAAGGATTAAAATGAATGATCATCCAAATAAATGATGGTAACACTGAGGATTCTTCAATATTCCTTTGTTTTGGATTATTTTATGGAGCTTACGGGTTAAATACTCAGTGTTTCTCGTGATACTCGTTACAGCTGGATCGCTGTGTTATTCCAACAGCTTTTCGAACAAATTTTCGTTAGGTACCCTGTTTTAATGGTTCTAATATCTCATTAAAAGCTAGAAGTTTAGTAAGATATTTTTGCACACTAACTTAATTGAATTTAACTTGTAGCTTTTAGACTTCATTCTAAACGCTGATAGCATTAATTAATATTTATAAATGTTACATCCTAAACAACACGATTACGCAACGTGACACCAAGCAAAAACCTCCAGGTACCAATCAAAATATATCTATCGCATTTTATCGTACACGCTAAGAAGATTTCTTTTTTTAGAAATACTTTTCTAACAATCTAACAAAATCGGTTAATTTAATTTAATTAATCACGTTCACATTCAGTTTGAAGAAGTCATGGCACCGTAAACTGAAGAAATCTAACAAAACGAGCAAAGTTGGGAAAAATAAATGAAGTAATTTACTACCGATAGACATTTGTGGCATCATTTCGGTTTCAAAACGTTAGCATTAGAATGGACCAGTAATTTCAATAATATAATCGGTAAGTTTTAATAAATAGGAAATGATGTTAAGCTACATATGGAATGTTATATAATACATGTGGAAAGCTCATAAAAGAGTTATATTTTTTGACATTTCCGCACCTATTAAAGCGAAAGATAAAAGAGATATGCTTAGCACAAAAGTACCGATAGAAACTTTTTCATAACCGCATAATCATTTGAATCCTGGAGGCTTTTCCGAACGTTAAGTTGTACTTTTCGTATTTCAGCAAAGAAATGCTATGTTGCGGATTGAGTCTCTTAATTAAAATAATAAGACCTTGTTAATGAACTATCTGCATCGCTTTACGCTATTGAAACAATGAAGGTCTTAATTAAGCTTAATAAATGAAGCTAATTTACCAGTTCTTGCGTACATGTTTTATTGGGTAAAAGCTCATAAACTTTATGCATTTATAAGGACCTTGGACATGCAACAATGGACCTGAACATTGATAATTTACCTATTAAAAAAAATGTTAATCCGTCAGTTCTAGGTTAACATTATTAACATGTTTTGTATAGAAATTTAGAATCTGACGTCCGGTGACCCTATTTTCGGACCTTGCATTATCGTTATCTCAATGCGTAAGAGCGGCAAAATTCAATATCCGGCTGACTAGCCAGGCATGTTTTCGTGGCTTAAAAGACACATAATACGCACACGCATATCATGCGGATGTAAATACAACGGCGCGACGTTAGAAGCAAGGAAGCGCTATAAAATGCAGCTCTAATGCAGCTAGTGGTTGTCCTTGGCCACGAAACCACACGACATTTCGTGGGGTTCTTTACACTCAAATTAATCCCCCCATGTCCCACCTCCTTCAGTCAAAAACCAGCACAGTTAGTTTCTATAGGAATATAACCCCAATTGTTATTTGAATTATTTATTTCATGAACGGGCATTTAATTATGTTTTAAATTCGAATGTGGCGTTTGGCAAATAATGACCATGGTCGTATATAGTATTGCCAGGTCAAAGACATATTCATAGTAAAGCGAAGTATCTTATATATGTATGTCTTGGTCTCAATTCCACAGAAATTACCTAACGGTAATGTTACACACGAGTCACCAGCAAAACCCTTCAAGTAGGTTTCCTTACAGGCATCTTATTTCATTTATAAGTAATGTTTCCGATACCCAATAATCAATTGCATTATTACGGAAACCAACCCTCAAGCTTAATCTTAATAAACTCGTGTAAATACCTACCATTAAACTTCCGCAATATACTTTATGATTAATTATTTTCAGACGGTGTGTCATTGATTAATATCCGTTAATTTAAAAAGTACATATCGATAACATATTTTTGAACTACCGGTTGAAACAATTAAAAAAAAAGTGGCTACCTCAACTGAGATAGATTTGTGTTTGTAATGGTTTTGAGTAACACCCAATTAAAAACTGATAACGTGTTGCAGATTATTTCCAATAACTAATAACATTTTAATTAATAAGATAGTGGAAATTGCAGTAGGTTTCCATGATGGTGGTTACTTAGGTAACATTGACGCAGTATAAAAATCCTAAAATAAATAAGTTGATAAGGTATTAAGATGTAAAAAAAATAATTTGCGGTTTTTAATGGAACTATAAACGTTAAATGAATTACTGCAATTTTTGGCACGTGACCCAATTTATTAATACTTGAGGAACATTTAGGTGCTTTCTGAAATAGACAAAAAAAACGTTCCCCCTGAAGAGCTTAAAACGAGTATAACAGACTCAGTCAGGTGACAAAAATATCAATTTTATTGTTGCAGGAAAATAGAAATTCATGTGATTTCATTTACAATTGAAGAAATGTTTGATTTTTGTAGCTTTGCCCGTTGATGAGGGGGAATCCAATAAATACTACAAATTAGAGAGCAATTATGATACCACGGGCCAAGATCGTAGACAGCATATTTTTTCGGAGAGAGTTACAGTTCTGCTGTTAAACACTCAATAGAAGGAACTACTGAGATAGATAGATTGAGGGGCCAACAGAGGAAATTACTGCGGAAGCTACGGAAACTACCGAGCAAGCTATTTAGGAACTAACAGAAGAGACCACTGAAGGAACAACTGAGCAAAAAAGGAGGAAAAGCTAGACGATGTACTTCCACCAAACCAGATTCATTGATTGCAGCTTGAACAATTTGTACTTGTACAGTTTTCGTGTAGAAGCAAAGTTTTTTAAACATAATTATACATTCGCCTTCAGGTTGCTAATTATCTCTTTGTATACATTTCCTGTTGTTCCCTTCGCTTTCCAGAGAAGTGTAGTCATAATTTTTCCCGTAGAAAACCGCGTCTTCGGTGATATGCTTTTTCAATATTAAGTAGGTGAAATTTTATCAGAGCATTATTTTATTCAATTCAAACTAGTGGCCGAACGTACCGTCAAAATAAGCATAACTTTTTTTGTGAAAGTAATACAAGCGGAAGAATTTGAAGAAGGGTTGCCGTGCTTTTCCAGCTTTTTTAAAGTTTAAAGTTTAAAGAACAGGGCGCGGGAGTCGCTCGAATGAAAGATTTTCTCAGACTTGGTACCAACCATAGAAAATATAGAGAAGGAAATTATTACCATAAATTCACAAAGTTGTAGAGTATCGAAATTCAGGGAGTAAAAACATCAGACGCAACCAAGGTTATCGATACCAGGGAGAACAGGGGCTTAAAAAAAGGCACGTGAGCGTTCATTTTTGTTTAAAGAGAAATGTTATGAACTAGTACTTGCAAATATTTTCCAGTGGTTCCCATTTTCATTAATGCATTTTGAAAGATGGCGTTAGCTTCCCACCATCACTGAATAAGTTTGGGCGATCTCTACGGAAATAGTTTTTTAGCGCGACGAATATATAGGGCGTACGCCCATATACACGTTCCTTGGTGTCCCCATAAGGAGTGCGAATCTGTAAATGATAAAAGAATAAAACTTTCATTAAGATATGGTCTATGTTGGGGTCCGACGGTTGTAACACCCTAATGAAATCACACATCGAATAAAAAAGGTTTTCGTAGTAACTTTGGGACAAATACGTAGTATAAGCCTCTGGCCCCCCCAGTAACAGTAATCCTCTCAGATATTTAATAGCCAAACTGTATTGATTCGTTGTACATTGAGGTTCCCTAAAAATCTCCCCCGTGTGACGTTCAAAGTTATGCTGCCACCTGGTCCTAATCTTTTCATAGAAACGAAGTTGTGGGGGGGGGGGAATGTGGGCCGAAATGGAAAACCTTGCTGAATGATTATCAGTGTCAAGCTCGCTAAGCGACCCAAATTGTGCAGCACCACATTTTTTGGAGGTTCGTGCAATAGGCAGCTCCACTACAAGTATTCTATTCATTGTGTATGAAGTATGTTAGTGTTACGAGTTAGATCAACCCGCTGTGCCGTCTATGACATTATGTCTACTACTTTAGGGGAAAGACAAAAAATTACCGTACAAACCGAATGACACCTGACGCCCGATGTGATTTTGAATTAAAATATTGCATTTGCCTCTTGCCAAGCAATTTCGTTGCATGTTTTAGGAATGAAACGTGTGGCAATAAGGTTTGTTGCGAAATACCAAAAACAAAGGCACTGAATTTCAAGAACGATCCAGATCTTCTCAAAACGAATGATAACTGGTGACGCTACATGGCTTGGGTATGACATCGAAATCAAGGCTCAATCCTTCCAATGGAAGCTACTTGAAAAGCCATGACCGTAAAACCTTCAATTTTAGTGGCGTGGTATGCTATAAGTTACACGTCGTCTGCATAAGTCAATCTGACGAAAACGTCCACAATTGTGGCATATTGATTGGTAAGCACCACGATAATGCGTCCACTCACACATTTCTTGTTCATGAATTTTTAAATAAGATTTTGGATAGGTTTGTGGTAACTAAATTAATTTTTGACGATAAACAGTTTATTATCATGTTTACATTGTTTTAATTACAGATTGTTTTGAAGAAGCCCACACTAACTGAGCGAAACGTCACTAATTTTAAAATTTTACTATGTACGAACGATGGTCTCAAAAAGAAATGGAAAACGTTTCCTATCGAAAACCAAAAATTAATTTAGCTACCACAAACCTATCCAAAATCTTATTTTCAAACAGTATATGGAGCTAAAAAAATTTCAACATTAAATGAATTTTTAACCAAAAACAACGCCTCAACCCCCTGGAGATGACCGTAGCTGACTTATTTTTATTTCCAAAGCTGCAGAAAACCACGAAGGGTCATGTTTTTTCATTATTAATATTAAGTGAAAATGGCATAGAACTAAACACGATAATGGGTTCCAGCTGCAGAATAGAAAAAGTCCCGCAGAGGTGTATTATAATACTTAAGCGAGATTTCCTTGAAGGTGACACAATAAATTAATACAATAATAAATAGAGACTTTGAGAAAAGCGAAAATTTACATTATCTCTCATATTATCAAATTGAAATATTAACATTGACTTTTAATTCGTTTATTTGAAAAAATTGGTTATCTCTGATTGTACCATAATGAGTAGAGTATGAATATCCTGGCTTTTTAGGAACAGTTCGAGCTTGCTGCGGCTTTTTTCATTTGGTTCCCATTGATGTTATAAAGTAATCTGTGCACCGTCATTTCACATTCTTTTTTTAAATATTTTATAAAATCGTTAATTTTAAGCGCTAATATACAGGGTGATTCACAACTATTCCCTGGGTCTCTTGTGCTTAAAGGGTACAAGATATCATCTTCATTTTTTGGTGACATATGTAAATTGATAACGACTATTTCTTTAAATTATTTGCAATTATACAGGATGGTTCACAAAATTGTAATATATCAAAGGAAAAACCATTTTCATACAAATTTTAGAGAAAAATCTTAACTTTTTAATCGTTGATTTTAGACGAATGCATTACGCATAGTTTTTGATAGAAAATGAAAAGTTATTCAACACAGAATAAAAATATACAGGGTGGTCCATTAAGTTAAGTGAGTTTTTGATGTTTGAAAATTTATAAAATATGAATTCTTTTTCTAAACAGCCTGTGCATAGAATCGAAACCCCACGTAGTGGAAATGAAAGCCTTAAATGTCAAAATAAATCGATATAAATTTGCGTTACTGAAAGTAAGTGGTTTCCGTGTTATTAGGCGTTGTTTAAATTGAATATTTTTTTTAAAATCACAATTTTCCTCAAAATTGGTAAGCGATAGGTATAGGGAACGTTGAATAAAGTTGCCTTAGTTTTTAACGTATAATCTAAAAATGTAATAATCAAGGGGGTCAGACCCCCCCCCCCTCCGAAACTCAATGGAAAATAACAATTGCTTAAACGAAATGTAAATTACATTACGTAGTTTGTAGTTACATCGGGTGGTGTGTAATTGTTAAAATTTGGTCCCCCCCCCCCGCATATTTTTTCTGGCTACGGCCTTGAATAAAATACAGGGGGATGCATTTAAAAAACCTAACTTTGATATATTACAATTTTGTGAACCATCCTGTATAATTGCAAATAATTTTAAAAAATAGTCGTTATCAATTTACATATGTCACTAAAAAATGAAGCTGATACCTTGTACCCTTTAGGCACAAGAGACTGAGGGAATAATCATCCTGTATATTCACTAGCGTATACATGCTTGGGATTATTATTGTTTAATTCGATATCCGTTTTAATGTTTTCACGCTTATCATTACGACTTATTGACTTTTTGGGAATCTCTGTGTAATGATATTGATTTTATTGCTATAATTACTAACACAACCAAACTTAATAAAACAGTGAGAACAACTGAAAATGATCAAAATATTCCGCACTCCGTATGGAATTAGCCAAAAATGATACCTGGATACCTCTGTTTGCGTGTAGATTAGCACGATGTTTAGTGAGACGTTAAAAAAATATATAAGTACTTAATTACTGAGGAAAATTTTAAGAAGTAAGAGACATTCTATTTTGCTATAGAGATAGAGTAGGTATCTACGCAAATGGCTGAGGCGAGAATTTGAAATGGTTAAAAAATGGTTTGTCTTTTACACATTTACCATGTAGTTTAATTGTTAGAACACTGGTACCGTAATTGCTCAGAAAGCTCTGGAACAAAGGCTTACTCTGACATACAACAAAATGAAACCACATTTCATCGGCGGAATTGATAAACCATATCCCAGTTTTGTTAATTTTCCTATTAGAAACCTATTATTGACAAATTATAAATTTTTTCCAAGGTCACTATTGATAATATCGTATTATGTAACACCATATTGAAATAATAATTTTGTGGTCGAGCATGTTAAACTTTTGTACCTACCTTATTATTTCACGTTAAACGACAAACGAAAAACTTATCGCATTTCATTGCCATTATCTCCAGATAACAGGCGATTGAACTGCAATAAAACTAAAATGACACGTAAGCTTCTATAAATAACAGTATTCCATCTACAAACAGGGCAAACGCATTCGAATTTTTTTTATTGAAACTTGAAGTACAAAAGGCAACTACCATCAACCAACGGATTACCATGTACATGTTATTTCAGACAACTAAATTAGCATGTTATTTTAAAAAAAATGTATTTCCAAGAATCAATGGTAATTTTATAATCACTGATGTCGTCTATTCGAAGTCGTTAAGTTTGATTGTTGAAACTTTAGTGGGCAAATCCGCAATTTACCAAATTAGAAAAACCAAATTACACTAATAACTTACAAAATAAGTACAACAACTTAATTTGCCAATCGACTAATTAGTAAACGTATATACAGTTGTTTACCGGAACTAATTCTAATTACGTAATTATTATGAATATAACAAACTAGTTGAATACGTCGAAATGGAATGGTTTTGAATGCGTTTACACCTACCACTTTTAAAATCTATGAAATTTATGTTATAGTAGTTGATAACTACGTAGTTTGTATCAAAATAAAAAAATACTACTATTTGCGTATATTTTCTGTTTGCCTAGTAATAAGTGATAAGCTATCTTAAAAATTTTGCGTTAAATTTGCTAGTAGTACTACAACTACTGCAACTGTTGTGATTGTGTTTCTTCTACAGCGTGCGATGTGAGTACTGTAATAGTATAAGGTCTTGTCGAATTATATAATTTTTGAAATTGTGTGAATTGTTCGAAAATTCTAGTTCCCTCTACAGACCTTCAAGAGATCTTGCGCGAATTGTGTCCACTTGTTTGCTCCTCCACCTCGTAGACGCTTTTTATCTTCACAGTGTTTCGAAACCAGCAATCTTTAGTCCATTTTGTAGTCCGTAGTCTACAAAGCCTACAAATCTCCATTTAAGTTTTGATATTTTCTGCTATGACTGCTTATTTTGACACTGTATTGTCAGTACTGACCTACCTTATTTCCATCTGTAACATTCTTAATTTATTACACTGGGCATTAGTGCTTCGGATTTTTGGTTATAACCGTGAGCATTTCCTGTTACTGGATGTCTCTAACGATTACTATCTTCCGTCCAAAATGTTTATGAAACCCTTCTTTACTACTTTTATACAATGTAATTGTGCCTACGCTTCAAGGACCAAGCAAATTTCATCCGCAGTTAATTTCAGAATTCCGATTAATTTCCACCGTATTCTGGCATTTCGCAAAATGCAGCTTTAAGAATCACGACGACGTCCTTGCAGTTACTACAGTGTGTGCACGGATTGAGTTCACTATAGGTGTAAATGTCAAAAAATTTTGGAATTTCAAAAAGATTTTTTCAGATTCTGCTCTGCTTTAATGGAAATGAATTTTGATAATATTTTTAATTTTTTTAATTCATTTCAATCGGCTGTGGAGCAATAACTATTTTCTTTGCAGGTAAAGTACCTTTTTTGTGTATCAAAGAACAAAATTTTATTAAGAAAAAAATAACAACTGCAAAATATGAAAATAATCGACACAATTTCATGAAACCGTTATTTTTATTTATTAAGACAACTATCATGGAATAAATAAATATAACAGTTTCATGAAATTGTGACGATTATTTTCAAATTATTATTTTTCGATTCTGAACAGATTTCCTTAATACAATTTTGCTCTACCACCACAATCTAATTTACATTTACCTATCCGTGGACACACTGTATACTAAGTTATGTACCTTTTTTAGCTGTCATTTCGAAAATATTAGAATTAGCGATCCAGAATTTATTGGAATGAAAAAGAATGGACTCTTATTTATTGTTAGTATATTTAAACAACTACGGAAATATCATTATTTCACCCTTGAGACCTATTACTAAATGAGTAAATTGTTACGCGATTCGATTTTTTGATGTAATAGGTACATAGGTCGTTGCTTGATCACTGCACGACTGCACGTTCACTATTAACATCTTGGTAAAATATTTCAACTATGCAATTTCTCTCCGTATTTGGACAAGTAATATTTAAATGATAAAAGAAAAATGAAAGAGAGAAAACAATTAGGGCTAGACATGAAAAATTCACAGATTTTATTATCATTGACTATGTTATGTTGACTGACACTCACTCATTTAGGCAACAAAGTACCTCTACCTCACTCCCGAAAATGTAATTATGTAATAAAATATTATTAAATGAGTTAAACAACAAACATTTACACAATAAACATAATATTATTTCAAAACACATATGATGTTTTTTTTCCACCAACTTCAAATTTATTTTGTATAGGTATATGTATTACTAGGACTAATCGTTACTTGATTCCGATCCGGTTATTATTATTATTTATTATTATTGTTACTAGTTAACCACGCTTGGCCTGAGTATCGATAAGAACCGAAGTACAATAATAATAATACGACTTTATTGAAATACATGCAAGTAGCAGCTGATGTAGCTACTAACAATCATCTGACGTTAACAAAGTAATTGAATACATGCCTGGCGGAGTCTGGCACATTTTGCTACTCCAACTCAACCAGCATGCTCACACCATAGTATAATATACAAATCCACACGTATTAATACTTACTTGCTCCTTGGCGCTTCGGCCCGCGTGAGTCCATGGCCTCCATCAGGTCACAAATCACAAATTCAGTCCAACTAAATTGTGAGCATTTCGTTGCGAAAGTAGCTATACTTTAAGTTTAGACTTAAGTTTCAAGGTATTGGAATTCATTTGGAAATCCATTATATAGTTTAATTCCGTTAAAGGTAAATGATCGTTTGAACATAGCTGTACAATGAGTAGATATGTTAATAGTGTTTTTATTGCGTAAGTTGACTCCATGAAAACTAGCACGATTAGGAAATTTTGAGCACAGGGGGTGTAAATGATTGTTTTCAAGCATGACCTTACGACCACAGATGCCAAGTTCTACGTTCTTCCATTCTCAACTAACCACTTTGATTGAATTTATTCGAGATATGATCATATTTCCTGATTCAAAACATAAACCGTACACATGAATTTTACACCTTCTGTATTCTATTCTTATCGATATTAGTTAGACAAGGACCATACAAAACGTCGCAATAATTAAAGTGGCTGAGAACTAAAGACTCACACACCATTTTCTTTAAGTTTCATAAACTCTTTGAAGGATTTTTTTCACATGCTTTGTAAATTGTAAAGATTTTCATCAACTACCAGCCCCAAATTTCCAACACGATCTAATACTTCTACATTAACTTCTTTTATATGTATTTTTAATGTATATTTCAACATTGCAATCCTTTTTACATTCCCAAATAACATGAATTTGTTTTTAGAGGATTCAACTTCAGATTAAACTCTTCTGATAGTATTCTAATTCTTTCCAGCTCTCTTGATACTATGATTAACTATTAAATGGTTTTTAAAATCAAAGGTTGTATATAGTAATTGGATGTCATTAGCATACGCTTGCACTTGATAATGAGAACTTGATTTTATTACGTCAGTTGTATAAATTATAAACGGTAGGTGGCCAAGAATCGAGCCTTGCGGCACTCCTAACTCAATTCTTTCATTCTTGGAATAAGTGTTATTCGGTCTTATTAATTAAAGCCTTCGACAATGAATAACTAACTATTTCCAAAGAGGGCGGTTCAATAAAAAAGGCACAATCAAAGATGGATAAAGACGATGAAGTAGCATGATAAAATAAATTTCAGTACAAAGCTTATAGCCATTTTTTATTAAAAGAGAATTTATTAATAGATGTGTTTTGAAGGAATACTTTATTTACAATCCAGCATTTTAGAAAACATTTAATCAAGACATTTTTCAAGTTATTATTTTGAAGAAACCTCTCAAAAACTAATAGACATTGACTGTATTATTCCTCGAATGTACGTTTTAGTCCAAATTGTTCTCAGTACATTTATCCCATTTCCAGGAAGGACATCTTGGATAGTTCTGAACACACAAAGGGGTTGAATGGATAGGTATAGGTACCTATCAATTGTCAAACTTTACTGTACTCACATTGCCATACTACTTAGAGATATTTTTGCTCATAGTTAAGTAATCCAATTTAATCATGAATGGCCCAACAGGCTTTTTCCAGGTGTCCTGTTGAGCCCCATAATTAATATTTAAAAACATGTTAACTCCTTCTGTCCAACTGATGTTTTCATCACTTAACCAACTTTATTAATCATCTTTCATTCAAATGTATTGACGTCTCCCGAAACATGTCGCGCACAGCATGTTATTAAATTAAAACTAATTTCATCTTTACATTCGTCACTGTTATCTTACAAATTAAAGAAGTTTTAGAAGGGGAGGTTGCGAGTTTATATAGGAAGGATTTTCGAACTGAATTACTATTCTAAAATCTTTAGATTTTCATAAAAATTCAGAACAAGAAAATCTCAAAGATTGAAGATATGTCTACAGTAAACGTACAGAAGATCAATTAGAAGAGAAAGTAAACACTTGTTTTACTGTGAGTAGTTTGAAATTTTTGAGTTAGACAGGGAAGAAAAATTGGAAATATTTTGTTTGTGTTAAAATCACTAAGTATGTGCGACACAACGGTGTATACATTACGAAGCATTTATGAAGAATTTACATGATCCTTCTCAGATTTTCTATAAAGAACTCGGGTTAGAAAGAGAGCTTCTGAAAAGAAGGAGGTAACCACACTCCTACAGTTTTGCAAGGGAAGTTGAACCAAGACCGTTTTTGTAGCATTTGCAAAGTGCAAAGTTATTTGAATAAAAGGAGAATCAAAAAGAGCACAAATTCTTACTCTTCTAAATTAGTTACTTTATTTGCCATGCGTTAATCTTCAATTCTCCATTTTTATAAATACTCCTATTAATAAACATTCTGCTGCTTGACGTATAAACTACAGAATAGATTTTTTTTGAAGAAAGTGTGAGATTAATGCGAATGGTTTTTTATCGAGACACCATATACCTACTTGCTTAAACTCGCTTTTCCTAAGAAGCATTTTTTTCTTGTTATATTTATCACGATCGTATCATAGAAACTGTATTAATCATAGATTTTGCCCAATTTTGCATTAGTTTTAGAGAAGTAACGCTTATGATGCGATAAGTCACCTTCTATGATAAATATCATTTATCTTTCACTAAAGTGACGAGAAACATTTCATTGTTCAAACACGCTACAATGTGCAAAATTAATCTTATCTATTGTTATTTATTTTGTACATAAACAACCAAGGCTAGTAAATGTATGGTGTATGGTAGATGCTTTTATTTCGATCTATATAGTGTTTTATTGTGTTTTTCGTTTATTCGTATAACAAAGGGAATTGTAGCCGAAATTCAATGTTGAATCATTTGCTTTGTTCAGTGTAGGAGTGAATGAATATTTACTGATTTAGGATCGATGGCAAAATCATTCCAACGTTTGTTTAGGGGTTCACTTGGACTTCCATAGGCGTTGACTTTTTAAAATTTCTGTGGGTGCTTAATTTTTGCAGTCCACTGATCTTGTTTAATACTATTTTTATGCGAGGTAGGGCATGGATAGAGCATAATAAGCGGATTACGGATTTCTAGGAAATAGGATTAGTTCGGCGACGAGTTGAGCACTAACTAGGTGTTTCAGGTAGGTAGGTACTTTACAAGCTGTTAAGTTCGATGCATTTCGTTTTTTTTAAATCCGCTTGTCGAGACTGAGATCTGCATCCAAAAATACTGTAAATTACAAAAATAAATTGTTTTTTAGCTATGAGCCTCGCTAAATTTTTACTGTGGGTGCTCAAGCCCCGGAGCATTTACAAAAGGGGGTAGCTACCACATCTTAGTGAATGTCTTGCACTTGTCTAACTGTTGAATGAATCCATTTTGGAGTAACTGGACATGCACAAGTACGATTAGAGCCACTTCACTCACCATCATCTTCAAAAGGTCCAGATATGAGGCGTAGGTGTTGGTTGACTTTGTCCACTCTCTATTCTTAATCTAGAATTTGGTTCACCAGGAAACCAGGGGTACTTAAATGTGCTCACCAACATAGTTGTTAGAATTTCAGATCAGCAACAAATTTTAACAAGGGGTAATGTGTACGACTCAAATCCTCTGTGCCCGTCAAATTGAAGTACCTACAGATTTATGAACACCAAGAAATATACTTTAAGTGAAATTGAATATACATAATATATGTTTAACTCTGCACAAATTTTAGTGCCTTTTATGGTTGTATAAGATGCCAAACCTGGGGAACATGGTTATCCGCGAAAGCTTTGTGAATTGTGTAACATATTTACATCATAGCAAGCGACTTTCTGTGGCGAATACCAATCCTAGTTTCACAGTTGTGTGCAAATCTGTTTGATGATCATTTGAATACACTTAGTGGATGTGAAAAACGGTGATATTGCAATAAGTGCATAAACTCCTCAAATTTATAGTCAGATCTTACATGCTCCAGAGTGATCTCTTCTTAACAAAATCAGATTCCAGTGCCTGTTATTTCAACCAAAGTACAAGAGGAACATCAAAATTTTATGCAAGACATTTATCAGGAATATTTCTAAATCCATCGCTAATTGAACTGGTAGATGGTTTCATTATGAAAACTAAATTGAATATTTCTATGTTTGGGACCAATATTATTCGTATAAAAACCATGTATCATAAAAATGAAGGCATATTATTATTATTACCTACAGGATGAATTTATATTCCACAGTTTTAATTGTAAATGTAACCCCTAGACAAACAAACTGTCTAGGATGTAACCTGACACATTTTGACATTATCGAAATCATAGCAATTGCATGTGTGTGTGTGTAACAAGTCACACATGACCTACGCGATAATATCAATTTCATCAAACCGAATTTTCATCACCTTTTTATCAAAAAGAATCAACCCTTCTACATGTAACTTTTACTTTTGGTCTGTGACATGAGACGATGACATTCTGGGCACGTTCTTGCTGTTATTTATTATTTTTTATATACATATTGCTTTAACAAAACATTCGATTCGATACCTAACTTATTTATTTATAAACAATTTATTATCCGCCATACAATTCCTCGATCACCTTCTTTCTATCTAACACCTTCATCCAGTCTTCTCCTTCCCCTCTTTCCCCTAGTACGTGCTCCCTGTTTCTCCCTTTCCTCCGCAGCTCTTCACACTCCACCGCCATGTGCTACCAACTCTCATATCCTTCCCTTCACAGCCTACACCTTATTTCTCTCTCCTCCCTCCAGTATTTATTGCCATTTTCCTCATTCCTACACCTAGCCTAGACCGTGCTATTATCCCCTTCACCGTTAACCTCCCCCCCCCCTAAGTATTCCGGCATTTTTCCCGTCACCAACTTTCTATACCCTTCGTTATATCTCCGTTCTTGTTAATGATGCTGTTTTTTTACATAAAGACGAATTTAAACAATTTATGTTGTTGACATCTCTGTGTGAACAGCTTAGGGTTGATCAAAAATTAAAGTCATGTCTAGAATGAAGTCTTAATATAGATTTAAAAAATCAATGATAATATAAGCAACATTACCAATCGGCGATACTGAGACGATTGTCTTAACAGACATTCTTTCAAGCCCATCAACTTCTTAGAAGGATTGGGCCATCATTAATTTGAAACGAATTATCAATCAAAGCTCTTCAACGATCATCCGAATATAGTGCCTGACTCCGCGCCGTTCCTTTATCGAACATTGGTACATTAGTCGAAAACATTATATTTCAGAACTGTCATCCCTACACTTTTTGTGGCAGATGAATATAGAAATGGCTGATGACTCAGCTGAAGCACCAGGGAAAAGGAGTGGGATTTTGTACAATGTCAGTTCCTTTTTTTTGGACCATGTTTAAGTTTAACCCCTAAAATACTACGATCGGACGGAGGACTAACACTATGTGCTGCGTAGGTATTTGAAGGACCTCCGTTTTGTACGATGCTCGTTTTTATTTTTACTTCCCGAGTACGAAGTAAAAGGGAAGTACCTACGATATTAGTGTTCCAAAAAAAATTGACCTATGCAAATTTTTACATTCTTTGTGTTTCTGAATACGTAGATTCAAAAAATGGAAAAAAAATCCCGTCTGTCGTTTATAGTCTGTCTGTACACATTCCTTGCAACGCTCTATACTCGGGAACTAGTAAAGTTATCGAAATGCGGTTTTCGCCAATCGATTGCATTCGGGCCAAGGATGAAAATTCTGATATTACCTTTGATGACGTCACTTCCGGTATAAGCTAAAATGGCTAATGGCTGCACTCATTTTTTTATAAGATAAAGTTGCAGTTTTTATGTAGTGTAAGAGTATTTTTTCATTTTCAGCAATATATACTTATTTTTTGAAAGAAGTGTTAATATGTACGAGGGAAGTCTCGTGGCAATACATGCCAGAATTTTTTAAATAGAATTAACATTAGAACGTTACACAACTTGCACAGTGACTAAAGCTTATTTATTAGTGTTATCTAAGATACAATAAGTAGGTGCAAATATAATATTTTATTTATTATTATATGTGGTCAAAGCACGAATAGTAACTATTGATTTGACTTGTCAATTGTCACAGCTGATGTTCACCTTCTTATTGATTGTCCTTGGACATAGCTTGCACCTCCCTCGCTTTATTTGTTTCGAAGCACTTACACCGCAAATCTGAATAGCCTTTATGATATGGAGATTATTCTTCAGATTTGGGAATCTTTCTTGTATATTAATTGTAAAAGATTTTTCTTCCATTCGCTATTTTTGTTGGTGTAGACATAAGCGTTTATATATTATTATATTATTATTTAAGCTTCCACGAATGTCTTTATTATCGTTTGAACACATTTTCTGGATACGATTCGTGTATTAACGTTTATATAGCTGCTATATCTAAATTATACATGAATAGGTAGCCTATAGCCTTAATAACCATTTACCATGTTGTTGTACGTTGAGTTACAAACCAACTTGTCTGCGTTGTTGTCCATGAGATTAGCTTCCTATGTTCCTCAGTAGACAATTCTTCATCATGGTGCGGAGTTGGCAATTTTTAGAAATATATGAGCGTTACCTACTTGAAATTGGCTTTAGTTCTTCAAGTGTATCGAGTTTGTTTTCAAAGAGTGCGAGTCCCTTCGGAGATAAAAATCTTGTCAGTTTTACGTTAATAAAAAAAATGTCCGTAATAGTATCCCGACCTGTACCTACTATGTAAAGGTATAACAAGAGCCCCTACGACACGTTTTCCTTGATTCTGTCCTGTTTGTCCTCCAGGAAGTTTACCTGTATGAAATAGCTTGTCTTCACTAACTGCTCATCTGCCGTTACAGCTTCATAGAGAATTAAACTTTTCCTGTAATTTTGAACAAATGTTTCTGTGTTCCACTCTAGATATTACTTTCCATTGTTTTTGCTTCTCCGTTGTGCACTCTCGAAGCTTCTTGGTTGATGTATTCATGGCATATATGATATCCTTCATGTTGCCACTAAGAAAGTTAAAAACTTGTACAAAATTTGCGTCAATATCTTAATATAGGTACCATGTGGTCCATTTGAATTGAGACATCGAAATATTTCAAAAAATAGGCATCGTATTAAAAAACTGTTTAAGAAGAGTCACCATATTTTGGAGGGGGAAATCCTACTCTATGAAAATTAGCTCCGCCCTCTTTCTCCTGGGGACTGGGCGGGGGGCAACTATGAAATCTTAAATTTTTTATTGCAGAATCGGATTCTGCGGGAAAAAATAATTCGAATGTGTCTGAAGCTTTTTTTGCAAAACTTTGTAGATGGCGCTCTATTCGGCGTTGAATTCGAAAATGAATGAAGTTACGCTTTTTGTTAATTTTTTAATAAACGCATAGGCAGCTTTGGTTAAATTGTTTAGACGTTACATTTGGCCGAAACTTTTGTGAATCATGGTAATGGTGCTGTATTCGGCGTAAACGGAAAAAATGTTTCGTGGGGATCAACTAGAGTAAGTGTTCGAAATGGTGCCCTTCAACTTCGATGCACCTATCCGTTCTCCGAATGCCCGCTGTAATTCAACAGTATGTCGGCTGGAATTTGACCGGAAGCATTCCTGATTCGCTCAATCATGTCTTCACAAGTTGTAGGCGCTCAAAATAAACTTTACCTTTGAGAAAGCCCCACAAAAAGAAATCTGGCGACCTAGCAGGCCAATTAATCGGGCCCTGTCTTCCAATCCATCGACCATGAAAATTGTGGTCTAATATCTCCCGTGCAGCTACTGAGTAATGTGCCGGGCAACCGTCGTGCTGAAACCACATGTTTCGTCGAACATCCGGGCTAAAAAAAGTTTCAGACAAATTCGAATTATTTTTCCCGCAGAATCCGATTCTGCAATAAAAAATGGGAGTTTCCATTTAAGATTTCAAAGTTGCCCCCCGCCCAGTCCCCAGGGGAAAGAGGGGGGAGCTAATTTTCATAGAGTAAGATTTCCCCCTCCAAAGTATGGTGACTCTTCTTAAACAGTTTTTCAATACAATGCCTATTTTTTGAAATATTTCGAAGTCTCAATTCAAATGGACCACATATCGTTAGTCCAGGAAGTCCGCCAACAATATCTACTGTATTGCGACAATTTCGTGAACACCAAATTCAAGGTTCTTTTCAACTTCTGGAGCGCGTTCATTTCTGGCCACCGACATCCTCATTGTCAGAAACCACAAATTCTTCGTCGTTATTTAACCTGAAAATCTCTTTGCAAAGTTCTCTTCCAGTTAGGGACCTATTTCTTTCTGACGTTGACATATACGTATCTATGTAAAAATTTGCTGTAAAAGAGAAGCAAATTTTACAAATTATTCCCTATTATAAAAATGACTTTTTAAACAAATACACAAAAGTAGTTTTTGCTTTTTTTAAAATAATTAATTCAGTTTAGGGAACTCGTTGACAAACAAGATATCAAATCTTATTATTTTACTTCTTCAACTTCTTCAAATTTAAAGCCTTCTCAATACACTGATATTACCTACTTTTTTATTGAAAACCACTGCACTGGATGAAGAAATACCGCCACTTCAGTGTACATACTTGTAGATTTCCAGAAAAACACCGACATTTTACATTTTCAGTACTTATTATACACTTTATTAATGCTGCATGTTTTAGCGTAGTTCGCAATTTTTCGTCACGATGATTCATTTTTAAGGCTGGATGTACCTACTGTAGGTACTTAATTTGGAGCTGTTTTAATTACTTATAACAATTAATAAGAAATACTCAAAAACTGAGATTTAATAAAACAATTCGAGTGACAATAAGATACTAAGTTATATGAGTATCCCTTGACATACCCTTCAATTTTATTAACTTCCTTCGATCAGTCCAGGTGATAATCCTGCCCTTGTGCCTAAATAAATATTTAAATACTATATATGCATACGCCATTTTATAATTTCATTCTCAAGCGTAACTTAACCTACCGAGACAATTTGTACATTCTTAGATCAAACTCTATGTGCCAGAATCACCAGGTTTCATATGAAAGTTGAGGCACCGTAGACCTACTACAAATCAATTTACTTCTTGGTGACAAAGTTATGTCGACCTAATTATGAATACGGCACTTATACTAAAGCTATTTTATTACTTGGTAGTGAAATACTCAACGTTTAAAGGGCCATTTAGTCCTTATATTTGTAAAACAACCGTTTCTTTCTTTAAGATCCGCTTTTTTCAGTGTTTTTAATATACATCTTTTCTCACTCCACTAAGATCTTCAATATCCTTGTTAATCGATTTATAATGCCAACGTTTAACAAATGAGCATTCCATATAAACGTAATATGGAGCATGCAACTTTCTAGTTGTGCAACCAAAAAGCTGTATTTTAGAGAAATATTGTTCCAAATCCATTTAACGTAACAAAACGTCGATTGCGTACTTTCTCGTATTCTTTATTGTGGGGGGTTTCAAACTTTACAAATTTATTATAAATCTACCCTTAGACGAACAGCGCAATGTAATCTAAATACAATGTCCTTTAATCGTTTTCGTATGTTAACGTTTTGAGAAGGCTCGCTTTGAAACATTAATATTTGCTGTAAAGTGAATTTTGATACATCAATATGTTATTATTTATTCTGTGGCAGATATCATTGTTAATGATAATAGTATTTAATTAACAAGTGCATCATGGGGATGATTACATAGTATGCAAATTGATTGATAGATCTAGATAGAAAATCGACTGTTCCAGTTTCTAACCCTTAAATTTTTTACGTAAAATTTGGAAACTTCAGTTAAAATCTACTTGAAATAGCGAAGTTAATTACGACGTGTGAATTATATATAAAGTACTAGAAATGCGCCGAAGTAGGGAAACTAGAGAAAGACGATATCACTGTTTTTTACGCACCCTTTCCTTGTTCTACTATATCTTAGCCTAGACACCTTACCCCGCGAGTATGTGTTTAATCCCCCCCATTCGCGACAACTCTGCACCCCCGCTTGTTGCGTGTGCTTGCTATTCACCCCCCACTAGCATAGGGTTTCGTTCAAATATTTTTCAGAATTCGTGCGGGCGTTTTGATGAAATGTTCTGCGTAAAAAAGTGCGCCGGAGTGCGTGCATTTAGTCATCGATAGCATTCAGTCGTATTCAGTTCTCCTGCAACTAAGTAATCTGGCGGCCCTAAATTTTTTTTCCGTAAATTTAAATTTATGCAACAGTTGTCCTTTTTTTTTGGAAAAAAATCGACCCCGTCTTGTTTTGTTATTGTGCTAATGTACGTGTACGAACTTTTGTGACATTTCTTAGTTGTCGACCTGTTGCAATTGTGTAAGTGTACATTTTCATAGTAACTTTTTTTTTGCTGAAAAATCGCTCATTTCTGCAATTCGAAACTCATAAATCGCAAGTGACATCAGGTGCATTTATTATAATGCAGATTGCACCACCCCTAATTTTTAGAACCGGTATTTAACTTGACGTATTTTATTGTTGTACGAAATTTATTTTTGCGAAACTATACTTGCGCATAATATTTATCTAAAATAAATGATCATACTTTTTCTCTGGAAGTGGATAAACAGTGCGCAATTTCGCATTTTCTTAATTTTGCCAGTATAATATTATGTTCGTGTCCGAAACGCATTCATCCCTTTAGAGTGGAAGTACCGACTATTAGTGAGTGACTTATATAGGATACCCTCAATTAATTGTAACATTTTTTAATTAACACTGTGTAGGTGACAGTAAATTACACTTTTCCACAAATTACTATAGCTATTGGCTTCTAAAAAAATTATTACGAGGTAAAAGTCCTTGAGCAGGAGTGTTTGTTTTGTTTATTATTTGCACCTTAAAAAACATTAATAATACTCTTAATGAAAGCCACATCCTTGACTGTTTTTCATATTTTACTATTCGTGTGAGTGGACTTTGGTAAGAGACACGTGTTCAAACGCGTTAAGTAGTTCTCTTCATACGGAGCGTACACATTTAATTTACACATTGCATTAACCCTTATTTATCTACGCGTATATAATGCACATCATCCCACATCTCTAAAAAGGACATACGTATAAAAACGCATTACGTAATACTTTTGCAAACTTTTGAAAGCAAAGCTTTTGTTATTTCTTTAAGACACCCTTAAGTATTAGAGCGGGTTGTTTTTTTTATATCGGATTGACTCTGAAACGCTAAAAACCAGTAGTAGTTTATGTTAAAATAATGAATAAATTTCATAATGACCCATTAAAAATCGACCTCTCTCTTTATATATTTCGGTTATTTTCATCGAGTGTAACAACTGTTGCATTTTGTTTAATACAATTTATTTTAAAATATTTATATACTTAATCATAGTTAGATTGCCATGGGAACCTCTAATTCTTTGGAAATTACCGAATGCATTTGTAAAATGTCGCTTTGACAATATGTTATTTTCTATAGAAAAATAATCATTTAATCTTTAAACGTTTCGCGTCTTTTTCCTTATTAGCCGCAGTAGCTCCATTTCTAATGATAAAACTAAAGTATTAGCACTGATATAATACTTAATGCACAAAAATCAAAATATAAATGCATAAAAACCAACAAATGAAATTCTCATATCTCATGCCTTTTCGTTTCGAAATGCCTCCAAAATTTTCAGTACAGTCCTGAAAGTTAAGTCTCTTTTCAAATGTACATAAATGCGATTTTAAGACAACACGATCCCGAAGAAGAAAACTAAACATTTCCTATTTTCAACTTTATGGTCACATGAATGAAGTTTTACCTACTCACATATTTCGTTAGTATTTCAAAATTCCTGTGTGTTTAAAATTTTACCTACATATATTGTATCACATTCACGACATTTTTGGCACGCGATAGGCTGTGTTAAGGTGACACTCAGTATCTTTGACGTTTTGTCAAATTCTTATGTTAGATTTAATTTTCTTTAAAATTACCTTGTGGAACACACTAAGTAATTATAAAAACAAGTAATTCCACTCAAATTTTTATTTAGATAATAATACTTCAAATCCAACCCGACGTGTTTTGACACCATGTGTTATTATCAATGGTAATAGATTATGACAGATTAAAATTTAACAAGAGCTACCGGCATACAACGTTCAGGAAATCATTGTATTTATTCTCATCAAGAAAAAATTCATTGATAACTTTTTTGCATTTTTGATGACAATAAATACAATTTCTTATTATAGTTACGTTCGAGCTATAATTTTTGACATCGTCCTTTTTGCTGAATGTTTATAATACCTAAAAACGTCGTCAAGTTAGCAATAAACTATTTCGAAAATCCAACCGATTTAACCAAACCATGAATTTTCGAAATTTCGTTGTAGAAGAATAATAATTCATTTTACCATAGCTTCAACGATTAAAACTTTTGTAGGACTAATTAAAACATTGTAAAAAAATATCTTAAACAGGTTTTGGCACACTAAATGTTGTTAATTAACAGAAATTAATGACAGGTACTTTGGAATGGTCATTTAAAATCTGTTTTGCTACTGAAGTTTAAAAATGTCGTCATATTGAAGGAAAATTATAATGAGGTACTTACATCTTTAAGGTTTCATACCAAACATTTTGTGCACAAACGGAGATCTGATTAAATTTTTATATCATTTAACGCCGGAAATATAACTTAAATTGGTAGATGCTGTATATTGCTCCCCATTTTGCATTATATTCCTAAAAGTTAAAGATAAAATAATCGGTTACCGAATTATTTACTGAAGAGCTGTTTTAACAAATGAAACCTTAATATCTACACGTGCCCTCCAATTGGAATCAAACTTACTGCATGTGGGCCATTCTCTCTGAGACTTAGTAATATTGAAAATTTGGATTGATAGGTCCTTGGAAAAAGTGCCGACGCATTGCCTCGATAGGCAAAAACAAACTTCTTTATTTCTTTACCAATTTCAATGAGAAAGCAGCCCGATGCATTGTAGCTGAAAAATAATTTTTGTTTTTGTATCGTTGGGAATCCTTTTGATAACCACCATTATCTCGTTGCCTCCTAAAATGGTTAATAAAGTTACATTTTTTGTTTTCAAAATTTTTATGTTGTTTAAAATAATTTTTTGTGATTAACTTTTAACGAAATTTTTAAGAAATAAAATAGGTCTCTGTGCTTTCGAATTAATTTACAGGGATTAAAATTTCGATTTTTATGGCATACTAGGTACGTTTTTCAAAATGAAGTTGTACAAGTATTTTTTTTGCTAACATAAAATTAAAAAAATTAAACGGATAGACAGGAAACACAATTTTGAAGATACAGTTGGGCTGGCCCGAAGTATCAGAATGAATATAAAATATCAATCCTTGAATTTTCAACCAACTTAAAAAAAGTTGGTTACTAAATTCGTCTGGATGTCTGTGTGTCTGTCCGTCTGTATGTGTGTGCGGTTCTACAAGATTTAGTAAGATGGAAGTGGTGTCATCTTATAGAAAATTCTTTGCTGAAACCAAATCTCTAGTAGATGTTCTGATCGCCGTCGGGAGGCCGTTAAACTCAAAGTATACACGATGTCCAAAAAGTATGAAAACCCTTTGTATATCTCGAGAACAACACATTTGATTACAAAATGAAAAAACACGTGAGTCTTTATTTTTTGAAAACTATTCGAACATGATACGTAAACATCACCCTCACTCCCATGGGGTGAGTTTTGAAAACTTAAAGGGAACACTTATTTTTTATTGCACTTTTGCATTCTCCATAATAAAAACTGTTCTCAAGTTGCAAATTTCACCCCCAACCGCCGTTCTTCTTTTGGGGGTGGAAAGAGGGAAACCTTTGAATATCTCGAGTAAGTCTAATCATTAACTAATTCTCTTCAGACAGTAACGCAAATTAAGGAACCTTGTTTTTTTATTAATCGAAAAAGCTTCGTTTTTTGTAAAATGTAAGAACTTTATTTCGTTAAAAACGCTTACTTTAACTCCTTGGACATTAATGAGATTGTAAAACACGCAGTGCTGTTATGTATGTTAGGTTTACTAAAATTCATAGTGGTGTCCAAACCACGTTTCTTATCCAGCCAGGAAGATACAAATTTCATTGCAAAAGTTTCAAAAACTTCTTTATGATGAAGTCCAACCTGTCTAATTAATTCACCAGTTAAGGGTGCATAAAGTAAAGTTCATTGTAGTGGTAGCATATAATTGTAAAAATTATAAAAACGGAAGTTTTCCAAAGATCTTATAAACACCCCAATTTTCGTCCTCGTTCCGATGTTAGTCCTGGTTATCGATTCTCAGTACGTTATTAAAAGGGGCGATTTCTGGATGTTTATACGAAATTGTGTACACCTATAAATGAAAGTTTTTGGAAGTATCTCCGCTTTGCACAATAGGTAAGGGTGGAAAATTGCTCAGTTTAAAAACAACAGGATAATTAGATTTACGCAATCAAAACGTTATCCACGTCATCAGCTTTGTTAAGTCACGAAGTGATTAGTATAAAATCTTAAACCCATTTCTTATAAAAATGAAGTTGGCCTTGTACTTTAATGATGAAATAGTCAACCCTGTCGTCCTTAAACCATTAGAAATTCGTTATTATATTGAAATGATCGAGATACAAGTGACAGGTATAAGATGCAAAATTGTAAAAAAAAACTTCCCTTTCATGCTATAATTAGGTACCTACCATTGATTATCTAACGTAACTTCCTGTTATGGTAAATAAAGATTAAGCTCACGTTCATGAAAAGTTCTTAAAGCTCTACATACACGCACGAGTAAATTCAGCGTGCCTTTTTTAATTGTTTATAATTTTTTACGTCCCATGGGTGCGTAGTATAAATAAGGGTTAGACACGGCGGGGCAAGGAAGTTTGATGGTATAATGTGACCAATAGGATTGCGTGTCCGCATACGGGACGGGGTAAATGCGTATGCTAAACACAAACTAAAGTTGCCAGTGCATGTGTTCATTAAAGAACGAGGGAACTGCCTGCTGTTAATTTTTATTATACTTTATTTTTGCAAAAATGTCTTTTATGTGTACGTTAGTGTTGTTTGTGTATACTTCCGGGTGTGCAGGGGTGACGCGCCCACTATTTACATTGGATTAACATTGGACGTACGTTATTAATTATTCTTATTATTTAATATTTAAAAATTTTTTTAATGATTTTTTATTGATCGCAACTTCAACAACCCTCTTTGACTTTTTTAAATTACGAATTTCACTCAAAGATTATCATATATTTCACATGACAATGCAATAAACAATCAGAGAAGTTAGGAACGTGAAAATTTCTTAAAATCACCATCAACCTAAGACCTCTGCTGAGATTGTTATAAAAAAGTTCCATATTATGTGCATATATCCAGATGATATTTATGGGTTTTGTTTTGATAAAAAATTGTGCGTCAATTTGAATTTATTCATCAACCGAAAAAAGTGTTTTGTGCTTGTCTTTATGTCATATTTACGTTTTTTTTAAATTACTAATATCTTTAGCTACAAGTGAAGAACGCGCGAAGTCGAGGTTACGAAATCCAACCGGAAATACCAGCAACGATGGGAGATATTAATGTTAGATACCCAAATTAAATAACATGGCGTGTTTCGAGCTAATTTATTCTGCAAAAATTTTTTTCACTATTTTCATGGAATTGCTAATGTTAAACATTTGCAGAAGTGTCCTAACCCCAGACTAATAAGCACTCTGCGGAGATAATACCTACCCTTTCTTAATAGTTTTGTGTAACATACCTACTCACGGGAATAATATTTAAGTGTACAAAGTATTTTCGAAATAGATGAATATGAATAATTGTAATCTAATAAATTAAACAATTATAGTGCAAGTACATAAAGTTTTGTAAATTACATCAGAATCTAAAAATTCATTTTAATATTTACCCCCATATGTTTATATTTAATATTACATCGAAATTAGATTAATATTTCACAAACTTTGCTATTTGAATATTCTAAATAAATTTTAACACTGATAAGTTTAAAGCATAGTTCTCATAAAGCTGAAGAATTAACGCAAATTTTTTATACCGCGTATTGCGTACTTATTTTACGTAGATTGTTTGCGAAATCTGTTTAGTAATAACAGAAAAAAAACATGTTTACTTGGATACTGTAACGTAATAATATTCGCCAACTGTCATTACGTTCCACTTTAACTGTGCTTTCTTTCTTTTTAGTGACCGCCAACGAGGCACATCGAAATTTATCAGAATGGGGAGTGCGGCGCAGCAATATTGTTTACGATGGAATAATCATCGTTCAAATTTGTTAACAGTATTCGATGAACTGCTACAAAATGAGGCCTTTACCGATGTAACGCTCGCCTGTGACGGTGGAAGTCCCATAAAGTGCCATAAAATCGTTCTAGCAGCCTGTTCGCCATATTTTCAGAGCTTATTTGCCAGCCTATCGTGTAAACATCCCGTTGTAGTGTTAAAAGATGTAAAATATGGAGAGATTAAAGCCATTTTAGAGTACATGTATAGGGGCGAAGTAAATGTTGCTCAAGATCAATTAGCTGCCTTGCTCAAGATTGCGGAAGCGCTTAAGGTGAAGGGGTTAGTTGAAGAAAGTAGAGGAACAGATCATCCTGGGTTACATGGTAGGGATGATGAACCTATGCCCCAACACTCACCCCTCAATATAACTACTTCTACGTCTAACATTCAACCTCCCCTTGGCAATAATAGCAATAGCTCACCTCCACACTCGACTAGTGGTATATCATACAATAAGAATCCTTATAATATGTATGGAAAGTCCACTAATATAGAAAGAAGTTCTCGAATGAATTTGCCTATGTGGGCGGTACCGGGTTTACCTTTACCTCACCACCCATCACCTGTGCCTCCCCAGAACCACCCACATCCAGCAGCAACAGCCGCAGCAGCTATGCTAAGCAGTTGTTACGAAGCAGCTAATTCTGATTTATCTCCATTAAAAAGAAAAAAGCTTTCTAGTTTATTGATGAATAGAGATACTCCAATTCTTAGAACAGTTCTCGGTCAAGGTCAAGTCGATTCCTCGCAACCTGTCAGTTTAGTTTGCCATACTGACAATAATGAAAACCTGCATTCTAGTTCGGTTCAACTTGATTGTAGTGATAAGGTAACGTTTTACGGTGACAATGTTAATCGCATCTTAACGCTATCTATTTTCAGCACATGAAGAATGAACCACTTGAGGATGCTCAATCCCCCTATACCGATCTTACGATTATGGAGGACGAAGAAAAGTCAAAACTAGCAATCCCCTCCTCTTCTCCCCAATCGTACCCAAGTGATATGCGAAACGTAGCGTCTAATATAGCAACATACGTCCCATCTCAAAAACCAGAATGGAAACGTTACAAGCAGTACACTCGTAATGATATTATGTCCGCAATTGACGCAGTACGTAACGGAATGAGTGCCTTACAAGCTGCTCGAAAATACGGAGTACCATCGCGCACACTTTATGATAAAGTAAAAAAATTGGGCATAACAACGAGTCGTCCATTTAAACGAGGTTCCAATGGAAGTAATGCGTGTTTCCCATATGGTTTAAGTGGTACAAGTTCCCCTTATAGTGGACATTTATCCGAAAGTGATGATCCCGGTATGAATAACCATTCTGCATTATTGGAAGCTAGTAATTTTTTACAACACGCCTTGGATGGTAGAGGAAACGATGAAAGAGAAGCATTAGCAGCTATGGCTGTAGCAGCTGTTGCACATGCAGCTGTAACGAGTCACTCTACCAGCCCACCTAATCAAGGTATTCCGCGAAGTCCCAGCCCTTCTTGTATGATGAAATATATGCACCACAATAGCATGACCCCCTCGCCTGCTCCTGGTAGTGAACATCATCATAGTGAAACAAACGGTAGTTCTGAACGAGAAAGAGATGACGACGAAGATCAAGTTGAAGATTTATCCGTTGGAAGAAAGCAAGAATCGAGGGTTATAATGCCCCCTATGAATCAAGTATCGACAATTATTAAAAAGGAAGAAATATTAAAAGATGTGTTAAGGGAAGAAACCCGGCGAGAGGTAAGTATAGAAGAGGCAGAATAGCCTTACCTAAAACTGCCAATATAGTTTTAAACCAGTGTTAAGTTTCTTCATATATATTTTATGTATTTGCCGGATTTCTGACTTGAGTTCAGTGCAATATGTATTGTCTGTGGTTACTCCACCCGTACTCACTTAGATTAGTGTAGATTAGTTGTCTCAGAGTGCCTGTTTGTTTTTACATAGCACAGGGACCAGCTCACGTTTGCTACAAGTTCCTCGCAACGGAATGTAACTCATAAGACTGATAGGTTTACGTTTCACTATGTAATGAGACTGATATATGTTGCGGAGCAAGCGTAGGTCTAGGTGTTGCATACATTAACCGGTGTTTGTTGATCTTTAAATAATCTTTAAAGAAAGATGTAAATAGTTCTTGTTATTTTTGCTGGGGGGCATTAAGCCTGCTTTCTAGAGGTGCTGATTCTTAAAAATATTAAATAATATGTACTTTTAAATAACACAGATTTAAATTAAATATAATACAATCATATTTACTTACATGATTTTTTCACCAGAAATATTTAAAGACATGTAGGAGAACGCTCTTATTTAGTTTATGTCTGTGAGATGTTTCACTAAAGCAATGACAGTGCAAATGATATGATCTACTTAAAGTACTACCCTTGAATGCTTGTGTATTTTTAATTAATTTTTAATTAAAATCGTTTGATCGAAATAAACAAGGTGTTATGATATTAACAATGTTAACATACTGTGAAAGTTATAAAAATTCGGCTACGATATCCCAGTGCATTGCAATTTCTATTACTTTTAACAGATATCTGCCGAATCTTTGTTAAATCTGTCTAAAATTTTCTCTAACAATATATTGTTTATACGGTCATACATGGCTCAGTTACCTACATTAATAAGTAATCCTTGTTTATTTTAGCATGATGTATATTGCGTTAATTTGCATTTGGTAGATCGATATCAATATTTTAAATATTGTAAATAGTTTTTCGTGCTGGTACTTGGCTAGGTACCGTCACAATTCTAAGTTAAACCAGCCCTCTTTAATAATTTTGTTTTAAAGCAAATTTAATTTCAAATTGTGATTATTTCTTGTTTAACAGATTCTTTAGTTGGTTTGGGGTTATCTAGAAATGTGTATCTCATTCAGATAGGTTTGTATAGTATGTAGGATAGCAGTTTAGGTTCGAAGGTAACGGCAACATTTTGCATAATATAGTATTGTTAATACATTTAAAAGTATATACTGATAGAGTATTTGAAGAGTCTTGTGTTGCACCTTTTGCAACATTTTATTAGCACTTTAAAGGTATGTTTGACAGTGGTAGTTGCACGATGCCATAGATTGGTCTAACGACCTATTCATTTCGTTCCATAGCTGTGATTTTCTAGACTGATACACATAAATACTTACAGTTTTTCACATATCCATGTTTAACATAACATAATGAATAGACTGACAGGGTCTAGTCACTGTACGCATAAACTGTTCATGACAGCTTATAATATAAAAAAAATAAAAGTGCAATGCCTATTGTACATCACCTACGTTCATATTATTAATTATACATTGGAAGACTGATAATTATATTGTTTATTGTTAAGTTTGTTGATTCTACTAAATACACAGGCGATAACATTGGTGGACCAATTTTACCAGAACGATTAATGCATCAAAATTTCACGTGATGTGCCTTTTTGAATAAACGAATCAAACAAAATTACATTCCATTAGTAGTATCTTTTTTGAAAAACGCTATTGCCACAGTCGATTGTTTTAGATATCACGTTTGCTCACTGTGTTCACCAAATTACTTTCAAATATTAGATGTTTGTTAGTTCGTTGTATAAAGATTGGAGACATTTACAGAATTGGTTTGTTATTCATGACCAAAGTTGTTTATGTGTCACTATTTTACGTTATTCTCGCAATATTTTAAATTCGCTATAGATAATTTATAAAGCCATTTTTATTTAAGACTGATTATAATTTGTTATCCAAAGTATTTAAGGCCATATTTTAAGATTTATATTATTGTACTTGATATCACATCCTACTATAAACAGATCTCTTACATTAACTTACAGAAGACACTTGCTTTACTTAACTACCTCAAATATACAATTTATTTACATTTGTAGTGTACATAACAGATTTTTATATATACTCAAAGTTTTATAACATAAATTGTGTGAAACCTACATAATTAAATGTGCTCGGTTTTATACAGTTTTTATTTTCATACATAAATTCAGCTGTTGAAATATTTCTTTCTATAGCTATAAAATATTCTTTTATGTAATGTTAGTAATAATGATGATAGTTGTATATCGCACTGCACGTATGTATTGCATTATTAAATAAATATTAAATATATATTATACATTGTGTATTTATGATTGTTAGTTCTCTCAAAAAGTATTATGCATTTCTTGTGGAGCATTGGAGATAGGGCAAGGACTATTACAATTGTGATTGTGAAGATAGCAGTTCAAGTGACGTACCTACACTGAGAGCAAATATATTCAAAGATTAATGTGAAATTCTGTGGCTGTTCCCACTAGATGTATGGCTTGAGTTAATCATATTGCTTCAGCTTTTTCCTAATTATGTTCTTACAATTTTCAACTATTTGAAGCATCTAGTCTGGACTCTGAAGGTCTTTTTTGTGCAGGATATATACCTACAGGAGGTGGCACCGTTTATTTTCATTATTGGAAATGCGCAAACTTTATATAAACTACTGTACAATATAACTACACATCTTCGAACCTATCATTTTTTCACCTCTTCCTCACTTTATAATCCTGCATCACATCTTGCAAAGGTAAATCTGCGCATTAACATCCCCAAAGATGTCGACTGCACAATATGTCAATTCCGCATAATTGATTCAGATCCAGATTTGTATACCTTTTGGCGAATTTACGCAACTGGGATCACTTTCTGGAATAAACCCTTCCAATATATTAATTAATAGGTACGAATACTTTGGGTGAATGAGATAACTTACTGCCTGAACTACAAGATAAATGGATGTCTCTATATAGCTTCCTCATTTTTTGTGTGTGTTTAGAACCCTTTTGATTAAGGTGGAACGCACAACTACACTACAACATTGTAAATCCACCACAATGTCTCATCTAAAATTCTAAAGAACTGGACAGATAGTAGAGTTAGTGGTCTGAAAAACTTCATATAGGTAGGTCTCCTCACAGACACTGAGGTCACAGCCTGAAGCACTGCGACCACTATTGAGTAGCTTACAATTAGCTTTAAATATGCTCTTTGGAGAGGTCAATTGGCTTTATGAATTTCACTATAAGTATATAGTGGTGTTCCGGATTCCAACTCCATTACGTGATGGGAAGTGCTCGTCTCACATCGTGAAATTTCTCTGCTTTGAACATAATTGGTATCCATGACTGATATAAAAGTCATCATGGAGTCCCAGATCGAGTTTAATAAATGTGAGGGGAGATCTCAACCCGTTTAAGATGGCATGGATAGACTCATACTTGTGCTTCGATTTTTCTGAAATGTCTCCAAAAGTGTCTCCTCCTCAGAGTCAAAAATCGTTTGTTACCTCTGTTACCCATTGCCCTAGGGGGCGCTACAAACGCAAACCAAAGCCTTGCATATTCATTTTCCCGCCGAAGTGCACCAATTCCGAGAAAACCGTCATTACGTTCCAAACAGTTCAACCAAAATCTGCAGGCACCTAGTTCGTTCCAGTCCAAATCCTAAAGCCCCAGGATTTGTTTAAAACACCGGACTTAATGACCAATCTCACGAGATTCTTCCAGCGTAGGACGTATATACATTTTATTTTATCGAGGTTTGGTAAAACCTTTTATAGACTCCACCGCTTGGCTCTATAGGGGGGGGGGGGGGGCATTCCCTTCCATCTAGGTATGGTTTACCCACTAAAACCCTGTCTTGTTTCTAAATGACTAGTTTCTCGGCGGGCATCGCCTACGAATTGATGTTCGTTCCCTAGGTGGTAGCTCAGTTAATTTATTTGCCCGTTTTCAGATCACACTGTCCCTCACTCGATCTCTCCCCTCCTTGTCCCTCTAGTCGCTATAATTTTGGTTCCTTATTTCGAGGTTGTGGTGTAACAGACACCAGGTTTCGCGCGCTTACCTACAAAGAAACGAACCCAACGACATGTACCTACGTTGTGCAACTAAAAGAGGGCGCACCTACCAAGATGGCGGCAGAGTCAGTAGATTAACAGAGTACCGCAAGCCTTTGACGCGACAAATGCCGCCCTGGCGGCCATGTTTAGTCCAGATACATAACATAGACTTACGTAAGTGCGTAATTTTTAATAAAATGCCGTGTTGTTGTGCCGTTAAGTGTATTTGTTTTATTATATTCCGAAAAATTTAGTCAAAACATCATCTACCTTTACTGAGCGTGTAGGGAGTGAAGCGTGGAAAGGACTAAAAATGGCAGAGGTTGCGGTACTCTGTTATCTACTGACTCTGGATGGCGGTACAGTCGTAGATGGCGGATGGCGGTACAGTGACTTTATTACAAACAGTGACGACAAGCGTGGTATCGATTTTTATTGGTCGTGGTATATTTTGCCTCATAATGGCGGCCTGACTGTGTTTACCTTTGATCAGCGTGTAATTTTTATTTGAATTTGGCACGTTGCTAGGATACCACCGTTGAGTCCATAGAAACCCGCCCAAAATTTTGCCTCCTAATGGCGGATGGGTGGAGCTAATCGCTGCTTGTCGTCACTGTTTGTAATAGAGTCACTGTAGATGGCGGCAGTAAGGCCGCCATTATGAGGCAGAATATGCCACAGCCAATAACAATCGATACATCGCTTGTCGCCACTGTTTGTAATCATTATAGCGTACAGTTCAATGTTTGTAATAGAGTCACTGTAGATGGCGGTTCCCTAGATGGCGCTTACCAAGACCTGTGAAGTTGTAGGATGGAGGAAAACAGTTCAATCGTTGATTGAACTAATATTTCAATCAACGGTTCAATGTAGAATAATCTATAAAATCATTTCATTGAATGACAAGGTATTAGAAAATATAAATGGTTCATTTAAATAATTAACATTAATAAAACAGATAAAATTCATGCATTACCCTTTTAGTGAAAATTAACACATACCAAAAATAGAAATTTACAAATATAACAAAAACACCTGTTGGTTCTTCAAAACGCAGGATCAGATAAATCCACCCCCCTTTCCCAACCCCTAACTACCACTAACTATCACCCACTCTTTTTCAACCCTTTCTCTCTTTTTTTCCTCTATGTAGCCATCCTAACTTTATTGAAACACCCTGTCTGTATAACTTATAGTACTACGTAAAGCTCTGAACATTTAAAGTTCACTTAAGAAACTGCATAGATTAATGATAATGAAAATACTGACTGACGAATACTTAAATTATCTGGATGGAATGTTCGTCCTTACATTTTTTGATATTATTGGAAATTTGGCAACAGCGGATTTAGTTTACGCACGTAAAATCACCCGATGCTCACCTGAGTCATGATTGGTTGATAAGTATGTGGTGATTTCTTCAGAACGCGTAAAAGGTTGTTTTTAAAACAAAAGTGAATTTAAATTTTTCAAAAATGGGGGATTTAAAACACAACCCCCATTTCATTGATGACGACTTTAATATTAACGAATTAACTGGAATTGACGGTAACCCTTACATAAGTTTGTTTTGATTTTAAAATTTCAACTTTTTAGATTTACTTTCAAACTGTGAAAGCGAGTTATTAAAAAATACTTTATTCGAGGATAATGCATTCCTTGATCCTTTACGTATGGACGATTTAGATATTTTGGGTTTGAACAATAACCTGTTTGAATCGTCGGTACCATTAACCGCTACCAACGAAGAAACATTGTATTCTTCATTGCCAACACAGCCAACTGCATCAATTCCGGATCCTTTTATAGGCGCAAGAAAGATACAACATGTAACTCCCCAAGTATCGCAAGCAACACATATTAAAGCTGAGATTAAATCGGAACCACTCGTAAGTTTTCCTCTACATCATCAGTTATCAAATGGGGCTACTGTGATAATATCGTCACCTAACCGTACCACAAACCACCAAATGGTATATTCGAACATTCAACCTTTACAAGCAAATCAACATGTAGTGCTTCAGCAATCCAGTATTGGCGTACCTACTCTTAATAAAAGCATACAGAAAGGTCAACAAGTTCTAATACAGAGTGTAGATAAAATGCCACAAGTTCTGCTTCAGACAAAATTGGAGCCCCAATTAACTAAACAAACGGTGATGTACACTACTGCATCATTAACTGGAGCGACGACAACTAATGTACCCACACAAGCATCTTTACATACAATAGTTAGCTCGGCGGGACAAATTGTGGCTGCTGGTATTCCACTGGTTTTAGAACCGGATAAAAAAGTTGCGATTAATCGTATATCGCCCCAACAAACTAATAAAGAACCGAAAGTGAAGGAAGTTAAGAGAAGTGCACATAATGCTATTGAAAGAAAATATCGTACCAGTATTAATGATAAAATTGTTGAGTTGAAGAATATGATAGTTGGATTGGATGCAAAGGTGAGATTTGTTGTACTGTAATTGTGTATCTTGCGAAAGCTTGTATTGCGTTTATTCAGTGGGTTACTAATAGTAATTGAAATATATGCAATGGGTAAAAGTTAATAATGTACAAATTGAATTTATTTGTTTACTATTATGTCATTAACACTGTATTTATTGGCACATTATTCTTAAGACATCGTCCAACATAATTTGGTAAAGCCTATCCTCATGAGAGGTTTTGATTATGGCACAGTATGGCAAGTATTCCTTTGTGGAGAAAAAATGCAATGGCTGAAATAGATCATTCCAAGCAAATAAGCCGCTGCATTTATGGAAAAAACTATATTGCAGTCTATTTCATGCAGCCAGGTGCAAAGAAATGTATATGATACCGGATGTTCTTTTTTATTTTCATTCTCTTCAACAGTGTAAATTTTTATTTACTTGTATTTTGGGAGCCAATTCCCAAGTTTTATTTTCAATGAATGGATTAAGGTTGTTAGCCTATATTCATTTAAAAAATAAGGGCCATAATGGTTTAGGTTTAGGGCAAGTCTATCACAGTTTTAGTTTTTCTTCAAAAACATGGAAAAGTCGTTACATAAAATGAGATGAGTGTATGTTCTTTTAGTTTCTTTTTCTCTCCCCTTATCATCAGCTCCTTTTCTATGGTCTGCTTTGATCTGTCAAAATAGTTGTTCTGCTTTTTTTATTTACCTTCCTTGCAGTTGCTTAATTTGATCCGGACTAACCAGAAAACTGAAAGATTTTGTACTAAAAGCTGATAACCCACTGAGTCCTGTCACCTCTACATTTTGCATATTTTCTGGTGTAAGTAGGTGTACCTACTGACAATTATTGAAGTATCACTTTGAAATTGTTCTTCTTTAGGTCGATCAGTTACAAATGAGGGTAAATAATCATCATTTAGAAATATTGTATGGTTGAAATCCGGTTTTCAGAGAACTTCTGTTGTTTTTGTGATAAATACAGTAGAATAAGCTTTTCCAACCATACCAGCTATGTCATAAATTGAGATTAACTCTACTCGTATGTTTAGACATTCATTCGCCTCCACTCCTGTCTTAAATGGTGTAAACACACAGACATCCAATGTTGAAGCTTGTGGCTACAATGAGGTGGGAGGGTCAAAAGAATATTCCATTGTTTTTACAAAAGCTTTTATGGAAAATTCACCATTGAAGATATGAAAAATGGTGAAATGGTTTGATCAGAGGCACTAATTGCAAAACAGACTGTAACTGGCTGTTCTCTTGTGCTACTTGTTTATCTCCCTTAGCAGCCACGATCTTTTAGGTGTTTGCATAGTTGTACAACAGGTTTCGTCTATATATCTACCATCTCTAGAGAACGTTGAATTGATTAATTTTTTGAAATGTTTACAAAGAGATATAGTTTTAAGCTTTTGGAACTATTGCTTGCTTTCCATAATTTCTTTTATATCGCAAGCTGATGGTACAATAAAAATTTTGGCCATTGTATGTTGATTTTCTACTTTACCCCCACAAAAAGTTACTATAATTAGCCACTGACGCCTTGATGTAAAAAATGCTTGCTTGTAGATATATAATTACACATTCAGCAGACAGAATAGTGATGCCATATGATCTAAGCTGGAAATAAAACTTAAAATAGCAAATTTGTTATTGCAGCTGCAGAGTGCAGTTATACTCATTTTCCAAATTATTATAACACCTGTCACTGTTTTCTTTATTTAATGTCCATGCATCCAACTCATATGCCATTATGCTTTTTACCTTTATACTTTTCCATATTCGTTTTCATTGCTTCCGTGCCTTCTCTAGGTAGATCTTAAAAAGTATCCCTTTTTCATTTTCTCCTTTTATTTCCTTATAGCATCTTGTTTTCTGCTTGTCTTATTGTTTCATTGGTATGTTCACAAGTTTTCACTTGCCTCATAGTTAAGTCTATTAAGTTTCGTAATGGCTTCTTATTGTTTTGTTTTATAACAGGTGTGTTTTAATATTCTTTTCATTTTCATCTTTTGAGATCATTTTTTATGGTATTTGTTTTGTTACTTTTCTTCATGGGGTTGCTTCCACATTCATAACCTCTTTTGATTTTTATGTCTTATGATTCTGAAGTTAAGGATTGATCTTTGGTTACATGTTCCCCGTGTCGGTCTAAGTGTATTTATGGATGCGCATGTTTTGAAGAAGCTGTTTATTATTTTGATTTCGATGAATTCACGTAATTAATTGAACCCATTTCCACTGCCAAGAATGTTATCGTTGAGTGAAAAGTTATAAAGAGGCGAAACTATAATGCAAAATTGCGTACCTTATTGCTGTGTCACTCTTACTTGTATCAGTACTGAACTGTCGAGTGAGCTAGTCAAATATCAGACCCAACTCTCAGACCCATCAGGAGCGACGTTAAAACGATTGTAGTTTCGCCTCTTTATACTTTTCACATAACGATGTTATTCTCCTATCTTCCCACCCACCTTTCTACCTTTGCTATTAATTTTTCTTAATTGTCCTTTATTTTGCTATCTCTTATTTTCTGATTGAATGTTTCATATTCCACATGTCATTTTCCTTTTCTTGGTTTTTGTTTTCTGTTCAACTTTATAAAGTAGTAAAGTATCTAAGGCTCGCATTCGAGAAGGTGTGAACTTCCATCTTGAATATTTTGAATCTGCCCTACAAGTTCGGTTTTGAATCAGAATAAAATTTGGCTTAATTCAACATAATGTGTGTGAGTCTTTATTCAAACTTCAAGTAAGAAATAAAAAACGATTATGTTTTTTGATGACATTCTTTTGTTCAAAGTAGTAGGTTGGGAAAAAATGTATTTTGCATACTCATTAATTATGCACGGACTTACTTTTCACTTCATTGTTTTCCTAATACTGTTTACTAGTGGCATTTTAAATAAAAACTAATATAAAATATTGGTAGGTATGTTTTCAAGCAGTTAATTGTCTACATTATTTTTTAATTATCTTTATCACAACTTACGCTGTGAAACTTCACCAATATGCTTCATTATACATGTAGGTAAGTTAAAAAATTCTACTGTAAAGTTTTTCATTAAATACCTAATGTATTATAACATAATCTGATATTATCAAAGGTTTAAATGTATTTAAGTGACTAATAATCATATAATAAGAGTTGCCATGTTATAAAGTTACTGGAAAACGTTTGGTGGTGTATTGAATTTTATGTTGAAAGCAAAATTTTCTAGTGGAACTTATATAAGTAATTTAATTTTTCAGCTAAATAAATCCGCTATTCTTCGCAAAGCTATCGAATACATACGATTTCTACAAAACTCTAATGCGAAATTAAAGCAAGAAAATATGGCATTAAAAATGGCAGCACGTAAAAACACTTTGAAAGATTTACTGGTTACTGGTTCTACAAATGTTAGCGAAGCATCAATGGCCGACTATGATCCTGCTTACACTCCACCACATTCTGATGTCTCCTCTTTCTCTCCTGAACATTCATTACCATCTAGTCCGGAGTATCCAATGGAAATTAAAACGGATAGCGATGATGAGACTAAAACTATTACTAGAGGAATGCTAGATCATTCCAAAATGGCATTGTGCATGTTTATGTTTGCTATAATTTCGTTTAACCCGTTTGGTGTAGCTTTTAATAAGTTGTCGGGAAGGTCAGATGATTATTCGGGAACGAACCGACTTCTTTTAAGTGGTTCGTATACTTTACTTGTCACATAATGTCCTTTACATTTTATAAAATTGCAGAGGACGATCGATCTCCATGGAGCATTATAAATTCGACACTATTCTTGTGGACTATTAACATGTTCATTTTATGTTTCTGCTTTATTAAAATGTTAATGTACGGAGATCCTATAATTCCAAGTAAGTCGAAAGAGTCTCAAACATTTTGGTGTCATCGTAAGCAAGCCGATTTTTATTTGTCAAAGGTGAGTAGTCTAAAAGTTAGTAGATTGTGGTGTATTAATGGAGTGTTTTAGGGGGATAGGGTTGGTGCCAATCAAGAGTTGCGGAAGTGTTTGCAAACATTTGGTCTCTCATTACCGACAAGTAGATTTGAGATATTTACAGCATTTTTTTGGCAAGTTTTACGTCAATTTTTGCATCGATTATGGATTGGTAAATGGTTGTCAAGGCATACGGGTGGTTTTTTTGTGGACGGGTAACTGTTACTTCATCTGATTTACGACTATTACAGCTTGTTTTTAGGATTACAAGATATGAAGCTCTCATTTCTTGTCGTGATTTGGCTTTAGTTTATCACAGCCTCAATCAGTTACACTTAGTTAACGGACCTGGGGATAGTGGACATGTATCCGGAATTGTATTGTCGCTTACCGCAATTAATTTAGCCGAAGCTGCTGAATCAAAAGTATCTCCGCCCATTTTAGCCGATATATATGTCAGTGCTGCATTACGCATCAAAGCTAGTTGTCTGCCCTTTCTCCACGGAATTCACAGATATTATTTGGGAATGGCTAAGTTAGCATCGACAAACTCATGTGATCCAATGCCTCAAAGGTTGCAATGGTTATTTACTCCTTACGGATATCGTTTCTTTATCTCTCAAAAGTTTTCTTACGATTCCGAGTTGATCGATTTACCATTCAGTAATTTGGGAAACAAAGCTGATCCGTTGGCATATGTCATGAAGGTACTGATAGTAAATGTATGTTTCTTTTTTGATTTCAATTTTCAGGTGTACAGAGAACAACTAATAGAGAAGGCTTTACAAACTTTGGTCGCACCAGGTTGTCGAAATGAAAGAAGTGATCGTAAGACTCAAACATCGGATGTACTCAATTACGTTTCAATGCTGTTAGAAAATGTTACTGCCGACATTCCAGCTGTTTTTAATTCGACCGCTTTACACAGTAAGTTTGTAAATGAAACAATTGACCAAATTGTGTTTTGTTGAACTTCCTTATGAGTAACCAGTAGAGTAATTCAAATGAGAGTAAACAGTGTTTCCCATTACCATTCCTGTTCATAACAACACAAAAATATTATTTCTTGCTATACTCTGTTCCAGCCTCTAGATGTAGTACAACTCTCACAAGAGTACGGTACAGGCCAGAGTTGTCATACTTACGATGACGATCAAACTTTTTAGATTATTACACTATCTTATATACCGGGAGTTCGTTCTCAAAGTTGAGCATAGAAATCTAGGAATGGTATCGAACGTTTTTGCTAATTGTTGCTCCCCTAATTCATTGTTGAATAATTTAAAATGACTTTCACTATTCTCTTTCAAAACAAATATAAAATTTTTGTTATGCGATCAATAACTTGAAAATATCAGAAAATTCATTCTGTGATAGCATTACCTTAATGTCAGTTTGTTTGTTTTTTCTCTTCTTTTTGTAAATTTATCTAATGAGGTTCAGTGCAAGAGCAGCTGTAGGCTGAAGTTGCCCATTACAAAATAAATAAAAATGTTTATTATAAGAGCTCACTCTGCACCTGGACATTGGAATTTCTCACATGATATACACAGTGTATACATACAGGGTGTCTCACGGTGACCGTCGGTTAGAAGTATATCAAGAACTGTAAAAGCTAGAAATTTGAAATTTTGCACATGCGACATGGGGTGTTTAATCTATTAAATAAAAATATTTTCCAAATGGCAGCACTTCCGGAAATACCGGAAGTGACCATCAACTTCTTTATTTTAAATACAAACCAGGCAATTTTTTTTCACATTCTGATGTGTCATAAAATGTTTAGTAAGTATGCTTAAAATAATCGGCGTATCAATTTGGATTGTTGAGAAAAAAAATTTTTTTCACTGAAAAATGTCAAAATCTTGTTTAGGAAATAAAATTGAAAGTCGAAAGTGGTAAAAGTTAGGGAAATGGGATTTTAGGTTCTGAATGTCAAAAGATTGAGACACAATTGTCTGTCATGGATTATAAAAAATTGCCCGCGGTTACGTATCTATTTGACGTTATTTTCAGACTTAAGAAAAACTTTAAAAAGTCTCTTTTTTTAAATGGAATGCCTATTTAATTATCAGCCTATTCGATGCAGAAATAAATTTCCTTTAAATTGATATACCATGTTCCTATACCTAAAATCAATGATTACAGAGTTATTTACATTTTTCTAATTAAATTTATAATTACATACTTTACAAAACATGATTGGCTTTGAAAATTTTCAAAAAATTTTTATTCAATTGTTTCTTATGATGACAGTTGTCAGTTAGCTATCAGTTTGAAAGTTTACGCTACATTTACGTTTGTTAACAGTGTTATCTGTTTGAATTTTGATTTTTGCGCTTAATATTTGTTTTTAATTGGGAAATATGGAATACACAAACGCTGATATTCTAAATTTGTTTTACATTCATGGCGAGTCTGCTCGTATTACTTTTCGGACCTGCAGGACCTTTAACTATTGAATAAAGAATCACTCAACACTTTAACGAAAGATATCCGCATTTACCTACAATGACAGAACGAATAATAAGGATGAAGTAAATGCGCCAAGAAATTTGGCAAAGCCAATTGTCCCCAATGACGCTGCAGAAACCAATGTATTGGGATATTTTAATGTTTTCCCTGAAAGTTCTGTTCGTTCGGCGGAAAGAGACCTTGGATAGTCAAGAAGTTGCATAGATACAATTTTAAATAATCATAAAAGCATAAGAAACATTTGAATAAAAATTTTTTGAAAATTTTCAAAGCCAACCATGTTTTGTAAAGTATGTGATTATAAATTTAATTAGAAAAATGTAAATAACTCTGTAATCATTGATTTTAGGTATAGGAACATGGTATATCAATTTAAAGGAAATTTATTTTTGCATCGAATGGGCCGATAATTAAATAGGCATTCCATTTAAAAAAAGAGACTTTTTAAAGTTTTTCTTAAGTCTGGAAGTAACGTCAAATAGATACGTAACCGCGGGCAATTTTTTATAATCCATGACAGACAATTGTGTCTCAATCTTTTGACATTGAGAACCTAAAATCCCATTTCCCTAACTTTTACCACTTTCGACTTTCAATTTTATTTCCTAAACAAGATTTTGACATTTTTCAGTGAAAAAATTTTTTTTTCTCAACAATCCAAATTGATACGCCGATTATTTTAAGCATACTTACTAAACATTTTATGACACATCAGAATGTGAAAAAAAATTGCCTGGTTTGTATTTAAAATAAAGAAGTTGATGGTCACTTCCGGTATTTCCGGAAGTGCTGCCATTTGGAAAATATTTTTATTTAATAGATTAAACACCCCATGTCGCATGTGCAAAATTTCAAATTTCTAGCTTTTACAGTTCTTGATATACTTCTAACCGACGGTCACCGTGAGACACCCTGTATACCTACATTATTATTTCATGAAATGTTGTCTCAAAGGTCCAATCACACTTTTTTTTTATTATTGCGAAAGTGCTTATAATACAGTTTTTACATGTGTGTCATACTAAGAACAACTGAAGTGGTTTTGTTGTTGACCAAAGCATGACGAAGTTGTTGTACAATGGAGCAGCATTGCAAACTGTGGCAAATATTCATATTCAATTCGTATATCGTTAATGATATAGTCTATGTAAACTCTTTTCAAACCCTCGTAATCCATGGCGTCAGAATGATGTTTTATTATACTAATGTACCAGTTATACGTCTGCATTACAAATCGCAGTGAGTTCTGGTGAATTTCGCTCGAGCTAGTTGGCGGAATTCTTTTAAAATAGTCCACATTGCCATAAGCACATAATTTAATAACGTAACCTTTCTATTGAAAGTTGAAATGTAAACAAACATTTGACAACACGGTTTAAATTTGACGTCATGAGGTTCGATCACGTGCAATTGAAAAGATTTTACATAGACTGTGCAACACATGCCATCCTGTGGCAAAGTTGATCACATCCCGTTTCCTTATAGCTCTCCCACGCGCTTATGGTGAAGGACCAGTATTCTTCAGTTTGCTTTCTGGCATTCGGTCGTAGCGTATCGGGCGGCGCCTCTCTTGCCAGTTCGTTGGCTCTATCATTTCCCACGATCCTGGCGTTTCCTTTCACCCAGTGTAGCCTTATTTTTGTTATTTCTGCCACGTCTCTCAGCTTCCAGATCGCAGCCCAGACCAGCTCGGTGAGCCTTTCGCTCGTGCCACAGATTGCTTGCAGTGCCACCCTGGAGTCGCTCAATATCGACGCCTCTTCAATGCTCCCGTTGGCAGTGATGAGGTCCAGAGCCCTGTAAACTATGGCAGAAGGGCGAACTAAAGAATAAAATAAAACCATTTCACTTTCTTTTTAATTCAATATCATGGGAAGCAGTATCGTTTGCAGTTTTGGCATAGTAAATGAAGAAAGGTGTTACCACATGCAATATTTTTGTTTTACAGTCATAGTGATATTTTTGTTACTTGAATAACGCCATGAAAATTTTCTTGCAATGATTTTAGCTCATATTCAATATGCTTAATTCACCACAAAAGAAGAATTTTATTTTTAAATTGAAGACTATACAATTTTAAACTTTTATAAACTGGTATTACATTCTAGAGTATGAAGATGAAGTAGCACATTGGTGGACATGTATACTGGCGGTTGCCGGGTATTGGTTATTGGGCGAAGAAAATAATGCAGAACGTTTACATCAACAAATTGAAAATCTTCCCAAGGTGTTATGTGATATTAGTGACCCACTTCCGAAAGCAGTTCTCGCAGCCTACAATGCACGAAACACCTATTTAAAAAGCGGAAATAATATTCCTCAAAAAGTTATATTGCGTCAGTGCGAAGTTGCAAGTCAACTTCTCGAAGATAGTCTAAATTACAGCAGTTGCAAGCAACAAAACAACTTGGGTTTGGTAAGTTGAAAGTTAATCTTTTGTTTTAGCAACATATGGAAGATTGTTAACTGGGCTGCATTGTAGTTGCATTGCATGTCAATTAATAGTGCAGTGTTCCTCCAGTGCATCCTAGTTTTCATAAATCATCATCAATTACAGGTACGATCTATCCGTAGGTATTTAACTAGTGTGATTGTAGATGGCGCAATTACTAATATGCGATTGGTTGCTCGAGACTCGTACCTACATATGGGAAAGTACCCTAGAGGTTGATGTTAATAGCACTCCAGTTCCAAATTCCATTTTATCAGCTTTTCAGAAAGATTTGTCATCATTACGTAATTTAACTCAGCAAGTTCCTGTAAGATAATATAACCATCTTAAAACTGTATTTAAACATGGTAATGTTGTAGAGCGCCCTTCCTAGAGTATTTTTATATGAAGCTACAGCACGCATGATGGCAGGTGCTGCACCCGGCAGAACTCAGCAGTTATTAGATCGTAGTTTAAGGCAGAGATATTCCAAATCTTCTATAATGATATGCGCTAAAGGTTCCTCGATTATTGTTAATGTTGCAAGTTATTAATTGTGGTTTGATTATAGATAAAAATCACCAAGAAGATGGCGGTGAAAGGCAACATGCTACCGCATTATACATGGCATGTCGCCACCTTCCAGGTCAGTTGCTTTCATCTCCTGGTGAACGTGCTGGTATGTTAGCCGAAGCAGCAAAAACCTTAGAGAAAATTGGAGATAAGAAAAGGTTGCATGATTGTTACAAACTTATGAAGTCTATTGGTCCAAATTCTGTGACTAATTAGTATACTTTATATGAAATGTTGTTAATGGTTTTTTATGTAAATATAAGTATTAGTTTACTTAGGAATGTGAGATGAAATATTATTTATTATTTTTATATTGTTCAATAATTATATGGAATATGTTAAGGAAAATTTGATGGTGTTTTATTTGTGTATTTATATGTATTCAGTTTACTATTAACTATTTAGTATTATAGTATTTATAATTAATGGTTCATCTCACTGCATTGTATGGTTAGTGTTACATTTATTTGATTTTCTTGTTGCTAAACAGAGAATCATTAATATTTTACAAACAAAATCCAGTAGGTATTCCAATAAGCTTTTCAGATGCTTAAGAGTGTTGGAGATACAGGTCTAAGCGACTTTACTTACCTTATTTGCCAGCTGCACAACTTCTGATGTGACATTCAATTATGTATGAATAGGCGTTTTGATCTAATTTTGTATTACATATAAATAGCTACCAAATATTATATGATGAGTCACACTTAATTTATCTATTCCAGCCATACATTTTTAAGTATGTAAATTAACAGAAATTTCAATTCCCTTGTGAGATAACCACATCTGAGAGACTACCGAAGTTTATAACATCTCACATGTAAGAAAATCTAACGGTTGGCAATGTCGTTTTTTGTTTACTTGCAAGCGGGAGCGCTTAAAACTATCTTTTCACTGACCATGGAACTGTAAGAATTGTTTTTGTGTTACTGCATTATAACTTGTTTTTATTTCCAGGTAGTGCCGATTTTGATTTAATACTTTGTATTTGTTTTATTGCTTAATTCATTATTTATTGTTGAATTGTAAATTACGTTGTACATGCAACTTTTGTCTAAATGGGGGTGTAACAGTTTGTACTTGCATTGAAATTACTCCTGTAAGTATTTGTCGGTTGTCGCTTGCTTTATATAGGTCTGTCTATGACATTTCTACCAATTGTCAAGAATGACTGTAACCTGGAATGTTTCTACTAATCGTTTCGCTTTTTTATTTATAAATATAAATACACATCGTCTACCATCTACTATGTGATATGTTGGTTGTCTAAATCGGTGTCTAAGGGACTACATTTGTCAAAGACTATAAAATGGCTATGTTATTTTTTAGATGTAAATGCGTTTGATTTAAATTGTTTCTGTTTATTTGAGGCATTTAATGTACCTAATACTTGTAATTTACAACCCTTGGTATTAAGATTGATTGAAGGCCTTCAACAATATTAAAATTTTTATGTTTTGTATTAATATTGTGCAATAGTCTTGTGTTGGGGTTCTATTGAGGTTTATTTAATTAATTGTGGAAACCAGAAGTTTTCTTGCCAGTTCGTTCTTCTTGTAATCGTCCTTGAACTGTGCACTCCCCTTTGGTTTATTTTACTAATGATCAAAATTTTAGGGAAAGTTAAAATAAATGCATTTTGATGTTTGCTGTTTGTTTTGATCCTTCCTCACCATTACAGTTCGCTACCAGTGTATTCATGTCTCTCTTAAACGATAGGAGGACCTACTAGAGTAGATTATCTCGGTCACGTGCCAGGGTTGTATGAGGTTCCGAGTAGTAATTTTTTACTGCGTTAGTTCAAATTTTGGAGGTGGCTTTGTTTAGGAGGGAAAGTTTAGTTTAGCGGCCATTTTTAAATATTCCCTCTTATTTGAATTTTGTAAATGTAGTATGAACTTAGCGTAGGACCTGGGAGTTGGAACAGTTGCTATGCCAAATTTACAAAATTAGTCCCTATAAGATCGAAAATTTTCCCGCAATTTTTGAATCACCAAACGTTTTCAAAATTAATTTGGACGTACAAGTTCATTCACTGTAGCTCAGGTAATGGTGATGTTTATCTACCCATATGATAAGCAAGAATTTGTTTTTTGAATTCCGTTTCCTTACGTAATTCAAGTAGGTAGACAAGACTTAAATCACTTGAGTACCCCGAATTATGCTGTACTTGCCAATCTTCCGTTCCAATTATTACGAATGCAACTATACCAGCGGTTTATGACAAATTGTGTGCCAGAATCACGGTAAACAAAGTAAGCGGAATAGATTAATAATTAGTCTTAAATATATTTTGAGTATTTGTACACGCGACTCACATTGATTTTCATTATTCGATTAAATAATGTGCTCTGTTTAAGATTCTGTTATTAAATTCAACCCCTTACAACTCTGAGAGAAAGTATACCTTCATGCCCTTCCTGTAAACCACACAGGTGAGTATAACATAGTTTTAAGGTCAGTAACTCTGTTTGCTAACATAATTCACATTTCTAGCGAATAGATGTGCATAATAGACGCTACACGTCTAGATAAGTAGTTAAACCAAAGACTATTAAACAATATCTTCTATTCGAAAAACAAGAAATCTTTAGAACGCCCCCTGGAAGTACCTGTAACCATTGAGTAATCCTTTGCGGCGTTTTCAACTTTCTATTTTGTTTTCGTTACGTTAAAAGTGCAGATAATGTAATATTCGGCTTTTATAAATGTTGAACCCTACTATTATGATTGGCAGTCGTGTATTTACGTGACACGGAGTCTACCATAAGTAATTGCTGCAACCACTGTGCAACGGCCAATCATCTCCCATCAAGCTAATGTGAATGCCTACGCATCTAAAAATTCACTAGAGCTTCGCAGATCAGCAAAGCATCGAATTATTAAATCGTCCTCTGTATAAACTGTATAGCCTGAATCTAGTAGTAGTAAGTCAGAACCAGTGGCGGCTCGTGAGTTAACAATTTGGTGAGGCAACTTTTTTGGAAGATATTTTAACTTAATCATAGAACTAATTTAACGACTCATAATTATCTTTCAAATGTACCTACTACTTATGAATTAAAAAAACATTTATGATTTGGAGATTAAATTTGTGTATTAGATACTTTGGGATTTTCTACTTTTTCAAGTCATGTAATAGGAACTAAAAACCTTTCTCCTTATGATCATAATAATAATAATTAATATCTATAAATTTACTTACCAAGATGAAAATTTTGAACGGTGCAAGTTAAAGTCTATATTAAAAGTTTTACTATTTTTAAGTTTTTCCCACATTTTTTGTGTAAATTTTGTCTTCATATGTTAACGAACCAAAACGATTTTCAATAATAAAATTTACCACGTGCGTCTTCGCTATTTTTAATATCGCCTTCGTTAGCCATTTCAAAATTTACTCATAAATTGATCAAAATAAGTACACAGAATGACAGAAAAGGTGAGCGCGGAATAAAAGACGTAACTTTCCGAGAGTAGATATACCTTGAAAGTTTTACTAAACTAAATTAAAAGGACTGTTTGGAAGTTGAATTGAAATCCAAAATTGCAAACTGCAATCTCAACAAATTCTTTAAAAAATCATCTAAACAGAAAGACTCAATGTAATACAATATTACTATACGGTATCGTAAAGGTCAAGTATCGCTGGATAGTTAGCTAAAAGCACGTAGAGAGGCAAGATGACGATTTGCCTCTTCTGGCATGAATAAAGCAAAGCGAACTACGTTAAGTCGCTAAGGAATAAATATTTTGATTAAATACGTAACTGTTTCATGATTTTGATTTTGTTTGAAACTAATATAATCTGTAATCTAAACATAATTAAAAAAAATTAATTAACATTACCGAATGAGAAGAAACGGTCATATTACTTCAGCGAGCTATGCCTCTAATCGTTGAGTGAAAGATATATGAAGAGGCGACACTATCATATAAAATTGCGTACCCTAATGCTTTCTCACTCTTTTCTCACTTTTTTTATTTTTCCTTTCCCCACCGTCCACAAACTCGTATCGGTATAATGCTGCCCCCGGTATGAATTTTGTCTAATCATATAAGAAGCCGGAGGTATAAATGTCGTATTGTTGTGGTAGGTAAGTACATACGCCAACGCACAGTTATGAATTAAAACGCATTGCATGCGAAAGTTCAAATGAATAAACGAAATCTGTCGAATTAACAATTAATGAAACGTAGGTAAGTAATAAAGTTTACACACTGATTTATTTGAAACATGAAGGAAATTACCAGTACCTACCTATACTGTTGATTCTCACAAATTCGTTAAATACTTAAGTAAGTTAAATAAATAAAGGATAAACTATTTCTGCCAAAAGCGACGACTGCGGATGATCTAATGCAAAATTATTAACACGGTTAATATCAACATGTAAACAAGCTCAAAAATAATTGCAAATGATAATAATCGATACACAAAATTCGAATAATTTGTCATACATTAAAAGATAATAATAGAACTTTTAAGTTGTTTCTTTTTGTGGTTATATCGGTTATAATAGCCCTTAATCAACCGATATAACCAGAAAAAGAAACAATAGGGAGGTCTCAAAAAATGTAACATATACTTTTTACACATTAAAATCACAACTAAACTTTTAAGAAATCTAGTGGTGAAAAAATAATTGTAAATAGACAATCATTAAGCTCGAAATAAAGCCCTTTTGTGTCAAAAATGGAGGTACTACCGAAAACGATTTCTTATTTGCTTGACGTCAGTATCTACATTTAGGCTCCACCTTCTCCGCTTGCCGTGTAAACAGCATAGGGATTGTTGATCACTTGAATGGACTTAGTGGCGGTTTCAGGGGTAATTACCCCTCTAAGAATGTTTCGTTCGCTTATTTATTTTTATTCTTAAAAAATTACCTACATTTCAAACAAACAAGTTAAGTTATGGTATAGGTATGTAGTCGGCGATCTATGACTGTGAATTTCTCCAAAACTGCTGGATACCCGATACTTTTTTTAAATTATATTACGAGGGTTCTACCAGTTAGCAAGTTCAGTTTTTTCTCTTCTAACTAACTACCTACCGCATACCAAAGAACCAATAAACAAGAACTAACAAGTAACAACCCTCCTTACTATCATGGTGATCGCAATATTTGCACCCCCTAATTTTACAATAAAAATCAGAGTCTTTCCGAATAAAGTTGTAGACAAATTAAAGACTCGCAACCTACCCCTTAATTGTTCAATCTACTATTCCCATTTTCATGCCTGTGGCGTAATTCGATGAGTTTAAAGTTTACATTGTCGAGTTACTTCCTAGTTGGTAACTTGATTGTTACTTTTATTGGTACGGTAGAGGTAGTACGAGAACCCTGTTATTTTTAGATCTTAACCTATAAGTATTTAACTCGACAATGTTGTTGGAATTAATTATTATATATCCAACAATTCTTATTTTTAAGTATAAACAGTTTTCGGAGTTCGGAGAATTTATAATAGAGCGGGCGACGCAATCGTTCGAAATTGAAACGTGTTCATAATAATATTCTAAATATAGTTTAGTCTTTAATGTTCCGTCACAGTGTACCGTTGTACGGTTTAAATAAATTTTCATTTTTTTGTTTGTCTACAACTTTCTTCTACAACCCCTTATGTAAGGTCCGGACTACATTTTGAATCTTTCTGAATGTCCTTCTCGTATTCCAGTCTGCCTCTGCTGCGGTGCCAAAGTGTGTTGATGTGTGTTGATACCCCAATCCCAATCCTCCTTAACGCTAGAACCATAACAAGACCAGCCCCTTAGCGTGCCTGTTCATTAAAACCCTTTCCCTTGATTACCCTTCTTCCAAACCGACGACAAGGGGTGATGCTAGCTATCGATTTCGCCTCTTCGGCCTAAAGTGGTCTTCGTAACAATACAATGTCCATTTCTGCGACACTTCCGTGATATCTCTTGGTACTGCCGCAAACCACTTTTGTCTCCTTTTTGCATGTGTCGGGACAGTTAAAAATGTCTTATACGGTGTTGTGTGGGTTGTATTTTTACACATCGGTACAAAGCACCGCTTACGTACAGGAATGTTTCAAAGGTTCACAACACTAACTTAAAAAGCGTGCATATTATGTCTCTTTTAATAGGAAAGCAGCGTTTGTGACGTCACAGACGCTAGTCTCGCTACAGGTACGTTTTCTAGCCTCGCTCGCAAAATAAATTTGTATTGCGTATTATAAGGGTAAATTTTGGTTTCTAATTTTTTTAGTGGGTGATACTATAACCGTGGATATATATTGTATCGAAATATCACCTCAACAAAAATCATGAGACCTCCCTATTTAAAAGTTCCATTCATATCTATACGGTTGTAATAAACGTAATAACTTATTATTTAAAAGATAATATGTAATTGCTAATGAACAAGTGAATTAATATAGGTTTTACAAATTCCGTGTAAAATACTAATAAATAATTGATTAACGGAGTAGGGCAGTAGGCCCTTACATAAAGAAACTATAGTACCTAAATGAAATCACGTACCGCAAAATATCTCTTACATGCTCATAAATGGAAGTAGAGAAAATGTGGCTTGTCAATCATTTATGATTACAGATGTTATGTACCTACCTACCTATAATAGGTATTTGCTTTCGAAATTGGTTAACGATATGGACTCCACCTTGTACACCTGCTCCAATCGTTACAAAACGTTGATAAAATTTTACTGAAGAAAACTACAAACTAATGTAATGTACCCAGACCAGTCCTGAAGGGAGTCCGCAACTATACATACTATACAAAGCAAGGATATAAAGAAAAACAATGACTGGGTAATGTTGTACCCTGGCTTGGCTATCGCGCCACCGTTCTTTAATGTACTTTGACACCCAGTAATTACCGTCTAGTGATTAACCCGGTTAATATATATGTGTATTGCGGAAATTCACTGCTTGGATCAAATAAAACACCAAAAATACATAGACTTGAAAATGGTGAGCTTTGTGCAATGATGGTTCAGCTTTTTTATTCGGTAAGGAAAAGAACCACCAAGAAAAACCTTACCGTTCAAATAACATGTCAAAACAAAGACAAAACTAAACATATACCACACACAAATGCGGACATTAAAACAGACATATGTACATAACTAAACTAAACGATGGCATAAATAAAAGAACAAACACTCCGATTGAACATTGAAGGTATTCCAAATAAATGCTTAACAAAGTACACTTAAAGCAAGAAATTAATGATAAAAACATACCTTTTAGAAACACTTAAAATTATTTAACTGTGATGAAGTCTATCCTGTAACCTTACACAAATTATTTTGAGACAGAAAAAATTCTCACTTTTCGATGAGGTTTACCGTAACGTCCGTAACTACCTGTGGTATTCACTGTTTCAGAAATTAGTCTTTCTGTTTCCCACTTGAGGTGCCTATACATCTTCATTTTCAAAAATAAATTTATTATAAAGTCATTGTGATTTAAACAAGTTCTATTGTCAAGCCAAGCGGATGTGTTTTCCAGACAGTCAACAAGGTGCTTTCTAATATGTTTTGCAACGTTTTGAGAACACTTATAAGTATCAAACGCAATAATAAATTCCTTTAAAAGTTTATCAATAATGGACACAAACTCATTCGAGGGCCGTTTTAAAAATTGCACACTATCAGCAACAGAGTAATCTCTGCACAACATCAGCAGCTCCCGAGGGCTACTAAGTTGGTCTCCACGTTTAAGAAATTGTCTGTTGCAATTGTGGCAGTGATATTTATTGTCCAGTTTATATAATAAATATCCCGCTACGTATACATTAGAACACGTTTCTAAAGTCGGGTTAACTGACTGAGGAACTACGTCATCCATATTTGATTGTTGAGGAACAATATTTTCTTTGTTTTTTTGAAGAGGGTCTTCAAGATGTACCAAATGTTCGACAGGTCTGTGCATCTCTTCATCAACCAAATCTGCAGAAACTTCTGGGAGAGTTAGGCCTTCCACCTCTTCAGATACTTCACAATTTCCCGTATCGTCTGCCATCTGTAACCTAATATTCATATTTTGTTGAATAGCAATTCGACACTGCCGAACCGATGGTGTAGGATTATATCCTCCCCTATGTCTGATAACAGAGAAAAAGTTTTCAATGTCATCCTGGTTGACAAATGATGTTATAAGATATTTGACACCGTCAGTTCTCAAATCCTCCCATAGGAGTAAGATGGACTGCAGTGTCCATTAAAACCCTTCTAGACAATAAATATTTTTTCTTTTTTTTTCGTTTTCAAATACTTCAATTTTTTTAAAGTATTCTAATCCAGTTTGTAATGTCCCAAAAGAAGTTTCATCAAAGATAGACAATGGTCGCTTACGTGGATTCGGATTATGCAAAGCTCTGCTATTCAACGCATCGAAAATGTCATTCACCCTCCCAATAAATTCCGAAGTATCTAATGACGTAGTTGATACTAATTGTTTTGTAAGGGTTACTGTTTTTATAGCGGCAGAAACTGTATGGGAGAATATTTGTGCGGCATACTTTACCCGCATCTTTTGAAACGTCGTTGGTGAAATGTGACTCGATGATATTTTTTGCATCGCTTTCGTGGTGTAGCTTTCCCGGTCAATTTCGTAGGTTTTCACTACGTCACTCCAGGAAATTGGTTTCCCATCAACACGAAATTGCACTTTGCTGTTCATCACATTATTCCGCAGACTTTTCAGTAAATGAGGTGCATCAAATAGCGTGAAAACTTCTTCGCCTTCTATCGCAATCATCGGTTGTTGTCGATTGGCACCTAATAAGGTCATTGCTTTATTTGCTTTACGATTATTAGACCCCTGGTCGCAAACTAAAACTTTCGGTGCGAATGATAATTTTCTTAAATGTATGACGACATGCTCTATAATTTTTTGTAATGAATCCCCATTAACTGGCCCAGCTGACACAAAATATCCCAGAGGAATCCTCCAGTTATAAAGAAGTCCTCGGATCAAGAACACAAGGGCGGTATTAGCGAGTTTTGGTATCCTTCCCAAATGTCCCAAGTCTTCGTAACCTTCAACGATGTCTTCACATTTATTTAATTCCAATTTCTTCTTTAACGAGATTTCGTCAAATAACACAACACACATTTTTTCTCGGTCACTCATAGTTTTTGCTTTTAGAGCTAATTTTTGCATTAAACTAGTTTTCACACCGGTTCTCAAATTCCAGACACGCATCCAATGCTGGATTGTTCGTATGGAAGGGAGGGTGAATTTTAATTTGTCCAGCATAAATTTATAACTCCCAGGAGACTTGTAATGCAAAGATAATGCGAGTTCCTTTTCAGAAGGAGTCCAGTGTTTCCTGTATTTATGTGAAACTTGCATATTAATAAACGTTTTAACTGCGGAACTTCTGTATTTCAAAGTATCGTCCAAAACAGCTCCAATAGAAAATCTGGTAACCTTTTTTTTTAAACGAAATGTACGAGAAGTTTTCGCTTTCAATTTTTTTCTTAAATATGTTACTTTCGCTGCAAGTACTTCACATCTTTTTATTAACACATCCTGAGTAGGTGATGACATTTGTAAAATTCTTTCACTGATTATGGAGTCTCTTCCTGTCGTGGAACTTACATCTGAACTGTCTCTGCACTTTTCTATTCTTCCAGCAAATTTCGGAAGACCTGTCAATCAATAAAATAGAAATGGATCTTATCAAATATTAAATGAGATAGTAAGTGAAGGTGGTGACTGGGTAAGCGATATCTGTAACCCACAATCGCCAGTCGGCTATCGGATAAAGGCAGAAACATACCCAACGCGACTATTTTAAGCACTTTATCGAAAATACACTTAAACGATATGGAGAGTGGCGTTCTTCATCTGAGCGGAAAGTTATGTAAAATCGACATTAGCAGTGAAAATAACTAGCGATAAGGAGAACTTATGCAAAAAAATCGTATACAAGTGTGAAAGTAACAGAAAGTAATATTGAAGCCATTGAAGGTCAATTTTCTGTTCTTGGTACATCTGCGTGAAATAACCCTATTCTCAATAATTGTTACTTAGATTGCATCATCATTTTGTTCCTATTTTCAGCAATAACAACGAATAACGACAGTTTGTACCCACCAGTTTGCGAAAGCAATATTACACTCAGTACTGTCGACAGAAAAAATATACAGGGTATATCACGGAACGCGTTCATTGGAAGTTTCTAGGGTCCCTTACTACTTATGAATTTGAAACTTTCAGGTTAAGGATAACCAACAGCTTCTTTTGTTCTAAAATATTGTCGATGTTGTACAACTTCCGGAAGGACGGGAAATCACCATTCATCTTCTTATGTATGTTATTGCATTTTTGGATTATACAATCGATTCTGCGTTACACTGTATTATATTATCCTATACCTACCTTCAACTGTTTTTGAGATATTATGATTTAAAAAAAAAATTACGTTTTGCGGAGGGATGTTTAATAGCCCATTTAATGAGCATGACATCCAGATAAACATTTGTTTGTCTAATCATGTCTCACACAATAAACCCGATATTGTTATAATAATTAATAAAATAGATAAACATGCTGTCATTATTGATGTTGCTGTGCCATTATCCACAAATATTATAAAAACTGAAAACGAGAAACGCAGAAAATATGAAGCATTAGCAATTGAGAAGATGTCAATTTGGAATTTGACTAAAATCTACATTACTCCAATTTTTATTTCGGCAACAGGTATAATTTCTTGTAAATTTGAATCATATTTAACATCACTAAATTTAAATCCAAAATTATTTGTAATAATACAACCAGCTGTTTTATTACAAACATTGTTATCCCCCATAAATTTAATTATTGTACCACTATGTAACTGAATGAATAAATAATAATAATAATAATAATAATAATAATAATAATAATAATAATTACTTGATTACGATCCGTGTGGTTAGTTAACCAGGCTTGGTCTGAGTATCGATAACAAGGGAAGTATAATAATGATATCTTTTATTGAGAGCAAACTATTAAATTACATAAGATTGTTAAAAATACGTTAAAACTGCACACTTGTTCTCAAAAGGAGTGAGTTCAAGTGTCTACAAAAAAAGTAGAGACCTGTTCTTCCACTCAACCCTGTTAGACGTTCATTACCGTATTATATTTTGGCATACTCACAACCTACTTTCAAATGTGCATAGGTTTTGAGTGCAGTTTTAATCAATATTAGATAAAAAGCGTTATTAACTATAACTACAAAACCGCTAAAGATAGGTATAAGGATTATAGTTTATCGATGCGTAAATTAAATCGCCTTCCAAATATGTAAAAATATACGGGGTGTTCCATTTGAAAAAAAATTACTTTTGGTGTTTGAAGTTTTTTAACTTTGTCACTAATTTTGAACGCCCTGTATAATCTGTGATAGGTTTGCAAATGCATTTTGTGAACCCTTACGGTTTTACTTCGTGTTTGTAAAGTATGAATGTTTTGCATTCAAAGAAGAGCAAAAGACGGGCTATTAAACATCCCTCCGCAAAACGCAAATTGTTCAAGAAAATCATAATATCTCAAAGACAATTGAAGATAGGTATAGGTTAATCTAATACAGTGTAACGCAGAATCGGTTGTATAATCCAAAAATGCAATAACATACAGGGTGTTCCATTTAAAATAAGAAGATGAATGGCGATTTCCGGTCCTTCCGGAAGTTGTACAACATCGATAATATTTTAGAACAAAAGAAGGCTATTGGTTATCCTTAACCTGAATGTTTCAAATTCATAAGTAATAAGGGACCCCAGAAACTTCTAATGAACGCGTTCCGTGATATACCCTGTATACACTCGAGTTTGAAGATGAATGAATAAATAACCATTGGGCCAATTGGGGTCAATGTAAAGACTGTTTAAAATAAGGACCATCTACGACTCTAAGACCGAACGATGCAAAGTGCCCGTTGTTTGGGGGTTACAACGCCATCGCTAAGTTTAGAGGTTCATACAAACAAACGTACCTACTGGCTAAAATGGTATGAAATTGTAGTATGTATGTTGTAAATGAAACCTTTTTTAATAAGAGTAAAATTTTATTATGAAAATTTGATGTGTGTAGACACTACAGACCATTTTGTAGAACATTGCATTCGCGGAAATGGTAAGGCGTAGGAGCATTAGACGTACACGAACATTCTCGTTGTAATATATATATAAATTTATAAATAATAATATGAGACTGATTTACAAACCAAAATGTTTGATTGCTTGAAAACAATAATTAATTGCCGCACGGTCGCTGTTCGTTGACGTAACGGTGATGCAAACAGAGCCGGCCGGCGCTAGCTTATTATATTATTATATTAGAGGCCAGTTTCAAAATAAAAATGCGAGGAGGGAACTTAAAATAAATACTCTTGAAAATTAACATAGTGCTTGGCGGAAATAAAATAATACAAAACATCAAACGATAAACAAGTTAGTATCGAAAAGAACAATTCATATAGATTTTTCGTGCTTTGGCTGAAGCAAACGCGTCAATGGTTTTTGATGTATCCAGTTCGCGTCCAACCTCCTTTATTGCTAACATAGCCAAACCCACCCGTTGTTCTTGGCACATACTGGCATAAAATAAGCAAGATTTAGGTACAATTCTCAGGCTTCCACATTACAATTAAAAGTATTTACAGAAATGTTCCCACACAAGGCATTCCCACACTATTATATTGGGTATAAAAACACATTGCAAATTTTAAGATTTTACAACCCCAGTAAATAATTTCACCTCTTTAACAAATGGTTTATTACATCCGTTTTGACCGTCAAGGGTAGGTTCAATTTATTCAAGATCTCATAAACTTTTACCTACTACAATATAAGAACAACTTTTTGTCGGTATTTACTTGAGCGGATTTGGACACGTTTAAGATTTATAATTATAGTTTTAAAAATCTTGATGCGCGCGGGGCAGGTTGCACTGCACCGTTTGCACGTGCCTCACGTCGGCCCTGGATGCAAAACTAATTAAAAATTGTTTTCAAAAAGCGTGAAAATATTTTGGTTTTTTAATTACTCTCATTTTATTATTTATATCACAAAGACGACGTTATTAATGCTCCTGCCACTTGTAGGGGAACTTCATTTACTGCAAAAAACTATAGAGTGAGAACCCAGAGAGCCCCCTGTACATCCGTGGATCGTAAAGCATTTAACATTTGTATATATATATGTATATTATAATCTCCAATATAAATAAGTTTAACGAGTGCAAAATGTTCCTAATAACCAACATAAACTAACATGCAATTCACAAATCTAATTATTATTGAACATGTGGATGGCGTCCCATCCATTACCTAATTATAAATAATTACCACGGCCCGCGGGTACCTATCGGTGCTGCTTACGCTGATCCCACAACTACTGTACGTGGTTAAAGCCACAGAGGACTTTACTAAAGGCAGAATCTCAGAGGATCCTGTTGGGGTGCGCACCCTTCTGCAAGTGGATGATGGATTGATTGCCCGACTGGCCAATCCCCCTGGGTGGACGACCGATGGTAACTGGTTACAGTGGTTACGTCCAACTCCGTGAATTGTTATAGTTTTTCATATTTAATTTATGTGAAACATCTACAATTTACAATTAAATTAAAATCATTGTTTTCATTTGGTGGTGCAGCAATTCGTGTAAAAGAAATACATAAAATTATCTATTGTGGGAATCTAATTCCACAATCATCGACACTGAATTGGCAACACTTCACCTTTCGCCTATCTCTGATTAATAGCATTATTTAATTACAAAAAATTCTAACTATTATAACGAGAATTCATGCGACAATAAACATATTAAAAAACACTTACTTGTATATATATGGTAAATCAATTAATAACTAATACTTATGGCCTCTCTAACAACGTTATACGCTTTACGACTCAGATGCCAAATAAAATGTTAATATGAAAATACGTTATCGCAACTTTCACTCATAGGTACTTGACGGTGCAAGGACATCACTTTAAGAGTGCAGGATTTTTAACAAAGCTGTGCTATCTTTCTTTATACATAATGATGTTACAATTAATTAATTAGACACCACATAACACACTTACCATTCTCGAGATTTAAACGCGCTACAAAATCCTCTAGCGCCTACAAAAATCAAATTGTGATAATAAAATTTTACGCTCTTATTAAAAAACGTTTCATTTACAACATACTAAAATGTCGTAGCATTTTAGCTAGTATACGTTTGTTTGTATGAACCTCTAAACTTCAAAATTCACACTCAACTATGTATAAAGCTTACGATACCGGAATTCCGGGATTTCGAAAACCGGGTTCCCGGACAAAATTAACGAACATTTCGAAAGTTCGTTCATGGGATATGGTAAGGCTACAAATCTAAAATATTTTCACTTGAATCGCAAAGTTTATACAGGATGATTTATATCAAAGTTGAATTTTTTAATGGAACCCCCTGCATATTCCTTGGTCAATTCTAGTGCGACTTTATTTGTCACACATAGTACTTAAAATCAATCGTTTGGCCGCATGTGTCCAAAAAATTGAATATCGCAAGGATCACAAAGCTTAGAAGGTCGTGACGATGCGAATTACTAAAACATGAAATGTACTATCGTAAACCGGACGGTCAAATCCGAAACCTTCTTGTGTTGGAGAAATTGCTACGCAATTGACAAAATTTCTATAAACGGTAACTTGATTTTTCAAATGGCACTGGCAATTTTTTTAATTACGTTTTAATTATGAACTATGAATTTACAAAATTATAATTACGAGTTCATTATTTCAAATTTCAATTTCGAATTTAATTTAAACTTTTTAACTTTAAGTAGCAGTAATATTTTGCGTTTCGAATTTTGAAATTTGAATTTTCAAATTATAATTTAGAATTCATTAGCATTAATATTTTCAGTTTCAAATTTTTATTTCAAATTTCTATTTCAAATTTCTATTTTGAATACGAAATTTTTGAATGTTATGTGGATTTATTAAATTTACGTTTTATATTCACATCTTTGAATAACTTGAATACTTTGAATTTGGAATTTTGAACTTTGAATTTCTAACCTATGCGTTTTTTATTTATAGATATTTTATAGTTTCAGCAGTAAAGAAAGTCAATACCGGTATCCCAAGATTCACTTGACTGAATACCGAAGACCGGTATTCAAAATTTCTTCCGGTATTGTAAGCTCTATAATGTATACATACTTATATATATTTTTTTGAGTTTTGCGCCGACAATTTCGCCAACTCGTTGCCGTAGAAATTGAGTAACACAAAACGCTTCTAATAAGGTGTCTAAGTAAGAATCAACACGTTCAACAGCAGGATTGAACACTCAGGGCAAGTTAGCCATAACTCTCCATCCATAGATTTTCGTATGCTAAACTTTGAAATTAAATTATTTGCTTTAAACAAAAAACACCCTCCCAATTAATTGATATCTATTGTATTCCTTATAGCTTAAACTATCTCTTTAGAAAAATTAACGAAAACAAAAGATGCACTTTTTTTAATTATCATCGATTTTATGTGAACGCGCGTATAATCTATGGAGGGAAAGTTATGGCTAACTTCCCCAGGGTGGATTAAAAACGTATGTTTCTGTCTCTAATCGAATAAGCATAAAAGAAATCGTTATTGGCATATTACCTGCTTCGGATGAATGAACTAAGATAGCCAAAGTTTCTTCGTCTTCTTCAGAGGAATTTTCTATGTTTTCTTTTACATGGGTTTTTCTTTTTCGTCCATATGTCTTTATGGTACCTTGTACACTTATTATTGGTTCCACATATTTAACGGGCACGGCATTTTTATTTAATAATTTTCGTTTATTATTGATATTTATATCAGCGGGTATGAAATGTTTCTCACATATTAATTTATTACTTAACTCGCATATATCCATTAAAACTACGTTAGAATTTCCACAATTTTTTTGCCATTCGGCAGTCCTTTGAACATCTTTGACAGGAAATTTAAAAAAAGTCACGTTCTTATTTGATCTGTTATTAAAACAACCAACATAAAGACAATGATGACATTTGGTATTCATTATCAAACAAATAAATGAAAACAATAACAAAACCGACAACTGAATGTAAAACGCGCTAGTACCTATTTCTAGTTACCTCCCTTGGGCTTTAACTAGATACTGAACTGAAGACGAACTGTGTTTCAAGGGTGCAGATATAGGGTGGTGATGAAGTAAAGGGGGTTATTACTCCAATAGGACCATAATAATAAACAATAAAACCGAAAGTATTACAAATACCTAACTAAAAAATAAAACGTATCAAGGTTATTTATAACTTAGGGTATCAAGAAATTAGTATTTTAAATGTACATATTATATTGTAAAAAGTATTCGGTACCTATGTGTGCTGCACTTGCACATTATAACAACTTGTATTTCTATTAGTGGATGATTCCCACGCCTGACACAAGCCCAACCCCTTGTGTCGGCATAAGTAAATACAAAGATTATTTACCTACAAAGGGACGTGGTAATAAACTCTTAAACTATATGATCAGTAATAAATTTTAATATTTTGGACATTGAATGGAAAAATTCCTGAAACGTGATTATCCTTAATAAATTTCGTAGATCTTTTAAAAGTGCATTATTTAACCATAAATAAAGTTCAAGTAGTATAATAGTCTGTAATTGTTGATGTATGCAGTATGCAATTAATTACGTTATGTAAGCTACAACGCAAAATCAAGGCTTCAATGACTGCTGTCGCATCATAACAAAAGGTGAAGGTAGTATAGAGTTTGTATCAAGGTCGGAACGCGACTTGAGAATATTCTCTCGATCTCGGAACACTCGCCATCTCAATCTCGGAATGATCGTAAGCTACGCAAACGAGTATAGGTATTGCGCTTCTTTCCTACTTCTTATTCAATGCTCTAATCTAATCTAACAACGCATGTATAAATTAGCCAAGTCCCATACAGACAGCTTCCGAGTGCGTCTGCCTGTTACGTAAAAGTGCTCAGAGGCAGCTCCAGTCTATGCCTCACTTGGCATTGGCAATGGCAATAAAAGTCGAGCAGAAATGCAATATTTTGAAACATGAGAACGGTGACGAATAAATATGATTTTATTTATATAAGTAGGTATGGTCATGGTGCTTATGCTTGGGAATTTTATACATTACTTTAAAATGAAATGAATTTCATTCGGAAATTTAATTTTATTTATCCGTTTAATTGTCAGATTCAGCTCTTTCTCTTTCTTTTTTCATGGTGAGGCACTGCCTCACCTGCCTCACCAGAGAAGCCGCCCCTGGTCAGAACTATTTTTGTGTTTCTAAATCTAGAATTAACTGTGGTTAAAAGCGATTTCGATAGTCCCGATTGAAGATTGGAATAACGGCTTATTCATGGAACGAATGCAAAAATGAATCAATCTTAATGGAAAAAATTTTGGAAAACAATAAAGTTGTGTCTTTTTACTTATATACCTACCTATTTATTTGAAGAATTATAGAGGCAACTCTCTTATAATGAAAAGAAATAGGTACTACAAATTATTTAAAAATATCCCAAAAAATATGAATTAGCTACATATTATAAATATTGATGTTATAATTACGTTTATCGTAAAATTTAAGTATTCATCTAAAACGTTCCGGAAGAAATGTTGTTTATCTTGTTTTAAGTCAAACAAATACAAGATAAATATTTGAATATAATTATGAATGGAATAGAGAAAACTTTCAAACAAGGTTTAAAGTTTACTTGAAACGACGTAATACGTATTCTACTAAATTAAAAAGGTACACCATTTTGAACAGTATTTGTCTTTATGAACTCATTAAAAGCAGAAGAAATTGACCTAAAATTTTTAATCAAAATAATAAATTGGAAAAGAAACGTAAATTTTCAATTTTTAATGAAACACTTAATAATCAATAGGTAATTGCCATAACTTGCGCCAACTTTACCTACTAAACAATTACAGAAGAAACTCAAAATTTTATACTGTAGATCTGATTGATAATTAGTAATTGAAAAACAAGTATCACAATGAGACTTTTTGCCGCACGAAGACCAGGTTTGCAGGCCGAGTGAAAGGATGAGGTCTGCAAAGGGATGAGTGCGGTAAAAAGTAATTGTGACAAGCGTTTTTCATACTATTTTTTCTATTTCGCATGAATTTACTCTAAACTTTTTAATAAATAAAGATAATAAAATAATTGTTTTTGTGATTTTCTTTTAAATTAAGTTGGCAATTCTGACATTAATTTGACAATTCAAATTTAAAATTTCAAGTTGTAGTCATTTAATTATTGTTAGTTTCTGAATTCAACAACCTATAAAAGTCTTTAACTTTGTTCCAATTAATAAACTAACGTTTAAATATCCAAATTACTGTAGGTAATGTAAAGTAAAACAGGCTTGTCATCAAAAAATAATAATGGCTTGATTGACAGTTAGTGTTGCAAACTTGAAACAAAATACAACCCTGTAACAGTATGGAAACAGAGCTTCTTTCCGTATCGTTTTCAGTGCGGCAAAGAGCTATAACCGTCGCGAAATAGAAAATAGCATACCTATTATTAAAGGACAATAAGGGACAATTTTAGTGTATGAGATCAAAGTTTAGAAAACGTTTTTTAATGGTCGAGTGTGCCAAAATGTCTTATGAAACGTGTACTTTAGGTATACTATTTTTTCTATTTTGAAACTTACTAGTAAATAGTTATTTGCACTACAAGTGGCGGTAAGTGATTTTTTTTATTCGAGGTGGGAGTTTGTGCACCGAAGCGGAGCTGAGGTGCATAAACCCACCGAGAATAAAAAAGAAACTTACCTACGCGTTGTGCATTACGTTTTTCTCACTACCACAGGGATTAACTCTAATAATGTGTACAAAATATTTGGGTATATAATAGTAATTACGTATAATTAAAAATTTACTGGCATAATCGAGTATGCTGATTGATTAGTTGCTGTAGTTACGACAAACAAACAAATTCAGTAGAAAAATTTTGATCAGAAATCCGTTTTCTAATCGATACCATAAACAAATATTTGTGATCAATATAATGAGTGATTCGAACGAGGTTGTAGATTTTTTTGAAATTGAAAGTAGTGCTAATGCAGCTCGAGCGTCGTTACTGCCTGAAAAGTCAAAGGCTCGATATGAGCGAACATATACATATTTTAAGGAATGGTGTAATTCAAAGAATGTTAAGACAATTAATGAAACTGTGCTTTTGGCATATTTTAACGACAGGGCATCGAATCTAACGTCTCCAACCAGCTTATGGAGTGAATATTCTATGTTGAAATTAACGCTTTGTGCTAATGAAAATCTTGACATTTCAAAATTCAAGCAGGTACGTATCTAAGTATATCAGATTTTAATTTTGCTAAATGTATCCTACCATTTTATAGGTGATCTCATTTCTCAAGAGAAAAAATGATGGGTATATTCCTAAGAAGGCTAACATTTTTACCAAGGAAGAGATAACGAGGTTTCTGTGTGATGCTCCGGACCACGCATTTCTATTGATGAAAGTTGCGATGGTTTTGGGAGTTGCCGGTGCTTGCCGGACCGATGAACTTTATCATTTGAATTACGAGGACGTTGAAATTAAACCTGACGTAGGGATTGTTAAGATTCTGCAATCCAAGAACAAAATCCCACGATCATTTGTGGTAACTGGTTGCAGTGAAACGGTTAATTGGCTCAAGATTCTTGAAAAATATATGAAGTTGTGTCCCTCTAATACCAAAGAAAGTAAATTCTTTTTACGTTATGGTAATGGTAAATGTGTACGGCAAGTAGTAGGCAAGCATACTTTATCCGCGATACCAATGAAAATAGCAAAATTTTTAAATCTGAACCACTGCAAAGACTACACGGGCCACAGCTTTAGGAGAACCTCCGCTACTCTTTTGGCTAACAGCGGGTCGGACGTCCTATCTTTGAAAAGACACGGAGGGTGGAAATCCAACACCGTTGCAGAGGGGTACGTTGGAGATTCTTTAACCCATAAAGTCCATGCGGCTAACAGCATTTCCTACGGAGGAACCGTTGAAAATTCTAGTAATGCAATTGATATAGTTAATAACGTTATTTCTGTTACGAACAAGGAAGAAAATGATGTTAAACAATTTGTAAAGATACCCGGAATTAACATTCAAGAATGTTCAAATTGTACTTTTAATATTAATATTAATAAATAAATGAGTCCTCTATTTAGGTATACATGACAAGTGTACATAGGCGGAAAGTGGTACATAGGCGGTAAATCGTTTTTTCACTCCTTAGATACCATATGTTTATGTATCTAAGTAACGGTTTTACTTTCCATTTCTGTCGTGTTTTTATCAAAGTAACGTTGATTTACCAAGGTGGTAGTGAGAAAAATAACTTTAATACATATACTTGTAGAATAGGGAAAATTTTGGTTTTTAAATTATTTGTTGGTAACAATTCAAATTTAACATTTGAATGTTTGAAATTGACAACGTTTGGTAATAAATCAAGTATTGATTATTGTTTTAATTTGTTTAACAGCTACTTTTGGCAACTAATATTCTTATTCTACACGTGCTTACACCTGTCTATGTTACACCTCTAAACGTAATTTCTAAAAGAGTGTGATACATAGGTAATCAAAATTCAACTGAGTATTATATAGGTTAACACCATTGCCAATCGTTACTTTAGACAACTCAAACGAGTTCGTTAAAGTAGTTTTAGAGTACCAAAATAGAAAAATGATATTAATTTATTGTGTCCATTTAAAATACATAACGTAGGTACTTCCTATTGTTGACTATTAATTGCAGTCCGTTTTTAGACGCTTTGAAATTGGGGAAAACAACAAAATGACTTTGAATGTTTACAGAGCCGTCTATACACCATTTTGGCCCCTGGGCAAAGAAAAGAGTGCCCCCCCCCCCGCAGGAATAAAAAATAAATTGTTGATGTTGATAATACATATTAAAAATAATGTAAGTACCTATGTATTATTTATTTTATTGTTACTATACTAATTTCAACAAAATTGTTGTTAAAACATGCTGTACAGCTGCAACTACATATAGTTGTAATATTAACGATACACTGAGTATACTTCACAATTAAATAAAACTAAATAAATTATAATTATTATTTTAACTTACCTTTGAGTTAGCAGCACAGGTTTATGTGGTAGAACGCAGAACAAACTTTTCCTGAAGAATGTGTTTGGTTTTTGTGTACGACCCTAAACTAAATTTTTCCATACAGATCACTCTGTATATTTTGGGGTTTTTGAAAAGAACGTAAAATTTTCTAAATTTTGATATATTACCCCAAAATATACAGGGTGGTCCGTATGAAAAAATGTAATTCAGAGTCGTACACAAACAATCCAACAACCTGTTTAACCATTGTCTATCGCGATGGATTCTAAGTAAAAAAGTACTCTAAGAAAGATTTTGCCAAAATCAATTATTTTTAATAATAAGTAAGTTATGGGGCATTAAAGAAATCGATTAAATTCGAAAAATGCCCCCTAGCGGCAAACGATTAGAGACAGCTGAATTCTGTTCGCGCCAGTTAGTTTCTTATTAAAATTGAGCTCTAGACACCTAAGTCCATTTTTTTCTATCTCTTAAAATAAAGTGTCCAATTTTGACCATCCGGTACATGATGGGTCTCGAGAATGCTCACCGAAGGTTACAAACGGCGACAGGTTGAAGAGGGCCGCGAAATCCTTGATTGCTACGCAGAAGAGGTCGAGGAATTCTTGAATTCAATTGTCACGGGGGACGAAACCTCTGGTCCATTACACATCAGAGACAAAAAACGGTCCTGTCAGTGTAAATAAAAAGTTTATTAAAAAAATAGTACAAACATTACGTGTCAAAGACCTAGGGGTAGTATTTACGCAAAGGGGCGGTTTAACGTTAGCATCTTCATTTACAGCACTCAGCACTGCACTGATAATTGCACAATTTATTCTAATTAATCTTGCTGGTTGAATCTCAGTGATATGGTATGATTTTGTGGAAAGAGGGGATGCTGTTTGCTTTGCATTTTTGATGAGAGTAAATTACAAACATGTCGGATCATTTTGAAAACAAAGAATGTTATTATAAATCATTCATTTTATAGAATTAAATAAGTATATAAGCGAGTATTTAAATTATAGCGTCATTCATATATCCTTATACTTTTCTAATTTAGGAGAGGGATATTTTAAGATTTTAATTTGGAATTCACATACTATTGCTCATTACGGTGATTATAATTGTAGGTAGGTATCTACGCACGAATGTAGGTCTCCATTAACTCTCGTCTTGAACTTAGATATTTCCATATCGTTGTGCCTTTACATGTATATCCGTGTAAGTAAATACAGGAGAAATTTATTATGGATGCTAATAAACGCGGAAGTCTCATTTCCATCTTACAAACTATTTATTTTACCGATTTATTTTTCATAAACTGAAGTAGACGGCGGTTATATCTACGCTCAAAACCAATAAACGTGTTGACAAGATATCTCAATCGCTGTGTTTACCGAAGAAACTCTCAATAGATTGCAAAGCTATGATATTGAAAAAACACTTCAAGTGCTGTATTTCGTTCGTAGTCTTCCAATTTCGTTTAGGGTTAGAATTTTTGCTAAAAATAAGGTATAAGTATATACCTATAAACTTTCGGCAACCTAATGAACTTTGTCTTTACATCTGCAGAATAGTAATTTCTTTGAATACTACCTTTATTTCTAAGTTTAAAACTTCCAAACTGGATTAGAGTTGTCCTTTCCTTTAATCTAATGTTATTACATGAAAGGACTCGAATTAGGGTTTTCTTCTATTTCTTTCAAATGTACTTTAACAAAATGCCTTGTTAAATCCTCTACAACGGCCTGTAAACTCAGTTATCTGGATTATTTCGCTTATTTTATTGACGAGAAGAAAGCATTAAATGATTTTATTACCTACTTATGTCTTTGTTACTTACATATATACCTACCTGTGTTGTAAGGGATTCAATGATATCGTGTGCAAACTCAACATTAATGTTGTATTAATCTACGCTACGCGTAATTGTTCTGTAGCAGTTGTATCTACTAAACAGTGATCATAATGAACAGGGTGGACACGATAAATGTTTGGAAGTTGGTTAAATTATGGTATTTTGTTAAAGTGTTCGAACATTATTTCAATCGAGGTGTTATTAATTATTGTTTTGCCAATAACTATGCATAAATGAAAATATTCAATTTTGGTTTCTACGTTATTTCTTGAAAATTTAATTTACTCTCCAACTATGTGCAAAATTTGTGTCGTTTTATTTAAAATTTCGGAAAAAAATAATAAGCAATGCGAATTGTTCACATAACTCTTGGCGTGGGTTATATACGAATTTCCCTGGTTGAAATAGAGAAAATGTCAAGAACAACTTATTTTTTTAGTATCATATCATATATGTACCGGTACAACATTATAATGAGATAGTTAAGATGAAGTTAGAAGTAGCTGGTAAGGGTTGTATACATATATATTTTTGTTTTTTGTTTTTAAACAAAATAGAAGAGAATCCAGTCAATGGTAGTTTTTTATTTATTTCTTTCTTTATTTTCACATTACGTTTCGCGGAAACAAGGCAGCTTCTTCAGATAATAATAAGTTTAAAATTGTTATAATGTTTATGTGATGGAAATAATAATTGATAAAAGTTGAAAATAGCAAAATATTTTTTGTATAATTACTGTTTAAATTTATTTTTCCTTTTGATTGTGAGGATGAGGATTGAATATATTTTAAACAAAATTACAAACTCGACCACGAATTACGTTATTCCAACACCCATTGGCCATCGTGTTTCAACATTACCAACCGCTGAATTTTTCCCTATTTCTCAGCATGCCATTTTTGGCAAATTTTGGAATAATAGGCGAGAGAGAGCCATAATTTTAGTCTAATGTTCACATGGTATCAAAAAAAAGGACACGGTGGAATTACATTTCAGTACAAACATTTACTAGTAAAAATAAACGTTTCTGCGGATTTTCTTATCATCTACTGTTGCGTTAGATTGTTTAGATTAACCGATTTGTTTCAGCGTTTTTGGGTTGAATATGAACACAATTTCTTCTACTAATGTATTGACGTTTTTTTTGATGAGTGAATTTTATATTTGTATTTTTTTTATTGGTGTCCTATTTTAGCCTTTTAAACTACGCCCCAGCGTGTTTAAATCGCACTTTTTTAAAGCGTGTTTTAAAGTTGGCATGTCAACATCAACCAATTTGAAAAAAATTAAATTCTATTGGTTATTAATCTGACAGCAGTATTTTGTTACGTCAAATAAAATGACAGATTGCAAATTAATTTCCGTTTATTGGTTATTGATCTGATAGGAGTACTTTGTTACGTCAAATAAAGTGACAGATTGCAAGTTAATTTCCGTTTTTCTCATTTCCATGACAACGAAAGGTATACTGATTTCACATTACGAATTCAACCATTTCACACTATTAGTTCTTATTTCCATTTTAATACCAGATTTCAAAGTGAACCAATAAAAAAAAATAGCGTAAAGTAGTCGTGGATAACTGGTCTTTAAAACACTTGCTCTATTTCAAGCACTCCAGCTGCGCCGTCGTGCTTGAAAACTCGCACGTGTTTTAAAGACCTGTTTATCCACTTATACTTTAATATACTATTTTGTTACGAGAGTAACACAACTAACCAACTTGTATTTATAACATTTTTATAGCAACGTACGCTTTAACAACTACTTTAAGTATCAAGTGAAGTGAAGTGCATTTTCCGGAGAAATTTCAAATTAACGAATCCGCTTAAATGGATAAAACTGTTGCATTACATTGTAACTTCTTGGCGTACATCTTGATAAAATTAGCAAATCAATACAATGTAAATCAAATTACGGCGGAAATGTATCCGTAGCTACATTTTTAACATCAAAAGTGTGGAATTTGTATTTTGCGACAAAACAAGTTTATTAAACCATCTCACGTTACATTACAACTTCAACTTGCATAATCTTAACAGTTAGCCGACATTTTTATCAGTGGCGTTGCCACATGTGATCTTTACATCTCCTCCTCTAAGTCATTACATTATCTTTGTAGTTATTCGGAGGGTTCCTAACTCTTACTTCATTATTATAGATAGACAATTCGATATTTGATGGACGTATGTCACGCAGGGGCGGCTCTCTATAAAGAGCCAAGGAGCCATGGCACCACCTCAACAAATCAGCTAGAGCTAATTATCAATTCTTTAAATATAATTAACATCTTTAATTTTGTTCACTAGAACATATATTTTAAAACAAAAAAAAGTAATTGATTTGATAATTTACTAAGAAGACTTTGGTGGAATTAACGTGTCCCACCGTGCCAAATAAAAATTGGCTCGGTTTTCTAGCAAGTGTGGACTTCCGCGGAGAGTGGAGGGGTGGGAGGAGCTAACTGGTGTAGCGTTTTAATACGTGCAACTTGAGCCATCAGAACTTTGGCACATTAGCACAATTTTCTGTGATTGTGTGATTGACTTTGCCATTTCCGTGTTTCATTCGTTATAAGTACCTACAAACAAATTTTTCTATTTTACTTATACACGGACTAATTTCTACGTAAAATAAATACAATAAACAATTAATCTTTTAAGTAAGTATGTACCTAACTAAACTAAACCTTTTTCCATGCATTTTACGTACTAAAGTTGGGTACATATGGAAAACTTTTTTATTATGTTTTATCCAAAAAATTAATTCCTTATAAAAGTTCCGCATGTTCTAAAACCCAAAATCCAACCATCAGAGATTAAAGTCGTATACGAGGTTTATCATAAAAATAATTTTTGTAAAGAGTAAAGTACCTTCATTATTGACCATATTATCGAAAGTTTTTATGAAAAGATATTTAGGATTAAAATTAATTTTCAAATATATGGAAACAAAAGATTTGTAATTATAAAACCGTTGGGGGGGGGGGGGGTAACAGTTTGGCACTACCTTCTACGAAGTTTACGGGCCGCCACTGATGTCACGTAAGTGTATACGATTTCTTCTAAGAATTGTATTATTTTCTGCATTCTGCAGATATAAAGGGAAAGGAGAATGTTCTCTGAATAACCTCCCACCTCCGTTACCACAGCTATATACAATGCGTGTATAAGGTAACTGTCAGCAATATTCTCTTACCCCCCTACTAACAATGCACATCAGTATTTCTACAAAGTACAGCATTGATTAGGAAGAGAAAAACCCCAGGAAAATAGGAGTGGGAAAAAACCAAAACGGCCTTATCCTAGTCACAACTGCTCATGCTCAACATTCAAATAATAACTGCAGAAAATGAGAGAGAGGTGGATGAAACCTTCTATAAAGATCTTATGGAGGGGCACTTCAGGAGCATCACCAAGGCAAGCAATAGACCATCATACAGCTGACTTGGAGGAAGATGATGAGGGAGACAGCAGTTTCTGCAGCTAATCTGATTCAGTGAGTAACTTCCCCTTCGGCAGTTGATTAATTCAAACCGGAGCTTCCAAGCGGTTGAAACATTGAGTATACGACTACCCTTTTTTACTTCCCAAGTACGAAGTAAAAGGGAAGTATTGTAAAAAATGTACAAAAAAAAATTGACCTATGCAAATTTTTATATATCTTTGCGTTTCTGAATGCGTAGATTCAAAAAATGAAAAAAAATTCCGTCTGTCGTCTGTAGTCTGTCCGTACACATTTTCTTGAAACGCTCTACACTCAGAAACTATTAAAGTGATCGAAATGCAGTTTTCGCCAATCGATTGCATTCGGGCCAAGGGCAAAATGCTGATATTACCTTTGATGACGTCACTTCCGGTATAAGCTAAAATGGATAGATAAAGTTGCAGTTTTTTTATGTAGTTTAAGAGTATTATTTTCTGAATTCACCTATTGAATTTTTTGAAAAAAGTGTTAATACGAGGGAAGTCTCGCGGCAACTTGCCAGAATATTTTTAATAAGATAAAGTTGCAGTTTTTTGGCACGAGGGAAGTCTCGTGGCAATACTTGCCAGAATTTTTTTAATAAGATAAAGTTGCAGTTTTTTTATGTAGTTTAAGAGTATTATTTTCTGAATTCACCTACATTTATTTTTTGAAAAAAGTGTTAATACGAGGGAAGTTTCGTGGCAACTTGCCAGAATATTTTTAATAAGATAAATTTGCAGTTTTTTGGCACGAGGGAAGTCTCGGGGCAATACTTGCCAGAATTTTTTTAATAAGATAAAGTTGCAGTTTTTTTATGTAGTTTAAGAGTATTTTTTCTGAATTCAGCTATATTTACTTTTTGAAAAAAGTGTTGATACGAGGGAAGTCTCGTGGCAACTTGCCAGAATTTTTTTAATAAGATAAAGTTGCAGTTTTTTGGTGCGAGGGATGTCTCGTGGCAATACTTGCCAGAATTTTTTTTACATAAGTATATGCTTTTTGCTAGGAATTCGATGTGTTATTCTTAAATCTTAAGTCCTAAGTTTTTTACATATTCTTTCAGTTCTAAAGAGGTGCCCTTTATTTTAATGGAAATATTAATAGCAGAGCCTTTTGCTTTACCTCTGCCAAACAACATGACATATGATTTTAAAGCATTGGTCTTAAGGCAATGCTTCTCAGAATAATCAACAACATTTCCCAAATCTGTATTAACAGCCTTACGATGCTAATTGCATCACTAGTATTGAAAACGTAAGCATAGAGAGGGAATGTGAGATTGCTGCTGTCGAAATTAAGAACACTAGTGAAACTATTTGTATTATTTGTTTATAGGCCCCCCAATGGTACCTATGAAATATTTTTATCACAATTAGAAAAATGTTTGTTTATAATAACTGATAAGTCTTATCATAAGGTAATTCTGACTGGGGATCTAAATGTTAATATTCTAGATAAAGACAACACCAATACTCGTGATCTAATGGACCTTATGAATTCCTTTTGTTTGGAATCTGCCTTTTGTGAACCTACTAGAGTTACTCAATTCTCTGCAACAGGCATTGATTATATATTTACCAATTTTAATTCGAAGATAGTAACCAAGAGAGTTATTCATAACGGTCTTTCAGATCACTCACTTCAGTTAATTTCGTTTCCCTTACATGAGCCAAGAAACAACAAAGAAATGTGCTACCGATCCTTTTCGATAAAAAATATTTCCGTGTTTTTGAAATATTTACAATCAGAGGATTGGAATGAAGTTTTATCTGCCCAATCCTCTGATGACAAATTTAATAGCTTCGTCAATACTTTTAACTATTACTATGATAGATCATTTAAGTTACTTAGAAATAAGAACAAAGGCAAATCAAATAACAAAATGTGGATAACGAGAGGATTACGAGTGTCATGCAAGAAACTTAAATTACTACATGAATTAAGAATAAAGTGCCTAATTGATGAAAACTATTACAAAAACTATAAACGAATCTACAGAAAATTATTACGCGAAGCAAAGAAGCTACATTACAATAAAATTATTGCCAACTCAAATAATAAATCGAAAACCGTATGGAATCTGATAAACAATAATGTGTCAAGCAAAAATGACATCAGAGCAAACTCAATGATTATTAATGGACTGGAAATAAAGGATCCACAATTCATTGCGGATTCGTTTAACGATCATTTCGTAAAAGTGCCTAATCGTTTAAGTGCGCAAACAAGTCAATCATCTCATTGCAAAATGTATGTAACACAAACTATTTTTGTTTCACCTGTAACGGAGGCAGAGCTATTCAACATTATTATGAATTTAAAAAATACTAATTCTTATGGCCCAGATGATATTTCCTCAAATATAGTAAAACAGAGTGTTCATCACATAACTCCAATATTAAGCCATATATTTAACGAGTGTTTATCTCAGGAAAATTTCCCTAATTTACTAAAAATAGCCAAAGTAATCCCATTATTTAAAAAAGGTGACAACAAGGTAATCAATAATTATAGACCTATTGCACTATTGTCGATTTTTTCTAAGATTTTTGAAAAGATTATTGCAACTCGTATCATTAATTTCTTAAATAAGTTTAACATTTTTATTCATGAACAACACGGTTTTCGGCAAAACAAATCAACCATATCAGCATTGGTTAGCATTCTGGATTATATATATAACAGCATTGATAAAAACGAGAAAATAATGGCGTTGTACATTGACTTAACAAAAGCTTTTGATACAGTTGATCATAACATTTTACTTGTAAAATTAGATGCTTTTGGTATTCGTGGTCAATGTAGAAATCTTCTGCAGTCATACCTAACCCATAGACGGCAATTAGTAAAATTTCTGGAAGTTCACTCAAAATCTCTTCCAATTCATATAGGAGTCCCACAGGGAAGTATTCTGGGTCCCTTGCTGTTTCTGGTATACCTGAATGACGTGAGAGATTTTATAAACTGTAAATTTGTGTGTTACGCGGACGACATTACGGTATTGTGTGCCAACAAGGACATGAACGAAATGTTAAACAGGTTAAAATTGGAACTTGAAAATATCAACGAATATCTACAGATTAACAAACTGGTACTTAATCAACAAAAAACCTACACGATGCAATTCTTTTCTACACCATGTCAGTATCAAGCAAGTGCATTAATAACCCTAAATAAAAAAAGCCTACAACAAGTAAACTATTATAAGGTGTTAGGTATTTATATTGACTTAGGTTTGAGTTTTCATAATCATGTAGACTTTTTAATCAAAGCTTTGTCTAAAAATTGTTACGCATTGAGCAGACTCAGACAAATTGTAAACACTAAAGCAGCGCTGACTTACTATAAAGCGAATTTTGAGGCACGTATCAGATATGGTATTATATGCTGGGGTAGAAGTAACTCTTTATATCGTTTATTTATCCTCCAAAAACGACCACTAAGATGCATGTTTAGACTTAATCAGAGAGACACATGTAAATACATTTTTAAAAATCACCAGATACTAACACTTCCCTCGATATACATACTCGAACTGTTATCTTTTGTACATTGCAACAGGCATAAGTTTCATACATTGAACGAGGGACACTCTTATAACACTCGATACGGGAATTTGTTACAGCATAGTGTGCACAGACTGTCGCTCTTTGAAAAAAACCCCTTCTATGCAGGAAGTTTATTTTACAACAATCTGCCGAATCATATTAAATCGATTAACAACGTTTCATCTTTCAAGCGAATAATTAAAAATCTACTGATAGATAACTGTATTTATTCCCTGGACGATTATTTCTCTATTACATTTTAAGTCTAATTTTAAGCTCTTGTATTTTAAATTTATAGTTTTGTATTTTTTGTAATTGCTAATGACTTGTCCTATATCAGTTGCGTTGATCGTTGGACTAATAAAAATATTATTATTATTAATTGCATATTGCACGTTATCTGGATTCGAACTATACAGAGTATCCATAGATGATATTTACCGAATTTTAAAGATGTATTTAGATTAAAGGTTTATACCTACAGGGTGACCAAACTGAACAATTTTTAGTAAAATAACAGGCGAAACCCAATAATAACTAAACTACAGTATTTTAAAAATGATTGCCTACTTGTGGAAAACCACTAGTACTAGTTCACAATTTTAATTAAAAGATACAATTCCTCGATAAATCAAAGTTGTACGATCAGCGATTGTTTCTTGTGTTACAACCTGACCATTCGATTGTTGCTTTGTTGACATTTATCAAGTGAGTGACTTGTCCTCCTACTGTAAGTAAATAAATTTTGAATTAACTTTGCTGTAGAAGATCTACGTTACATTTTCCACTGTTATCCCAAAACTGGATTCGTCGTGCACAAACCTGTGTCAAAGTGCGCGGTAGATTTCGAATCTCTACTGTCGAAACGATCTTATGAGCGGTTCTCAAAAATTTTTTCTTTTACTGTTACTATTTTGTCTTTGAGTTTTTCCTACAAGTTTATAATTAAAAGTTGCTTCTTGAACCCCTCTTAGTAAGTATGTCACTTCAGTTAACTGCATAAGTTACCATTCACCCTGTATAATATAAAGAACAGGTGCCAAAATTCAGCCCTGTGGAACTCACGAAACAAATTGTTATAGAATTAGACCTTGACTTGTTTAATTCAACAAACTGTGAAGATAGCTTCTTTAATAATAGTCTAAGAGCTGGCATGCAAATTCGGCAATGATCTAATATAGTCAGGATTTATAGGGGGAATGGATGACCCGGTGATGTGTATGGTAAGTTTCGTGGAGCCAGAACTCTGGGGTGACAAGGGGAGGGTGGGTGGACGGCCAAAATTGCAAAGTTTTTTTGTAAAATGAATGATCGAATATAGTTCTGGGTATTGGCACAGCTATAGCCTTTACCTATATAAACATTACTGAAAAACTCCCAGAACAATAGGGAAACATGAAACACAGTCACAAGCAAGCATACATGTGATTTAAAAAAAAAAATTTTATGATAACATATAGTGCTGGCAATTTTTTTACATATTTTGCATGATCCCAATAACACATAAGCAAACTTACAGAACTCAAATCCTACAAAAAATAACGAAAAAAAATATAATTATGTGCACAATCATACAAAGTGGTATCTGCGGTTGTCACAACATTATAATAAAATGATCAAATATAATTGTTGGTAGTAGCATATTCTATATTCACACATGTAATAACAGAATCAAAAAACCTGGAATATTAATATATTAAATATTTCGATGTTGTACAGGGTGGTCAACTAAGAAACGAGGCCGGCCATGACTCGGAAACTATTTGAGATAGAACAGTGAAATAAAAATTTTTATAATTAATGTGACCAAGAGAACATGCTGGAAATTGTTTTCAATTTGCTACCATTGCCGCCAGATGGCGTTTCACTGATTTAAATTAGAAATTCCCATTTTTTTGACAATTTTCCTCAGTAATATGTATTTAAAAAAATACATTCATTGTAAACTAGCGATCAATATGTAAAACTTTGTATAAGGAATTTTTACGATTGCTGTCACAATAAAGGGAGGGAGAACTAAATTACAGGTTACTGGAAAAAACCGTGTAACTTCGAAACGAGTTGGTTGAATGTGCCGAGATTGGTCTCGATGTAAAGACAATACTTGACATTAGCAAAAAATCCTAAACCACAACAATTTCTTATCTCCGTCTACCAATAGAGGGCGCAACTTGTTGAAGGAACAAAGCGGTCGACTTTTCTAAAAAAATTTAAATGGTACCAAATATTTTGTTCCCGCTATTTGAAGAAAAATTAATAAGAGAGTAATTTAAAAAAAAAATTTGTCAATAGCTCTTATAGTACCGAAGATATAGTCAAAAATGTGGTAATATATGAGGCAATTTGAGGTATAAACCACATCTTCGGTTCTATAAGAGCTATTGACGTCATTTTTTTTAAATTATTCCCTTATTAATTTTCCTTGAAATAGCGGTAAACAAAATATTTGGTACCATTTGAATTTTTTTAGAAAAGTCAACCGTTTTGTTCCTTCAACAAGTTGCGCCCTCTATTGATGCACGGAGATAAGAAATTGTTGTGGTTTTGGATTTTTCTGGTAATATCAAGTATTGTCTTTACATCGAGACCAATCTTGACAAATTCGAGCAACCCGTTTCGAAGTTACACGATTTTTTCCAGTAACCTGTAATTTAGTTCCCCTCCCTTTATTTTGACAGCAATCGTAAAAATTCATTAAACAAAGTTTTACATATTGATCACTAGTTTACAATGAATATATTTTTTTAAATACATTACTGAGGAAAATTGTCAATAAAATGGGAATTTCAAATTTAAATCAGTGAAACGCCATCTGGCGGCAATGGTAGCAAATTAAAAATAATTTCCAGCATTTTCTCTTGGTCACATTTATTATAAAATTTTTTATTTCACTGTTCTATCTCAAATGGTTTCCGAGTTATGGCCGGCCTCGTTTCTTAATTGTACACCCTGTACAACATCGAAATATTTAATATATTAATATTCCAAGTTTTTTGATTCTGTTATTACATGTTACATGCGTGAATATAGAATATGCTGCTTCCTACAATTATATTTGATCATTTTACAATAATGTGACAACCGCAGCGCAGATACCTATAAATTCCACTTTGTATGATGTGCACATAATTATATTTTTTTTCGTTATTTTTGTAGGATTTGAGTTCTGTAAGTTTGCTTATGTGTCTTTGGGATCATGCAAAATATGTAAAAAAATTGCCAGCACTATATGTTATCATAAAATTTTTTTTTTTAAAATCACATGTATGCTTGCTTGTGACGGTGTTTCATGTTTCCCTATTGTTCTGGGAGTTTTTCAGTAATGTTTATATAGGTAAAGGCTATAGCTGTGCCAATACCCAGAACTATATTCGATCATTTATTAAAAAAAAAAACTTTGCAATTTTGGCCGTCCACCCACCCTCCCCTTGTCACCCCAGAGTTCTGGCCCCACGAAATTTACCATACATACCACCGGGTCATCCATTCCCCTTATAAATCCTGACTATATTAGATCATGGCCGAATTTGCATGCCAGCTCTCCGTCTATAAAGCAATGGCAGCATTGTCAAAACCAATATTAAGCAGTATTAAAATGAATACCTCGTGACTATTGGTATCAAATGCCGAATAGTCTAGCATTACTGCTATTGTTAACTCACCATTATCTGTCGCAGTTAATATATCGTCTGTCATGTTTAAAAGTGAAGTGGTGTAACTGAAGCCCCCTCTGAAGCCTGACTGCGTGTCGCAACAATATTACCTATATTCCTCAACGTGTTGTTTAATTTGAACGGTAATTATCTTTTCCGTTACTTTCGAGAGACATGGTAAGGTAAAATACTAATTTATACTCTTTTGGAGAATTGTTTTTAGGTATTTTTTTTCCTTTTCAGAATATTTTTTTAATCAAAAAAAAACTATTGATTACAACATGGGAAATATGAATATATTTCCTTCGGTTGATTATACATCCCTCCGGCTTCGTCCTCAGGATGTAACTAGCCAACCTCGGTAAATATATGTGATTCATATTGTACCCTAGTTCTTCTTAACTTTTTGTGATCTATTATAAATATTAATTCGTTTTAATTCATGCCACAGTGTGTTCGGTCTATTTTGATTTATTTGAAATGCCAAATATGCCTTTTGGAAAATGTGGTGTAATTACGCAATGACTTGTAATATTCCCAGTCCTAAGTACTTGGTTTTGCTACAGATCACACGATCATGACGATAAGAGGTAAATGTACCTATCAAAAAACGGTTCCTTGAATCTGATGATTCAACTTCAACAAGGCATGGCAGCAGATGTCCTTTTGCACGTACTGTATAAATTATAGAAAACTCTACTGTTGCAACCAAGAAAAGAACTTCACTTTAATTTGTCACTATTGTTGCAATCCGTAAGCACTAAAACAAGTGGAATATACGATGGAGTGTCTTGTAACGAGTTTCTTCTAACTGTCCGACGCACTTTCCAATATTGCTGTAGAGATCAACGGATGAAATAGCAAGTAAGGGGAGATTGAGAAATTTCAGTTTCATCACAGCGTCAGCTTTTTCAGAACACACCTCGTGTTGCAACCCACCAAATGAGTGAGAAATGTTTTTTCTTTTGATAACTTTCAATATGCGTAGTTAAAGTATTTTTAATCTCACTATCAAATAGACAATAGTACAGTAATATTAACATTAATTAAAGTTTAATTAACTGCTTTGGAAGATGTTTCGATATATGTATTCGTAAAAGTTAAATGCTAACTAACTTAATCATTTTACAAATTAATTATCTTTCCCTTATTCATAACTACCACCTGTACTAACAATGATAAATAGCCAAAAAACGGAAAATAATAACCTCATTGAGGCACAATATTCTCTGGCAGGGAGTAGAATAATATTTTAAGGTAATATTAAGCGAAAATTTACGATCCTCCAAAACATATCCAAATTGCATCCGAAATTTAATGTCATTATTTTTCTTTCTTTCGACATTAGATTTGCAGTTAAAGATAATTGTCTTGTGCGCAACGGGAGCTATTATTCATTAGCGAAAATATCTTTACGAGTGTGCAAAATGATATGTTGATTATCGTTGTAGGAAAACAACCACATAAATAAGAATATGTTACGAGCACGTTACTAATGAGAATATTATACGGATTTGAACCAGAACGTAATTGAGTGTAAGTTACTCGTTACGTGAACGTTATTTTTTTTTTCAGACGAGACATAATTGTCATGTGTAATCCGGAAAGTTTTTGACGAGACGCACGGACGAAATGATGATATTAATGAGTGTTTTAAGCGTAGTAGTTTAAATAATGACTTTATATTGTCAAATTTAGTGAACGGTTAAAATGTATAGAGAGGGCAGGAAACGACATGGAGTACGGTATTCGTAATATGCAGTAAATTGTACGTCTCTGAAGGCAAGGTAATTTCCTTCTTGGAATAGGCGTAGGCTTACCAACTAGGTATGCAGCGGATTTGAGATGTTGATTACGTTCTTCATCTTCAAAAATGCGATTTCACATCGGTTTCAGAAATACATTTCTATATAAATGAGCGCAAGCTGAAACCTTTAAACGCAACCCCTATTAAAATCTACTCGCGATAACATTCAATAGGGTCTATATATTTTCGTTAAAAAAATTTTCAGGATAATGGAGACAATTCGATTTTGAAGTGGAGCATTATCGTTAATTTCAGTATTTTGTCCAATAATTAATGGTAGTAGGTATCTGTTTGCTAACATCGTTTAATAGAGTTATCTTGTACCTTTTGAATAAAAAAATACGCTTTTTCGTACTTCTGTTGCTTCCTATAACTTGTTTTCTTTTCCTTTAGTTTACTTGCATCATGCATACAATTTATTGTTTTTCTAACTTTCTTATGTTTATGGGACTAAAAGGATCGTTTGTATATAATATCTGCCACGATTTTTAGTAGTTGTATAACTAGCATCGATTAATTTTTGTGGATGCTTTCTTTCGATAATAACTATATTCACCCGAGATCATACACTTTCCCCTTAGTCACAAACACGCTTTTGTTCGCGTCAAGCCGCTATTGTTATAATATTCTTGTGATGGAATCGCGTATTATTTACACACAGGCTTAGGAAAAAATGTAGGGCGAGGGCGCTGAAAATGGATACTATTGCCTTTAAATATGTAGAAGGAGGAACAGATACGAGCATTGTCTTTTTAATTTTGCATACAGGTGTACAGTTGGCGCCATTAATAAAAAGTCCATACGTAAAACGAACCTCAATCATTTAGTATTGTTTAGCAACAGTGAGCTTTCAAACAATTCTCTTATTGCGAATTTTAACAGCAATTTTATAACTTATAAACTAGTACATAGTAGAAATGGCAAACAAGGCATGTGAATCTACATAGGCCCTAACGATAGTGCTTTAATTGGCAGTGCTAAATGCACGGACCTTACATTATGGGTACAACCAGTGGCGTACCAAGACTACTTGGCGCCCGGGGCTAACCAGATGGTAGCCGCCCCCTAGCACAAAAAGGTTCAATCTTTTATTTTATTTATTTATAAAAATTAGCATCAAAACTATATGTAAATACATCGTTAATAAATCGTAATAAAAAATACTATTGAATACAGGGTGTTCCGTTGGTTATGGCGATATAAAAAAATAAAGTTGATGATGTTTTCTCGGAGACGAAACGTCGAATAAAAAATTTGAAAACGCCATCTAATAGAATTCAAAAAGTGACAATGAAGAAGTATGTTTGGTTTTTAAAAATCTTTTGAAATAAAGGAAGGAATTACGAAAAAAGAAAAACCCAAAAATCGCATTTTGTTTTAAATCTCGCAAACGATAAACAATAAAGAACTCTTGCAAACTACATGTGAATATTAAATTATGCAACTTTTCTCTAATTTAACCGCCTTCGTATCTCTTATCGTTTTCAAGATCCCCATGCTGTTCATCCTTATCTTGGGCACGTTGTATAGTTGCACTATTAGGCCATCAAGACCCTTGGCATAACGTACAATATATTATTATTAATTAACAACGTATAATATCGGCATAAAAGTTTATTCCTATTGTTATTACACTATTTCAATTTTTTTTTCATGGTGAATAAGTACAATCCATAATTTGAATCACTTCAACGTTTTACGCCTCGTACTTATTGTCGTATTCAATTACCCTCTACCTTTACTACTGTAGATTTCTTTTTTATCCGAAGACTTAAAGTTAAAGGCATTGAACTCTATTACTAACTGGAAGAATCACGCCCGTGTTTTGAACGCGGTCACAATTGTTAGAAGAGTGCAGTCGCTGCGAGGTGGTAACCCATCTTTGTCTTACATATGTAGGTACTATTATTATTCGCAACGCGCAGAATAATATTACAAGGTGTTGGAAGGTTTCTGGATCATAATTGTGGAAATTCTTTATTAGTTTGAACAAATTAATACTTAATTAAGATTCCTATTTTAATATTAATAATTTTGGAAAGTTAATGGGTAAATAACAATAAAATAACTAATGTTTGTAATACATGTACGCTTTAATATAAAAAAAAATTAAACATGATAAAATAATATTGTATTATGTAGTTTTTGGCGGATTGTTGCTTTTGTTCCTAAAATTCTTAAGGTTTTCTTTTTGGCGTAGGTATAAATTCTAGTGTTAGCGTAAGTATTAGAAATATACTTTACAAGCTGTATTTCATGCAAATCATCATGAATATCAATAATAGGATGTGATGGCTGAAATAAGGTAGATATCTTTGTAAGAAAATGTTGCATAACTGCACTTAATATTCTTTGTTTGAAATTGTTTTTGGTGATGTAGCCCAAAGCAATTTCACTGCGAAATGCTTTTTCGGTGAATTTGACAATTTCAAAAGCACTTTTTGAAGGTATATACAATTTGCCATTGGAAATAAATTGGGTGAAAGAATCACGTTTGTTTATATCTACAACATAAGTGTGATCAGACATATTATAATCTTGAATTAAAATTTTATGACAATGAACACAATTAATTCTTGACACAATTTTTCTGATAATAAAACCTCCAATATACGACAAAATATTTTCTTGGAACGCTGAAAGAGTTATTCTATCAAGCTGAGACATTAATTCATTTATTTGATTGTCAATTTCATCAGTATGCGTCTTATTTGATATATTTGGAGAAACTGTATTAATCAGTGGCGTATTTAAGGTCCAGGGCCTCGTCGTGCAAAAGTAGGGAGGGCCACATTATGCAGGGTAGGCCATTGAAAAGGAAACACGTCCGTTTTGGGACATTTAGACCAGTTTCCTAAAAAAACGCTCGGACACGTCGATTTTTTATTTTTGGGGGACAACTTTTGATGTCAAACTTGACTTTGTCAGGTCAACCCCCTAGCCCCAGCAACCCCTAACTCAAGAATTTAAATAGAGAAAGGGAGTCGAGCGACCCCTCATTTGAAGCGTCTTTTAATTCTGAAAACACGCCACCTTTGACCTTTTGAACGGCATATTTCAGGATTTTTCCTAAACAATACCCCCACCTTAGTTTGTTAATCTGGAGGGTGCTTTTCGTGGGGGCGAAAAAAAAATTGAATAACACTAATTTTCATTCATACTGTCGAATAGAGAATTAAAAGACGCTTCAAATGAGGGGTCGCACGATTCCCTTTCCCTATTTAAATTCTTGAGTTAGGGGTTGCTGGGGGTAAAAAAAAAGGTCTAGTTATTATATTATGGAAAAAACACAAAATGTAATACATATTATGTATAATTTATTATCATTAATTTTATTTTTTGGAGGGCCTTAGGGCCTCGTTTTGCGAGGGCCTAGTCGTGCGCCGCACGACTCGCACGCCCGTTAAATACGCCACTGGTATTAATACTTAAATCAAATAAAGATGTTGAGTTTAAACCGCTATCAATGCAGTTTGAATTAACACTAGCTGTTACACTATTCCGAAACAATAGCTTCCGCAATACCCATTTGAACTGCATTGTATTTGGATTATTGTTCCATCCACCCCGTGCTCGTATGCAACTAAAATAGAGCTCTAAGTGATCCTGACTACATTTATACGTCAAAAAATATTTAAGAGGGACATCAATATTTGCTAATAGATCCAAAGCTAAATTTTGGAAGCTGTAAATATTAGCAAGAAAACCAAGCGCAAATGTTTTCCTTTTATGGTATAAAATACTAATGTTATTTATTTTTAATTGTCTGATGTAACGTTCAGTTTCCTGGAAAACATTTTGCCAATAATTTTTATTACCTAGATGTAATGGACTTTTATAACCTTTTCCAAACAGATTTCTAGAATTCATAGCATCAAAAATTCTATCAAAGTACCTTAAAAATTCAGTCGTTGCCTCACTTCCTATAAAATCGTGACAACCAGATAATCTTAAAAAATCAATGGCATTAGCCACACTACTACTAATTGTTTGAACAGCCAAACGTACATTCATTTTTTTGTTATAGAAACTAACATGAGGTCCTGATAAATGATTTGCTAGCTTCAAATCCTCCTTTTCTTGTATGTCATGGAGTTTTTGTACATATTTGAATGAAATTTCCCCAGTAGGAGATTGAATAGAACATTCAGCAAATGCATTCCTGCATAGTTTTAGCATATGGCATGGGTCTAAGATACAATAAATTTGACTGTCGTTTTGCGGATGTTTAAATTTTGGAACTATATCTGCTGGGGATAGGTTACAACCTAAATATTCAAATGTTTTTAAATTTGTGCATGTACCATCACAAGTAATGGAGCCAACAACTATGCCAATTTCGTATAATTTTTGAATAGCCAATAAAATCAATTGACTTTGTGTGATGGCAGTTATTTTGTTTATATAAAAATATGCAATGGGGCATTTAAATTTTTGCGAATATGACACAATTTGAAAAACTAATGCTTCTGTTGCCATTTCCTCACTAGATACGTTTGAAATTCCTCCAAAATCAACATACCCAGAGTACTTATCATTTTTCTTATCAAACACTAATTCGGATCTTATTGCCATAGCATCAAACATTAGCGCAACATTTTGTAAATAATTACATGTAGCACGCTTTTGTTTTAAAAAGTCCAACACTTCTGTTAAATAACCCACTTCACAGTCACGAGATGACAACCATTTTCTTATCACTAAACAAATTTTGCTACGTAAAAATCTATAAGCTTTAGGTGAATAAAAGTATAATGTAAGCGCAAATTGCTTCATATCTTGGGTATATCGCCTTTGTGTTGGTTTTGCATTCACATTCACACTTTCATTTTTAAATAATTCTAATGAAAATCCTTGAAAATTGTTAGTCAGAACGTCTTCTAAGTTGGAGTTGGATTTGTTATTAACTTTCAAATATTTTATCAATTCTTTCATATTTCTCATTTTAGAATCTCTCCTATTTAATTTTTGTTGTAAAATTTTCAATCTTCGTTTTAGTTTAATTTCAGTTACAGACTTTTTTAAACGTCTAGGTCCTAGGAGATGTTTGTGTCCCGATCTCAGATGTGCAAGAAACAGGTTCAGTAATTTCCATTTGCATATGACTAGTTGATGGCTGTATCTAATAGTTACAAAAAAAGCTAGTTAGTACAAAACAACCTTAATACTTAAAAACTTAACTTACTTGCGCTTGTATGGAAGAAATTGTAGATTGACGAACCAGTTTTCTTCGTACTGACACTTTTTTACATAAATGTTCAGGAAATTTAAAAATTGATGGAACTGCATCCTTTTTTAGAAGGTTTTTGTTCAAAGATGATTCTAAATAGCAATCATCGGTGAAATGTTCACTACATAGCACAGTGTTTGTATTTGGTTTAAAATCTTTTACACGAACCGCTTGTATCCACAGTTTTACAATTTCTGGTCGTTTCATTGGAAATCTGTAAAAAAAATTACTAAATTTTCATAAAATAAACCATTATATGTATTAAATAACTGTTGATAACAATTTAGAAAGAAATAGTAGTTAGAGTATTATAACCTCACTCCCAGTTTTAGAATGTAAATTCTTACCTGTGAAATCGGTGAACTCCATTAGGTTTCCATTCATTAGTACACGCATAAGCACTACAAGACCTCACCATTTTATGCACCACACTTTTATCTAAGTTTTATAAAAACAAGAAAACGATTATTCTATTAAAACCACTGGTAACGTTCACGTGTGTAAAACAAAGATGTCAACCACACCGCAGCTTCTATTTCATTCTAACAAGACGGACTCACTTTCGTATTTGAATCGCTATTTGAGTGGTTCTTCCAGTTAGTAGTATAGTTCAATGGTTAAAGGTTTGCAAAATTTTACTTGTTCCTTTAAATCATTTTTTACGCGAAATTTTTCTGCGCCACCTTTAACTGTTTTCGTATGGTTGCAGTCCATTTCGTAGACGATCCTTCAAATACCAAGCTTGAGTTACTTTCATGGCTTGTGTAAGCTCACAAAGCTTTGAACAGTGTGTTAATAAAAGTTTTGTTTATAACAACTTAATACCTTTAAATGACCTTGGATTTTCAGGCAAGCCAAACGGTGGCTCTACAACGTACAACTTGCAGACCTTAATTTCTCTCCAAGTAAATATCACGTGACAGGGTTTTCTTATTTTGTAATACGTGAAAAAGCAAATTTCACAAGCCACATTAGCGCACATTTGCCTTGTAGACTTAAATCAGGTAGAAGACAAAAAAATGCGTTGGTAATATTTAAGTACGTCAGTGTCACAATTGTGATGCTTAGTTATTCATAAATATATGTATAAACAAAAAAATAATCGTTTAACATTGCATATAAAGATTGCGCTATCGTCCGAATGGCCAGTTTATCCATGTGTGGCGGTTAATATTAAAATAGTAACAACTGTTTTCAAAAAAATTCTGGCAAGTTGCCACGAGACTTCCCTCGTATTAGCACCTTTTTCAAAAAATAAGTATAGCACAATATATATTGCTGAATTCAGAAAAAATTCTCTTTTAAACTGCATAAAAAAACTGCAACTTTATCTTATAAAAAAAATGATTGCCGCCATTTTAGCTTATACCGGAAGTGACGTCATCAAAGGTAATATCAGCATTTCCGTCCTTGGCCCGAATGCAATCCATTGGCGAAAACCGCATTTCGATAACTTTAATAGTTTTTGAGTATCAAGCGTTGCAGTCATTTTTTGAAAATTATTTTTTTTAACACTGTTTTCAAAAAATAAGTATAGCACAATATATATTGCTGAATTCAGAAAAAAATACTCTTTTAAACTACATAAAAAAAACTGCAACTTCATCTTATAAAAAAATGAGTGCCGCCATTTTAGCTTATACCGGAAGTGACGTCATCAAAGGTAATATCAGCATTTTCGTCCTTGGCCCAAATGCAATCGATTGGCGAAAACCGCATTTCGATAACTTTAATAGTTTCTGAGTTTAGAGCGTTGCAAGGAATGTGTACGGACAGACTACAGACTACAGACTACAGACTACAGACTACAGACTACAGACGACAGACGGAATTTTTTTTTTTTCATATTTTGAATCTACGTGTTCAGAAACGCAAAGATATGTAAAAATTTCCATAGGTCAAATTTTTTTTTTTGGAACACTAATACAATACTTCCCTTTTACTTCGTACTCGGGAAGTAAAAAAAGGTTTGTTGCCATGTACAAGTATAGTGAGTTTTAGTTTTTTGACCTGTATCAAAGATAAATGTTGTATCTTATCAGTATCACTCAAGGGAAACTTGATGATGATTTTTTTGTATATTTCAGCTTCTTAAGCTCTTCATTAGGTATTTCCAAATTTTAGGAATATCAAAAAACTAAAAGTTTTACCTACCGTATTCCTTCGCCTTCACAGACCAAAGATTGTTGGAAGCGCGTAAAGTTATTGCAAATTTTTGTACGTAGATAGTAGATGTTACTTGGTCGGAGATGGGCCAAAAAGACCACAAGAAACTACCAAATAATTTTAGTAGTCGAATTCTTATGGAATGGAATATTGTCGTTCTGTTGTACCTTTACATAAAAATTTACTTCTGCGTCAAAAATTAAGAAACCACGAGACCAAATTTTTTTGGGTCCAATTTATCGCATACATACTAATAAATATTTAAAAGCAATACATCTACTACACTGTTATAAATGTAGGCAAGACTTACTCAAACTAGAATCCACCTCAGCTTAGATATTGGTTGGGAAAAGAGGTTTCAAATGAAAATGTATCACAGAATGGCCACTTTTTCCTGTTGTAAATTCCTTGAAAGTGCGTTGTTTCCATCGCACCCTACCGGAAAAGGAAATATCGGTGGACAACCATGACAATGAAACACGCTCAGTTGTTTGTTTGTTTGTACGAACTTTACTGTAAGTGTTTATGACGGCGATAGTCAATTGTAACACGTCATGACTTTGAGCATTGAATAAAGAATATCTTTCACTCAACGCTTTGAGTCATACAGTGCTCGCCAAAAAGTCGGCACCAAATGGATTTTTTTTTATTTTTGATTTTTAAAAAAACTTTTTACGGCAATAATTTGTGCTAGTCTGAAAACCTATCAGACATACCGAGTGATTTTTACTTAGCTAGGAAATGGCCTTTTTCGAAATTGTCTCAATTCTAAAAGTGCCATTTTTCGTAAATTAAGCAAGATTTCAATGAGATTTTTTCATCGTCTGTCAGTTTTATGAGATTTTCTTTATTCAGTTGACATGCTTCAGTCAATTAAATAGTAAAACAATCCACAGCCGTCTCATATTCCGCCTACTGAATTGACTGAAACATGTAAACTGAATAAAGAAAAATCTCCTCGTTTAGGCAACTGTAAAAGAACATTTACAGGATTTTTGTGAAAGTAATCAATCGGCAAGGGTAAATTAGAGTTTCTAGAAGTCACGTAAATAGATATTCATTTTCATTGAAAAACATTTCTCCCATAAAGTATGTTGCACCAAAAACGTAAAGATTATGCAACAATATTACTTTTCTGTAAATAATAACAAACCTAAAGGAATAATTAACAATTTCTAATGTTTGTTCCAATTATAAATCTTTAACGTTTTTAACGAAATCAAATTGAATTTTGAAATCATGTCTTGGTATGTGAAAATTTGAAAATGTTGCAAAAAATGAAAACTTTAGCTTTAGCGGAAGTTAAAGAAAAAAAAAAAATTTCTGGTCTTGAGATTTTTCGGAAAGCTAAAACTGACAGACGATGAAAAAATCTCATTGAAATCTTGCTTAATTTACGAAAAATAGCACTTTTAGAATTTAAACAATTTCGAAAAACGCCATTTCCTTGCTAAGTAAAAATTACTCGGTATATCTGATAGGGGCTAAATAGGTTTTCTGACTAGCACCAATTATTGCCGTAAAAAGTTTTTTTAAAAAATCAAAAATAAAAAAAAATCCATTTCGTGCCAACTTTTTGGCGAGCACTGTATAATCATTGAATAAGTATATTCATATTAGTTATTCAATGACATAATAAAAATTAAATATTTGCTTTGCAAAACGGCGATTACCTTTCAACAACAATAACTTTAACTATCTACGTATCTATTTATTTACAAAAAATGTACTATACGGAGATGGAGACATAAGCTAAAATCGAGGACTTCATAAACTCTACAAAAATGTACTGTTGCCGTAGAAAATAGGGGGTGACTCGTCTTAGCAGTCAGGTTTCTCAAATTTTACCTTTGTACTATGTTAGTTCTTCGTATCTATAAGTCGATATTAGTGAAGCAATTAAGGTGCAAAAAAGCGTTGACTCTTGATGTCTCTCAAAGTAATACTAATTGTAAGTCTTCAAACATGATGTCTATAATATTTTCCTATGTACCTACGTGTGAAGTTGATATATCTGGAACCTTCCTCGTATACAAATCAGAAATCAAACATTACCTTATAGTTATCCTTATGTATATTTCAATATAATATTTCTTTTATGTTGTAAGGAAAAATAAGTAGGTATTATTAGGATAATGTGAAGAAATTTTGATTCAAATATATGAGATTATTTATTTAATCTTTAAAACAGAATCGCTATAATGTATACAATTTTCGTAGAACAAAAAGAGATAATAATTTCCTCTTGAATTAATTTTTCTTGATCCTATTTGAGAACAGATCCTTACTTTTGTTCCAGACGAAGGAGAATCTATTTTATTCGCGCGTCTGTAACTAACACACGGCTGATCTTTAAAAGATCAGTGTTATTAAAGACTTCTTTGGTTGTAAGCGGTAGTAATAAAATACACTACTGTTGAAGTGTGAAAGAAAGGGACCGCCTGAATTATTTTGAGAGTATGAAAGAATTGCATTAGCGTTCAAGTTTTGTTAGAATATGAACATGCCGGATCCTTTCTACGTTTTAATCTTCTTTGTGCTGAATTTAAATTTGTTGCGGCAGAAATAACATTGTTAAACTGTTTTTAAATTCTAAACGACTTTGATATATCGTCCACTTTTAAAATAAGATTATGTAGAAACAAAAAGAGATTCGCTAAATTATTTTTTGGCGTTTAATATTTTATGTTATTATGTTAGCAAATTCATTTTCAACTAACACGATTTTTATTACAACAAAAAGATGTTCCTTATAAAAACCCAAAGAAATGGGATGGAAGTGAACTTTCACTTTTTTTATCTTAATCTAAAACATGGTCTGGTCATATGTCACTTCAATTATGGTTATTCCACTTTGTTAATCTGCTCCCGGTTACTTTTCGTACCTTTTAACTGAACATGGCTTTATTTTACATAAATCGATGCAAATTTAAAAATAAAAGATCATAAGGAATTGAATAGATGAGATGAAGAGCCTAAAATGTATTAGGTGTAGTAAATACTAATATTACCCCAATAATTTATTTGATAAATGTAATGTCTTCCAGGGAGTAATAAATAAACGGATATTATAGAGTTCTCGATTTACTAAAGGACTAGGGATAAAAAACGTTCCGATTTTCTTCACGTTCAGTATAAGCGAAAGCACACAATGAAAAAAAAAGAGTATCAGTCAAAAAGGCATTCCACTCAGAAACTTTCTTTTTCTCAAATTAGGACGTGTTAAATAGATGGTTCGAAAACTACATTAAGGTTCAGACTGTAGAAATAGCTGGAGCGTGCGCGTGTTTCGAAAGGTTCAACAACTTACGCAATGGAAAGTTTTTTGCATTTGAGGTTGTATCCGGCCTCGGTCTATAAATGGGCTCATTGGGCAATTACCCAGGGCGGAAAATTTTTAGGGGCTCAAAATTCAGTCGAAGTAATTTTTTTTTCAGATGTAGCCAAAACAGTCAAGTCAAACATGAGAACAAATCATATTTAATTTCAGAATTACGTTAGTTATTAGGAAATGAATGTGGTAGAAATCAAATGGTTAAGAGTAGTACCTACAAACATTGGTGTACAAACATGACTGCGAATTTCTAGGAATACTGGGAATCTCAGTTCCCACAGTATTGCAAAGTTGGTATACATGAGGCAGTGATTCACAGCCAATTGCTGGGCACTGGCGCATGCGCCGCCGGAGGGGCGCAAGTAGGCCTGATTGCCCAGGGCGCAATTTAGAGTAGACCGGGCTTGTATAACAGTGAAATCCAAAATGGCAATTTTAACCTAAAACGACAACTTAAGTGTACCTTTAGAGTAGACAAAAATCAAAATTTTAATTTGAAATGTGTAGATTTTTCCGTTAGCTTGCTTTTGTTAAAGTATTTCTTCTTCGTATGTTTTGCGCTTTGGTTTTGCCCTTCATTTTCGATTTTCGAAAACTTGTTATATCTCATAAATTTTTCAATTTCATTTTTCCCTGTTATGTGAAAAATGAGTATCTACGAATATTGTTCTTGGGCGTGTTCCTTTCACAAAGTAAATGGCTTATATATCTTCAAAGATGGGGCGGTCAAACGTCTTTTTTAAATTTATAAAGCAAATATGGCCCGGTCTGTTATATTCTAGAAATTTTTCGGCTACTTCGTGTAAGATGAAATTCGAGTCTATAGATGAGCTTTCAGTTCAAAAGCTCTGTTGATTTTTGAATAACTTTATAATATACTTACACGTAACCCGTAACTAATTTTATTACCACAGACCTTGGTGGTTAGTTTTAGTGCGGACAGCGGTGCGGACCTGTTAAATGAGGTAAACAATGCAGCTTTCAGTTGTAGTAATGATTGACCACAGTTTTGTTTTTTAAAAACGACTCCGACACAGAGGGCTTTTCGTACGCATTTTAGTTTAACTTGAAACAATGGAATTCCTGATCGGGAAACAATATTGAAATGACTCCCAAACTTAGTAAAATACAAAATGCCTAAAGCGCCAGCTGAGTGTCTCAAAAATGTGGCAATATCTGAAAATATCGTCACGGTAAGTTGCGTTATCGGTTCGAATAGTGAGGAAAATGCTGCACAATACCTTCAATTACACCACGGTCAGATTCGATACTGTGCAGCCTAAAAGTTAGCGCTTGGTATGTTGTGTCTTCTCTAGGTATCGTGGGAAGGATCATCGCTTCTACAGTTCGTCGCTATTGAGAAATTATGTAAGAGATGTTCCCCGATCTCCTTACGAGCGAGCGTTCCATGCCCACCTTTATTCCCTGATATTTCCTCTACAGGTACTTCGAAGATGAGGTTCACAAGGAGCGTCCTCTAACCCTAAAAGATCTCAAAACTTATTTCCGTTTTACCTTAGAAATGTGGGACTCCACTGTACGCCGCAAAAGTCACCTTCCAGTCTAGGAGAGAACTGCTACCTTACCAGCGATCCTCTTTGGTTTGTTTACTAGTCTGCTTCCTGTTGTTAGTGTACGTGTTTCCATGCCCTTGTATGCCGCTAATTCTATGTTTCCTTGTATACAGCATCTTTCTTACTAGCCGGTTTTCAGTTTTTGGAACTGTAAATGGAGATTATATCAAGTTTTTAGCACTCTGCCTTTATTTTTGAGCATATTACTCTATCTGCTGATAGAGCAGAGGCATATTGAATATATTGCTTTCGTAGGTATCCCCCAGCTCTGGCTCTCTGTTCTCTGCTTATTATAACAGTATACAACAGTATTTATAATCATCACACTCTTTGACTAAAATGTGTATTCGATTTTCCTTTAGTTCTCTTATGTCTTTATCCTTAAATGAGGTTACGTTCCAGGTGGTTACACGTGGTATGATTATGTTATTTAAGAAATTGGAAAAAATTTTCGATAAAAAAAATTTTTCGAAATTCGACCAAATAAAGATGTTTTCGTATAGAATTATAGATCATTAGACGATAATTAAATAATTACCACTCGTTCCATTCAAAGCTTCCAGAGATATCGCTTTTTATGATCAAAATAGAGGGCTTCTTCGCAGTCCCCTTTGTTCTATTATCTACAAATGAGACATGAGGCACTTACAGGTGGACTTCGTACAGTTTTTGTACATTATTCTCAGTATATATACAAGTATGTTACAAAATCGGCGTTAGCGTTTACAAAAATCAAACTTTCAAATTAAAACTTTCATACGCTGATTAAGAAATGTTAAATTTACACCATACTAACACCACTATATGCAATTTAATCGGATGGTCGCGTTTTTATGTAGTTCTAAAGGTAGTCGTGGGGTGGAAAACCCAAAAAACAGGCACTTTATGTTGTTCGCACGCAAACTTGTTAAAATATGTTTTAAAAAATGTTTGGTACACGTAAATAACGTGATATTAACCAGGCTTCTTCAATTTGATACCAAGCTCATTCCAATCGGTCCAACGTTATTTTTTATTAAGTTTCCAACTGGAGTCTACAAATATTTTACGCCGAATATCAGGGAGTTTCTTCCTGTTTGCCTGGCCTTCCTGTTCGGTTGACGATGAAAACCAGCTCAGTGATGGGCGGTCGTCCTGGTGATTTCCTTCCTTATGGTCGTTCCGTTTTACAAACTCGAGCCAGTCTTCCTCCATCCATTCGGTCTGTATGGTTGTTCCATTCCTTCTTTCATTTCTTTATCCAGTTCACTACCTTGTATATTACATCTCTCTCCAATACTGTTGTTTGTATTGTAGCCTTAGGTGTAATATGGAACGCAGCACTCTCATTTCTCTGGATCTCATTTTTTGAGTTGTTCTATCTTTGTGTTTCGGCTCTTGTCTCTGTCGCATATGTTAACACCGGTCTAATTATGGCATTGTATTTTCTAACTTTGCCTTCTGTCCTCATGTATTTGTTGTTTCATATGATGTTTCTCAGGTATCTTGCTATCTGCGTTGCTTTTATTAATTGTCGTTGGACTTCGTTGATCAAGCCTCTGTTACTGCTTACATCAACTCCTAATAACCTATTCGATCATTTTTCTTCCAATTTCCAGCTTTATAATGTAAGGGTAAATTATTGTAGATTGTCAACATTGCAAAATGGTGCAATATGGCAAGCGCAATATTTATTTAATTGTATTCCTGCTAATTTGCCCATTGTGAAATTTAAGAAAATCGTTAAAACCTTTTTAAGAAAAACGCTTTTTATTCATTCAAGGACTTCTTTGAATGTAGGTGCAAAATCTACCAAGCTTGAATTTAATTAATCAATATTTAGTAATTTTCACATATTTTTCTTTTATTTGTTTTGATTGTTTGTATTTGATTTTGTAATTATGTTTGAATTATTAACGAATAAGTATAAATACTTTTGCACATGAACAGTATTAATTTATTATTATTATTATTATTATAAAGGATGGCGTCTTTTGATATACGATTGATAACCATTGCCTTAGTTTTTGCTACCGAAATTTCCATATTGTATTGTTTACTTGTTAGATTTAATTGATACAATAGTCGTTTAAGATTGTCCTCGCTGTTAGATATTAACACCGCATCGTCAACATAACATTATATTGATATTCTTATTTCCCATTCTGTATCCTGTTTTGTTTTGTACAGATCTTACTATCTTGTTCATTATTAGATTAAAAAGGAATGGACTAAGCGAATCACCTTGTGGTATTCCTGTGTTTATAGTTATGGGGTTCGTGTAACCTTTACTTGTTGCTACCTCAGTTGTGTTGTTTGTATTAATGTCGTTTAGGCATCTACGGTATCTATTATTTGTTGTGGTATGATTTCTTCGTGAAGGATGTCAATAATGTTCTCGGCGAAACGCACCTTTAAGATCCACAAAACATCACAACACAATCTTGCAAAAACTTAAGTACCATGGATTCAATCAATCACTCATAAACCTATTTCAATGGTATTTGATAGGCAGACATCAAGTTGTGCAGTACAATGGTTTTTGCTCTAGAACGTTTAGTCCGTCTTCCGGAGTCCCGCAAGGGCTGATCTTGGGTCCGTTAATCTTCCTTATTTTCATGAACGATCTCACTGAAATTATTGAATATCAAAAATTGTTATAATGCTGATGACCTGAAAATGTTTACGCGAATCTACTCAATCCATGACAGTTGTAAACTACAATTAGAATTGAATAAAATCCCCGAATGGTGCGATCTTAATAAGCTCAATCTTAATGTGAAGAAATGCAAAGTAATGCGATTTTCACAAAGAAAAACATTTACATATTTCCATTATTCGATAGAGCAACATCATTAGAATGAGTTCAGATTATGAAGGATTTGGGTGTACATTTTGACACTGCTCTTACCTTCTCGCCTCAAATAAAAGAAATCACAAAGCAAAGAATGCGTATAAAATATTAAGCTTTATCATAAGCTCTTGTAGAACCAATCTCCTTAGTAGATCACGTGTGCACTCAATGTGTACGAACTATAATTCAATTGGCCATATAATAGATATCTATTTTGACAGTCTCAATACACTCTTGGATGTGATGAAATAATAAAATGAAGAAATAATAAGATTTGCTAGGTCCGCCTGAATTGAGATTTACTAATTGTAAATAGCATATGTATTTGGTTAATTTTTTTCTTATTTCGCTAATTTCTTTTTCATTATATTATATACGTTTTGATTATTCTTTTTGATGTTAGGTATATGTAGTTGAAAATTGTCCATTTTTTGGTCGCAAAGCTGCTATTTCCTTTATTTAACAAAATAATATTACCACACACATACTCAGAATAAAACTATTTTACTTACATTTTGAATGTTTGATGTAAAATCTATGCTGTTCAGTTCAAAAAGATAATGTGAATCTAAATAGGTAGAGACCATTTAGAATCTATTTTGTTGAGTAATAGGACACACCGTTTAATGTTGAAGTTTTAAAGGAGTAGGAAACCATATTTAAAGAAATACAAAAGTGTCTTTAATCGATTTTCACAAATAACAACACTACTTTCGCAAACCTCCCCCCTCCTTGGATGCTATACTACAACATATTTCAAAGAAAGTCCAGCTTTGGAATAGGTTTGGAGAAGGTTGCACTTATCTATTTTCTTCATGTTCCTTTCCGATAGTTTCTATACAGAGATATAAAACAATATCAACGTTAAAATTTACAGCGTTTTATAATAGTAGTTTACGTAACAAGTCCCGAAAGTGGTCTTTTACTGGACATGTAGGCAAATTACAGGGCGAGCCGTAGGCGAGTCCTGCAAGCCTGCGAGTCCAGTAAAAGCACTTTTGGGGCGTATTACGTACAATATTTTTTTTAAAACGGGCAGAACAATTGACCGTTCTAGGCCGGAAAGTAAAAATGAGTCCGGTAAAACCTTTTACCGGACTATCACAATAACTTTCTGGCTCGGTGCGACAAAATGAGATTTTCTGACCTAAAAATAAACCGGAAAGTACTACTTTCTGGCTGATTTAAAAAAAAAATCTTTACAGACATATAGTAAACTTACCTCATGTTACTGTACCCATTACTATTATAAGAAATCGTAAATGAAGAATACTTCATTAAACACAATTTCTCCCACATGAAATTTAGCAATAAAAAGTAGGAAACACTTAAACGCAATTTATATGAAGTACATTTCATCATCAATAATTCTAATCGAGTCATCTCAGAACCTTTCCCATTTATTGAATTTCGCATTTATATAAACTTTTAGCGTTGAGAAAAACTAGATCAATCAGATATCTTTCCGATCGTTTTCATGGCTTTCTCGAAAACTTTTCCATTTAGTTCATACAAGTTACACAAAAGAATACAGAATAAAAAATTCGAAGTAAGAGAAATTGCGGTGTTGTAATTCTTCACAATTTTGTTTGTACATGAAAGTAATCGTGCTAAAGAGTATTTTAGATCTTATTTTTAATAATTACATTCAGCTCCCTTCACATCTTCATGCGTGCATAAATCACAGAAAATTCCTCGAATAAAAGTGTGCGGTAGCGTTAACGTAATGGTTAATAAGGGTAGCGGTTAATCATAAATAAAACGGCCAAGTAGTTATTTATGGTAATAAACGTTTATTTTTGTATAATAATGGTCTATATTACAATATGACAATATACATGAACTGGTGCTACCGTTAAGCATACAAATATGATGCTAGTACCATTTTTTATTAAAAACGAAACAAAATAAATTTCGACGTCTGGGAATATCAATTCTAATTTAGTCGGTGCGTCTGAGTAATTTGAAATTATAAGAATAGGAAGGCTCGTAACAAAGCGGGCTTGTTTAGGAGGAAGTAAAACAAATCAATATCAATTTCGTAGTTCCCTTATCCCAAGCCCAATTAACGTGGTATATAATTAAAGCTTACCTTTACCAATGAGAAAATAATAACGAAGGCATCACAATTTCAAAATAGAATACGCATTTTGTTCGTGCGGTTAATTTAGGTTAAAGATGTATTTATCTTAGAGTTTCTGCAAGGGTTGGTGTGTTTATAATAGTTTAGTAAACTCAAACAGTACTAACGGTATAATTTTAGTTTCATAGTTATTTCGGATTTAACGTTATATATTTTGCAGTATTCGTGGTGAAAGGTGTTATATAAATTTTGTAGTCTGTATGTTGTTGGAGGCTTACACTTATTGTTTTTGAGAACTTCGTCAAAAGCTCGCGTGCTCTGGCTTAATTTATTAATTAAGGAGTGGGAAAAGTTTTCTTCTACCTTAACTTTGACAGTTGTCGTATAATATATTGACCTAAAAACTTTAAAACAGTTTTTTATGTAAAAAATTTATTTAAGGTATTTCAAACTAAAATTTATGTGCCTGTAAAGTAAGACCAAAGAGTTGGTAAGACCAATATTTACGTATAGTGGGTTAGAAATTACGTTAATTTTCCTATGTCCGTTATTGACCCACACAAACTATAGTATTGCCACTAAATGACACTATATACATCGTGTTAGTCAGAAACTTTTAATTTTTGAGTAGATATTATTTATTGAGTTATAATAACACACAAAGAGTACTTTTGAATTCTTCAATAGCGTTTATGGTCAAGTAGACCTTATTGCAAGGAGAACAAGAGAAGAGGAATATAATAAGGAAAACAATTGAGTGACAACCAAAGGGTACTTTAAAGGAAGTCATCATCGAGGCACTCGAAACCATGATTAAATTTATCTAATCTAAGCTAGGTATTTAGACACAATAAGAATCAAACAAGATTGACTAGAGTTTATCTTGGTAGAGAAGTAAAAGTATCGCAAACATACGAAGTATAAGTAGGAGATGAAAGCTTATATCCATTCTTTCCCATTTCACGAATTTCGGAATTTTGAACAGAAAGTACAGATTCGAAGGAATGAGAATAGAAAAATGTGATTTGAGACACTGTACCCTGCTCAAAATTACAGATGTAATCATAGTTTAGCAAAGTTTTGAAGTTATAGTGCAAGGGCGAATATTTACAGTGAAAATACCTATATGGATTAGGCCGGTATGAAACCATACATGTTTTGTACAGAAAATGGTACAAAATACAAGACTGCAACCCATAATTTTAAAAATTAGAACTACGCATTGAATTTCTTTAAGTAGGTACAATAAAAATTAAGTTGTTCCCTTGCTTTTGTACCCTTTTTGTCCAAAAAAATGCGTGTTTTAGTACATCAGAGGGCAAAATTGCATAAGGTTTCATAAGAAAAGTGAAAACACAGCTTTAAAAAATATACCTATACATATGAATGTTGCACATGGACACATGGTCGGTGATCCCAAAAGACAGAGAATTTCAAAATACTCAAAGTAGATTAACACATGTGACTAGAACTTTATCGAACAATCTGTTGACGTGGACCATTATTAGCATCAAAGGGTTCACATTGAGTTCCTCATTATATATTTATTAATTTAGTTTGATGAGCTTTAAGATACCTATAATTAGAACGATTTAGAAAGTCTCGAAACAAGTAGGTCAATTCTAAGCAACATTTCGGCGCATCTTTAACGCCTGAGATGCAGATGTTCCAATTTTTCAGAATGTCAAAATTAACTTCTGCCCAGACTTACGGCAATGTACCACTTAGCGCATTGATGGTTACACTGAAGCATAGATGAATTCATTTATGAATGAAGTACCTAATTTTTTCGCTGTTTCTTCAATTTCTTATCAGTTTGCAGAAAGTGCAATTGCAATTGTTTGCAATAAATGAACTATGACATAAAATTTTGGAAAATCGATAGAATATATCAAAAATAAGTAAAAAAATTGCTGCCATATACTATACAGTCATAAAACGACTGAAGTAAAGGATTAAGAAGTAAGTAGCGCAAAGGACAAGCCGCTCATACACTTGAGTAAGAGATAATTATAAGAAAATCCCACAAGAAAGTGGAATACGCGAGGGAGGAAGTATAGATGAGGAGGATTTTGAGTTAGAAGACAGCGGAGGTTATAATAAGGAGAGACCAGGAGGTTCAAATACAAGAGAGAAGGATGAAGATCCGGGAGGGGAGATATATCGAAAAATATAGAGACCTGGAGACAGATGGAATACCAAGGTACTTGAGGGAAAGGGGAGGTATAGGGGGGAAGAAGACGGTGACACGGTTTAGGGTGGGAAATGGGGAAGGGGACAACAAATACTGGTTAGACAAAGAGGAGAGGTTGTGTAGACTGTGCGGGGAGGGAAGTGAGAATATTGGACATATGGTGGAAGAATGTGGGGAGCTAAGGTAGCAGGTGGGAGGGTGGAAAATGGTGCTGGGAGAAGATGAGTGGGAGTTGGGATGGATGGAAGAAGTAGGGATGTAGACTTTGTTTGGTAAAGGGTTTATGATTAGAGGTTTGATTTAGGTGGATTATTACGAATAGGAATACTTTCTATATTTTATATATAATAAATACAATAAATGATTGATTGATAATGATAAGAAAATCTATGCGATTTTTTTATTGCAAGAGTTCATAAAAAATTATCATTACAACAAAGGAGAAAAAAGTCGATGTTGCCAAAGGGATTTGTGAGAAATTTGTAAAACCTGTAGAAATCTGGAAATTGTCTCTTTTAACATTGAATTTTCTGTTTTTCTTGACGATCAACCTCAAACATGAAAAACGGTAACCAAATCAGCGGCGTCATTTAGGGGGGTCAGGGTAGGGCAGTTGATCCCTCTAAGTTAAATTTATAAAACGGACAATCACGCCCCTTTTTCAAAAAAAATTTCGTCTGCGGCGGGCCATTTTTTTCCTTTTTATTATGGTTGCCCCTTGGCCCCCTGTAAAATACTGAAATGACGCCGCTGAACCAAATGTATTCAAGCAATCAATGGAAGACAATTTCCACAATTTAAGGCGTCGATACTGGAAGATATGGAGGTGCTGAGATATAATAAGAAAAGTTTAACCAAAGGTCCTAAAGGAAATGATAAAAGGTCTGTGTTGTCGGAGATTTCAAAGAGAATAAACGAAATGCATTTAAGCGATTACCATAGATGGCATGTAAACCTGTTTATTCAACTTGGATAGCATCAGGACCCTAAAAAGACTTTATAACCGAACAAAACTGGGGTATACTATTACATTCAAAAATTGATTTGATAAAATATTGTTTTCGAGCTTGTAGCTAATACCTAGAGGAAAATTTAAAAAAAACACTCGCAATGACAACAAAATACAGGGCGATTCGGGAGGAAATGCAAATATTTTAAAGGCCTGTTCAGGAAGCTAAAATAAGCAAAAGAACCTCATAATATAATAATCCGATTTTCATTTGTTTCAAAGATAATTAAGTTTTTATTTTTAAAAAGTTAATCAAGTTAAATTTGACAACGTTGTCCTAAATATGCCAATTTGATACAAAATATTAATTAGGTAAATGTCATAAAAAGTGACAGTTGTAGTTGCTTTACGAGATTATAAAAATGCCTCATATTCAGTGGCGCACCCCGGGGGGGGGGAGTTCAAACTTCCCTCCGAAATTTTGAACAATGAAGTTATTTTGCCGACAAATACCTTCGCCTTCAAAATTTAGCAATATTGCTGTACCGTAGGTATACAAAAAAGTGGTTGGATACGCACCACGCACCACTTTGTTTCTTCGATGAAGTTAGATAGTCCGCTTAACTTTTCTCAAATATTTTTGCCCCCCCCCCCCCCCCCCCCCGAAACAAAAACCTGGGTGCGCCCTTGCTCATATTTTCAGTCATAGAGAGAATATGCAGGTATGGTGTTTGTTTATGGATTTTGTAATGGTAATTCTGTTCGTTCAGTAAAAGAGTAACGGCGTCGTTTTCCGAATCGAAGAATTCCTAATAGGCAAGTGTTTCAAAATGTTTTTGCACGTGCTAGCGAAACTGGAATGTTCTCAAATGCACGTATTGCTTCTGAAAAACATGATTAACTTTTTAAAAAGAAAAATCTCCGAAACAAAATAATCGGATTTGAACATATGAGTTTATTTTGCTTATTTTAGCTGCCTGGGCATGTCTTTAAAATATTTGAGTTTCCTCCCGAATCACCCTGTAGATGAAATAGAAGTCGAAAATTGTGACTGACTCAAGAAATTCGACAAAAACGAGATGAAAAACTGAATGCGGCTCGTAAGGATTTAAAAAAAACTGCTCCAAGTCTCATAAAGATTATAATTTCAAAATGATGAAGAGGATGAAGAAGAACCTGAAATTGTCATAAGTAGAGTAATAAATATGTAAATAATAAATTTATCAAGAAATTTTGATAAGAAGTTGAGAAGAGATACCTTTATAATATTTTAATATTACATTATAGAAAGATTAAGTCCTTAAATTATATTTTGTTTGGATTTTTTTGTCATAAATGAGTAAGTGGCAAAAAAAAATCTGCAGATTATTCGATTTCACCTTAAATGACGGAAGTTTGTAAACATTAAAAAATAGGATGTGATCTATAACTTTAGAGGAAGCAATTTGACTAACGATTTAAAGGGAATTTTTCGATTATTGCAAAAAACCAACAATTTTGTTTGTTTTAATACCATCATATTAGGTACTTATCAAACTAATGAAGAGAAAACCAAACCTAACCATGGGATACGCAAACAAAGACAAGCAGATTTCAAAATCGTCAAAAGAGAAAGATCCAGCAATGCTAGTAGCTAAAAAGTTTTAGGATAAAAATTGATTTGATCTCAGTTGCAATGATTCTCACGAATATGCTATTTGATAAAAACCTAAACAACTAAAAATATTGTAAACAATTACTGACTATACGAAAAGGAAACATAATTATGTAATTCATTATTATTATCTTACAATTCTATTTTAAATTGTCCAGACGTTTTGCGATTTCTAAAATGACTTAAAAACGTCAAAGTAGTTTAAAACTATTTATTTCATATTCAGGGACAGCCATAGAGATTAGAAGTAGTCACCGGATCCAATTAAGTTGAGATCAAGGGCTAAGGATAGCATTATAGGCTTTGGCGAGACATTCGCAAAAGCTAAGATGGACAGTAGGTACCAACAATAATCTGAATTGAAATGGCGTTAGCTACTTAGCGAAAGTAATTGGATACTGCTGCACATTACAGTATCTCGGTGTATAGTTCATGCTAGATATACCTAATGATGTACTACTTGTGATAATATTAACACGTCTAATTTTGTTTTGAATACGGAAAGTTCCCATTAATGATCTTAAATAATGTATCACTATATTTTGTCCTAATTAGATTGCTGATAAAGTTATATATAAACCGGTATTATTTATGGATTGATTATTAGTAATGACTAAATGATGGGTAAGGTGGTATATAAATGTGGTACGATCTTCGAGAAGAGTATTAGTTTCATTAAGCTAAAATGAAAGCCGTGTTTTTGGTAAGTATCTATTGATGTTTTCATTTTTTAAACATATCTATGTTTATGGCAGATTACGTTTGTATTGGCGTTATTCGCATTAGCAGTTGCGAATCCATCACCGAATCCTGATCCGAGAGCAAGACCACAATACTGGAATTATGGGTATGGAGTTGGTATTGGTATGCCTTCCTACGGACTTGGTAAATTGAATTAGTATGCACAATTGTGGATTGTAAAGGTAATTTTCTTGCAGATTATGGTCGTTATGGGTACTATTTCTAAAGGATTTGACATTTGGCCTATGAATTTTGGTGGTTAAAATACATTTATTGAGATAAAAATTTGATTTTTCCTTTAATAATATCCTTGTGCCTTGTTGCCATTCACCCAAACCATTTTCAATCGATATAGTGTTTCATGATGTTTGTGAAAGCTTTCAACTTTATTAATTTTACAAAATGGCAAGATGTGAAAATTATTTGCAAGTAGGTACGATTTGAGAATGCAATTTGTGAAATATTTAATTATTCGACCCCAACACCTACCCCGTTTACTGAAATATAAATAATACCCTGATTTATTCTAATTGAGATGATTTCATCACTGCATTATGATATCAAACTTTGTCATATCTGAAAGCTTGTCACTGTCACGATGTGTTTAATTCCCAGAGTACACATTATAATATAAAAGCAAACATAATTTTCGTGAGTTATTCTCGTGTTATAATAAAGTAATACTGTAAAAAATGAATAAATGGAGAGAAAGCTAATTAGTTTTTCTCAATAGCTGCTATTTGTTTCAAGATGGATTGTTTAATCGCAGGAAAATTAGATCATTTATAGCGGCTAAAAGTGTAAATAGAGGAAATTGGATATAAGAGTACTTGCAATTAATTCTCACCCGGAAAAATGCTTTAATAATAATTAGCGAAGGTAATTTTATTTTCAACAAAATGGGACTTGAATAAATTAATTAAATTTTATCTTTAAAGCTAAAAGTACAACTAGTGTACAAAAAAAGTAAATATTGTGTTCTTCATTTTATCACAAGGAAAGGTTGTAGAAATTGTTCATCGAAGCAAAATCCGCATTCTATTCACAGTCTTAGCGTATATCTGGATCTCTCGAGGTGAGCATTACTTTAATTAAGTACCAGCTGATGCTCGATTATTCCCAGACTTCGAAATTCATCCTTGTCCAAGCTGACACAAAGACAAGATGGAAACGAATATAAGTATTTGTTCTTGCAGCCGATTTAATTCTCATTAGCGAAATTAAATTTCTAGTTTATAATAAAATATTTTGTTAGCCTATTTAGTTTACAATTCTGGACACGATGCGCTTCAATTTATTACTGTTTTTTTTTTTTCATATAATCCATATACAGTGCATTACGTTCATTAACTAGACTTTACAGCTGTAATAAACCGCATATGGAAATTTGGCTTTACCTAAATAAGTATTTAGTTTTAACACTTCACTTGGTCGTTATTGCCCTTATCACATGAAGTTGTCTATTTTAAGTTTTCAACAATAATATTTACAAGAGTGTTTTTATACATAACCCATCGACCCACTAATGCTGTAAAAGGTGCGTTCATTGTTCGCCGCGTCATCTTGATGGAAACTTCAGTGAAGGGAGTATTGTAGCGAATGGAAAGAGTGGTCTTTGGTATCAGGAGTCCATTTATTAGCTGTAATGGCAGGAATCCATTAGTGATGTGCATGTATACCATATACAGTTCGTTGCTCACCTACCTTTATAATGCATCTCCTTGTACATTGTTGGACAATTATTATTCTGGAAAAAAAGGAAGAGTTATTATCGTACCAGTTAAAATTCGGGAAGCATTTTCATGCCAAAATTTTAATTTAACACGATCTTAGCAAGAACAAATTAATCACATCATGCCGTAACGACATTAATGAAACCATCTTTTGGGGTAATAATAAGTAAAGTATTAAAACCTATTAATTGATGTTTGTGAAAAAGCCGCACTTAAACGAACCTGTTGCTGTCCTTACTTATCCACCCTCGGTAAATTATCAATTAAAAAGTAATTTCGTACATGCGGAGTGTTTTATTTAAAGCTCCAGAAAAAAAATACATTGATTAAATATTATTAATGCTTAAAACTTTGAAACCCTTTAAAATATTTTTACTTTTAAAATTTGTTTTACTTTGTTATTAATTAAAATTTTCCAAGGTATGTTTTATGAAAAAGATAAGATTACATTATTGTGTTATGTTCCCTCATTCGTGTGTTTTAACACTACAAAAAAAGAATTAATGTAACCAAAAGTACTTTCCTACCTAACCTTTATTTAATTGAAGAAGAGAAGAAGAGAGAAGAGAGATGTTATCTATAAAACCTTACAAATGTGCTAAACAAGAGGTAGAAAAATACCACAACTTTTTTAAAAACGTAGTCAAATTTCAGTTGTAATAGCCTAACGTTGTAACGTTTTGGTCCTGTAGTCAACCCTTGCCGGTTTATTTCGTGCGGCTTACAAAGGTTGAGGGCTGCGATTTCTGGTTTTTACCACAGAAAAGACAGAAATAACAGAATATGTACAATTTATTAACACTAATATAAGAAAATATTAATACTTTGATATGCTACTGCCGTCTTTGGTATCATGTTGGAAGGAAAGTTTGAAAGAACTTTGAGGCCCAAACAAAAAATTAAACTACTCTTCGGACACTATCTCTAAAAAAGAAAAGAATGTCCGTTCTTGCAACTATCTTATTTTTAAGATGTATAGCAGTGAGAGAGTGTTGCCTCAGGCCAACCAAAGAAAGTCCACTTCCTGTCCATTAATCCAAGACAAACGAGGGTAGAGCTCTTCACTAGAAAAATTTACCTACAGTTTTCAGAGTTGGTGAAGTATACCTACAGTTAGAGACAACACGTTCATAGCAAATGGAACTTTCAATACTACCGTATGATAGGTGGACCTTTAATTCCATCTCCAAAGGTTGCTCCAGGTTGTGAGTTGCTCTAATTAAACCTACGCTTTACAAAGGAGGTATCGTGAACAAATAAATGTGTTGAGGTAGCATAATGTCACAATGTATATAATTGGATGATAGCCTAACCTGGTCAGGAGGCCCGACTCCCTCGTGTCTCAATTCCTTATGTATTTGTTTTGCTGCGAAAGTGGCATGCATACCAACCAGATATTTCCATCATTACGAAAGGACTCATAGGTTTTTCATTTTAAATGTAGCAATTTCAAAATCCAATGAAAAGAAGCTTTAAGATTGGATTATAAGATAACCACGATATTATTAATGAGAAATAATACCGTTAGTGGCACGCAGAAGCAATAATGGCCAAAGAATTATGAACGGCTGAAAAATACATAGTCCAAATACGAAGATATTCATTAATATACTTACTCGAGAAGCAGGGAGCGGAGTTCAAGTGATGGTTCTTGTATTAAGGAAAAGGGAGAAACCAAAATTAATGATCTGGGAGTGGAACGAGAAAGCGAAATTGGAAGTAACCACCACTTAGTAAAAGGTCAGTAAAACAATAAATTGTCGATTAAAATCAAGCAAGAAACAAGAGACAGGTGAAACTAAATTTGAAATAAGTAAAAGGACATATTCCAGTCAGAAATGGTAGAAATAATGTTTAGTGTAAGAAAATTAACACAATATACATAAAGAATAAAACTATCAGAATTTCCAGTGATAGCAGGGCTGCCCTGCAGGCACTAGGTCACTGAAAAATATGTCTGCGACTACTTTCTGGGTACTGTAAACTTAACAAGCACATGCATGCACTGTATGGGTTTACTGAATCACTATCTTGTAGAAAATACTGTACAGATGGTCAGATGGCCCATCACATATTTTGTAAGTGTTCTGCACTTGTCTAACTGAGACAATCCATGTTGGGTCGGACATGGCTACGATTAGAGCCGCTCCCCTTACACATACGACGCATATGGATGAGAAAAAGTGAAACACATAGCAAGAGAGGTTACGTTTGGTAAAAAGATGAATGAAAATACATCTGAGACAAGAAAAGAAAAAGAGTTAAAAGTAAAGATGGACGTTTACTATCGAAATACGAACAAAAAAACATATCCGATAACAAAGAGAAAGCATTTGCCTAAATTATTTATAATTTTACAAAATTGAAGGGGAAGATATGGGGAATGGGAGAGAGATTTTTTTGGAAACGATATCGAAAGGAGGAGGTGACTTGTCGACAAGCTGAGGAAGAGCGTAATGGTGTACGGGGCCGAAGTATGGGGGTGGAGCGAATGGGAAGTGTTGGAGAGGGTGCAGGCGAGATATTGGAGATGGAGATTAAGTCTAGAGAGAGACGCCGGGATACATGGTGATGGAAGAGATAAAGGCGGAAAAGCTGAGGATACAGACGGGAAAAATGGCGATGAGGTACGAGGAAGGTCTGGAGAGAGGAAGGGGAGGAGAGCTGATGCAGCAATGTTGGAGAGAACGTAAGAAAGGAAGAATAAAGCACGGACAGGCGAGCAGAAGGAAATATTATGAGAGAGAAGGATATGCGATGGCTGAGGTACAAAGGAGCAGGGAGAGTGAGTGGGGAGACAACATAAGAGAAGATATAATAAGAAGGGATGGGGAAGTACAGATGCAGGAAAGAAGGGAAAAGATCAGAGAAGGAAGATATAACGAGAGATACAAAGAAATTGTGGGGGAGGGCGTGCCGAGATATTTGACGGGTGGGGTAAGCATAAAAAAGAAAAGACTGATAACAAGGTTTAGGTGTGGAAATGAGGAGAGAGACAATAGATATTGGGAGGAGGGTAATAGCAGAAGATGTAGACTGTGTAGTGTGGGGCGGGAAAATTTGGATCACATGTTAGGGAAGTGTGATGAGTTGAGAGCGGAGACTAGGAGTTGGAAGAGGGTATTAGGAGAGGGAGGAGAAGGGTTAGGCTGGATGGAAGAGGTCATAGAAAGAAGAAGATTTATAAGGGAGTGTTATGGAATGGATGAAGGTTAATGGGATGTCTTAGGTTTAGGAAGGTTCTGTTTATTTAAGTAGAATGTTTATTTCGTTTATTGGTTGGTTAAATGTTAGGTAGAATTCAATTTTGTAATATTATATAAAATTTAGACAAATAAAAAGCATTACATTACATTACAATAAATAAAATTAAAGTAAAAAAGCCACTGGAAATGATAAAATACCATGGAAGAGAGAAGAGGAAATATACAAAAATTATAGGAAGATTGGAAAGCCGCAATGTTTATAAGTACAATTGATTTAGTGAAACCTCATGACAGTGCTCCCAGAAAGAAAAGCTGAGAAACCTTAAGGAAAAGCAAAGTCGACGAAAACATAATAAGTACAGGTGATTACAAGCTCATACAAAGAAGTACTAAATGTAGTACGAATTGAAGTGCTAATAACACAAAGGTTCAAAACAGAACAGAATGGCAAATACCTACCTAGATTGCAGAAACGTAAGGCCAATTTACATACATGAATTAAAGTATGTAGATGAGTAGCAGCAAGTGTTCATGGCAAGCACAAAAGAAGAATTTATGAAGCGAAATCGAAGACAATACAGGCCGAAGAAATAGAGATAATATACGATGGTGAGACGTTACAAAGCACAAATTCTATAAAATACTTTCACTAACAGAAACTAAGGCAAGGCAAGGTCTGGGAAAATAAACAACAGAACTGCTAACACAAATAAAATTTATAGTTTTAACAGCGCTTGCTTCAACAAAAAGAAAATAAGGCAAGAATGAAGATACGAATATATAAAACAATCTTGATCCCAATATCCATCTGCGCGTGTAAATTCTGGATGTTAACAAGAGCATAATCTAAGCGTTCAGAGAGATGTAAGTGGAATGGAAAACTGAATAAGAAACGAAGGAATAAGAGAAGAAGACTTGAAAAAAAGTGTCTCAAATAAAATATCAACAAATTGTTGTTTAGATACGTAGGAGAATAGAAGGGACAGCAAAAATTGTGTAGTAAACAAAATTGGAAGATAAAAAGAAATGCAAGAGAAAAGGCATACAAATTTGTCATTACCTCGAGTCTAGCCAGTCTAGGACATTTCGCCGAATGACCAAACCGTTGACATGATTTTTCATGATTAAAGACCATTTGATTGTTAATATTGATATTATATTAAAATCGCCCAATGAATTCAACCAATTCTTGGTAATTGTGATATTAAATTATTCCATATATCTCTCTACGCAAACTTTTACAATGCAAAAATTCGGTATCTTCTATCTAAAAGTAAAATATAATTTTTTTAAGTCTGGCGAAAAGATATTCTACGAAGAAGGAGTTATTTTTTCAATAAAAGCGAGTCTAAGAGTTAATTATACGAAGGGATCAGAAAAGAATTACTGAGAATTATTTAACTTTAACCGTAAGTAAAGCAATTCCGTACAACTAAGTAACTAAACCTGTTGTTTGTCGGCGTTATGGACCTTCGACGTTTTGGTGATGGTCGGCATAATGGTCGCGTATTAGGTTCCGCGAAATGGTCCTGGTCGGCGAAAGGGCTGTCGGCGTTTTGGCAGGGTCAACGTTTTGGACCATTAAAAATCGTGCCGGTGTTTTGGTCATTCGACCATATGTCCAGCTCCATTTCCTCTACAGCTCAAATAGTTCAGGTTATGGGATAAATAAGTAAATAAGGGTGCAAATTTCCGATAGAATGGAGTTAAAATGAAAATAGAGAGGTAGTGGACTGTAAAAATTACCCATATTTAACGAAGCTGAAATAAATTCAAAGGCACTTGCATCATACAAATCTAAAAAATGTTCGTGAGTAACATTATAATCCCGAATGAAATGCCTAATCACTTTCGAGGGTTTCGAAAAAAAAATCTAATTTCTGTCATTAATTTGTTCCAAATATGAAAGGGATAAAGGTAAAAATGTTAACGTACTAGGATTCGAATGGAACTACTTCATTAAGCTATTATCTTGACATTATCACAGAATTTTAATACTACTCTACTGTCTGTGGCAATCTGAAACGTGTCTAGAATAGAACTTACCGCGAATGAAAATCGAGAAACCGGAAGCTGAATCCGTAAAGTATAACTGCCCGGAAATGAGAAACACACGCTGGCCGGAATTACCAGACTTCACATCTAAATATTCCTAAAACTCATACACGCCACTATACGCAGGAAATTGGAAACATGAAAATGTATACAAATTCGTGTCGCGTTTTTTTCGACTGCAACATTGTTAATTATTAAGCCTTTGTTACGTTTTTCCGTTTCCCCTATAATATAGCTAACAACTCAACAGCTATGTACCATTTATAAGCGAACATTCAATCTAACTAACGAACTTTGTTGTCTAACATCCTCTGTTTACCTACTTATGAAAAATAATTACAACTTCGAAAAAGTTATTTATTAAAACTTGCGAAACCTTGGGAATGCGCAAAGATAATTACGCGACAACTGGCTGTATTATAAAGCGCTCGCGGGCAAGGTTGAACCAAACTTCCAGCCAAATAAGTTGAGCTTCATCGCCCAAGGCGAGCAAACGTTCTGTTAATGTCATTTGGTTACGAGGTCATTTGAACATTATCTTAGGGAAGCGGAAATAGGCATTTGACTTTTTAAAACCCACTATTATTTTTGCTTAAACGAACTGCTTAACCTTTATTTTTCTAATTTCCTTTTAAATTTGTTACGCACGGCTGATTTGCAATTGATTTCTCTTCATTTAAGACTTAAGTGAATAAAGCGCATCTAATATTAAGACGAAAATACTTTCGGAAGTTAAGCTAAATTTTTTATAAAGTCATACCAGACTTTCGCCATTTCGATATAATCTGTACGTGCAACACAATTTTCTCAAAAACATCTTCGAGTGGTTAGAGTAACTTTTAAAGTCAATTAAGATGTCGAGCAAAATGAATATTTTTATTCTAAATTAACGCTTGCGGGTAAATGTTAAAGATACAAAGTAAATTGTACAAACCTTCACCGAAAATTGAGCGAAATATTAAATTTGGTATAAATTTTTCTAATGAAATATTTCTACTCTTACTGTAGAACATTTCAGACAGTAAACGATTCTTGAGTTTCAACATTGACTTTATACACTTAAAGTCAACGGTTTAAATCATTAGAATTTTGTCTTCGTGAATAATTCGTACCTATTAAACCTGAAACCGTCTGTCCCTTTTACGCAAATTGAAACAATTAGATATTCCAAAGTTCTTGTTCTAATTCAAAAGTTTAACTAAAAAAATGCTAAATCACAATTTCAACTGACGAAAATAAAATAATTTACTATAAAAGGGCACGGTATCTTTGATTGTACAAAGGGTGCCGTTTTTGTTAAGACAGTCGTAGTTTGAAATTGAATTTTCAGTTAAATGGTGCCTTTTTAATTACATCGTCAGTAACCGGTACCTTACGAGAACAAATAATAATAACCAACCACGGCAGCGTGTGGACAAGGAAGGGTAGGCATTTGTCCATGAAGTGATGGAGCAATCGGAGAAATCGTAATCGTTGGGAGAGTTCGGAAGCCGTAAGCTGAACAGGACACATGAGGCCAATATGGTAATTTTTCGAAAGAACGGCGAGGGGGAGGCAAAAAACTTAGAGTTGGCAAGTTATACCCAAAATCTCACGCTAATATAACAGCATGTTGGATTCGTTCATTAGTGTTACAATTATCTTCAGGGTGCCAGATTCATAGCTCTGGTTGTTAAGCGTACAATGGTGATACTTATTCTAGAATGGAATGAACTGTATACAGATTTTAAGTATCGCCGCTCTTAGAGTGGGGCGGAGGGTAGAAAATCCAGTTTTCAGTTTTTCATGTGCGTTTCAGCCAAACAGTGACGTAAATTTGAAAGCTGACAACATTTCCTGAAAGTTTGCTCATTTACATTTTTCCCAGCTCTTATGCGCGGTAAAAGAAAGACTTTCTAAACATTACATTTTCTTCTCATGTTCTTTCAAAAAAAGTTTCCTTTAGCACATCAGGTTTTGTTACGACCGAAGTTAATGTTGTTTTTCAAAAATATGGGAAGATGAGGTATTTTGTCATAGTAGGTAAAAGGTATGAAAGAAGGGTAGGTGGCTTCTTTGGAATTCAAACCCCTCTCGACCAGGAGGTCACCACCGTATGAATCCTTCTAGTCAGATTAACATTATCAATGGCTGGCACCTGGGCGCAAGAACTGTTTTCTGCAGCTGCGCCCGTTGCATAACAGTTGGAAATGGGGGGTGCTGAAAAGCATCGATGAAGTACTGAAGAGTCTGTCAAAACTGGTTACTTGAAAATGAGGAGAACGACGAGGAAGAACTTGCACTCCATTAGATCGTGAAGTCAACCATGAGGTACAACAAGAAGATGACTAGTCCGAAGCAGGTCCCACCCACCTAAAAAAGAAGTTGAGGTCCAGCATATAACATGCTTTTTTTCGCAAGGAATAACGATTACAAGATTCCTGGTAAATCGCACATCATTTTCAAATTGTTGCAACTTCTACTTTGTTACTGATATTATTAATGATATTTATATTAAAAAGTCAATTTTATATTGGCAAAATGTTGTACGAGATTAGATGAAAATTGTTGTGAAAACCCATAAGGCAAGAATGTCTTTTGTTGCCTTTTGACAGTCCATATCTATGAAACTATGGCTAGGAAGTAACCACAAAATTAGACCCTTGACATTCCAGCCCACCGTCATCCGACAATTATTTTAAGCAAAGTTTTGAAGCCAAACGTGATCGTCCGAAAATCCGAAAACACCCTCTTCGTTGACTTGACTGTTGGAGTTCTCTTTTCTAACATATTATTTTCAATTTCTGTGTATGGCAGAGGATGACTTTATGCTTAATCAAAATGTTTCGCACATGGGGGAAGGTAAAATCTCTGGTGTTCATAGTGATAATTAATACCACGATTTTTGACGCTTTTGACTGGTAGAAACATTTTCGTGAATCAGGGCAAGACAGGAAAAGTTGGAATGATCCAAAAGTTTGTGATTTCACTGCTGAAGGTCGAAATGCGACTGTTAGGATGATAGCAGAAGCCTTTCAAATAATATCGATAGGTACTATTCATTTTATTCTTAGAAAGGATTTCCAGAAACAAAAGGCCGACCCAGGCATGAAACGTTAAAGTGTCGAATAGGCGTCCAAGAATAGAATTCAAAAGTGAAAACAATGTTCAATGTTCATGACCACAATTACCCGTGTCCGGTAAGAACACCGCGAATTATGAATTTAGTCTTTGCTGCATGAGAATGCAGAGTGGCCAATTCTTGTACTGTAGACGATTGTTCGGGAAGAAAACAAATTTATGCGATTGACGAACCCTAGTATTTGTCTGATTTCGTTGCGTGTGACTTCTCTTTGTCTAAAGTCACGGAAAATGTCACGTAAGAGATGTCATTTTGATGATCTCGACGCCATCCAAAGGACCGTGACGCGTACTGTAAAGATCTGCACCAAGAGAGGTTGTGTTCAACAATTTCCAAAACATTGGTTATCAGTGAAACAAAGGACTTAACAAAGGTTTTTAATACCAAACTCATCGAGCTTTCGGGATTGGACATTTAGTTATTTGAACCGAATGAAAAACTGCATCAGATGACAATTGAGGAAAATAAGTCCACGAAGGAAGGAAATAGTTAGGCACAACACAGCAGACACCAAAAAACCAAATTTCAAACGTATACGCGTTTCAAAATCATCACAGGGGGAATGAAATATTCTTGTGATTTGCTATACGACACATTTATATAATTTTTTAAAAATCGGCCAGAAAGTAGTAGTTTCCGGATTATTTTTAGGCCAGAAAATGTCATTTTGACGGACTGAGCCGGAAAGTTATTGTGATAGTCCGGTAAAAGTTTTACCGGACTCATTTTTACTTTACCGGACTCATTTTTTACTTTCCGGCCTAGAATGGTCAATTGTTCTTCCCGTTTCTGGCCGATTTTTAAAAAAATATTGTACGTAATACGTCCCAAAAGTGCTTTTACTGGACTCGCAGGCTTGCAGGACTCGCCTGCGGCTCGTCCTGTAATTTGCCTACTTGTCCAGTAAAAGGTCACTTTCGGGACTTGTTACGTAAACTACTATTATATAATTAAAATTCAAACATTACACTAAAAATAAAAATCATGTGCACCTAAGAAGAGCAAAGTTCTTCTGGCTAAGCAAAAATGGGGAGACCACTGCACTTGGAAAAAAGAGCAGTTAAAGTGTTTCACTTGGTTCGGTTAGGTCGGTCTCCGTTTACGAAAGTTGTTATTGAAAAACTACTACATTAAAACTTATTGGTGTCCCAGTAAATAAATTTATTTTGAGAATGTTAATGCATCCCTTCCCAAATCGTCCCGTAACGTGGTTTCGGCATCTTTTAGTGCCGTACAAGAACGCATTCGTCCGTTTACATAAATATACATATAACGTCCCGAATACGGTTAATTTACCCGAATAAACGTAAATAATATTAATAAGGAGTAGTAAAACGTCTTTGTTAAAAAAAGGAATAGGAAATCTGCGAATAATTATTTATTATCACGTCAAACTACATTCCGAATAAATAGATTTTCACGTAAAGTTTCCAAATTCCGTACATTTAATGAAAATGCATAATAAAATTACTGCCACCCTAAAATGTGGCCTAATCAAAAAGCTTAATTCATTTGGGTACCGCAGAAGAGAGTGTGTAAAGTCTTTAATAGCGTAGGGTCTGTACGATGAGTGGTTTAAATTTGACGTTACAAAGGATGTCTAAAATTTTGGAAACCAACACTAATAGCTACTGACGTGGATTGCACCACGTATCATCCCTCTACCCTAGATCAAAGACTTGTAAAATGAGGTTTAATCTCTACAAAGCTGCCTTCTATAGTAGGACTTGTAACCTATTTAAATTGTAATGATATGTTTGAGAAGCATGAAATCAATGAAAGGTGCCTTTTATTACTCGAACAGAATAAAAAGAAAAATTCGATTATTTAATTTTCTTTGTGAGTGAAAGTGCTAAATCTTTGTGAGCGTTTACATCATCGGCTTTGAAATTTAATTTCAGCTACTGATAGTATACTAAGAAAAATTAATTGAAAAACTAATTAAATTTTATAAAAGCATTAACAAAATACAATAAATAACTAATGTAATATTGTCTTGAGTATTTCTTATTACTTATTCAATACGGACTTTCTAAAATATCAAATATCTTTATAAGTTCAGAAACAATACCAAATGCCGCTTTTTTAGAATAAGCTCCATTAACTTTCCTACTTTGATTATAAAGCAATATTTCCAGACATTTCCAAAATAAATTTGAAAATGATTATAAACAAGGGTCAACGGAAAAAACAAATTTGCATACAGATCTAATTTACGCAACTTTTAACGAATTAAACATGTACTTGAATGTTACTTATGAATAAATGCAAAAAAGCTAAAATTATTATCATAATCATCAGAACTGCAATTATTTTCGTTTACAGTGTTCTTAGTTGGCGTAATATTTCTTAAAAAATTCCAGTACGAAGAAGGTTCGGTAAAAGAACCACAAGTTTCTGAAAAATACGTGACCTGAAGTTTTTAGACAGAGAAACTGGTAAACTAGGAAAAGTTTTTGGTAGGTCAAAATAAAAAGACACTAATAATCATCTCTTGCGTGTACCAAGCCACTATTACGCTAAAAATGCCATAACAAGTTGCCATAATCCTCCTTCTGATTCTCGCGAGTGCGGTGCCAAAGTTGATGCCTCCACCGTTAAAAATCATATTTTTTTCTTGTTAAGTACATTTATTTGGCGATTAGGTAACAGCATACTTTTTGCTATAGGTAAGAAATGAACTTCGGTTGGAAATATGCGCTCCATGTACAGAGTGATTCAGGAGATTTCAACAAGATGTGAACAACTGCATGAGGTTGCTGACAAGTGTGGCTTTTCTTTCTCCAAAACAACTGTTAGACGTTCGAATCGACATTGCTCTTCACAACGCTCCTGATGATGGCATCGACAAGGATGAATGATTGATGAATTTTTGAGAAAACCTTCAGAGTGGAAGAAAGCTTCAAGAATTGGTTTGAACGAATGCAATAGTGTTTAGAGGAGTGTTTTGACAAGCATTAAAATGATTTGTTCCAAAAAAATTTTCTATACCTACTTTTGTGACTACTTCGCAGGTAGTTCTCGTGTGAAACATCTCTAATAGTATCATCAGTAAAATCCGCATGCGCAAGCAATTTAATCTTCATTTCCTGTATACCGAATTCCAAAATTTGTAGTGCCCTGTAGATACCTAACCATTTGCTTTTGAAGAGTCATTCATATTAAAATACTAAATTGCAGTATTTGTATTAATATTTTATTAATAAAAGTCAAACTAGACAAAAATCAAAAATCATTATTATTCTAACGTAAACATGGAAACCCTCATCCAAAACATAAAATAATCTGTGCAAATACTATAATAACTTGATCCGCCACAATACTCCACCCTTAATAGAAACTAACCCAAAAAAAAATTTTTGGTAAAATGAACTCTCCGACCTGAACGAGTAGTGGTGGCAGCAGAGTGATTTTTACAATCTTTTAAAATTCCCTTTGTTTTTACTACTTTGTCATTGTTTACTACATCATTATCAATTTCTTTAGCGTCTTTGAGAAGAAAGGCTGGTTTAAGCCTATCAATTGATACAGCCTTATTTTTTCCTTTAAAATTTAGCACAAAAAATTTTTCTGTCCGAGAAATAACTCTAAATGGACCTTCGTAAGGATTCTGTAAAGAATTATGATTGGCATCATTTCTTATAAAAACATGTGTACTGCGAGCTAGCTCTTTATTAACAAAAATTTTGGGAGAACCATGTTTTTTATCCGGAACAGGTTTTAAAATTGACATTTGCCGACGTAATTTCTCGACAAAAGAAGAAGGATCTATTGTGACAGATGACTCTACAAAAAAATCAGCTGGTAATCTAATTGTCTCTCCATAGACCATATCTGACACTGTAGCAAAATTATCCTCTCTTAATACCGAACGAAGTCCTAATAATACAATTGGAATGGCATCAATCCAAGAACCATCTTGCTGACATCTAATTGCTGCTTTTAAAGACCGGTGCCACCTTTCTAAAATGCCGTTAGCCTGCGGATGGAATGCAGTTGTTCGAATTCGAGTAATTCCTAACATCTTATTTAATTCTCTCATCAAACCAGATTCAAACTGAGTACCTTGATCGGTTGTAATAGTTAAAGGTACACCAAATCTAGAAACCCAACCGTTAACAAATGCTGATGCGACAGTTTCTGCAGTGATATCAGGTAGCGGAATTGCCTCTGGCCAACGTGTAAATCTATCAATGCAAGTTAAACAGTATCTGAATCCATTTGCGGGTTGTAAAGGACCGACTAAATCAAGATGTATGTGTGAAAATCGTTGCTGTGGTATTGGAAATGAATTAATTGAACTTTTCGTATGAATACCAACTTTAGCTTTCTGACAAAAAATACATGTACGAGCCCATTCACCACAATCCTTGCGAAGCGAAGGCCAAATAAATCGAGATCTAACTAAATTAATGGTTGATTTGATTCCTGGATGTGATAAACTATGAAGTCCTTCAAAAATTTGTTTGCGAAACTTGAGTGTAATGAAAGGCCTATATGAACCAGTGCTAACATCACAAAAAACTGGTTTAGGATAATTCTGAAAGATGATTGGTTTCAAGGACAAGGTAGCACTATCCAGTAATTGTCTTAATTCTGCATCATTCTCTTGGTCCTCTGCCAGCGCAAGGAAATCAATCGATGATGAAACTTGTATGTTACAAAGACGAGACAATGCGTCAGCTACGTGATTTTTGAATCCACTTACATGTCGAATATCTGTAGTAAACTGTGCTAAAAAATCTAAATGACGCAATTGACGCGGGGAAGCCTTTTCAGATTTCTGATGAAATGCAAAAGTTAAAGGCTTATGATCTGTAAAGAGAGTGAAATTGCGTCCCTCCAAAGATATCGAAAATGCTTAACAGCCAAATAAGAAGCCAATAATTCTCTATCATAAGTGCTGTAACGTTTTTCAGCAGAATTGAGTTTTCTAGAAAAGAAACCCAGTGGTTTCCATTCACCACCTTGTAATTGATGTACAACACCTCCTACAGCAAAATCAGATGCATCAACATTTAAGGCTAGAGGGTCAGTAGGTGAAGACGAAGGATGTGCCAATAAAGGAACTTCGGCCAATTTGTATTTAACTTGATTAAAAGCTTCTATAGCCTTATTATCCCAAGTAATTACACTTTTGTCGCGCTTATGTGAATTTTTTAGAAAATTTAAAATAATCTGTGCAAATACTATAATAACTTGATCCGCCACACTTTAATGCATTCCAATCATACGATGATTATCATTGCTATTTAAATATCGACTCATCCACTTAATACATAATGTCGGGTCGACACTACCCTTAACTTAACACATTATAATGAGAATTTAATCATTCACTGTTGTATACATTAAAGTATGTAGAATAATTATTGAAAATAAGTGTATAAAATAAAAGAAATGTCCTACCGCAAGGGACTATTTTTTCTAGTTTAAAAACGTTTTACATAAAACTCAGAACGTACCAAAACCTTCGAACGTTTATACATTGTGAAAACTGCAATTATTATTTTGATAGGATTGTTTAACATGTATTTTTCCACAACCCTTCATTGTGAGACGAATTTCGCGTACGCTTAGTAAAATTTAATGATGTTTGTTTAGTACGCAAGAAAATTGTACGTTTCTAAATGTACGATATAATTTTGTAAACAATCAGATCATAATTTAGGGTTATTGCTTACCCCGTCATGCGTGTGATTACTTTCAAATTAGGGAAATGAATATTTGTATTTAACTTGTGTTTTGGACCTATGTTATCTCAATTAAAATGTATATAATTATAATTTCTCATTAAAATGCATTTATTTATTAATTAAAATACATATTAACTATTTAGAAGGGAAGAAATTGATATGTCGTACGCGTGTATAACATTCAGAACTTCTTGTTCTGCGTTGTTGACTTGGACACCTATTCATTGTAGATTATGTTTTACCCTTTCCTATTCTAAGGTTTTGACATTGAACTGTTGCTTTGGTATTTGTGTTACTAGGTGACAATTTGGCATTTTGCAAAAAAAGAAATCAACATTTTTGGCACAACTAAAAAAATGTGGTAAGTTAATGTTTGTTTTTGCCCGTCTATCCGTTTGGTTGGACCTACGTTTGTTGTTTCGAACAATTCTGTGTGGAGTCATCCTAGAAAACTAAAACTTTTCTGTGTTTTTAGGGTGGGTTCTCCTATAAATTCGTTCTCTACTCCCGTCGACTGGCTGATTCAAACTCTCTACTCTAATGTCGTTGGTTGTAACCAAATATAATATTTCGCTTGAAACTTAGTCCGCCATATTGGAAATTTGTTTTTATAGAAAAAATGTCAAATGATGAGCAAGAACGAACTTTTAAGGTTCCACTACATTAGACATCGTTTGACGCTAGGAATGCCCAAAATCTTGTGGCAGTAATACTCGCTTGTTATTTATACAGGGTGTTTCAGAATAAGATGCTGATCCTTAAGGGTGTGAATCCTTATGTGATTTTAGGAAGAAAAGTTCAAATAAACCTATGTCCTAAACCTCTTAACTTTTGAGCTACAAGGTTTTAAAGTTTCAACAGCTCCTCTAAATTATTTTCGTTTTTGTTCAGGTTATCTAATGTTAGTTTTTTTTAATTTCGTGGTAAAATTTATTAAATAAACAAATTTTATTTTGTCATTGCAATTATTTCCTTGACAACAAAGTTTCTAGTCTCCTTTTCAGAAATCATAGGCACATAGCGGCATGCGCATTAAATGCTTTTTATTTTTTTTTATCGGAACCGTTCGTCGGACGAAAAAAAGTCAAAAAATCTAATTTACCCTAAAATGAATGGGAATTTTAAAAATAATTTTTATATTAACAAAAAGCAGTGGCGTGCATAATATTTTTCCAAAAATATCTAGTTCACATCCTGTACGGACGCCACTGGTTAAAAAATTAAAAAATCTTTTATCAAAAAATGGCTGTTGATGCTTAGAGGGCGTGTGGCAAATTTGATAAAAATATCTAGGAAATTATTAAGGATACGATAAAAAAACACTTTTTTTCTTAAAACTTTAACACCTTGTAGCTCAAAAGTTAAGAGGTTTAGGACATAGGTTTATTTGAACTTTTCTTCCTAAAATCACATAAGGATTCACACCCTTAAGGATCAGCATCTTATTCTGAAACACCCTGTATAGCATTTATACAAATAAGTATATTTGACGGTTTTGCATCGTTTGATTCAAATATCTTCACAGGCTTCAACCCTAACGTTTTTGTTTGCAAAACTGCAATTGTTATAAATGTACCTGTTCTGTACCTATTCGTCTGAGAATCTTCAACCATTTCTGTGGTTTTGAACTAATATTCATGGAGTTCTGCAAGGATGAGTTACGAAAAACTTGTTTGTTTCATACTGTGTATACCTGTTTGTTATCTGTATTTGTTATAATCTACTGTGTTGTGTAAATAACCTGTAGTCGGTTAAGTGGCCTGTTAAAATTTATAATTTTGAGTAATTTCTTGCTTTGGTAGATTATATCACCTTTGCAGGGTAGCATTACGTACTTTTTTTGTGCTTCCAAATCGTGGGCGACAGTCATTATAGTCAGTGCTCGGAACGATACTTTTAAAAAGTAACGCGATAGCGATACCGATACTTCAATAAAAAAACTATCGCGATAGCGATACTCGATGCTTTTCTTACAAACTATCGCGATAGCGATAGTCGATACTTAAAAAGTATCGCGATACTTTTAACGATACTTTTTGTCTCACAGCGAAGTATAAAAATTAAATTACAAAAACGTGGTTCAAATTCAAATAAGTATAATTTCTGTAACATTATTTGATTAACATAAACACGCATATACAGATGCGGTTGGTATTTCTTTATTATTTGGATGAGATTTTTAGGCTATTTCCGCAAAACAGTATCGCAAAAGTATCGAATTACCTATACGATATTCGTTATTTACAAAAAGTATCGCGATACCGATAATCGATACTTTCTTTTAAATGTATCGCGATACTATAGTCGATACTACAAAAGTATCGCGATACAGGTATCGCGATACATCCGACCACTGATTATAGTATCGAATTTCTACCGTTGTGCTACATAGTTCGTAAAATAAATTGGCTAGCATTTTGGGATCTAAGATAGTTGACAGAAAAATAATTCACCGAAAGGTCAATTTATCGAAAGAACAATTCGTCGAATTACAATTGACCGAAAAACATTTTTACCGAAACACAGTTTACCGGAAGAGAAGTTAATCGAAAATTAGGGTTCACGGTCATTTCCCCGCCAAAGACGAAGACGTGTTATTTCCAGAAGCACAAGCAGTTGTGGACTATTTTGACACTGGGATAGCACGTCCTCAAAGAGGACAACGGCGTCGTTCACCCCGTTTTCCACATGGCATGTGGAACTGTTTCGAAGGAGTACACGCTTGCACAAATAATTCTATAGAAGGTTGGCATCTAGGATTCGAGCTGGAAATTTACTCTGACCATCCTAATATTTGGAAATTTATAGATGCCATTCAGAGGGAGCATAGCTTGCATGAAGTCCAAGTGGAACAATATGTAGCAGGCATGGAAGGTACTCGCCCGCAAGAAATACAGCAACTGCGCACAGCGAATAAAACATCTTGTTGAAAATTATGATATTGAAAATGTGCACCACTTCTTACCATAATTTCTTAACCATAATTTAAGTTATTAATGTCAAATTAAGATTTAAAAGATACATTTTGTAAATAATGGTAGCACCGAGGGTAACACAAAGAAAGAAAAACAAAAGAAATCAAAAAACAAGAAAACGAAAAAAATGAAGAAGGATTTCGTTTCCGACTTTTTAAACACTTTAAGCTGCATGTCTTGGTAAAATGTAAAGGAAAAGTTCGTATAACCATATTGTATATAGTAGTATATTATTAGATACAAGATCAGCACGTACCTCATAGCATTATAATATATTTTCTGTTAGTATTCCTTTCGGTAAATTGTGTTTCGGTAAAAACGTTTTTCGGGCAATTGTAATTCGACGAATTGTTCTTTCGGTAAATTGACCTTTCCGTGAATTGTTTTTCCGTAAACTATTTTCGGTATACTTTCCGGGACCGAGCATTTTGGGCCGTTTAAATAAAGAATCTCACAAGACAACCACGTAGCTTATCTTTATAAACTAATTTTTGGTGTTTAACGTAAAACCTCCGGAGACACATAAATTACCACCTTAAATTGCATTTGTGCAAGTGAACCTTACTTTTTTCCTTGTCATTATGGTCCATTTTCGGGCTTATCATTAAATTGAAAAAACCAGTGTCAATTCGCAAAAACTTCTTATTTGCCGTGTTGTTTTCTGAGCTTATTTTGGAGTTATGCTCTCTACCCTACTTTAATGGCCTTCTTCGGCGCAAAATTCTTCATTCTTGATTAAAAATCTTACAGTTCTCTTGCTTTTTGTACAGCTGGAGCTTTTTGGCTTGACTTGCCTGAATAGTAATAATTCTTGCAGATTGACCTGCTTTTTTGAATCTAATAAAACGTTACTAATACCAGTGAGAATCGTTTTAGATTACTTTTTGACAATAGTGCATCCACTGTTTACTTGAGAAAAGTTTATTAGTTGCATCAAACCTCTGGATAAAGAAATCCTTCACTTCTGTGGATCCAGATTTACACTTTGTAACTACTAATTGTTTTACACTTGACGGTCAACAAAATTGAGACTCAAAGGCTTACATCGTAGTAAACGCTATAAGACTTTGAGAAAGAGTAGTAGAAAATTAGGACAAAGATGACCATGCTTACTGTATCGCATGGTTAACTAACAGATGTGTTTTGTAGAATTGTATAGCTTCTCGTTAATAAATGGGGACGAGGAACGTAACCATATAGTAACACAATTGCTCAATGAACAATAAAAGATGAGCTTTATTTTGCTACAAAGATATTTTGTAAAGAATGGTTTTTCTACAACATATTTTTATTGAATCCGCTAAACAAAACTGCGTTACCAAAAGAAGTTTGAACTAATAAGAACCATTTTGAGGTAAAATAAAAATGAATAGTTTTATGGGCGAACCGTAATGGATATTAACGACTCTACAAATATTTATTCGCTCTTCTTAGAATTTTTCAGCCAACACAACTCAGAAATGGGATCTTCTACTTTTCGAACAATTTCTAGCGCATGTTCGGAGATTAGGAAATCAAAATCTGTCCTCGTAATATAAGAAGCCCAAAAAAAACGGATGAATATTGCCTCAAACTTCCACAGTTCGAGCACAAGTCTCACAATATCCGACCACAACGTCCTACAAAACCACTTTCTAACTGCAGGAGGAGTGAAAAACGAATAAAACGGCAACGAATTGAAGAAAAGTTCAATTAGAAGTAAAAGGATTCTTACGTGGAATGAATTATTTCGAGAAAAGTCGACTAAATGAAAGAGTGAAGGATATCTGGCAACTGTTTCATACCTAAATAAGTTTTTCATTTCCTTTTAAGAAATACAATTTTGAAACAATTTGTGATTGCAGTCATCTAGTTTTGTGATTGTGACTGATTTCCAAAATACTGTGAAACACTAAATGTAATTTTAAATACGCAGAAACTGATTAAATGCATATTTTTGCGATACTGAATAATCATAAATTTGATTTCGTACAATGCGAATAAATCAAATAAATTTTCTGGCACAATTTATTATTGACTAAAGGGTAACCCTTGTCAATAAAGGGGTGCCACGAAATGTTACTTTAATCAGATGTTTCATCGGTGGATAATTCCGGTTTCACTTCGTTTCAATTACAAATTCCTGCGGGTCTATAGGGCTTTCCATTACGTACGTTATTCAGGGACACCGAGAAAGTCATCTATCACATCCTGAATGTATACTGTGTTAACGTGAAGCATGCAAAGTGCACATTAGAAATTACTAAAGACACATAAAGCACGTTGACGTTTTATAAATTAGTATCATTGTTAACTAGTTACTTCACTTCTGTTTAAATGTTACCTTGCATAATGAATGCATACAATTAATATATAAGCGAAAGCGGTATGAATTGAATTTGGTATGAAGTTTAAGTAAAGGTACCTGTTGGTGGAAGTTAATATTCGTGCGAACAGTTCGGTGGTGGAGTGGTTGGAGCGGTCTGGCGTTGTTTCCTAGGGGAGCTTTCGGTGCTTCCTGTGATCCTTGCATTAATTTTCGTAGAGCGTATAGCTGTAATTAAGAAATTTATAGACATCAACTGAGATTTTAATGAAGTTTGTTGGTTAGAAATTTCATGTTAGAGGATATAGATTCTATGGTGACATTACATATTCAAGATGCTTCTGTAATCATGCACATTTTATTCCAACTTTACTAGTTAATTATTTCCGATATACGCCTACCATTGCGTAATAATAATTTGTAATGCGGCCGTAAATATATTACGATAACTCTATTCAACTTTATAATTTGAGACAGGTTTACATGTTTCAAATCAATTTTAACAGTGTCACTAACAAAATTCATTTGTTAACTTACCCTAACAAGTCAAGCGTAAATACGTACGTTTACTAACAATTATTTCATTTGCAATTGTCGATTTTTATTAAAGTTGTGCCTATGAAACAATTGACAGAATGTAATTGACACATATGTACATGTTAGTTAGTGGGGGGTGGCCGTAAAAAGGGGTAAGCAGAAAAAGAAGGTATTCGAGCGTGTCAGATATTCAGAGGGAATGTTAAGTGAACTCAAAAAAATGTCCTATTCAAATGACTGACGATTTGGACGCGACCAAAAGTCATGACCGATTTTTGAAAATGTAAAAAAAAGTGACCTTGAAATACTCCAGCGCGTCAGATTTTTATACAGACGGTTCAGATTGATGTGCTCGTCCTAAATGATAATCTGACAATTATATGAAGGAATATTGTTAATATCACAATTTGAAAACAATTTTTTTTTGCTTTTTCCTTTTTTTCTGTTCAGATTATTTAAATAAACACTGTTCTGCATGTACTTGACTTACCTTATCTTAATCTGACGCGCTCGAGTTTTTCTGAGGATTGATTTTTTTTTACTAATATGATCGGCTGCCATCAACGCACGCCCCTATATTAAGGGTTCATATATGGTAGGGGTACATTACAGGGTGCAAGGTTTCTCCCCATATGATTTTCTGACGCGCTCGAGTAACGCGCAAAATCTACCCTACTATAAAAAACCTTTATAAAATATGTTGAAATTGTTCTCCATTTTGTAGTAATCACATATCCACTCAAAGTCACATATTCGCAAATACTCAACGTCACATCAACTGTAATTTCTCTTACAGCAGCAGTTATGTTTTCTTTAAATCCCTCAGCGTTGTCGGATTATTGTAATACACCTTCTCCTTAAGATGGCCCCACAAAAAGAAATCTGGTGAAATGAGGTCTGGTGAGTGTGGGGGCCACGAATTTTTATAGATTAATCGATCATCGAAGAACCCACGAAGCATCGATATTGTTTCATTATATAATATAAATTCATTTATAATGTCTGCATTAACTGCTGCAGTAACGGTCGTGTTAAAAAATATCGGTCCAACAATTCGCTGCCTTGACATAGCACACCACACTCCATTTTTTTCCGGGTGAAGTACTGGCATCCCAAATGGGAGTGCTCTGGCTGTTAACATATCCATTTAAGTGAAACCAAGATTCATCACTGCAAAAAGCATTGCTCAGTTTATGAATCTCTTAAACTACTGACAATAGGCGAGACGGTTTTCTGAATCCAAAGTACGCAGTTCTTGAACTCCTCGGGTATGACCGCAACTTCAGACGTTTAGTGGCTCTCTGGAATGTTGAATAAGATGGCTCAAGGCGTTGAGACAACCGACGAAGTGATTTACGGGGAGATCGCAGCAGAGACTGATGAACACGCTCCGTAAATTTCGGGTATAATACAGCAGGCTGGCGTCTTTGAGACCTATCATTAGCACTTCCTATTTCACGAAAACGTTTCACAAGATCATACACTGTTGCTTTCTGGTGGAACAACTCAACGCTTGTGAGATTTCACCGCAAAGTAAGCGATTTTCTGATCGTGCGTGAGCATCGTGAAGGACTGAGTAGCATACTAACCTCACAACAGCAACAACACAGAGAAATAATTATTACTTATTAATCAAACTGCATAAATATTTACGGTTCTGACTTATTTGAATGACTCTGTATTATACAAAATGAATGGACCATAAGTTCACTTTTCAGGTCTATGTTTCTCGTGTGATTTATTGTTATTTTGGTTGTTAATTAACATTGATTTGATTGTTGTTGTTTTGTTAACGTATTTTGACGTTTTTATAATGCCTACAATACGGCAAGGAAAAGATTACGTCAATATAGGAAATTGAGAGGGGTCGAATTGTTGGCTTGTGGAAAAGAGGTTATGGACCAATGAATTTCAAGACCGACGCAGGAAAGCAATGGGACCGATTTTCCGCTACTAGAATATGTGCTAATGGATCGAATGGTAATATAATAATATTCGAGCTGTAACAGTTCGAAAAGTTTACAGTCGTATCCGATTTTGGGTCTCGTGCACAGCTTAACACCTCACCACATGACGCTACGTTAGAAATCGTGTAGTCTAAAACCGAATTGGCACCTTAAGTGGCGTTGAGTTGGATTTTTTTAAGAATGCAAATTCTGCTCAAAAAAGTCCCCAATAGTGAGATTACTCTGCTGCTTACATAGAGATCAAACATTTTCAATACTTCCTGCAAGGACAATAGCTTGGTTTGTGCACCGACCATCACGTGCTAACGTACTAAGGTAACGTCAATTAAACTTTACCAGTTAATATAGGGCAGATATTCAATACGGTCCTGGTCCACACGCCTCATATCCGAGCCCTTTGTACTACCTGCCTAATCAGAGTCGTCAGACTACGCAACGCCACTCAAGTCGTCCCACGCGTGATATAAACCTGAGGATGACGGAAGGGGAAGCAGCCTTAATCGTAGCCATGTCCGGTAACGGTTCCCCCAACAGGGATCCTCTCAGTTGAACAAGTGTAGGACACTTACAAAGTATGTGGCGCGGTCTCTTCGTCTGTATAGACCTATATAAAAAAAACTCAGACTTTCATTTGTACAATACAAGAAAAAAAATGATTATCGTAATCCTCTTAATAAAACCAATTACCGCAAAAGCTCCTTCCTCGTCTGGCGTAAAGTTTTACAATTACTTGCCCCAAACTTTAAAGCAATGTGGCTCTCTTAAACAATTTAAAGGTAAATATAAGCACATAAGTAATATATAAGCATATTTAAAGCACCATTGCGTATACAATGTAGAAGAATTTCTTTTACTACTACAAAGCAATAAACTTTAATCTATTCTGTTTGCTACGCTATCTGTAAAGTTTTGTCTTATACACATTGTATTAATATTTAATTTTCTATGTACACTGTTTATACTTTTAACTAACGACGTTACTTAAATTTAATTTAATTTTATGTGCCTACAATCCATTTTTGACTTCATTACATTTTGTTTCACCACGTTCTTTGACCCATTGATATGCGCTTCAGAATATTGTTATTTGCTACTTTTTCCGATGTGTGATGACATTTCTATACCACTTTGGTGGTCTAACGATCTAAATAAATATTAATTATTATAACTCGATAAAGCCCATACGGCGCAAGTGCTTGTTTAGTTTACAGTGCTCAGAATGTGTGTCTACGGGTAAGTGCAGGATTTTCTTGATAGCTGTACAGAAACGCGTCAAACTGCACGATGATCCCATGAAGGCCTCACTCGCATGACGGCAGTGTAGCATGAAGTTTCACCTATCCTTATTTTTGGCATGGGTTATTAGGTTGATTACATGAGTTTTTTCATTACATTTTGTTTCACCACGTTCTTTGACCCATTGATATGCGCTTCAGAATATTGTTATTTGCTACTTTTTCCGATGTGTGATGACATTTCAACACCAGTCTAACGCTAGTCTTGCAGGGCTCCCCAATTAAGTTAGTCAATATTAGATGAAGAAACATTAGTCATTACAAAAACATCGGATTTTCATTAGTAATACAACGAGTGGGTACGAAATTGTCGAAAATTGTCGATCTCAGATACTAGTATTTGTACCGGACATGAATTAATGCTCGAATGTAGAATTTGGCAAGAAAATCGTTGCGACACGATCCTAAAACCCCATTGCTTCTTATTTCCAAAAATAGAAAGTTCGCCTACTAGTTGCGCACTAAAAAACTGCCTATAGGTACTTAATATAAACTTGACAGTTGTATTTCAAAATTTGAAATTTGTTAAACATATTTAATAGTTTATTATTTTGATTTATATTATTGCAATAAAAATCCTTTATTACAGTGTTCTTTACCATAAGATAAGACCATGAAGATTGATAGTTACTCATTGCAGCAACAGTCGATTACACGTAGAGGTGAGCTTTTTCTCTACGAATGCTTTCACGTCGAGTGAAAGTTCCCAGTCTCACACTGCGGGTTTAAATGTGCTGTACCAAATTTATTATGCGACATATTAAGTAAATTCTTAAAAAGTGAAAATATAAAAATACGAAAAAGGTCACTTACATGGGTTGCGTTAGATTATAGCAAATGCTATGAATGATGAAGGTTGATTGATGTAAAGTGGTCCAAGGTTTAGTAATTGTTTAAGGTCGAGCGAGCCCATAAGTATGTTAACCCTTTCAACCATTCTTATTAAAATTTTTTGTGGTGTTTGTTATTTGAAGTGTTGTGTTACTTTTATACAGTAAAAAATTCTATAAAGTGCTTATCAACAATATACCTAGACCGAATAATTAGTGACTGTGCAATATTAGCTGAAAGGTTCTGTTTTATTTCTGAAGTTTTAGGGGAATTCACATTTTCTGCAGATTCTGTTGACATAACTTATATTAGCACTGAAGCAGCCTTTAATTCAATCTGGTGATGTGGTACCCGTTTATTTTGGCGGAAACACATCCCTCACATAAAATATAGAACTTTTGGCACTATTTATAACAAATTACGAACATCAATGCAATTCACTTTGCAATCTATATCTTAAATTTCTTCTTCGACCCAATCTTCGATGGTTATGTAAGGTGTGACTTTTCTAGTTATAGCGTTCTTAATAAGAAATATTGGACATAAAACTTGAGGGTAAAGAGGATTTCATACCTAATTTCACAATCATCACAGTTAATTTCGATGTAAAAATTGTAGAAATAGAACCGTTTACTTCCAATCATTAGGTGATAAAATATGTAGAGCCATAGATAGAACATCCTCTACGGGTTGCTATACCGTTTCTTTGAAACTGTTCCAAATATAAATACAAGAAGTTCGAGTAAATACTTCTTCTTGGTAGTTATTTGAGTTGTCTCGGGACTTTTAATAGTTTGTAATGGAGTTGTAGGTTGTTATCCGTAGTGAAATTGGTTACGAGATGATTTAAGGTATGGAATAGTAGCACACATTCACAATAGTTTTGGTAACATACTCTGTGAGGCTAAACTTATAATGATATTAGTTTGTCAGTCAAGTATATTAATCAATTTGTTTTGTTGTCAAAATGGAGAGATGTTTTAAATTTAATTAAACTGATGACGATTATATTTTAACTGAAATCTGCATGCTTTATCAGTATATTTAATCAATACAAATGTGCTAATCAAATTTACCTCGTGTTTGGTAATATAAATGGGTTTATTAAGTATAATCCACACCGTAGTTTCCCAACAGCCAGGATGTGTCGTTGAACCTTCATACGTCATGAATTGTTCCGTGTCGGGTAGAAGACTTCTAATGGATAAATGTTTTATTGGTGTAGATGCTCCTGAAACAAGATTACTTAATTTATTAATAAAGAAAGGATATAAAGTTTATTTGTCGTAGCGCACAGCGCAATTTACTATAGAACTTAAATTGCAGTTCAATTCCGTTGAGATGAAAATGAATGCAGAAAAGCGCAGATAGGACGCAATGGAGTGATTTACTTCATGATATATCGACAAGTAGGGAAATACATTGTAAGGGAACACTATACAGGTGCAAATAAAGAATATTTGTCATTTTAATGCTCTACAGTATTTCTAAAGTGCACTCTGGAGACTAAAATGCTGAGAGAGAAATCAATTACCGTTGATGGATCTCTCTACTGTCCTTTGAAAAATGCAAATGTTAACACATTATTCAAATAAATCTACGTAATTTTTTAAAAAAATGTGATTGCATCATTATGAAATAATTATCTACATAAAAATTTATAATTTTCTTCGGCAAGTTTAATATATCAACAGAGCTAGAGGGCTTATTAAGCTTTTTGAAAGTAAGCGAAACCTTAATTAAGTCCTAATTAAAATTAATGAAAATAATTCCGTTTTATAAAAAATACCTTTCACCAGTCATCACAATGTATGTTTTCAAATAGAAATTTACAACAATATCGAGAATATTTGACAATAAAGAGAGCATTTTTAGAAAAAGAAATCGGTTGCCAATATAAACATTTAGTTTTTTTATCTAGCGAAATGTATCTATCCTTTGACAGAGCTGAAGAATTTATTTAATGAAATTCTATGACCTCAGTCGACAAATATCGAGTAATTTTTTCTTTATCTTTGATGTACGCTGATCTCCGTAATTAAAATTTCACATCGTGAAATAGCTTTATTGCCAAATTTGTATAAACGGAGGTTTTAACACTGACCAAAACGATGTAAAAACAAGTTATCAAAAGGCGCCAGTTCTCATAGAATTCTAATTGCAACCAACTTCAAATCTGTACCTAATTATGCATGTACTATATACAATATAATATGTATATACCCCCCCCCCCCCCACCCCACACAAGCACACCGGATGCTGCACAAATGAGCCATTGTTTTCGAGATGGGAGAGGAGAGGGGGGGGGGGGACAATTTGTAAATCATGAAAAAATGTTGTAGGAAAAAAAAGTAAAAAAGATCGTTTTTCTCCCCCTTTACACTCCTAAAAAAGGGGTTGCAATTGAGGTTGAAATTTGCAATTTGAGAATAGTTGTTTATGGAGAACCCAAAAGTGCAATAAAAAATAGATGTTCCCATTTAAGTTTTCAAAATTCACCCCCGTTCCACCCCACAGGCGGTGAGGGTGATGTTTACGCATCATGACTCAATAGGTTTTAAAAAATAAAGGAAACGTGTCTTTTCCTTTTTCTAATTGGATGTGTCGTTCTCGAGATATTCAAGGGTGTATATTTTGACTTTAATGGCGTACCAACGGCGAATGGGTGATCCGATCAAAAAATTTACCAGAGATTTGGAATCAGCAAACAATGTCCTATAAGATGACACCACTTCCAACTTTCTAAACCCTGTAACATCGACCAACGCACAGACATCCGGAAGAATTTAGTAACCAACTTTTTGAAGTTGGTTGATGAATTTGTTATTCAAGTAAAAATAGATGAATGTATAAATTTATTGATGAAAAAATGTTTTTACACAGGTCTTGGGATTCTGGAAGATATTACAAATTAAATGACGCAAGATTGTTGCTAAAGTGCTAAAGTTTTCAAAATTGCAAATACGGATATTTAATTGTCGACTTCAATCCCATAAATGTCTGGATCTTGGATTCTGGATTACGATAGGAGGCGTACGTAGCCTCACATTCGAGCTCTTTGTGCTACCTCACTGACTAGAGTTGTCCGAGCCCGCATCGTCACTCAAGCCATCCCCATCTGAGGGTGCTGGAAGGGGAAGCGACTCTAATCGTAGCCATGTCTGGTCAGGATACCTTCAAGATGGATCGTCATAAAGTATGTGGTGTGCCGTCTCGTCGCCAATGTAATATCGTCTATAAGATGGTGATTCAACGGTGCATGTGATTCTTTAGCTGACAGTGCCCAGAAAGTATGCCTACAAGTAGTCGCAGGTTCTTTCTTGATAGCCCTGTGCCAAAAAGCGCCAGGGTGCGAGATGTTCCTCTGAAGGTCTCTCTTGCATGACAGTTCCACCTACTCTTGTGCTGGGCTTGGGTGTCCTGAGTTATTAAGTTATTTACAGTTGATGCTGTAAGTGGAAGAGCCGGTTCTGGACCATAAATCACCTCATCGGCCTTCTCATTGCCTTTCATTCCAGAATGCCCTTTAACCCATACGAGATCGAGGGTGTTGCTGTTTGCTACTTGCTCTAGTGCGTGATGACATTCAGATACCAACCTAGAGGTAATTTTACAGTGACCAAGTGACTGCAGGGCAGCCCTGCTGTCACGGGAAATTCTAATGATTTAGTTCTTTATGTCATCCATAACAACTTTTCTTGCACTAAGCGTTAATCCTACGAATTCTGGCTGGAATACAGTAGGAAATTTGCCTGGTGGTTGGGTGAAATTCAGTTCTTTGGAGTAAATACCAGATGAATATATAAGGTAGGGATGCCACTTCCGTATCAAAGAAGATATCGTTGTTTTTCCCTAATATAAATTGAGGGATGATTGAGTCAGGTGTCGTCTCTGCTATTTATGAGGAGTCGACGTTGTTTTTGGCAGAATATTTCGGTTTTTTTTTTTAAAAACTGAATTGTAAGGAAATGTGGGATACTCCACCAATTAGCCGGAAAAGAAACTGCACCAACGCACCTAGACGAGTGGTAACGATAGCGCTATACTCCGTTTTTTTGAGACAGATAAAGCATAATCATAGTGATTAGCAGACAACTAAAAACCAAGACGCACTCTTAAAAGGGATTTTTGTTCTACCAAGGTTACCTATATTTGGTGTCATCGGTGTGGATGAATTATTGGCAAAGTAGCTCTATTACCTCGACAATTTAACTCATGTATAAAAAATCCCATTAGCCGCAGTGCAATTGTCACTTTTACAGCGACAATTATTGCACTAGTGGTTTTTTCACTTTCAAATTCTAATGAACTATCGCAGTATCCGTGCCCGCCGTATAAATACATAGTTTGACATTTGCGAATAATTTATTGCATGATGTTTGTGTTATTTTAAGAATGAGTCCATTTGGTAAAGTTACGAACGGATTTCTAAATTTCTTGTTCGTTAAATTGTCCTGCCGAATTACACACGAGATTTGTATTTATACCAAGTAAATTTGTGTTGTTTAAATTCTAATCTGTTTCCTTTAGCAATTTGACTCGAAAAACTGTCAACCTAAAAATGCTCCACCTTCGGTGTCGCATTTTTATTGGTTGACAGTTTTTCTCGTCTAATTGCTAGGCAACAGATTCTTATTAAACAACCCAAATTTACTCGGTAAAATACAAACCTCTTGTGCAATTATAAGTGAGAATTATTTCAAATAATTAGAGCAACCACAGAATAATATGTATAGGATCCGGCAGGTATTCATTGTTTTTCTGCACGGAATAACGCAAGTCGCGTACAGTGCAAAAAGTACTTTAGTCAATTCGACTGAAGAAAAACCCCCGAAAATTGAAAAAAAAATATACTAAACCTGCAAATAACCTAGGCGCTTTGGTGGCAATCTACGTTTAAGTTTAGCATTTTTTTACTTCCAAACTTTGTTTAGTGTCATGTTGCCATTTTGTATCAATTGAAAAAAAATATACTAAACCTGCAAATAACCTAGGCGCTTTAGTGGCAATGTACGTTTAAGTTTGGCATTACTTTTATTTTCAAACTTTGTTTAGTGTCA